>LR738713.1:612720466-612798493 GCA_902687465.1 Secale cereale
AACATGGGCATCGAGGCAAAACTATAGATCGAGACTACTAGCAATAGGCAAAGATAGTAATGTTATCGGGGTTCGGTCATCTTGCCTGAAGAGAAGTCGTTCGGATCGTAAGAAGGGTCCTCGTGCTCAACCTCGTTGGAAACCTCGTGCTCAACTTCGTACTCGTTCTCAGCTTCCGGCTCTAAACAAAACAATCACACCAAGCACCAATCAACAAGATGCAATGCGCACTCGAAAAACATGAATGCATGATGGATGCACTAAGGATGCACATGGAGCACGTAAAACATCACTCAAGCAAAACACCTCAAAACAAGATAACAAGCTGATATTATTAATCTACACAGAAAATCACTCAAGTTTGATATAAGATTCGCTGAAATCGGAGTTACGGGCTAAAAGTTATGCCCGAAACAAGATTTGAGCGAAAGCTGAAAATTACAGCAACATAGCAACTTGGGAGCTCAAAATAATTAAGCTACAGCACCCAAAAAGCATGGCAAAGGACATGAACACAAACTAGACATATAGTACAGCAACTAGGTCCAAAGTGCACCCCCAACGGAGTCACGGATCAATAGCAATGATCTTGGACATATTGAACTTCGCAATAAAATTCTGGCAGCAGAATTTTATTGAAACTTTAGAGCAAAAGATAAACATGCTACAGCCACTTAAATGGACATGTGAGGACATGGATGGAAAGACAACAATATATACTACAAGGAACACTCAAAATCCACCCCAAAACTATCATGCTTTTTCCTAGAACATCACACGAACATGGCATCGGAACGTTACAGATTTCAGACTTAGTGAAAATTCACTAAGTCCTAAAACAGCAATATCATCATAGCACACAAAAGAGCATGTTTAAGTCACCTAGAAACTAAACATGGCAAAGGGTAAGCACCTCATCAAAGTGCATATGAAGGTGATCCCGAAACACACAAGCATGCATCATTGAGGTGAACACACCGATTACAACGAGCTCAACAAGATGGCATTTCATAACAAGTGAAAACACAACATATGAACATGACACTTTGCAACGATGATAACAAGGCAATAATAAATCTACCATGCAACCTATCACAAGCAACACGTAGTTCGTGGCAAGACGAACACGTGGACATGTCATTTGCATCGTTTGGACAAACGAGCTAAAAGATGTCACATGACAAAGGTGGCATGAAAATAACACATAACAGCAGTTTATATCATGATGCACTCTTGCAACAGCAAAACAAGTGTCAAGATGACATCTAACATGCATGACAACAACAGGTAAAACGTAGAGCACGTCTCCACGAACGTCTGGACATATCACACGCGCAAAACGGAGCAACAGGCACAAAGTTAGAGCAGGTCAAAGTTTGCATCTCAGAACAGAAAACTGGACTTAGAGGAATTGAAAAAAAAAACCTCTCAGATCAGATCTGAGGAACAGTAACGGGCTCGGCCCGGGTTGAAGCAGATCTGGGCCGGAACTGTGCGGACAGAGGCGGCGGCCCGCGGGCGAAGCGGCGAAGGCGGCCCGGTCGCGCGGCTGGAGCAGTGCGGGAGGCGGCGGCCCAACGCGGCGAGGGGGCGGCCCAGGTGGCGCGGGGCGCCTGGCGAGGGAGACAGCACCCCCGCGGTTGGAGGGGTGGCCCGACGAGGCCCACGGGGGGAGAAGCGGCGGCGGCCCACCGCGGCGACGGAGTACGGGCCTCGGCCCGGAGCTGAGGCGGACGGCGGGGATGTGGTCCACGCCTCGGGGCGGCGACCGATGGGCCGACGCGGTCGATCGACGAGGGGATCTCGGTCGAAGGAAAAAAAAGGCGAGGCCGGCTTGGATCTGGTCGATCGGCCGTTGACCTTGGTGCGGTTGCTCGAGGGAGATCTGGATCCCAGCGGATTTTGCGGCGGCGGTCGGCTGGTCCGTCCGGCCGGCGCGATCTCTGGAGGAGGGAGATGGACTAGCACGGGAAAAGAGGAGGGGATGGATCTAGAGAATAGGGGTGCTCAAAATAGACTAGGGGGGTCTATAAGTAGCAGTACTTTAGGGTTAGGGAGAGTTTTAGGGGCGCTAAGAGCCCTCCGATCGCGATCCGACGGATCCGATCGCGGGGACAGATTTAAAGGGCCTAGACGGAGATAAAAGAATGCCACAGGGGTTGTTTCTGGGACACGAAGTGAAGGCACATCGGACCCACACGGACAACGGAGGGAAAAGTCAACGGAGTCCAAACGAGACGAGATTTGAGAGGCGGGTTGCACACAACAAAACAACAACACACAACACAACCTCGCGGCACACCGGTAACGTAAAACGCCCGAACAACAAAGTAGGCCTACGGGACGTCACGGACACGTGAGGGAGCTCCGGAACGCGAAACGGACAACGGGAAGGAACGCCACGAACCGGATGCAACCCACAACACAAATGCAATGCAATGCACATGTCTACATGATATGAATGAATGCCACACACACACACACAACAAAACGACGAAAGCCCGAAAGACAAAGAACCCGAAAAGGAAATAGATGAAGCCGGAGATATATTATATACCCAAAAGGGAAAGTATTACATCCGGGGCATTACAAACTCTCCTCTACTACAAAAAGATCTCGTCCCGAGATCTAGGACTGGAAAAAGGAAGGGTACTCGGAACGAAGATGATCTTCTCGTTCCCAGGTAGCTTCTCGGTATGTGTGATGTGACCACTTGACTTTCAGAAACTTGATGGACTTGTTGCGAGTCTTGCGTTCGGTTTCTTCGAGAATTGCAACTGGATGCTCTCGGTAGGAAAGGTCTTGTTGAAGATCAATCTCCTCAAACGGAATCATGCGCTCAGGTGCCTTGAAGCATTTGCGAAGCTGAGACACATGGAAGACATCATGAACATTTGCAAAGTTGGAAGGGAGCTCGAGCTGATAGGCTAGATCGCCTCTTTTGCCAAGAATCTTGAAAGGCCCGACGTATCTAGGAGCAAGTTTTCCTTTGATACCGAATCTTTGGGTTCCTTTCATCGGAGAAACTCGGAGATAGACATGATCACCGATGTCGAAAGCCAAATCACGATGCTTTCCGTCATAGTAGCTCTTCTGACGCGACTGAGCGGCCTTGAGATTCTCACGTATGACTTTGCACATTTCTTCGGCTTCTGAGATCAAGTCATTGCCAAGAAGTTGACGTTCGCCTGTTTCAGACCAGTTGAGAGGGGTACGGCACTTTCTGCCATATAGAATTTCAAACGGTGCTTTGCCTGCACTTGCTTGAAAACTGTTGTTGTAAGAGAACTCGGCAAATGGAAGACAGTCCTCCCATTTCATACCGAAGGAGATGACACAGGCTCTGAGCATATCTTCTAGGATCTGATTCACACGCTCGACTTGACCACTAGTCTGAGGGTGAAAGGCAGTGCTGAACCTGATCTTCGTGCCCATGGCGGACTGAAAGGAGTCCCAGAACCTTGATGTGAACAAGCTGCCACGGTCTGAGGATATCACTTGAGGAATGCCATGTAGGGACACAATTCTGGAAGTGTACAGCTCTGCAAGTTGAGCTGCATTGATTGATTCTTTGACTGGAAGAAAGTGAGCGACTTTGGTAAGCTTGTCAATCACCACAAAGATAGCATCATTGCCTCGCTTGGATTTAGGAAAACCAGTGACGAAGTCCATTTCAATGTGGTCGAACTTCCACTCGGGAATAGGAAGAGGTTGGAGAAGACCAGCTGGACGTTGATGTTCTGCTTTCACTCTTCGGTATACATCACATTCGTTCACGAATTGGGCAATTTCCCTTTTCATGCGTGTCCACCAGTAAGATTGCTTGAGGTCTTGGTACATCTTGGAACTGCCAGGATGAATGGAAAGGAGAGAGTCATGAGCTTCTTCCATTATGAGCTTCCTGAGATCACCTTTGGGAACAACGAGTCTGTCCTCGAAGAACAAGGTATCTCTCTCATCAACACGGAAGCACTTATATTTTGGAGTGCCCTTTGCAATCCCATGTTTCACCTTCTTCACCATGGTATCACTGAGCTGGGCCTCACGGACTTGATCTTCCAAGGTAGGAGCAATTTGGAGATTTGCAAGAAAACCCTGCGGAACCACTTGGAGGTTGAGCTTCCTGAAAGCTTCACAAAGCTCAGGCTGGTGTGGCTTGATAAGAAGGCTGTTGCAATATGCCTTTCTGCTCAAAGCATCTGCAATCACATTCGCCTTGCCTGGAGTGTACTCAATGCTGGGGTTGTACTCTTGGATCATTTCGACCCAACGAGTCTGGCGGAGGTTCAGATGCGGCTGTGTGAAGATGTACTTCAAGCTCTTGTGATCAGTGAAGATGTCGACCTTTCTGCCCAACAACAGATGTCTCCACGTAATCAGAGCATGTACCACAGCTGCTAGCTCGAGATCATGTGTGGGATAGTTCTTCTCACTGGGCTTGAGCTGCCGAGAAGTATATGCCACAATTTTCTTATCTTGCATAAGCACACCACCAAGGCCTTGAAGAGAAGCGTCACAGAACACTTCATAGGGCTTGGTTTCATCCGGAGGAGTCAGAACTGGAGCAGAGACAAGCTTCTCTTTGAGGGTTTTGAATGCCACTTCACATTCGGGAGACCAAAAGTATTTGACATTCTTCTGAAGGATGTTGGAAAGAGGCTTGGTAATCTTGGAGAAGTTCTCCACAAACCTTCTGCAATAGCTGGCAAGACCCAGAAAACTGCGGAGCTGTTTGACGTTCTGAGGAGCTTCCCAGTTGACAATTGCTTCAACTTTCTCGGGATTAACCGCAATACCGTCAGCTGAGATAATGTGGCCCAGGTACAAAACCTTATCGAGCCAAAACTCGCACTTTGAGAACTTGGCATAGAATTTATGCTCTCGGAGTCGATCAAGAACCAGACGCAAGTGCTTTTCGTGATCTTCTTCATTCTTGGAAAACACCAGAATATCATCCAGATACACAAGCACGAATTCGCCAGTATAGGGGTTGAAGATGTAATGCATCATCCTTGAAAAGGTAGGAGGAGCATTGGCGAGACCGAAGGACATGACGGTATACTCGTATGAACCGTAGCTCGTTCTGAAGGCCGTCTTGGGAATGTCTTCCTCGCGAATGCGAATTTGATGATAGCCCATTCGGAGGTCAAGCTTAGAGAATACTTTAGCTCCTTTGAGCTGCTCAAAGAGTTCGTTGATGTTGGGGAGCGGATACTTGTTCTTAATCGTCTTCTTGTTCAGTGGCCGGTAGTCAACACAGAGACGCTCCGTGCCATCTTTCTTCTTGACAAATAAGACGCCACAGCCCCACGGAGATGTACTCGGTCTGATGAGACCCATACTCTCCTGCTTATCAAGCTGCTTCTTCAATTCCTTCAATTCATCCGGAGAGAGCTTGTAAGGACGCCGGCAAGCAGGTTCGGTGCCCGGCTCGAGTTCAATGACAAACTCCACCTGACGGTGTGGAGGCATGCCTGGAAGATCTTCTGGAAAGACGTCTTGATATTCGTTCACCACTGGAATTTGCTCTATGGCATTAATTTCGCCCTTATCATTAAGAGAGAAAAGCCGAATAGTATTATCCCTGGAGGCGAAGATAATCACATCTTCATCAGAATGAGTCAACTTGACTTCCTTTTGAGCACAATCAATATGAGCATCGTGCTGAGAAAGCCAATCCATTCCGAGAATGAGGTCGATGTCAGAATGACCAAGAATCACCGGTTTAGCCAAAAAGCGATAATCTCCCATGCGAATAGAAACATCCGGAGCATAAACACTAGAAGTCATAATCTTCCCCGGAGAAACAACTTGCAACTTCTGAGGCAAATTTGAAGTGGCAATATTGTGCTTGGATGCAAATGGTTGAGACATGAAAGAGCATGATGCACCCGAATCAAATAACACTTTAGCTGGAAAAGAGTTCACTGGAAGGTTACCCAGAATGACATCAGAAGAAGCCTCCGCTTGTGCTGCATTCATCAGATTAACCCTTGCTGCCTTTGGATCATGCTTGACCATAGCGGTACCGACAGGAGGAGGAGGAGGAAGACGCTTCGGATTCGGACATCTGTTGGCATAGTGACCTTTCTGAGTGCATTTGTTGCAAGTCACTTCTGAGAGAGGACGGAAATGAGAGCCACTGGACTTGGAGCCTTGAGACTGAAACTGCTTCTTCGACTGGTTGCTTGGGTTGGGTGGGTGGGAGAAACCACGACCACTAGAGTTCTTGTTGTTGGAGTTGTTGAAGTTGTTGGAGTTGTTGTATGGAGCTCGAATCACTGGAGGAGGAGGAAGCCAGAATTTCTGTTGTTTCGAGACCATCTGAGACGATGAGGAAGAGTGAACAGCATCTCGAATTCTCTTCTTAGAAGCCTCCATCTTGAGCTGAGCTGCTTCTTGTTTCAAAGCCATGTTATAGAACTTATCGAATTCGTCTGGCTCGAACAAAGTGAGAGCAAGCTGAAGTTCATCTTTGAGACCTCCACGGAACTGATAGATTTTACTCTTTGCATCAGGAATGTCTTGCTTTGCATAGCGAGCGAGGTTTTGAAACTTGACATTATACTGATAGACTGACATGGAGCCCTGCTTGAGGTTGCGGAATTGCTCACGCATACCCTCGATGACACTTGTAGGAATGTGATGCGAGCGGAAATCCTTGCAGAAATTCTCCCAAGAGATCACTTGACCCGGCCTTGAGTCTTTGTACTGCTGCCACCAGTCAGCTGCTTGATCTTTCAGTTGGAAGGCTGCAAACTTCACATAGTCATCTTCTTTCACGTTACTGCACTCAAAATGCTTCTTTATGTCGGTCAACCAATCCTCAGCATCGAGAGGGTCGACACAGTAACTGAAAGTTTTAGGATTGTTAGCCAGGAACTGGTTGAGAGTAGCATGGTGCTGCTGGAAGAAGTTGCCTTGGTTCATTGGAACGCCCTGATTAGCTTGATTAGCTTGCATTGCTTGCATTTGCTGCATCATCTGCATCATCAACTGAGTGTTCTGAGCTGTAGTCTGCATAATTGCTCTCCAAGCCTCAGGCGGAGGAGGAGGTGAAGGAGGACGTTCTGGAACCTCTTCACCCTCTGGGTTAGCATTCGGAACCCTCTTCGGAGCCATCCTGTAAGAGATGACCACGAATCAGCAATTTATTGACAAAAGGAATAAGCTGAATCAATGGAATGAATTGCAACAAGTCTTCACAATAATCATTCGAACAATAAGAACGAATGAAAACATCCGAACAAGAGGAACGAATGAATTTCTCAGTTAATTGATAACATCAGTCTTCACGAGAAGCCACATAGGGATCAAAAGGATAAAATAAGAAAAACAACAAGGTACGGAAAGGAACAAACACAAGAGAGGAGTTTCGTTCTCACATCTTTGTGCTGAAAGCATATGAACGCGTTACGAAAAGGTTTTGCAATCCCCGGATCAGCATAGCCAAGGACCCTTTAAGATGCAACTCCTGATAGTAACCTCGGTCATATAACCCCTTCACTCAATGTCGAACCCCGAACTCACTAACCTGCATTCGTTGGAAGAATGCCTACGATCTACTGGATAAAACCCACCTATAGTTTTCCGAAAGATTCCAGTTATGCAATCAGGTGTTGGGGATACACGGGAAGCACCGCGCAATCAACTCTAACCTACATCCAGGTGTATCCATCCTTCAACACATAACCAGTCTTTCTCGGAAACTGTGTACCTCGGACCTTCGAAAAGCATCCACTATAACAAGCTATGGCAATACTCCCGAACTACCTCCCCAGTACTGGGTGATGTCGGGGTTATCGTGCCACTGGCCGTATAGGGGAGATTTTCGATGTCGGCCGTCTTAAGTATTTAGTACTGCCGCGATATGCTTGTTACAAAGATACCCCGAAGCTCAACTCCTCGGTAACAGGAGGCATCGGGAACAATATCCTTGTCACAAGAACATCGAAACAATCCCAGAATACTCGCGGGATTCCTAAAAAAAAAATTTGTGCAAATTTTGAAGATAGGAGAGACAAGAGTAGACGTCAGGAGTCCTCACCAGAGAGAAAGGGGATGAGAAGCAAAGAAATCCTACTCTCCGATATAATATAGGACTCAAAAAGTTTTCAGTGTGTGCCTAGACTCAACCGTCAACGGTTCGATCAAACAGTGGGGGCTCCTAGGTCGGAGAAGGCTCTGAATACCAACTTGTAATGCCCAGGATGGAGTTATACCTCCTACGTGTCGAGGCACGACTTAAAGGCATAATTCCATCCTAGAATGATCTCAAGTCTGGTAATCTTTGCACAACTCATGTAAAAGAGGGGATAGTAAACAAAAATAGTTGGCTTACAATCGCCACGTCACAGAATTACAGTACAAGTCTCAAACATCATACATTAAGAACACTACAACCCTCTAAGGGCAAAAGCCAAATGTCAAAGTACCAAACTCAGATAAATAAACCACAGGCGGATCGAATCCTAGTAAGAGACTCCACTACTGATCGTCCGGGTAGCGCACGTAGTACCGACTACGCTCTTCGTCGTACTCCCAATCCAGCTCGGTGCCATCACCTGGATAGCTCACAGCTGGACCTGCATCTGGTGTGTGAAGTAACTGTGAGCCACAGAGGACTCAGCAATCCCGTTCCCGGGTAACAGAACTATTTAAGCCTTTAGGTGAGGGAAAGGCTGAAGAAAAGAACAAGTCTGCAGCAGCAACTAGCATCTAGCTTACGCAAGTGAGAGCGAGAAGAGAAGGCATCGGCGAGAAGTGATCACGAAGTGATCCTAGCTACAAGCTCACAATCATAACCCCTCCGTGTTCAACTTCCGAATCCCTATTCGGAAATTGACAGTCACGGAACACACGCTGGTAGTGTATTAGTAACATTGTGTCAAGTTATCTACAACCGGAATTAACAAGCTCCCATCTGCCACATAACCGCGGGCACGGCTTTCGAAAGTTCAAACCCTGCAGGGGTGTTCCAACTTGACCCATTACAAGCCCACGATCCGCGGAGTCGCAACTCCAAAGTGGGAAGACCCGAGTATCCTCGGAATCCCGTGCTCAAGATATACCGAGCTAAGGTAAGGCTAATCCAGCAAATCCTCCCGGCGTGCCGACACCCTGATAGTAGCCGCGCGTATCTCGTCTCAGGCCACGACCGGATGAGTCATCCTACAGGTTTTTACCAAACCTCGAGTTTCCTTGAGGTGGCCCCGCAGTCTGCTCGTTTCGGACCAACACTCATGTGGAGCACTGGCCCGGGGTTGTTGATTAAGAAAGAGGGTTAATTACTCCCTATGCATGTTTAGTTTGTTATTAGGCAAATAGTACCAATGTTGGGATTTGCTGGAAAAGACTTAGCACTTAGCGGTTTATCGAGGGGGTCCCATACACCCCAACCGTGTTAGGAACGCATAATCAAGGAACATAAAACCGGCTTATACGGATCCTAACGGCAGGAGTGGAACAAAACACCAAGCAAAAGGCTTAGCCTTCCACCCTTGCCAATATATAGATGAATTCAGTTTAAGCATTTATATAGTGTGATATAACCCAACCAAACTTCAACATGAAGCAAGCATCTTCGATCTTCACCTGCAACTAGCAACGCTATAAGAAGGGCTGAGCGAAGCGTACTTAGCCAAGCAACGGTTTGCATAGGTAGGGTGGTTAAACATGGCAATTGGTTACAAGTAGGAGGCTGACAAGAATAACATGGGCATCGAGGCAAAACTATAGATCGAGACTACTAGCAATAGGCAAAGATAGTAATGTTATCGGGGTTCGGTCATCTTGCCTGAAGAGAAGTCGTTCGGATCGTAAGAAGGGTCCTCGTGCTCAACCTCGTTGGAAACCTCGTGCTCAACTTCGTACTCGTTCTCAGCTTCCGGCTCTAAACAAAACAATCACACCAAGCACCAATCAACAAGATGCAATGCGCACTCGAAAAACATGAATGCATGATGGATGCACTAAGGATGCACATGGAGCACGTAAAACATCACTCAAGCAAAACACCTCAAAACAAGATAACAAGCTGATATTATTAATCTACACAGAAAATCACTCAAGTTTGATATAAGATTCGCTGAAATCGGAGTTACGGGCTAAAAGTTATGCCCGAAACAAGATTTGAGCGAAAGCTGAAAATTACAGCAACATAGCAACTTGGGAGCTCAAAATAATTAAGCTACAGCACCCAAAAAGCATGGCAAAGGACATGAACACAAACTAGACATATAGTACAGCAACTAGGTCCAAAGTGCACCCCCAACGGAGTCACGGATCAATAGCAATGATCTTGGACATATTGAACTTTGCAATAAAATTCTGGCAGCAGAATTTTATTGAAACTTTAGAGCAAAAGATAAACATGCTACAGCCACTTAAATGGACATGTGAGGACATGGATGGAAAGACAACAATATATACTACAAGGAACACTCAAAATCCACCCCAAAACTATCATGCTTTTTCCTAGAACATCACACGAACATGGCATCGGAACGTTACAGATTTCAGACTTAGTGAAAATTCACTAAGTCCTAAAACAGCAATATCATCATAGCACACAAAAGAGCATGTTTAAGTCACCTAGAAACTAAACATGGCAAAGGGTAAGCACCTCATCAAAGTGCATATGAAGGTGATCCCGAAACACACAAGCATGCATCATTGAGGTGAACACACCGATTACAACGAGCTCAACAAGATGGCATTTCATAACAAGTGAAAACACAACATATGAACATGACACTTTGCAACGATGATAACAAGGCAATAATAAATCTACCATGCAACCTATCACAAGCAACACGTAGTTCGTGGCAAGACGAACACGTGGACATGTCATTTGCATCGTTTGGACAAACGAGCTAAAAGATGTCACATGACAAAGGTGGCATGAAAATAACACATAACAGCAGTTTATATCATGATGCACTCTTGCAATAGCAAAACAAGTGTCAAGATGACATCTAACATGCATGACAACAACAGGTAAAACGTAGAGCACGTCTCCACGAACGTCTGGACATATCACACGCGCAAAACGGAGCAACAGGCACAAAGTTAGAGCAGGTCAAAGTTTGCATCTCAGAACAGAAAATTGGACTTAGAGGAATTGAAAAAAAAACCTCTCAGATCAGATCTGAGGAACAGTAACGGGCTCGGCCCGGGTTGAAGCAGATCTGGGCCGGAACTGTGCGGACAGAGGCGGCGGCCCGCGGGCGAAGCGGCGAAGGCGGCCCGGTCGCGCGGCTGGAGCAGTGCGGGAGGCGGCGGCCCAACGCGGCGAGGGGGCGGCCCAGGTGGCGCGGGGCGCCTGGCGAGGGAGACAGCGCCCCCGCGGTTGGAGGGGTGGCCCGACGAGGCCCACGGGGGGAGAAGCGGCGGCGGCCCACCGCAGCGACGGAGTACGGGCCTCGGCCCGGAGCTGAGGCGGACGGCGGGGATGTGGTCCACGCCTCGGGGCGGCGACCGATGGGCCGACGCGGTCGATCGACGAGGGGATCTCGGTCGAAGGAAAAAAAAGGCGAGGCCGGCTTGGATCTGGTCGATCGGCCGTTGACCTTGGTGCGGTTGCTCGAGGGAGATCTGGATCCCAGCGGATTTTGCGGCGGCGGTCGGCTGGTCCGTCCGGCCGGCGCGATCTCTGGAGGAGGGAGATGGACTAGCACGGGAAAAGAGGAGGGGATGGATCTAGAGAATAGGGGTGCTCAAAATAGACTAGGGGGGTCTATAAGTAGCAGTACTTTAGGGTTAGGGAGAGTTTTAGGGGCGCTAAGAGCCCTCCGATCGCGATCCGACGGATCCGATCGCGGGGACAGATTTAAAGGGCCTAGACGGAGATAAAAGAATGCCACAGGGGTTGTTTCTAGGACACGAAGTGAAGGCACATCGGACCCACACGGACAACGGAGGGAAAAGTCAACGGAGTCCAAACGAGACGAGATTTGAGAGGCGGGTTGCACACAACAAAACAACAACACACAACACAACCTCGCGGCACACCGGTAACGTAAAACGCCCGAACAACAAAGTAGTCCTACGGGACGTCACGGACACGTGAGGGAGCTCCGGAACGCGAAACGGACAACGGGAAGGAACGCCACGAACCGGATGCAACCCACAACACAAATGCAATGCAATGCACATGTCTACATGATATGAATGAATGCCACACACACACACACACAACAAAACGACGAAAGCCCGAAAGACAAAGAACCCGAAAAGGAAATAGATGAAGCCGGAGATATATTATATACCCAAAAGGGAAAGTATTACATCCGGGGCATTACAGGGGCATCAGACACAATGTCTGATGGGTCGCGCGAGCGATTCAGCCCTCAAGATCGCCTTGAACTAAAAAATGTTCAACACGAAAGTTGTTCGCCTCGTCGAAACGGTTAAATTTGCTTACGAACTTGTCTTCATCCGATGTCGTATTTGGCCTGTGAAACACAAAAACCAAACTATTGTCTCAAACATACCTAATCCGAGTTTGGCTAATTTTGGAAGGATTTGAACGAGATTTGGAGTCATTTTATTGTATGGGAAGTCTGGCCGTCTCATGAATAGATGAGAGGTGACAGCCAATTGAATAACACACAATCGATCAATCCATCTACCACTTTTTATGTTTTATCTTTTCTCCTTAACCCTAGTTCTTCTTCTTCTCATTCTTCGTTCGTTCTTTGTTTGCAGGGCGGCAAACCTCGAGGCCCTAGGGGCGATCAGGTCGACCTAGAGCATCCCATAGCCGCCGCGCGTCCTGATTGGGTCCCTCCGGGGCATGTGGTGTTTCCGGTCTACAAGAGCGCCCGCCGGATTGCTTGCATATCATGCTTCCGGACGGGTCCCCTTCGACGTGAGCTGAGGTGCATCACCCCCGGCGTCAAGGGTAAATTGTGACATGTTCGTGTGCGAACACCATGTGATATGCACAAATTTGAAGATCATAAATATGACATTTATGTATTTAATGTAATTTGTCGAGAAGTTTATACATGACTTGGGTGGTGGTGTGATGAGGGCAGACAACACTCTCGAAATTCTTCTAGATCATGTTCACCATTTCTCAAGTAGAGACCTGGTACAAAGCAGAGACCATGTCATCTCATCTTTAAGCACCCTCCCATCTTCTCGAGGAAAAGAAATAAGATTGCTAACTCTCTCGGGATCTTGATGACCTTCAAGACACACAGGGTCAGTGTAGCACCAGTATAAGTAGTCCAGTGTAGTATTGTTCCCAGCGAAGAGCAGGAGGAGAGTGTTAATGCAAGTTTTCTGACACGCACAAGGATTATGATGCTAGAACAAAGCAAGTAATTAACGAGCAAAGTAAAATTTCAAGAGTAGCAAACAAAGTACATAAAACATCATACCGGAAATAACAGTGAGTTGTTTGGCAATTGAGAGATTAGGCGCGGAGAGATTCAGGTCAAGGCAAATGTCAAATGTGTCAGTGCAGCGGCAAGGCATAACCACCTATTCACGTGATTATACCACTTCTATTCAACGTCCAGTAGGCGAGTCACTCTTGAATAGTCGAAGTCCTCCTGTCGGGATTTATTTGACTCTATTATCCTTCCTACATGTGATCATCTGTTGAAAATATGCCCTAGAGGTAATAATATTGTATTATTGTATTTCTATATTCATAATTAAGAGTTTATATTCTATGTTATAACAGCTATGATCCTGGAATGTGCGATTCAGTGGAAAACTTATATGCACGTGTGAAATGATAAATGGTAAAATAAGATTCTTAGTCTCGCCTCTAAGACTAGTACAAGTGTTGTTGATGATCATGTTTATCGGATCTTAGGATATCATTAAGTGTAATGATAATCCTAAAACAACTTTGAAAATATGACATTAAAAGAATGATCATATTGAATCGACCCAAACTTGTTAGTTATACTTTGAGATAATATCTTCATAGGTCAATTGTTATAACACGGAGAGTTAACGTGTGATTTAGTTTCTTAGACCACGAGAGTATCCTAGTCACTTCTTACCGTATGATGGACTTTGGGGTTGCTCATGCATCATCTGTAACACAGTGATCATAACGACAACTTACAGGTTCATCAGAAAGTTTGACAAGGAACTAGATAGCTCAAGAGTGAGTTTTGCTCCTCCGACGATGGAGAGATATTCTTAGGACCCTCTCGGCGTGACGACATCCGTCGTCATCGTATGGCCAGACACAAGTGACTAGGTCACGGGGATGTTGGAATATGTCAATGAGAAAGAAGAATAAAACCGGTAACAATGAGACCGGTATAGTGAGAATGTGTATGACTCAAGAGAATACTGATATATTTCACCTCAGTTTTTCTAAAGTATCGCGAAGCAAAGGGAATAGGACATGCTAACTAAAGGTTCACTCGATTGTTATTCGTGTACTCATAGGGATCGATATGGGCATCCACGGTTCCGCTATCGGTCATTGAACGAAAGGGGTTTTGTTCATGTCTATGTTTTACCGAATCTACATGGACACAAGCTTAAGGTAATCACTATGTGCTAAGTGTTTATGGTATAAGAGTAATGAGGAAATATTTATGAAATAGTTTCATTAATATTCGAAATAGTTTCGAGATGAACTGAAAGCGTTTCGGGTTCAACGGAAGGGTTTCGGGATTTATCGAGTAATAGCGATAAATTATATATAGGTGGAAATAGTTTTTAGTGATGTTAAATTAATATTAAAGGCTCTAAATATTATTATGAGACTTTTATATTAATTAAATATCAACGAGTCTAAAAAGGCCAAGTGGTGGATAGCATATTGGGCCACTTGGGCCCAACAGGAGGTGGTGCCCCTTCCCACTTGGCCGGCCAAGGGGGGAACCTTCCCCCCTTGTGTTCCACCCCCTCCCCCTCCTCCAACCTACAATATACTAGAGGTTTTCGCACTTTTGGACACACAAGTTTTTGGAGCCTCCTCTAGTTCTCTAGTTCTAGTTCTAATTGATCCAATTAGAGCTAGATCTAGATCCTCTGTAATCCTTATATTTAGAAGCCTAGCGTGGTTATAATATCCCCCCTCTAATTCTCCGGTGATGATTAGCTCTGGTCGATGAAGCGTCGCTAGATCGTGAAGAATGTACGCTTGCAAATTGAGGAAATGTCGTGCTTTCGTTCTTTCGTTCGAGGGATCATTCGTGAACGGTTCGAGGGACTTCATGTATGATCTACACTACTCGTCTTCTTTCGCTGCTACTCGGAGTTGGCAATGATGTAATTCAAACCATTATTGCGTCTTCATAGTGTTCCTGGTTGATCATAGGGCGATTTGTTTCTACTACGTTTCCCAACACCATATGCATGGCCGGACGCGCTATTAAGATCGTTAAACCATACCAAAAATTTACGTGTCGTGGCTTCCCATTATCCTCGTATTGTCTTCGCTCCTCGTAGATTGGAAAATAAGCATTATGCTCTTCACAGATAATAAACCTCATAACTAATCATAGATGTAGTTTCACAAATAACTGCACATAGATTAGGCACAAATGGATCACCAATCCCCTACATCTCCCACGTCTATGGGGCACTACTAGAAAAACAGCTATAGCCAATATGGACACTAATGGCGCACTATACACATGGTGCGCCATTACTAAATTTCATAGGTGCGCCATTAGTAATGGCGCACTTTGCATAGGTGCGCCATTACTATGTCAAACTTAGTAATGGCGCACCTATACAAAGTGTGCCATTACTAACTTTTACCAAGGTTTGACCAAGTCATACACATAGTAATGGAGCACTTTGTGAAGGTGCGCCATTACTAACTTTCTAGGTGGCCGAAAATTTCACCAAATGCACCCCCCTTGTGGACCGCCTTTTCAGTTTTAAAAAAAAAATAAAAGAAAATGGTGGAAATGTCAAAAAATAAAAGAAAATCAGTTTCCCATGTGATATGTGGTCTAGTTGTTGGGAAAATTTACAAATATGAATTTCAACTTTATTTGCAAAATCTCTCTGGAATTTAGTAAAATGGGCATAACTTTTGCATACGAACTCGGATTAAAAAGTTTTTTATATGAAAAATCATCTACTCAAAAAGTTACATCCGAATTCAACTAGGGGAAACCCCGTTGAAGATTTTTAGAATCCCCAAAAACCTAAAAGAATAAAAGATACGAGGCTTTTAAGATCTAGAGGGGGGAATGGAAAAAATTCAAACTTAGTAATGGAGCACCATTTGCTAGGTGCGCCACTAGTAACAGAAAAAAATTGGTTTCGAATATTTTTTGGAAAAAATGTTCAAAATATGATACGTAATATGACCGGGAAGTTTGAAATATTTTTTCAAAATTTCATCACACTCATGAACATGAACAAAGCCCTAGACATCAACAAGGTTTAATAGGATTGATATGATAGATATATCGACAAGTGCATGTTAAGTGAGCTGGTGCTGGGGTTGGATAGAACTGAGAAGTTAAGCGTGCTGGGGTTGGAGTAGTGTGAGGATGGGTGACCTTCCGGGAAGTTTGACCACGGAGTGCGATTTGACTTGAGATTAAGCATATTGACCCGAGATTAAGCCATAGTGACCCGAGATTAAGAAAAGAAAAAGAAAAAAAATTCTGAAAAAAATTGGAAAAAAAATTCTGAAAAAAACTTTGAAAAGAAATTGTTAGTTATGGCGCACTTCTATGTGGTGCGCCATTACTAAGTCAGATAGTAATGGCGCACTTCTAGGCATAGTAATGGCGCACTATAGGTGCGCCATTACTATCTGTGATAGTAATGGCACACCAAATGTGCTCCATTACTATTTATTAGTAGTGGCGTGATAATAGTGGCGCACCTATAGTGCGCCATTAATAGCCAAAATAGGTGTGCCACTAACAGCCTTCTTTCTAGTAGTGGGGGAATTACTCTCACATGTGAGAGGAATAATAATCAATCACGGAGATTATGCAAAGAAAATTCATTTCAATAATATTGTAGTTCATCGCAATAAGATGAATGGTTAAAACAATCGCAACCTCTACATCAAATACGAATAGAGTTACAAACCCTAGGCACACAAATTGGAATGTTTCTCTCTCCATGGCGGTGATGTCTATTAATGGGTGGGGGCTGTGAGACAGGGGAATCCGGAACGGATCTAAGTGAAGTTCTTCTCATCTGGGTTTCTTTTCCTCTGTTCTAGTGTGATTTGGCAACGTTATGTTCCTCTTCTCCTTTGGTTTTCAGTATAAAAGTGACTCGTATAGATGAGAGGTGCGCGGTGGCGGCTGGTACGACCGTGATACAAACGGCACGCTCGTACCACATGTCGTATTTGCTTTTGGATGGGCCAAATGGGTTTCTTCTTGTCATGGAAGGTGTCCATTTCATCTCAATTATCTTGATATTGCATTGGTTCCTTCCTGAAATTAATAAACCTTCACACCAAGTGGGGAAGCGAGTTTTTTTTTTGAAACGTCATTATTAGTGAAAAGGCGAAAACCAGCAATAATCTTGCACGAAACCAAACAAAATACACATGAAAAAGTGTCATAAATTGGAGCCATCACATCTCCATGAAGCAAGAGGTGGGGCAAAGCCGACATGCTATGTTGGTTCTATCAATGGTTGTGATCCAAGAAAATCTTTCTCATGGGGCCTCCAATCCATAGCCGATGGTTTCTTTGTGTGGTGCAATGTAAAATGGTTATATGTTTCAAGTGAATACTTTTATCTAGGTTTCATCAACCAGGGTAATTAATTTAGAGGTATATATAATATACAAAACTCCAATAACATAATGAACCTTAATTTTTTACATAAAAGGCATAATTTCTTTTGCTAGCATGAGTTGAAGAATCTTAGTTGTTCTTCAACACATACGTGCCAAAGTTAGCCATGCCTTTGATATGTCTAAAGGTTATGAGTTTCATAAGCGTCTATAAAGTAGTGCTACATATTGCTCTTCTTCATCCCCACAACATAGATTGACAAATATTACTCCATTAAATAAACTTCCGTTAACACTTATATGTCATGTGTAGGCATTGAACATACCCCACTTGCAAGCATGAAAAGAAACTAAAAATACTCCCCACAATGATAAGAGACTCATGGTTTTTCTAAACATGAATAACAAGGAACGATTACATGCTCTAAGACAGTTGTGGCGGGCAACGGCCAGAATGTCAGTGCTCCACACATCGACACCGCGAAGGTGTATCTATGACAACCATTTCCTCTCTAAGAAATTGGTAGCTCGCAAAATAGAGAGCATTATCCTTTGTCTATTATGTATTTTAACCATTGTATATACCATATTTATGTACTAGTTCTTTCTTTCTCACACTCAAGCCATTAGACTTGGACCTTTTAATTATTATTATTTTGAAACTATGCAAAAGACTTGCCATTTTCATTGATTAAGGAGATTCGGGCATAAGCCGTAGAGCGGCAAAAAAAGGACTACTCTCGCAACATTAGAGTACTTAGGTGCCTAGCTCCAGCCGGCGCCCAAAGATGGGCTTCCTCTTTGATCTTGGCAACGACAACGGAAGTCGGGGTAGCCGTGTTGCGGAACACTCTAGCGTTTCGCTCCTTCCAAATTTCCCACGAGACAATCATCATCACGGAGAAAATCGCCTTCTTGATGTAGCCGTCTGAGTCGATCATTTTTAGCCACCACTCATGAACAGAGACCTCATGTCGCCAAGTCATCGGTGATTGACCGTGCATGCCTAGCCAAGCGACGACCTCATTCCAAACGCGGATGGTGAATCTACACTGGAATAGGAGATGAGCAGCGAAGTCCTGAACCTGCTTACACAGGGGGCAAAGGACGCAATTTGGCCATCCCCGTCGCTGCAAACGATCGGCTGTCCACACTCGGTTTTGAACGATCAACAAAGCAAAGAATTTGCACGTAGGTGGAGCCCAAGTCTCCCAGATTATGGTAGAGGTTGTACTGAGAACTTGCCCCGCGAACTGAGGCTTGTAAGCTATAGTCTCCGAATATTCACCACTGGAAGTGAATTTCCAAGCTACTGTGTCCTTCCTGTCCGAGTTGAGAGTAACATCATGGTGAACTCATGGATATGGGTCAAGGTGAGGCCCTTACTAGTATCGATCTGCCAGATCCAGAAGTTGTTGTCCAGGGCCTTGCTGACCAGGCACGCCTTCTTTTTAGATATCTCAAACATCTTGGGAGCGACATGCATCTCTGGGTCGGAGACCATGAAGCCATGTAGATTCCCAGAATTTAGCCTTTTTACCATCACCAATGATCACCATCGTGAAAGACGCAAAGCGATCCTTATCACCGTCGCTACATGGTGTTTCCATACCGGACCAAGTCTTGGGTAGGTCGGCCCACTCGAACCACAACTAGCGGAGTCAAAGCGTGGTCGCAAATTTCTCGAGGTTTAGTACATCCAAGCCGCCATAAGCCTTGGGCTTGCTGATAGTATTTGAGTTGACCTTACACTTGCCGCCAGAAACCTTATTAGAGCCTGCCCAAAGAAAGGCACGCCTGAGGTTGTCAATTTTCTTCCAAACCTCAGTAGGGAGCTCAAAAGGTGTTAGGTGATAGATTGTGATGGCCGTGAGGATTGCTTTCACCAGAATTATGCGTCCAGGGGCAGCCACGTGGAGAGACGACCAAGGTGGAAGCTTGCCCGCGACCTTGTCCTCGAGGTACTGAAAATGTATGTGCTTAAGTCTCGTGACTGAGAGCTGAAGGCCAAGGTATCGCATGGGGAAGGCGGTCCGGACGGCAGGGAAGTCCTGAAGGATGTCGTCAAGATCGATATTGATACAACGAATGGGCGCAACCAAACTCTTCGTGCGATTGGTGACGAGGCCAGTGACCTCACGAAAGGAGCTCAGTGTGTAGGATCGAAAGTATGTCTAGAGGGGGGGTGATTAGACTACTTGACCAAATAAAAATCTAGCCTTTTCCCAATTTTAATTCTTGGCAGATTTTAGCAACTTAGCACAAGTCAAGCAATCAACCTACACATGCAATTCTAAGAGTATAGCAGCTGAATGTAAAACAATTGCATATGAAGGTAAAGGGAGGCGTTTGGAGGGAGCAAAAGCAAGTGTACACACGGATGTTTTTGTCTTGGTTTGGATAGGTGGTGCTATCGTACATCCAAGTTGATGGAGACTTCAACCCACAAAGGATAACGGCTGCGCGAGTCCACGGAGGGCTCCACCCACGAAGGGTCCACGAAGAAGCAACCTTGTCTATTCCGCCATGGCCATCGCCCACGAAGGACTTGCCTCACTAGGGTAGATCTTCACGAAGTAGGCGATCTCCTTGCCCTTACAAACTCCTTGGTTCAACTCCACAATCTCGTCGGAGGCTCCCAAGTGACACCTAACCAATCTAGGAGACACCACTCTCCAAAAGGTAATAGACGGTGTGTTGATGATGAACTCCTTGCTCAAATGCTTCAAATGATAGTCTCCCCCAACACTCAAACAGCTCCTCACAGATTTGGATATGGTGGAAGAATGATTTGAGTGGAAAGCAACTTGGGGAAGGCTAGAGAACAAGATTCACATGGTAGGAATGGAATATCTTGATCTCAACACTTGAGTAGGTGGTTCTCTCTCAGAACATGTATGATGGAAGTGTAGATATGTTCTGATGGCTCTCTCCACGAGTGAAGAGTGGGTGGAGGGGTATATATAGCCTCCACACAAAATCTAACCGTTACACACAATTTACCAAACTCGATGGGACCGATTCAGAGAACTCGGTCAGACCGATTTAGTTCATAATGTGACCGTTAGGTAATTTCGGTGGGGCCAATATGATCAACTCGGTAGGACCGATTTCATTAGGGTTAGGGCATAACGTAATCTCGGTGAGATTGATTACACAAACTCGGTGAGACCGATTTTGGTAATGAGCTTACAGAGAGTTGGTCAGGCAAACTCGGTGGGACCGATTCACTCATTTCGGTGGGACCGAAACGTTACGAAGAGGAAACAGAGAGTTTGCATTGCGAACTCGGTGGGACCGATCGCTCATCTCGGTGAGACCGAAATGTTACGAAGGGAAACAAAGAGTTTGCAATCCCATCTCGGTGAGACCGAGATCCCTTTTGGTGAGACCGAAATGATTAGGGTTTCTAGAAGTGGCTATGTCAAATGAACTCGGTGGCGCCGGATAAAACTTTTCGATGGGGCCGAGTTTGACTTTTGGTTTGGGACATATGTGGATGTGGGAAAATGGTTGAGGGTTTTGGAGCATATCACTAAGCATTTTGAGCAAGCAAGCCATTAAGCAACACCTCATCCCCTTTTAATAGTATTGGCTTTCCTATGGACTCAATGTGATCTTGGATCATTAAAATAGAAAATGTAGAGTCTTGAGCTTGAGCCAATATATGTCCTTAGCATTTTGAGGGATCCACATTCCTAATCCATGCCATGCCAATCATTGAACTTTCCTGAAATATCATCTTGAGATAGCATTAGTTCAATGAGCTATATGTTGTTAGTAATTACCAAAATCACCCAGGGATAGTTACACTTTCAATCTCCCCCTTTTGGTAATTGATGACAACATATAGATCAAAGCTTCGACAAATGAATAAGATTTAAATACATCGCCGCTTTGAGAAGTATGTGATAAGCAAGAGCTCTCCCTAAATTTGTGCATTATTTGAAATTTGCGTTTGAATGCAAATGCATAATCGATTAGGATCATGGGTTACTCTTCCATGTCACATACATCTTGGTGGAGTGCTCAAAATAATATACACTAAAACATGCACTCATCACCAAGCAAAGTGAATTATCATATAGGTATATAGAGATAATATCATTCAAGCAAGTATTAAGGTAGCATATGATCAATCACGTGATCAAACAAGTATCTCACACACGAACATATAGTATAAAGCAAACGCACAATAAAGTTCAACCAAAAGCAAGAGAGACCAAAGAGGCAACACTCTCTCTCGAAGCCTATGATCTATACATATTTATTCCCCTTTGGCAACAAGTTACCAAAAAGTTTGAAAATGCATAGTGATATGCGTCTCTCAGGCTTGGTCTTCGGGAGGCAGTGTAGAGAGAACTCCAAGGACGAAGGCTTCAGATGATGTAGTTAGAGCTGCTGGAGTGACTGCTGGAGGTGGCACTGAAGTTGTGGATGTTGGTGCTAATGTAGTAGCTCTAGTGTCTGGAACTGGCACTGCAGCAGATCTCTGACCTCGAGGCACTCACTGAAATGCATCTGTGGTAGCTTGTCCTCCCCTCTCCTCTGCTTCCTCCCAAAGTTTCTCAACTGCAGATTGGATCTCTGTCACTTTCAGATCAAGACCATAGAACTTAGTCTCAATTATCCTCTCCAAGCTCTCCTGATTCTGAGTCAGGGTGGCCAAGCCCTTCTCAATCCTCATAGTTGCTTGAATCATATATGCCATTTGGTCTTGTTTGGACTTGAGGGTCATTTGAGATGCTTCTGCAACACTTGGCATCTTGGCAGCTTTCTCAGTTCTAGCTTTCTCTCTCCTTTCATGTGCTTGCACTGATGATGGTTCACTTTCATCCATGACAATTGTGTTATCCTCAAAGTCAGGCACCAAGGGAAGATATTCTCTGTCCAATAAGTATGTGCATGTGCCCATCTTGGAGTTGATGAGCATCTGGATGTGTGGAGCATACCCACATGATCTCTTCTGATCTGCAGCAGTCCTCTTAATTGTTTCAACAATGAGACTCATGACTTTGAATTTTTGAGGCACATCAAAAATATGCAGCATGTTGATTGAATGTCCTCTGGTCATCTTTGCATCTCCAGATTTGGGCAACAATGTATGCCTCAAGATTGTGTTGATAGCGGCTAGACCAGACAGCAAGTGATGTACATATCCAAACTTATGTGTCTCCAAGTCATCATCAGGGATCTCCTTGTACATATTGGCCATAGAGTTGTGGTCTTGCTTCTTCTTTGCATACACATCCAAATCATCCTCATGCTCTTCAGGGGCATTAATCAGCTTGGCCCACTCATCAACAGTTGACTGGTACCTTGTACCTTCAGACATCCATACAATTCTACCGTCAGGATAAAAGTGAGTTGTGGAGTAGTATTGCATGATGAGTTCATCATTCCACTTTGTCAACTTCTGAGCCACAAACTTGTCAACTCCACATGCTTTGAAGCTTTCATGCACATTGGGGAAATAATCTACATTCTCATCAATGAAGTCCCAGTCCACCCTCCTCATATCACACACTATGGGCTTCTTGTCAAGCAGAACTGTCTCATAGAAGTCTTATTGTTCTTTGGTATGAAACATGTAGTCCACAGCAGTCCTTCTCCTCACAGCATATGGATCAGTCTGTATCCATCTTCTGAGACCTGCATCCTTCCTCAATTGCATGTCTTCTTCTACTAGATGAGCATCATTGTGATCAGGGATCTTGGGCTTCAACTTTCTGAGCACTTGGGCCTCAGCTTCTTCAGCAACCTCAGGCACTGGGGCCTTGTTCTTCTCTGAAGCTAGAATGTTTCTAGTGCTTCTCTTGGGTGCAGACTTGGTGGCTTGAGCAGCTTTGGGAGCAGTCTTGGGCTTAGAAGGGGCAGCCCCAGACTTGATAGCATCTCCCATGAGCTTCTGAGCTTTAGGTGCTGGTGCAGCAACCTCTTCTTCTTCTGCAGCTTCATCATCATCCCTCATGGATGGCTTGCCAATCACTCTGGCTGTTGTCTTTCTTGCTCTCTTCTTAGTTACTACTGGCTCATCATCTCTGGTTTCAAGTGTGAAAACCATAGTCTCTTGAGTTGATGCTCTGGCTTTTGACATAGGAACTCTTCTTGCTGGAGCCTTCTTGTTCAATTCTGGCTTAGCTGCCTCGGTTGTGCCATACTCCTTCCTGAGCACCTTCTTCTTTATAGTGGCATCATCAGCCACAAAGTCCTCATCCTCAGAATCTGAAGTTTTCTTCTTTCTGGTCTTGGTAGCAGCCTTTGGAAGGTCACTGGGAGTGCTTCTGCTGCTCTCATAATAGCTGGAGTTATTGGGACTAGAGCCCTCACTCAATTGTGCCTGCTCCTCGGGCATGTTCTGACTGTCACTGCCCTCAGACATCTCTGACACTGCAAACTGAAAACTGACCCTGTGAATAGATGTATATGAGGTAGAGTGGATGAGCATCACAAAGCACATAATTTTTGCTAAACAGATGACAAGAAAAACTTAGTTTTAGTTCTCTACAGAAAGCATTTCGGAGCTACCGGTTTTTTAAACTCGGTGATACCGAAGCAATTCTGGAGCCTAAACTAGTGAACTCGGTCAGACCGAGTCACAGTTTGGTGGCACCGATATTGCTAGGGTATCACAAAGAGTTGAACTCGGTCGCACCGATTTGCAATTTTCGGTCAGACCGAAAAGAGCAAGTGCAATGGCCTAAGCCAAATCGCTGAGACCGATTTCTACAACTCGGTCGGTCCGAGATGAGTTCGGCGGAGACCTAACCCTAATTTTTTTGAATCAAAACTACTTTCTACGGAGTTTCTGTTGGATAGGAAGATTTCGTATGTGGCAAGAATCATGACAAAGCAATGTGCTAAGAATCGGAGTTAAAGAGTAGCACAAAGGATCAAGTTCATACCCTAACTCGGCGGTGAACTTGCTACGGCGGCAACGGCGGCGGAGACTGCCGTTGACGGCGGTGGAAACCAGCGGCAGGAGGTCGATGGCGACGAGGAGATGATCTGGAGACCCGATGAGGCAGAGCAGGTCACGCGCGGGCGAAAGATTTTGGAAAGTTTTCCAAAATTCAACCCATCGGTATATATGACCTGACCCTGTCGGTGTGACCGAGTGGAACAACTCGGTGGCATCGAGATGCAAAACTGCTAGCACTTACTACAACTCGGTGTGACCGAAAAGTTCAAATTGGTTGCACCGAGATTGAAAACCTAGATCAGTTTAGTGAACTCGGTGTGATCGAAGTGGATGATTCGGTCATACCGGAATGCACAAAGAGGTTTTGGAAGTTTAAGTCTATGACGAATCGGGGACTCTGAGTGCTCCTCACAAGGAGTGGTTCGAATCTGACTTGATCAAACTTTGTGATGTAGCATGAATAGAATTTGAGACGAGAAAAGCATAGATAGCTAGAGAGTGTTCTTAGGCATTCTTGTCCATCCATTTGGCAAAAGAAAAAGAGCCAAACAATTAAAGCAACAAATGGATGTCCTCGAATGAGAAAAATATGCATTCAACATGCTCACACAATAAGATAGCAAATGAAACATGTGGCAAAGCATGCACAACCATTCTAGCATCTATCAAGCAATTGGCGATGACTATGTCATCTATATATGAGTATATTGACTTGGGAGTCAAATGAGAACATTTGATCATAGGTCATACTCATTGTTTAAGCACAAGTGGGGTTACCACTTTTACATAAAGCATAGCTGTGTTCACATCATTAGAGTTGCTTTAGCTCAATTGATTAGAGTAAAGCTCCCCCTAGATGTGATATCCCCCCTAAGAGGGATGAACTAACCTTGGGTTTTGTCGATGATGACTTCATGTAGGTGTTGAAGATGTAGACGCTCCATGTTGATGTAGATCATTTTGGAGCGATACATTTGAGTGAGTTGCACTTTCAATACCTACACGGGTTAGTCCCACAAGGAACAAACAAGGATATCCATAGACATAGAGTGAATAGCACACATGATGATGTCCATGAAAGCATTAGGTTACCTTGTCCCTTGTCTTACCAACAAGAGGGTCTGTGACTCCTCGAACTAGTGCAGGATATGGAAGTTGTTTGCACTTGTCCTCGCCATAATGATATGAGTGAAGTATGTTGGCGGAGTCACCCTCAAGAACTTTCTAGTTCTTCTTCTTCGGGATCTACACCATCTTGATGGGAATCCTTGGAGTTGTAGTCGTACTTGATGAACTTGATGTAGTCTTGGGAACCCACTTGACCAAGGCCTTCGGAGCTTCTTCAAATGCATCAATCTCCTCTTGAAGCTTATCCTTGCCCTTTAGATTGTGGTCTTGTGGTGGAAGATCATCTTGTGCTTGTGTCCCTTGAAAATAATTAGGATCATACTTCTCTTGTTGAGCAACAAACTTCGTCTTGGGGTATTGATCTTCTTCCCACTCAACTCCATTGGCATTGAACTTCCGTTCAAAACCAACACCTTGATTCTTCCGGTGTCTTCCTTGCTTGCGTACAATCTCCTCAAATTGCTTACTCCCTGCAAGGCTCTTGTAAACACCTTTCTCTATAATTCCATTCAATAAGCTATTTTCTTGCTCAATTGTAACTTGGCTAAGAGAATCATTAGTGGAATCAAGACAACTACTAGAAGCAACATCATTGGATTTAGCATGATTATTGTTACTACTAGAGGTAGAATGTTTCTTGTTCTTGTTGCTAGACTTTACTTGTGGCATGTAGGTAGGCAAGAGTAAACGCTTGGCAATGTAAGAAGAACTTTTCTTGCGAAGATCATCATTGATTACTTTTAAGAACTCATGCTCTTGCTCAAGGTTGAGCTTTTCAAAGCATAACTTCTCATGAGTCTTTAAAAGTTCTCGATGATCATCCAAGGTAGTTTCATGAGCTAACTTAAGAGTGTTTAGTTCTTTAGTTAGACGCTCAATCTTCTCCTTATCATTGTCATTCGTTTTATCTTGATTAGCATGATTAATAGCAATTTCATCATAGTTTTCATCAAAAATTTCATCACTATTGCTACCAACAAGTAAATCATCATCTCCTAGCAAGTCATCTTCATCACTATTGAAATCAAGATACTCGGGATGTGATACCTTAGGGCCTTTAGCCATGAAACATCTTCCAATTCCTTCATTTGGTGAGTCAAATATGTCGTAGGAGTTGGTTGACACAAGAGCAGTTCCGGCAACACCTTCATCTTGAGTATCTTCGGAGTCGGAGTAGTAGCTTCTTTCGGAGTGGTCATCGGAGTCAGAACCGGATACCCATTCACCAACATGAGCTTGATGTCTTCGTTCTGTATAGCTCCTTGATGATTTCTCCTTCCTTTCTGAGTCTTTGCTTCTCCGAGAAGTTCTTCGTTCATAACGATCATCTCTACTCCTTCTCTCTCTTGGTGGTGAATATTCTCTTCTACTTCTCCTTTTGGGTGAGTCTTCTCTTCTCTTGTGGGGAGCCGTACACTCATTGGACTAGTGTCTGGGTCTTCCACAATTGTAGCAATTCCGATCACGACTTGAAGATCTCTTGTCATTGTAGGACCTTGACTTGGAACTTCTCTCTTTGCTTCTATTCTTGTAGAACTTGTTGAAGTTCTCACCATTAAGCTCAATTCTTCATTGAGGACTTGTTTCTCACTTGATGATGTAGAAGCGTCACATGAGGCTTTGTAAGCACCACAAGACTTGTTGTGAAGCTCTTCTTTATCTTTGAGTGACATCTCATGAGCAACAATTCTTCCAATGACTTCCGTTGGCTTGAGATCTTTGTAATTGGACATCATTTGGATCAATGTGCACACGGTGTCATATTTTCCATCCAAGACTCTTAGGATCTTCTTGATGATGAATCTGTCGGTCATCTCTTCACTTCCTAAGCCGGCACTCTCATTTGTGATGAGAGCAAGCCTAGAGTACATTTCTGCGACACCCTCACCATCCTTCATCTTGAACTTGTCAAGTTGACTTTGAAGCACATCCAACTTGGATTCCTTGACAGAGTCGGTACCTTCGTGCATATCAATCAAAGTATCCCAAATTTCCTTTGCATTCTCAAGACGGGTGATTTTGTTGAATTCTTCGGGGCACAATCCGTTGAAGAGGATATCGCAAGCTTGAGCATTGTATTGCAGCATCTTCAACTCATCCGCAGTAGCTTCACGATTCGGTTCCTTCCCATCGAAGAAATCACCTTGCAAACCAATACACACAATAGCCCAAACGACGGGGTTATGTCCAAGAATGTGCATTTTCATCTTATGCTTCCAACTAGCAAAATTAGTACCATCAAAGTAAGGACCTCTATGGTGGTAACTTCCCTCACTAGACGCCATACTCTCCTAGGTTGTGAAACCAAGGCTATGATCACCAAAGCTATGGAAATCACGGAAAATGGAGACCAAAACTCTTATACCAATTGTAGGATCGAAAGTATGTCTAGAGGGGGGTGATTAGACTACTTGAACAAATAAAAATCTAGTCTTTTCCCAATTTTAATTCTTGACAGATTTTAGCAACTTAGCACAAGTCAAGCAATCAACCTAAACATGCAATTCTAAGAGTATAGCAGCGGAATGTAAAACAATTGCATATGAAGGTAAAGGGAGGAGTTTGGAGGGAGCAAACGCAAATGTAGACACGGATGTTTTTGTCTTGGTTCGGATAGGTGGTGCTATCGTACATCCAAGTTGATGGAGACTTCAACCCACGAAGGGTAACGGATGCGCGAGTCCACGGAGGGATCCACCCACGAAGGGTCCACGAAGAAGCAACCTTGTCTATCCCGCCATGGCCATCGCCCACGAAGGACTTGCCTCACTAGGGTAGATCTTCATGAAGTAGGCGATCTCCTTGCCCTTACAAACTCCTTGGTTCAACTCCACAATCTCGTCGGAGGCTCCCAAGTGACACCTAACCAATCTAGGAGACACCACTCTCCAAAAGGTAATAGACGGTGTGTTGATGATGAATTCCTTGCTCAAATGCTTCAAATGATAGTCTCCCCAACACTCAAACAGCTCCTCACAGATTTGGATATGGTGGAAGAATGATTTGAGTGGAAAGCAACTTGGGGAAGGCTAGAGAACAAGATTCATATGGTAGGAATATAATATCTTGATCTCAACACTTGAGTAGGTGGTTCTTGTTGGAAATATGCCCTAGAGGCAATAATAAAAGTATTATTATTTTATTTCCTTGTTCATGATGATTGTCTGTTATTCATGCTTGAATCGTATTGTACGGAAACAGCGATACATGTGTGAATATATAGACCACAATGTGTCCTTGGTAAACCTCTAGTTGCCAGCTCGTTGATCAACAGATGGTCACGGTTTCCTGACCATGGACATAGGATGTCAGTGATAACGGGATCACATCATTAGGAGAATGATGTGATGGACAAGACCCAATCTGAGCCTAGCATGAGATCGTATAGTTCGTAATGCATAAGCTTTTCTGGTGTCAAGTATTTATTCCTTAGACCATGAGGTTGTGCAACTCCCGGATGCCGTAGGAATACTTTGGGTGTGCCAAACGTCACAACGTAACTGGGTGGCTATAAAGGTACGCATCGGGTATCTCCGAAAGTGTCTGTTGAGTTGGTACGAACCGAGACTAGGATGTTGTCACTCTGTATGACGGAGAGGTACCTCTGGGCCCTCTCGGTAAGACATCATCATAATGAGCTCAAGGTGACTAAGGAGTTAGTCACGGGATGATGGATTACGGAACGATTAAAGAGACTTGCCATGACGAGATTGAACGAGGTATCGGGCATACCGACGATCGAATCTCGGGCAAGTACCGTACCGATGGACAAAGGGAATAACATACGAGATTGAGTGAATCCTTGACACAGTGGTTCATCCGATGAAGATCATCGAGGAACACGTAGGAACCAACATGGGTATCCAGATCCCTCTGTTGGTTATTGACCGGAGAGTCGTCTCGGTCATGTCTACGTGTCTCCTGAACCCGTAGGGTCTACACACTTAAGGTTCGGTGACGCTAGGGTTGTAGAGATACATGCACATGGAAACCTGACTGTTGTTCGAAGTCCTGGATGGAATCCCGGACGTCACGAGGAGTTCCGGAATGGTCCGGAGGTAAAGAATGATATATAGGAAGTCCAGTTTCGGCCATCGGGTGAACTCCGGGGGTCACCGGGAGTGTCCCGGGACCACCGGAGGGGTCCCGGGGGTCCACCGGGTGGGGCCACCCATCCCGGTGGGTCCCCTCGGCCGCAAGGGGGAGGGGGCCAGCCCCTGGTGGGCTGGCGCACCCATATGGGCCCCCCTCCATGTGCCTAGGGTTGAAACCCTAGGGGGAGGGGGCGCCCCCTATGCCTTGGGGGGCAAGTTTCCCTCCTTGGCCGCCGCCCCACCCTGGAGATCTGATCTCCCAGGGCCGGCGCCCCCCCCCCCCCCCCCCCCCTGGCCCCTATATATAGTGGGGGGGAGAGGGCAGCCGCACCCCAAGCCTATGGCGCCTCTCCCCCCCCCTCCCGTCACACCTCCTACTCCTCACGCAGGGCGCCGGCGAAGCCCTGCAGGTTTTCCTGTTGCATCCACCACCATGCCGTCGTGCTGCTGGATCTCCGACAACCTCTCCTCCACCCTTGCTGGATCAAGAAGGAGGAGACGTCGCTGTACCGTACGTGTGTTGAACGCGGAGGTGCCGTCCGTTCGGCGCTGGGATCATCGGTGACGAAGAACGCGAAGAGTACGACTACTTCATCCACGTTCCTTCGAACGCTTCCGCGCACGATCTACAAAAGGGTATGTAGATGCACTCCAGTATGCTCGTTGCTAGATGACTCCTTAGATTGATCTTGGTGAAGCGTAGGAAAATTTTTGAATTCTGCTACGTTCCCCAACAGTGGCATCTGAGCTAGGTCTTTGTGTAGCATCTTGCACGAGTAGAACACAAACAAGTTGTGGGCATTGAGTTTGCTCAATTCTCTTGCCGTTACTAGTCCAATCTTGATTCGGCGGCATTGTGGGATGAAGCGGCCTGGACCGACCTTACACGTACGCTTACGTGAGACTGGTTCCACCGACAGACATGCACTAGATGCATAAGGTGGCTGGCGGGTGTCTGTCTCTCCCACTTTAGTAGGATCGGATTCGATGAACAGGGTAAATAGAAATTGACAAATCACGTTGTGGTTTTGGCGTAGGTAAGAAACGTTCTTGCTAGAAAACCTATAGAAGCCACGTAAAACTTGCAACAACAATTAGAGGTCGTCTAACTTGTTTTTGCAACATGTGCTATGTGATATGGTATGGCCAAGAAGATGTGATGAATGATATATGTGATGTATGAGATTGATCATGTTCTTGTAATAGGGAATCACGACTTGCATGTCGATGATAATGACAACCGGCAGGAGCCATAGGAGTTGTCTTAATTATTGTATGACCTGCGTGTCACTGAATAACGCCATGTAATTACTTTACTTCATTGCTAAACGTTAGCCATAGTAGTAGAAGTAATAGTTGGCGTGACGACTTCATGAAGACACGATGATGGAGATCATGATGATGGAGATCATGGTGTCGAGCCGGTGACAAAGATGATCATGGTGCCCCGAAGATGGAGATTGAAGGAGCAAGATGATATTGGCCATATCATGTCACTTTAATTGATTGCATGTGATGTTTATCATGTTTATGCATCTTGTTTACTTAGAACGACGGTAGTAAATAAGATGATCTCTCACTAAAAATTTCAAGAATTGTGTTCCCCCTAACTGTGCACCGTTGCTAAGGATCGTTGTTCCGAAGCACCACGTGATGATCGGGTGTGATAGGTTCTAACGTTCGCATACAACGGGTGTAAGCCAGATTTACACACGCAATACACTTAGGGTTCACTTGACGAGCCTAGCATGTACAGACATGGCCTTGGAACACGGAAGACCGAAAGGTCTAACATGAGTCGTATAGAAGATACGATCAACATGAAGATGTTCACCGTTGATGACTAGTCCGTCTCACGTGATGATCGGACACGGGCTAGTCGATTCGGATCATGTATCACTTAGATGACTAGAGAGATGTCAATCTGAGTGGGAGTTCATTAAAAATTTGATTAAGATGAACTTAATTATCATGAACTTAGTCTAAATTCTTTACAATATGTCTTGTAGATCAAATGGCCCACGCTCATGTCACCCTCAACTTCAACGCGTTCCTAGAGAAATCCAAGCTGAAAGACGATGGTAGCAACTATACGGACTGGGTCCATAACCTGAGGATCATCCTCATAGCTGCCAAGAAAACTTATGTCCTAGAAGCACCGCTAGGTGACGCTCCCGCCCCGGCAAACCAAGATGTTATGAACGCTTGGCAGTCGCGTTGTGATGATTACTCCCTAGTTCAGTGCGGCATGCTCTACAGCTTAGAATCGGGGCTCCAAAAGCGTTTTGAGCACCACGGGGCATATGAGATGTTCCAAGAGCTAAAAATGGTTTTCCAGGCTCATGCCCGAGTTGAGAGATATGATGTCTCCAACGCATTCTACAGCTGTAAGATGGAGGAAAACAGTTCTGTCGGTGAGCACATCCTCAAGATTTCTGGGTTGCACAACCGCTTGTCTCAGTTGGGAATGAATCTCCCAGACGAAGCGGTCGTTGACAGAATCCTCCAGTCGCTCCCACCTAGCTACAAGAGCTTCGTGTTGAACTTCAATATGCAGGGGATGGAGAAGTCCATTCCCGAGGTGTATTCAATGCTGAAATCAGCGGAGGTGGAGATCAAGAAAGAGCATCAAGTGTTGATGGTCAATAAAACCACTAAGTTCAAGAAGGGCAAGGGTAAGAAGAACTTCAAGAAGGACGGCAAGGGAGTTGCCGCGCCCGGTAAGCCAGTTGCCGGGAAGAAGCCAATGTATGGACCCAAGCCTGAGACTGAGTGCTTTTATTGCAAGGGAACGGGTCACTGGAAGCGGAACTGCCCCAAGTACTTAGCGGACAAGAAGGCCGGCAACGTCAAAGGTATATGTGATATACATGTTATTGATGTGTACCTTAGCAGCGCTCGTAGTAGCTCCTGGGTATTTGATACCGGTGCAGTTGCTCATATTTGTAACTCTAAGCAGGAGTTGCGGAATAAGCGGAGACTGGCGAAGGACGAGGTGACGATGCGCGTCGGGAATGGTTCCAAGGTCGATGTGATCGCTGTCGGCACGCTGCCTCTACATCTACCCTCGGGATTAGTTTTAAACCTTAATAATTGTTATTTAGTACCAGCTTTGAGCATGAACATTGTATCTGGATCTCGTTTGATGCGAGATGGCTACTCATTTAAATCCGAGAATAATGGTTGTTCTATTTATTTGAGAGATATGTTTTATGGTCATGCCCCGCTGGTCAATGGTTTATTTTTGATGAATCTCGATCGTGATGATACACATGTTCATAGTGTGAATGCCAAAAGATGTAAAGTTGACAATGATAGTCCCACATACTTGTGGCATTGCCGCCTTGGTCATATTGGTGTCAAACGTATGAAGAAGCTTCATGCTGATGGACTTCTGGAGTCTCTTGATTATGAATCATTTGACACGTGCGAACCATGCCTCTTGGGCAAGATGACCAAGACTCCGTTCTTCGGAACAATGGAGCGAGCAACCAACTTATTGGAAATCATACATACCGATGTGTGCGGTCCAATGAGTGTTGAGGCTCGCGGAGGCTATCGTTATGTTCTCACCCTCACAGATGACTTGAGTAGATATGGGTATATCTACTTGATGAAGCACAAGTCTGAGACCTTTGAAAAGTTCAAGGAATTTCAGAATGAGGTTGAGAATCAACGTGATAGAAAAATAAAGTTCTTGCGATCGGATCGTGGGGGTGAATATTTAAGTCATGAATTTGGCACGCACCTTAGGAACTGTGGAATTGTTTCACAATTAACACTGCCCGGAACACCTCAGTGTAACGGTGTGTCCGAACGTCGAAATCGTACTCTGTTGGACATGGTGTGATCTATGATGTCTCTCACCGACTTACCGCTATCTTTTTGGGGTTATGCTTTAGAGACTGCCGCATTCACTTTAAATAGGGCTCCGTCGAAATCCGTTGAGACGACACCGTATGAACTTTGGTTTGGCAAGAAACCTAAGTTGTCGTTTCTGAAAGTTTGGGGTTGCGATGCTTATGTCAAGAAACTTCAACCTGAAAAGCTCGAACCCAAATCGGAAAAATGCGTCTTCATAGGATACCCAAAGGAAACGATTGGGTACACCTTCTACCACAGATCCGAAGGCAAAGTCTTTGTTTCCAAGAATGGATCCTTTCTGGAGAAAGAGTTTCTCTCGAAAGAAGTGAGTGGGAGGAAAGTAGAACTTGATGAGGTGACAGTCACCCCTCCTGAGCCGGAAAGTAGCGCAGCGCAGGAAATTGTTCCTGGGGTGCCTGCACCGACAAGGGAGGAAGTTAATGATGATGATCATGAAGAAACAGATCAAGTTACTACTAAACTTCGAAGGTCCACAAGGGCACGTTCTGCACCAGAGTGGTATGGCAACCCTGTCATGGAAATCATGTTGTTAGACAACGGTGAACCTTCGAACTATGAAGAAGCGATGGCGGGCCCAGATTCCAATAAATGGCTTGGAGCCATGAAATCCGAGATAGAATCCATGTATGAAAACAAAGTATGGACTTTGGTGGACTTGCCTGATGATAGGCACGCCATAGAAAATAAATGGATATTTAAGAAGAAGACAGACGTGGATGGTAATGTGACCATCTATAAGGCTCGGCTTGTCGCTAAGGGTTATCGACAAGTTCAAGGGATTGACTACGACGAGACTTTCTCTCCCGTAGCGATGCTGAAGTCAGTTCGAATCATGTTAGCAATTGCCGCATTCTATGATTATGAGATATGGCAAATGGACGTCAAAACGGCATTCCTTAATGGCTTCCTCAAGGAAGAGCTGTATATGATGCAGCCGGAAGGTTTTGTCGATCCAGAAAATGCTAACAAGGTATGCAAGCTCCAGCGCTCGATTTACGGGCTGGTGCAAGCATCTCGGAGTTGGAATATTCGCTTTAATGATGTGATCAAAGCGTTTGGCTTTATACAGACTTATGGAGAAGCCTGTATCTACAAGAAAGTGAGTGGGAGCTCTGTAGCATTTCTCATATTATATGTAGATGACATATTGCTGATGGGAAATGATATAGAATTCTTGGAAAGTGTAAAGGCCTACTTGAATAAGAGTTTTTCAATGAAGGGCCTTGGAGAAGCTGCTTACATATTAGGCATCAAAATCTATAGAGATAGATCAAGACGCCTCATTGGTCTTTCACAAAGCACATACCTTGACAAGATATTGAAGAAGTTCAATATGGATCAGTCCAAGAAGGGGTTCTTGCCTGTTTTGCAAGGTATGAGATTGAGCAAGGCTCAGTCCCCGACCACGGCAGAAGATAGAGAAAAGATGAGTGTCATTCCCTATGCCTCAGCCATAGGTTCTATCATGTATGCCATGCTGTGAACCAAACCTGATGTGAACCTTGCCATAAGTTTGGTAGGGAGGTACCAAAGTGATCCCGGTATGGAACACTGGACAGCGGTCAAGAACATCCTAAAGTACCTGAAGAGGACTAAGGATATGTTTCTCGTCTATGGAGGTGACGAAGAGCTCGTCGTAAAGGGTTACGTCGATGCTAGCTTCGACACAGATCTGGATGACTCTAAGTCACAAACCGGATTCGTGTATATTTTGAATGGTGGAGCAGTCAGCTGGTGCAGTAGCAGAGCGTCGTGGCGCATTCTACATGTGAAGCGGAGTACATAGCTGCTTGCGAAGCAGCACAAGAAGGAGTCTGGATGAAGGAGTTCATCACCGACCTAGGAGTCATTCCAAGCGCGTCAAGCCCGATGACTCTCTTCTGTGACAACACTGGAGCTATTGCCATTACCAAGGAGCCCAGGTTTCACAAGAAGACCAAGCACATCAAGCGCCGTTTCAACTCCATACGGAATTATGTTCAAGATGGAGACATAGATATTTGTAAAGTGCATACGGATCTGAATGTTGCAGACCCGTTGACTAAACCTATTCCACGGGCAAAACATGATCAACACCAGAACTCTATGGGTGTTCGATTCATCACAATGTAACTAGATTATTGACTCTAGTGCAAGTGGGAGACTGTTGGAAATATGCCCTAGAGGCAATAATAAAACTATTATTATTATATTTCCTTGTTCATGATGATTGTCTGTTATTCATGCTTGAATTGTATTGTACGGAAACAGCGATACATGTGTGAATATATAGACCACAATGTGTCCTTGGTAAACCTCTAGTTACCAGCTCGTTGATCAACAGATGGTCACGGTTTCCTGACCATGGACATAGGATGTCAGTGATAACGGGATCACATCATTAGGAGAATGATGTGATGGACAAGACCCAATCTGAGCCTAGCACGAGATCGTATAGTTCGTAATGCATAAGCTTTTCCGGTGTCAAGTATTTATTCCTTAGACCATGAGGTTATGCAACTCCCGGATGCCGTAGGAATACTTTGGGTGTGCCAAACGTCACAACGTAACTGGGTGGCTATAAAGGTACGCATCGGGTATCTCCGAAAGTGTCTGTTGAGTTGGTACAAACTGAGACTGGGATGTTGTCACTCCGTATGACGGAGAGGTACCTCTGGGCCCTCTCGGTAAGATATCATCATAATGAGCTCAAGGTGACTAAGGAGTTAGTCACGGGATGATGGATTACGGAACGAGTAAAGAGACTTGCCATGACGAGATTGAACGAGGTATCGGGCATACCGACGATCGAATCTCGGGCAAGTACCGTACCGATGGACAAAGGGAATAACATACGGGATTGAGTGAATCCTTGACACATTGGTTCATCCGATGAAGATCATCGAGGAACACGTAGGAACCAACATGGGTATCCAGATCCCTCTGTTGGTTATTGACCGGAGAGTCATCTCGGTCATGTCTACGTGTCTCCCGAACCCGTAGGGTCTACACACTTAAGGTACGGTGACGCTAGGGTTGTAGAGATACATGCACATGGAAACCCGAATGTTGTTCGGAGTCCCGGATGAGATCCCGGACGTCACGAGGAGTTCCAGAATGGTCCGGAGATAAAGAATGATATATAGGAAGTCCAGTTTCGGCCATCGGGTGAACTCCGGGGGTCACCGGGAGTGTCCCGGGACCACCGGAGGGGTCCCGGGGGTCCACCGGGTGGGGCCATCCATCCCGGTGGGTCCCCTAGGCCGCAAGGGGGAGGGGGCCAGCCCCTGGTGGGCTGGCGCACCCATATGGGCCCCCCTCCATGCGCCTAGGGTTGAAACCCTAGGGGGAGGGGGCGCCCCCTATGCCTTGGGGGGGCAAGTTTCCCCCCTTGGCCGCCGCCCCACCCTGGAGATCTGATCTCCCAGGGCCGCCCCCCTGGCCCCTATATATAGTGGGGGGGAGAGGGCAGCCGCACCCCAAGCCTCTGGCGCCTCTCCCCCCTCCCGTCACACCTCCTACTCCTCACGCAGGGCGCCGGCGAAGCCCTGCAGGTTTTCCTGTTGCATCCACCACCACGCCGTCGTGCTGCTGGATCTCCGACAACCTCTCCTCCACCCTTGCTGGATCAAGAAGGAGGAGACGTCGCTGTACCGTACGTGTGTTGAACGCGGAGGTGCCGTCCGTTCGGCGCTGGGATCATCGGTGACGAAGAACGCGAAGAGTACGACTACTTCATCCACGTTCCTTCGAACGCTTCCGCACGCGATCTACAAAAGGGTATGTAGATGCACTCCAGTATGCTCGTTGCTAGATGACTCCTTAGATTGATCTTGGTGAAGCGTAGAAATTTTTTTGAATTCTGCTACGTTCCCCAACAGTTCTCTCTCAGAACATGTATGATGGAAGTGTAGGTATGTTCTGATGACTCTCTCTACGAGTGAAGAGTGGGTGGAGGGGTATATATAGCCTCCACACAAAATCTAACCGTTACACACAATTGACCAAACTCGATGGGACCGATTCAGAGAACTCGGTCAGACCGATTTAGTTCATAATGTGACCGTTAGGTATTTCGGTGGGACCGATATGATCAATTCGGTAGGACCGATTTCATTAGGGTTAGGGCATAACGTAATCTCGGTGAGACCGATTTTGGTAATGAGCTTACATAGAGTTGGTCAGGCAAACTCGGTGGGACCGATTTTGGTAATGAGCTTACAGAGAGTTGGTCAGGCAAACTCGGTGGGACCGATTCACTCATTTCGGTGGGACCGAAACGTTACAAAGAGGAAACAGAGAGTTTGCATTGCGAACTCGGTGGGACCGGTCGCTCATCTCGGTGAGACCGAAATGTTACGAAGGGAAACAAAGAGTTTGCAATCCCATCTCGGTGAGACCGAAATGATTAGGGTTTCTGGCAGTGGCTATGTCAAATGAACTCAATGGCGCCGGATAGAACTTTTCGCTGGGGCCGAGTTTGACTTTTGGTTTGGGACATATGTGGATGTGGGAAAATGGTTAAGGGTTTTGGAGCATATCACTAAGCATTTTAAGCAAGCAAGCCATTAAGCAACACATCATCCTTTTTTAATAGTATTGGCTTTCCTATGAACTCAATGTGATATTGGATCACAAAAATAGAAAATGTAGAGTCTTGAGCTTGAGCCAATATATGTCATTAGTATTTTGAGGGATCCGCATTCATAATCCATGCCATGCCAATCATTGAACTTTTCTGAAATATCATCTTGAGATAGCATTAGTTCAATGAGCTATATGTTGTTAGTAATTACCAAAACCACACGAGGATAATTGCACTTTCATAGTGTTATGTACCATATCTATGTACCGCGAATGTCTGCGTGCGTGCGTACAAGGGATAAATGTATGTGTGTACATATGCGCGTATATGTCTATACTGTGTTTAAAAAGGATATTTTCATATATAGGATACAAAATAAAAGTTAAAGTTTCCGTCCCGCATGCCATTTAGCCTTGGACACCGTGAGCTTGGAGGACAAAAGAAGGGGATCATTTCAGCAGGATAATGATAAAGCTCCAAGAGGCCGGTTGGTTGGATTCTCATGCCGCCTCTTATTATTAATCGTGGTGGTAGACTAGTACGTAGCCTTCTTCAACAGTTGACTAAGAAGCCATGACGCCCTCGCATCAAAAGCAGATGGCTGTGAACTGTTGTGGGGAGTATCATTGATCCTTGAGCGAAGGCGCCCGCACGCACGAGGCTTGAGCGACTCTTTTTTCTTGGCACTCGATGGATGTATGTATACCAAGTCAAAAAGGCTTTCGAGCGTATCATCTTTTCCCTGCCCGTGCAGTTTCATGGCTAGAATGATACCCTTTGCGCGCCTTTTCTGCTCTCCATGATGCGCTACACTCCTCTTCCCCCCTCCGTGTCCTTCCAGAAATAGCACCAAGGAACTTGCACGAGCTAGCAGCCGTTGGTCGCCATTACGGACCATCATTCATGGATGGAGGAGAGAATCTTTCTTGAGAAAGAGAGAGAGAGAAAACGGGTGCCAAAAGATGCACTCGCGGCTCCTACACGGCAGCCAGGGCGTGAATTAGGTTGTGCACTTCGAATCGTCTGCAAAATTTTGATCGGAAAGAAATTTGTCTGGAAATAGTGATGCCTGTGTGTGTGTGGTTACTGAGCAGATCTGGTGCCTTTTCTGTTACATCCATCTATTTAGGTCTGCAAACAGCCCTTATAACTCCCTTTGATTTGCTCAAGCCCCAACAAAGAACAAGGTTTTTTGTCGTTGGTTATTAGGAAAGGCATTCTCCTAATCTCCTTTGCTGAAAAGTACATAGTTTTGTAGTGAAAAAGTGAGGGGAAAATGTACAGAACTGGCCCTTATCTGAAACTTCAACACAAAATGACCCCATTTTGAAAATATTTCACGAAATGGCCCCTTTTGCATGACGCCCGCGGCTAGGGCGCCATGCTAGATAGCATGACGCCCCGGGGTAGGGCGTCATGCTATTTGGCATGGCACCCTAGGCCGGGGCGCCATGCTACATGTCACTACCATGGCGCCCTAGCCCGGGGCGTCATGCTCTCTAGCATGACGCCCTAGCCCGGGGCGTCATGCAAAAAAGGCCATTTTCGTGAAATATTTTCAGAATGAGGTCATTTTGTGTTGAAGTTTCAGATAAGGGCCAGTTTTGTTCAATTTCACAAAAGTGAGTGCGATGGTATGTTCTTTACTTGTTCCATGGCACGCTATACATGGGGTGTGATTAAAAGAGGCCTTTGGAACAGAGATGGATTTGAACAAGGTAGATGATGAGGTTTAAGGGTTGCTAGCAGAAACCTCATAGATCGTATGTTCTGCAAGAGTCATTTTCTGGGACCGTTTGAGATAGTTCAGACGGCTCTCCACAGGGGGGAGATGAAAAACCTGCAGCCATGGATGTTGGCTCTGTAATCTGTATTAACACTTTCAGCACTGACTCGAGTGCTTTGAAGCTGCTCTCACCCTCCGATGCCGCGACGCAGCTCCCCGATCCGGGTTCCCTCGTCCACCCAAGTGGAGGTCGACCTCCCCGCACCATTGACTGCCGCTCATGAACCTGTCCTGATGCAGCGTTTCAACATGTTTGGCACCGCGCACATGTGCATCATCAACACACGCACCAACCAAGTCAAGTGAGTACGTACCAGGGAATGTGATCTGGGGTCAAATATTAGTATCACGAGGAGGGTATCATCGCGCCGAGCGATGTGCCTTGAGGGCCTCTTTGGCTCGCAGGAATTTCAAATCGAAACGATTTGATCCCTTAAACAACGGATGAAGTATCCACAGCCACATGTGAATGAGAATCTGCTACTGCTAGCATTCAGTGCTCAGAATCAGACATGGCACGCTAGCATGACAATCAAATGCAAGGAGTTAGTAAGTTTCTTCTTACACAAATTTCAGGGTGGATTGTTTTTGGACTGACATTTATATTATATAGACGATGGAAAATTAAGTTTCTCTCAGCCTGTCAGTTATCATTTTTATGGTGAGCCTCCCAGTAGCTTCCTTCGTCTACCATGTCTGCATCCATCATTTGCGTTTTTTTTTTCAAATCGGGTGTAACAGAATTACAAATCAAGAACGGTACTCAAATCTACAGAAGAAAAACTCTGTCAGTCGAGGAGTTTCCGCCTCTTAGTAACAAGGAAAAAGAAGTTGAAGCCTTCAACCGACAGACAAGATGTTCGAGAAAGAGTGCATACATAGGCTATGGACTGTTGCTGTTAGTGTTTTCTTGCGACCCTTTGTAGATGCGGTACGCGGCTATGCACATTGTAATGTTACCGATCACTGTAAGCGCACCTTGAAGCGCCACAAGTACCTACATAATTTGAAGCGAAAATATCACAACAAAGGAGAAGAGAAGGGGCTGCCAGATATTAATCGTTATTATTCAGCAAAAATTAACAAGCACAAAGGCTTCAGAATATAATTGCTGAAGATAGTTAGCAGTGTCTAGTCATCTGAAGTATCACAAAGTGCATTGCGAATTTGCGATTAAGGAAATGAGGCCTTAAAATTTCAGGGTAGGCCAGGCGCATGATGGCAATTAACAAAGGAGAGAACAGCCACAAAACTTGGGGCAGGTATATGATATCGATTAGTAGCGAAGGGAATGCACCTGCTTTGCCTTCAGGTTAATATGTTACCTCGAGAGACTCTGAATTGTAGAAGAAATGCCAGGTGCACGCGCACATGGCTCCACCGAGAAGCGGAACCTGTTATTGGGCAAAAATGCAAACTTGTTAGCGAACAAGCAGCACATGAACTGTCATCAACAAAACTTTGCTGCTTGCAATAGCCATCTCAATGGAATGGAATGGATGCGCACTTCAATAAGGAGGGTTCCTGAAGAAACACATATCCCTAGTTTATGACGAAGAAATCATCGGGTGAAGCGAACCAAATCATCTTCCAGAATCTTAATAACATGCAAAGCTTGCAACATTTCACACATACTACAGATACATACATTATCCACAACAAAATTCTTCAGAAAATGGCCTATTTACCAAAACTCTGTATCAAAAAGTTTGCACTTACCATCCCCCAGGAGAGGCCCTTCCAGCCCTTCAGCCCCGTGCGCTCCCCGTAATCCCAGACCAGCGCCATCGCCGTCACCCTGCAGGTGCAATCCCCCTCCTCAGAGATTCGATCTTTGCAGGAAGCAGATATAGTTCGGAGCTTCGACAGGAGTGGGCTGCGGCAGAGGAAGCATGTACTAGTACGTACCACTCGGCAACGCTGGAGACGTGGACGGCCCAGGTGGGCAGCGACAGCGCGTTCGCCGGCTCGGCCAGCGCTGCGAGCGCCGGCGGCGACGCCGCGGCCGCGGCCACGGTGGCGGCCGCCACCGCGAGGGCGACGCCCCTCGCCAGGTGGGCCGCGGGCGGCGGAGGCCTTCGTGGCTCCGGCCGAGATGAGGGCGGGGGTGAGGGCGCCAGCGCTGCCACGAGCCGGAGAGACGCCATGAAGTGGGAAGAGCTTCGCTTTGCTTGGCGTTCACAGAACTAGTGATAGCTTCTGTACAACTGGACCCATCAGTCAGTGTAACTGTACTGTAAGTCTGTAACTGTATCTGTACCACAAAGTGGCCTCTATTTTCTTTCTTTTCTGGTTAATACTCCCTCCGTTCCAAAATAAATGACTCAAATGCAAACGGAGGGAGTAGTTTTCAAGCTGCCTTAGAAACAAAATGAGATGTAATCCGAGACTGTTATCATCATCATCATCATCATCCTAGTTTGCAACTCGATTAAGAAAATAAAAACAGCTGCACAAGCAGCAGGAGTGGATATTATTATTTTTGTTACAACAAATGCAAACGGATTATCATCAGATGATAAATCCACCAGCACGTAGGTTTCTTCTCTCTTTCTATCTTATGTCAAAATCAGCTAGGGAGAGGTTATCCCTATGAATCCCTGAAATGTTACACGGACATCTTTTCACCAAGGATCAAAGGAAAAGAGAGTGACAGGGATCCAGACGTGTCATGGTGACCCTGGTCTCTCACTTGGCACCCTGGCCATCTATGCTCTGCAATCGTCATCTTTCCACCAAGGGTCGGGTTGTTCATGGCGATTTAGTCAACGTCATCGAAAAATTCGCTGAGAAGTATATCGGCCGGCGATCCAGCCCAGTGGTTTTGCGGGTGACTACACTTGTGTTTTCTTGGACCATACCATCACAAGACCAAACCCCATCAGGGACATCAGCACAACCTACACACAGAGGCAGGAAATGTTAACTCCTACTAGTTGATATGTTCGCAACATATGGTGACAGAAAAGAAGTGATGATGCTGTGATTGCAGAGTCCATCATATATGGTACCTAGCTCAAATATACTATTTAGGAAGTGCTTCGTCTGAATAAGCCACCTCGAAACACATGTTGCTAATTTTCTAAAAAGGTATTACTCCGTGATACCGTGATGAGATTAAGACAAAACACGATAGCTGCTATTTAGATAGAAGTCGCTCAAGTCACATTTAAAAGGGAACAATCAAAACAGTTCATGCTTAATGCGGATATAAAAGCAACAGACGGGGCCTTGGGGAGGAGTAAACATACCGATACTGCTGGAGGCACTCCCACCAGAGGGTCTGGGAAGAACCTGTTTGCTAACGCAAGAGCAAGAAGGCTACTTTGCATCCCTGTAGGAAATATTGGTAAGACAAGAAGCAACCGCAAACAACATATCGTAATCCAATTGCAAACAACAACATACCTGTCTCAAAAGATATCGTTCTTTGCAGGGCCTTCACATCAGCTGACTTGCGGAACCAAGTACCAGCAAGATGATACCCAGCTACAAAAGAAGTTGTATGGAATGCAAAAAGCAGAAACACAATGGATAGTCCATATGGTGACAAAACAGCCTTGATATTTATAGCCAATGGCGAGCCAACACATAAAGCAGTCACAAACACCGATAGTGGAGGGAGAAATGGCTGAATAGCCGAACAGAGTCTTGGGAGAAATCTTCATAGTATAAAAAACACTAAGTTAGACACATTAGATATTTATTCTAGGTGGGCAGCAAAAGATAAAAAGCACATAGCATAGACTTTGTCAGATCTAGCACAGTTATCTCTTATGCTTCAGACAGAGAAATTAAATGGGTACCTATTCAGAAGCAATCCAGCTGCAATTGGAGCAACCACTATTTGGACAATGCTGGACATCATTCCTACGACGTCAACAGGTAATTTCTTGCCGATAAGCAAGTAGGATAAAGTCGGGGTAATAAAAACCGCACTAGCTGTCGACAGTGATGTCATAACAATGCTGAGGGGAGCCATATGTGGATCTGTCAGGAACGTTGCATAGTTTGACAATTGTGCTCCGCTCACACATGAAACCAGCATGATCCCAGCACCTAGAAACAAGTCCAAGTCAGGGTTCACTTCACTACACCGCCTGCAATGTCCCTTATGAAATCATGCTAAAAGTGGGTAAATTCAAATCTCCTACCTACAGCAGTAGGAAGATTGAAAGTATTAACTGCAAGTGTGCCAAATAGGAATCCAAAGAAAGGCTTGGCAATAAACTGTCCAATATAGCCAGCAGCGATAGCATCTGGCCTTTTTATTGCTTCAATGAAGTCCTTGACGCTTGAATTGACACCTACAGCAAACATCAAGAACCCCAATGCCGGTGCGTAGTATCTGCCAGGTTATTAGCACACAGTCACGCTCATACACAAATGTAAGTAGCCCTTAGTACTAGCACAACAATGAATGTATTACGTCAAGCATGCTACCAGCATATGTTTTGAGCTACTGAATGGTTGGCTTTACATGTTCCTGGAGTTTTCAGTTGTACTTGTGGAATGCAGCCCTGTCCCTTGACTGGCCTTACCCGGTGAGTCATTTGATTTACTAGATTGAAGTTTAAATATTTCAGAACCGCTCTTTCAGATGACAAATTGTAGTTTTCCTTGTTCCTTCACAAGTATGCTATCAGTTGAGTTCCCAGCGAACACGCCCAAACTGTATTCTAATTTGTGTTTGCTTTCCTACTAATACCTCAACAGGTACCACCTCTCTAACTTAATTGAGTCAATTGAACTGTATCCGGTGAATTCAAACTAGTGTAAAAAGCGTAATTGAGCTGGTCTTTGGGAGAAAGCAGCCAGAGCTAAATGGGAGCAAACAGCGAAAGCATGGCAAGACAACCTGGTTGTGAACCATGTAAAGGAAGGTGGGTACAGCAGGGCAAGAACGGTGCTCCCCAGCACCACATGGGGGATAATGGAGTTGGCACTCTTCAGAATCTTGAGAAAATCAACTCTGCCCTCCTCCACAGCCTGCAAGATACAAGTCTGAAGCATGAAGCAGGCAGCCACAGAAGCGAACAACCAATGGTCTTACTTATTCTGCTAGAAACAAAACAAAAAAATACAGTTATATTACTACTACTCCCAAGTACTGCATCAGAAGGGCACCTGGGGAGAAGAAGACGACGCGGCGGCGGCCACCCCAACGCGATCTTGCTCGAACGAGCCACCGGCCTTCGCCCAGACTCGCCCCCTGATGGGCACCCCAGATCCCTGCTCTGCTTGGAAACAAGAAGCATCGAATAAAAGTTACTCCAGTTCCTAGCTAAATCAATACCAGGGTAAGAATCTCCGAATATGGCTACCCGCGACCACGGGAGCCTCGGGACTCCACTGATCTACGCACACAGCTGGGAAGTGGGAAGCTCGGGCCCAGAGCACGTACCCCACGAAACGCGAGGCGGCGAGGCCGCGCGGGGAGCCAGCGAGACGCGATCCGCCCTCCCGCCGAGCTGCCGCCGGCCGGCCGACGGGAAGGAGCTCGAGGAGTGGACCTGCCTGACGACGGCGGCGGCAGCGGCTGGGGCCATTTGACCGCGGTGAGAGCGAGGAGGGGGGGAGAGGGTTCAGGTTTGTGACCGTGGGTTTCAGAGTTCAGACGTCAGATGGAGATGCTGGGCAGTTTGGGACAGGGACAGGAAGATCATTATACTGCTGACTACGGATTAGCGGCTTCTGATTTGGATTTAAGCGAGCAGCGTGGAGATGGTGTGGAGTAGGAGTAGTAGTAGTACATCACCACCTCGTGTAACCCTGAAACAAAATCGTGTCACGCCAGATTTTTCTCGTGATGTAGCTGAGAGAGCGGAGTCTTTACTCGGCTCGGGGACTGACGGTGGTTCATTCACAGTTTCGCACCATAAAGCCATGTACAATGGTCGATAAGGTAGTTTTATCTTAAATCTTGCATGTAATTTAGAGATGAAAAAAAAACATGTCTATAATGGGTCATCTCTTAGCCTTATCTTCAATAATTAGTTATTCCTAAAAATATGGTGAGACATATTGTGCTAAGAGATCATCTCTTGTCTTCTCTTAAATAAAAGAAGACAAACCTTCTCTTATGATTTCTCTCTCTTCCACCTCATCATTTATCCTATGTGGCATTGCTAAGATAGAACTATTGTACATGCCCTAAGAGCAGGGGCGGGACCAGTTCAATTCAAGGGTATTCAACTGAATACCCATTATTTTTGTCACAAAACTATGTGTATATAGTGCATATTATACGTACTCGTGTAGAGAAAAAGGAAACTGACAGGAAATCTAATGTCGTGCAAGGATTCAACCCAAAACAAGGGCAACCCACCTCTGGCTTTCCTTCCATCCCAAATGGCCAGCGGCCCATTATTTGCTCTTCTCCAAGCCCAATACGAGAATAGCTACAGCCCAGCCATATGGCCTGATCGCTCGGACGAAGCCGACAACACAACGATCGAGCACACGCATGTTAACCGCAACGCGTCGCTTCCCCAAATTCCAATCTGTCACACGGCCACAGACTCGAGGTAGGGTACATGCCAGCAGGGGTCAACGGCGGCAGCGGCAGGCCTGGGCGCACGGTGGGCGGCTGCCCAGCCGACGCGTTCGTTCGCCGTCCTGGGTCCGAGTACGTTTCTTCGGTTGTTCTTCAGACTTTAGTAGTACTTATTCAGCTGTAAAAGGGTGAGTTAATCTGCCTGATTGACTTCCTATTTTTGTATAGGATTACATCATGGTATTTATATACTGAAATCTGAGACTTGTTTGAGATTTGAGACTTTCTATTTCAGTAAAGTATAAGATATTGAAATTTGAGACTAGTTTGCAGTTTCACAAGAATGAATTCTTAAGACATGAGAATTGTTTAGGGTTATTAAGTAGTATTGTAATGCAATAATATTATTGCAATTTATGATGTGATTTCGAGTAGTAATATTATTGAGTAGTATAGATCAATGCGGTGGTAATCGGGTTATACAAGCCAAAAACAAGGGCTTCGGGATTTCAAAATTAGCATTTGAAAATTTGAATACACAGTCTCCAAATCCTGGGCCCGCCCCTGCCTAAGAGTGTCTCCATCATCAGATGATATTTAGAAAAGGATTTTAGGACAGTGGTACAGAGAGAGAGAATTTAGGGCACCAAATGTTCTACCGTGCCAGCTATGTAAAATAGGGCGCAAGAAAATTTCCTGCCATAGCAGATGATGTCTAATAGGACACCAAATAAACATGATTGCATGCTTCGACACTTTCAAAGTACTGATTGATCAAAATTAAACATAAGTTCAAACTTACAACATGAAAATAGATTATTTTTTAAAACACAGTACAAGCGCTCATACATACGCTCATCCCTATGAATACACACACGCACACCCTACTCCTATGAGCACATTCGAGAGACTAAGTTGGCACATTATCTTGAGATTTACGAAGTCAACCGTAGGTGTCTCGCCATCGACGGGAAAGTCTCCTCCCACTGAAAGCGCATCGTCGGAAATACTGAAATAAATCTAGGAATAATGCGAGCACCAGGACTTGAACCCTGGTGGGCTGTTGGGATACCACTGTCCCTCTAACCCATCCAACCATAGGTTAATTCGCCAACATGAAAATAGATGTAGTATGATAAACACACCCTCATCAGGACGCAACGGTTCTGCACCCGATGAACTCTGGTGAACAGCAAAATCCGAAAATATGTTTAAAACATTCAAGAAAATTGATTTGTTTTTGCAAGAAACACTGATGTTTATCAACATATGTGCAAAATTATGCTATGAAATCACATTCATATAGGTGTGGGCAAAAAAAAACTTGATGCTTCAAACTTCGTAAGGAAACTTTGCATGCATGTTGAAAAAACATCAACGTTTCATGCCAAAAAAAGAAATCAGATTTTTAAATTTTGTTTTAACATTTCTGGATTTTACCGTTTATCCGAGCTCATGTGAGCTCGGGTGCAAAACAGCACTTTCGCTACTCATCATCACTACTCAACCCGAGGTCTTCCAGATCAATAACATCAGACTCAATGTTAGTCATCGGACTCTATCTTGATCACCCCAGAGGGGCCTGCCTCGTCCTTTTTCTTGATCATCCTCTCGTTCTTGAGATCCTCGTTCCTCCTAGCAAAGAATTCGCGCTTCGCCTCCACGAGGTGTGGATTGGCCTCGGCGAATCTCGTCATAGGCATCGCATCATTCTCATGAGCTATGTGTTGCACAACTAGGCGATCTTCATTCTCCCTTTGTGGGACACAACCCGCGCATCACATCGAGAGCGAGGAAGTCCACCTTTGCGACACTCGAAATATCAAGGACGTTGATATCGGACCTAATGCGGTGAAACCTTCAAGCCACACGGGCGTACACGCGGGCCGCGAGCTCCGGTGTGTCGTAGGTGTTGAGCCACGTCTGTCGCCCGTCGCACGAGATTTCGGCGGCATAACGGTCGGACTGCCGGAGCTATGTGTTGATGGAACCTGAATTTTCCCGCAGGAGGAGGGCGACTGTGGTGGCACAATCGAAGTTTGAGGCAAGATGGCTGGAGGAGGAGCAATGTGAAGATGTGGTAAAAAATGCGTGGAACTTGGCTATGCTGACAAGTGACACTACTGTGGCCGAGGCAATCAAAAGAGTGGGGTATGATTTGCACTCGTGGAGCAAGGAAGTCTTGGGGGATCTGAAAAACATGATTAAAAGAGCAAAAAAGGACTTGAACCGTTGTAGGAAGGGGGCGATCTCCAAACAGCAGGTGGCTCAGGAGCAGTTGTTGCGTTATAAGCTGGAAAGGCTTCAAGACCAGAAGAATATTTACTGGAAGCAAAGGGCGCATGCTCATTGGCTGAAAGATGGGGACCGAAACACGAGCTTCTTTCATGCTTGTGCGTCGGATAGGAGAAGGGTGAACCAGATTACAAAGCTGCATACTGATGAGGGAGGCGTGGTGGAGGGCGAGGAGGAGTTGCGGGAGCTCATTGCTAGCTATTATAAGTCTCTTTTCTCCTCTGTGGCAGGGACAAGGGAGGCTGAACTCCTATGTAAAGTGTCTCCTCTGGTCACTACAAAGATGAACGTGTACCTTTTAGAGCCTTTCACCATTGAATAAATTAGGGAGGTCCTGAATTCTATGGGGGACTTGAAAGCGCCAGGGCCGGATGGTATGCCAGCAATTTTCTACAAAAGGTTTTGGGACCTGGTGGGGCCAAAGGTTCAGGAGGCGGTCCTTGGTGTTCTGAACGGGGGTCCTGTGCCCGTGGGCTGGAATGAGACCATTGTTGTTCTGATTCCAAAGGTCATTAATCCATCGCGAATGAAGGACCTTAGGCCTATCAATCTATGCAATGTGGTTTTCAAGTTCATAACAAAGGTTATTGCTCGTCGTTTGAAGGAGGCGCTGCCTGCGATTATATCCCCAAGTAAATGTGCCTTCGTGCCAGGAAGATTGATAACTGACAACGTGTTGATCGCTTACGAGACCACTCACTTCATGCATCAGCGAAAGGGGGGAAGAGACGAGCTGGTGGCTGTCAAACTGGATATGAGCAAGGCGTATGACCGCGTTGAGTGGTCTTTTTTGGAAAATATGATGCTGAAGATGGGGTTTTCCTGGGACTGGGTGCACCTAATTATGGGATGTGTCACAACTGTGACATATAGGATTAAGGTCAACAATGACCTGACAGAGGTCATTGTGCCTGAGAGAGGCTTAAGGCAGGGATGTCCTCTTTCACCTTATCTTTTCATTCTCTGTGCGGAGGGGCTTTCTGCTCTGTTCCAAGACGCCGAGAGAGAGGGTAGCCTTCAGGGGGTGCAGGTTTGCATGGGAGCCCCAAGGATAAACCATATGTTCTTTGCGGACGATTCTCTCATATTCATGAAGGCAAATGAGGCTAGTGCAGGAATGTTGATGAGCATTTTGGCCTTGTATGAGGATGTATCGGGGCAGATGATTAATAAAGACAAATCGGCTGTCATGTTCAGCAAGGGGACTTCTCAGGCTGCGAAGAGGAAGTTCAAGAATCTCCTCCAGATTAGCGACGAGGCCTTCAATGAAAGGTATCTTGGTTTGCCTATTTACCTGGGCAAGTCCAAGAGCAAAGCATTTGGCTATTTGCTGGAGAAGGTGTGGAAGAAGATCCAGGGATGGAAGGAAAAATTTCTTTCTAGGGCGGGAAAGGAAATATTAGTCAAGGCTGTGGCGCAGGCAATCCCTATTTTCGCCATGTCCCGCTTTGACCTCACTAAAACTCTTTGCGACGAAATCAGCTCAATGGTGTGCCGCTATTGGTGGAACAATCAGGAGGAGGAACGACACCACTGGCTGGGTTGGCAGTGCTTGACAAAACCCAAGTGCGAGGGTGGACTCGGCTTCAGGGATCTTCATATTTTCAACATGGGTATGCTGGCGCGTCAAGGCTGGAGATTGATTCAGGAGCCTGATTCTTTGTGTGGGAGAGTGTTGCGGGCAAAATATTTCCCTGATGGCAACATCTTGGGGGCCACCGTGAAGCCGGGAATCTCTTACACATGGCGCAACATTTTGAGGGGTGTTGCCCTCCTAAAGGAGGGTCTGGTTTGGAGAGTGGGGGATGGGTCAAAGATCAAAATTTGGGAAGACCCATGTCTGCCTGAAGGGGATACTCGGAGGCCACGCGCTGTGAGGGGCTCCTCTGTTGTTGAGACGGTGGCTGATCTAATCAACCCTACTACAGGGGCCTGGGACGAGACCATGATACAAGGCATTTTTCCTCCTGAGGATGTGAAGACTATCCTGTCCATTAGCATTTGCGATGATATGGAAGACAATCTAGCTTGGCATTTTGATCCAAAGGGCACTTTTTCTGTAAAGTCTGCCTACAAAGTGGGGGTAATGCTCAGGGATAGAAGCCGTGGCAGTGATGCTGCCTGCTCCAGAGTGAGTACGGGAAAGAGTCCGGTAAATTTTGATTGGAACCACATTTGGAAGATGAGAGTACCAAACAAGCTGAAGATGTTTGTGTGGCGGCTAGCCCACAATAGTTTGGCGCTCAGGATGAAAATCGCAAGGATTGGGATCGAGCTGGACACCTCTTGTCCGGTTTGTCATAGAAAAAACGAAGACGGTGGCCATATCTTTCTAAAGTGTAAACATGCTAAGGAGTGTTGGGGGAGGCTGGGGCTGGGGGAGACGCGTGAGAAGCTCCTGCCCTGCAGCTCGGCTCACCATATGTTTGAGGAGCTCTGGAAGTGTGACGAAAATATACGGTTGAAAGCTACAATATTTATGTGGGAATGGTGGAATGTAAGGAACAAGGCCAATGCGGGGGAGGTGGTTCCAAATACCCAAACTATTTGTCACAGGGTGGAAAGCATGGGAGTTGATTTCTTGATGCTCAGGGTGCCAGATAAGCCACCAAAGCCACCTGACCTTAGCAGATGGGTTAAACCCCCTGAGAACTTTGTGAAAGTGAACTTTGATGGGGCTTTTTCCCAGATCAGTGGTTCTGGAGGCTGGGGCTATGTCATTCGTGATCAGGCGGGCGTTTTCGTTGCTGCTGGCGCGGGTAATTCAGTGCATTTGAGGTCTCCTCTGCATTCTGAAGCAGTTGCTTGTCTCGCTGCTATCGATGGCGCCATCAGGGTGGGCGCAAACAAGATCATCTTCGAGTCTGATGCTTCAGTCTTGGTACAAGCGCTCAACAGTTATGAGTATGAGAAGTCGACCATTGGTGTGCCGGTGAAAGAAGCCATGAGCTTAAGTATTTTAAACTTTGTTTCTGTTAATTTCTCTTTCGGCCGGCGGGCTTGTAACGCTGTGGCTCATGAGTTGGCAAGGTTTGGTGTGAGTTGTGAGAGTGCAGACTCATTCTGGGAGGGTGATGCTCCTCCTTGTATCCTGAACACTATTGCTAGCGATCTAGCTGAAGTTTAATGGAATGCAATGTTCCCATAAAAAAGGATGCACTCGACAAAGCATGCGAAGATTGTCGAAAGTAACCCCTTCGTGTGCTCGAATTTAGTAGCCCAATAAATAGATATCTGATGTTATGGGAGTCCGCTACAAAGAAACAAAAAAGGTGAAGCCATCTTTTTAGGTCTTGACTCCTCAAGCCATCGTTGAACAATTTTTCATCCTCACTTTTCGACGAGCTTACAACAGATTTTTTTTTACGAACAATTGCACAGATCTAAAAAAAAAAGAACTTGCACAACCTAGATTGACCTTGTAGGTTTTGAAAAGACGCATGAACGTCAATGTGACGCCCGAAGACCGACGTCCCAGAAGATTCCAGAAGATTTCAGATGTTCCGGGTCTCCCGTGTGTTCTTTGTGCTTGCTTTATTTACTTTTGCATTGCATCATGTCATCATGCCATCATGTCATATTTTCTTTTGCATCTCAACTTAAATAATTCGTGTGGGCCTTCGGTCCATTTAAATCAAGGGAAGAATGTCTTCTCTTTATAACATATAAAAGCCTCTCAATATTTAGGGAGCTATATTTATTAATTATTCCATTGCTTCGGAATCACCATAACGCACTTGCATAATTTCCCCATGTCTTTTCACTTCGAGTTTCACCTTCAAAATCTTGCCAATAATTCTTTTCCTATTTATCGAGGTTCCTCCGAAAATTCGAACATTTTTGGACACTTCAATCATCAAGTCTTAGTTCAAAACTATTTGAACTAAATTCAAATATGTTTGAAGTATTTTTCCAATCACGCCTTTTCTATTTTTCTCGGACCGTGCTCTTTTTATGCTGCCCGAGAAAAATACTTCCATGTGCTATTTTTCCCCTAACCTCCCTCTTCTTTCTTTTTCTTCTCTCTATTGTTTTTTTTTCTGCAAAAAAAAACAGTTTAAAGGAGGTCCCAGCCGCCAGGCCTCCCTCTCCTCCTTCCCAGGCCAATAGGCCCATCTCCTTCCTCCCTCCTGGCCCATACTTCCCTCCTCCTTCCCAGCCGGCCCACTGGCCCACTCCAGAGGCCAGCGCCCGCACCGAACCCTAGCTCGACCGCAGTCTTCTCCGCTCGTCCCTCGACTCCGCTCGAGCGCCGCCACCCTCTCGACCCCGCACTTCTTTCCCCTCGCTCGCCCGAACCCCCCTCCTCTCGATCTTCCATCTCCCTCCTTCGATCCCAGCGCCCGTCGCCCCTCCAGTGCTGTGACGACCCCGGCCCGACCGTGCACTAATCATACACGCAAATGCACACGATCAAGCCTAAGGACTCACTCGAAGGAATCACAGCACAACTCTAAAACATAAATAAATACATACAAGTCATATATTACAAGCCAGGGCCTCGAGGGCTCGAATACATAACATGATGTCACACACATAGTCAGCGGAAGCGTTAGGTATCTGGGTACAGATACAACACAGAAGAAGATAGGCCTTTTACAAAGGCGGGGCAAAATAAAAGCTACGATCGAAAAGGCGCAGGCCTCCTGCCTGGGACCTCCGATCCTACTCCTGGTCGTCGTCCGCCGGCTCCTCGTAGAAGTACTCGCCGGCCGGGTAGTAGTAGTAGCCAGCCTCGGGCTGGTAGTAGTAGTCGTCAACGGGGGCTGCGGGCACCATGGCTCCGTCGTCTGATTTAATCATGCGGGTAGGACAAAAGAGGAAGCAAAGCAACCGTGAGTACTCATCCAAAGTACTCAGCAAGACTTACATCAGATCTATTCTAGCAATGCATTATTTTCAAAGGAGGCTTTATGTGGGTGGACTAGACTGCAGAAAGCCAGAGTAGAGAGGGGAAAACCTAGTCCTGACGAAGACTAGCATCTTCAGGGTCTTGCAGCAATTAGAGGGGAGCAGAATAGTACATCATAATGTAATGGGTTTATAGCAATATCATCTTCATATCTCAAGTCACCAGTTCTAGTTGTACCGAAGTGGATACAACTCCGAGTGTCCGTTACCGTAGGACAGGCTATCGATAGATTGTTTCTTCCCTGCAGGGGTGCACCAAGTTACCCACCACGCTCGCTTAACTCCGGCCGGACACACCATCAGGTCGTGCCCGCCCTCGGCTAAACAATACGACGCAACCCGACCGGATACCGCCAGAGAGGATCGAGCACGCCGGACTAATCCTATGCTCCCCGGGGGTCTGAGCCATCGCCCCGAGCGCTCCGCACGTTGCGAGGCCGTTCGGTAGTAGACCTAGCAACCCCTTATACAAGCGCAGTTGCATCCTAAGTCCAATCCGAACGGTCCGCTCAATCGCTGACGTCATGACGACTCCGGCTGATGTATACGACGCAGAGCACCCACTCACACCCACGTGGTGGTTAGTGCTATCGGACCCGGAGGCCCCTCGGATCAAATATCCAAATCGCTTAGTGTGTTGGGAGCGCGCGGTAACGAGCAGAGCCTACGATACTGTTGGCCCCGTCGTCCCGTCTCGAGGACTTGTGACAAGGACTGGAAAAGACCGGCCACGCCTCGTAGTTATCTCGCGGGTACCCTCACTGGTCACCCGACTCCACAGCTCACGCCTCAAAGGCACTCGCGGGTACCCCTCTGGGTCAACCCGCCTCCATCCAACATGTGTAGTAGTAACTTCAAAGTGTCATCAGACGCACGATACCTCTGGCCGCACGCCTTTGTTCCTGGCGACGTCCGGCCTCGGGGATCGATACGTCTTTAAACACGGTAAACTTCAAAGTGTCTTCAGACGCACGATACCTCTGGCCGCACGCCTTTGTTCCTGGCGACGTTCGGCCTCGGGGATCGATACGTCTTTAAACACCGTATGGTGAAACAGGGCATCCGTGTGGTTTTCATGCCGATGAGGAATCCGAGGAATCACCCTCGTTGGATTCCTAAACGACAAGTCCCGTTAAGGTGATACCGGAGGAATCACCCTCGGCGGTAATCACCATAGCGGATGCACGACAAAAGCTAAGTCGGGAGTGGGAAGAGGAATCACCCTCGGTAACCCACAACGAGCTAGCTATACTACAGGGACAACATCGAAAGTGAGTTCGGAGGTATCACCCTCGTCACCCGATGTTAACTCTGCGGAGTCGAGCATATTAGGGGGGGTTGTGCGGTGATGTGAAGAAGGTCAGGGGAAGGGGCTCGATCGCTTGATCGAGGCAAGGGTACTATGCGAGGCAACTACGAGAGTGCGGGACCATAGCAGTGCTACCCAACCTATACTAAGCAGTTTATGAATAAAGACAGGTATCAACAGTTTAACAAAAACAGGCTATGCAACAGTAATAGGAGCAGTAGCAGTAGCAGCAATTCTAATGCAAGAATTAAGAAAGAATAGACATAGGCGATATCGGAAATGCTCAAGGGGGGGTTGCTTGCCTGGTTGCTTGGCAAATGAAAAGGAACAACGGCGGTGAAGTAGTCGATCACCAGGGCACCGTCAGCGGTCTCGGGGTCTACCGGGAAGAAAGGGGGGAGAGGAAACAATATAAATACACAGTAACGAAACTAATCACAAAGCATGACGATCTAACGCAATGCTACCGATAACGGAGAAGGGGAACCCATCCGGGGAAAGTATTCCCGGTTCCGGACGTCTGTCAGACAGATGAACCGGAGGGGGAACGGTTGCAGGTTTACGGTGTTAGAGGCAGGTGACAGCTAGGGTGCAGTGCCGGGTTGTCTAAAGACATGTCTAAGTCATTTAGCTATTTTAGGAATTTGTTTGGATTTATTTTATTAAAGTTGAGCACTATTCATTTATTGAAAACAGGCCGAAAGTTCCATGTTCATCTAGCTAGGGGCATCTGACGGGAATACGGAGGGCGTATCTAGATTCGTATCGAAATTCTGAGCAACTTTCATATATAAATTATTTTCATCGGAGTTACGGATTAAAAGATATGAATTTTTGAAGTTTAAAACAATTTCTGGAATTTATTTTAAAAACAGAAAAGGATTTATGATGTCAGCATGATGTCATGCTGACATCAGCAGGTCAAACAGCGGCTGGCTAAGTCAAATATGACATGTGGGTCCAGTGGGACCCACATGTCAGCCTCTGTGACTTTAACAGAGTTAAATTAAACTAACAGTGCTGATTACAGGGGTGGGCCCCTCATGTCAGTGAGAGCATTAGTTAGACTAATTAATTATTTTATTTAACTAAGTAATTAGCAGATTAAGTTTTATTTTAAAACGTTTTAAACGCGCGGGGCCCACACGTCATAGACACAGAGTGCCCAGTCAGCAGAGTTGACTGGGTCAACTCGGTCAAGGTGGGGCCCTAGGGCCCACTGGCAGTGACCCAAGGGTGTCCCCACCTGAGCCACGTCGGCCGGCCACCGGAGAAAGCTCCGGCGAGCACGCGCGCGGTGGCCGAACGCCGGCGGGCGTCGGCTTTCGTCTACGGTGGGCCAAAACGGGCGCGGCCAGGTGCGTTAGAACGCGGAGACGATGCCGCGTCGAACTAGAGTCGTTGCACGGCCGGGGAGGCACCGTAGCGTCGACGGCGAGCGACAGGGCGGTCGCCGGAGTTCGGGACCGAACGGGGATGACACAACGGTGCACGGCAACGCGAGCTAGAGGGTTCGTCGGGCTCCTGCGAGCGTGCTGAGCACGACGCTGTGCTCGGCTGAGCTTAGTGGCGCGTGTGGCTACGGTGGCGAGCTCGTCGGCGGCGACGCGTGCGGGCGCTAGCGGGGTGGTAGCTACGGGCGGTGAGAGGCGTCGCAGAGAGGGGGAAGGAAGCGGACGCTCACCGAGAGGGCACACGTGGGCCCGTCGGAGGCTTAGGAGCAGCAGACCGGCGACAATCGCCGGAGAAGCGTCGGCGGCCGCAGGTAGGGGACGAGCTCGTGTGGGCGCAGCTGCGTCTCCGAGCTCCAACCGCAGGCTCCGGACGGCGTAGTCGAGCACGGCGGAGCCCCACGGCACGGTGGCGGGTCGAGGCGGTGTCGGTGGCCGCGGTGTGCGCGACGAACGGCGGCGGGAGCGCTCGGCTCCGCCGGATCTGAGAGGGGAGAGGGGAGGAGAGCGAGCCAGGCAAGGGGGGAATAGCAGGGGAGCTCAGGGGGAGAGGGGCAGAGGTGCCCTTATCCTCTCCCACCTGCTCCGTCGCGGCGTGGCGAGCTGCGGCGGCTCGGGCGCGCGCCAGCCATGGCGGGGACGACACGGGGAGGGAGCAGGTGGAGGAGATGGGTTGGGCCGGTTCGGCCCAGAAGGGGAGCACCAGATAAGTTCTTCTCTTCCTTTTTCTTTTAATTCAACAGCAGAGAGAAAGTGAAAAGGTAGGGCCATCAAACCTCTTTTGTAAAATGTGGTACTTAGTCCAAGAATGTCTTTGCAATATTCCCTAACACCAAAAATTGGTTTGGGCTTATTTGGAACACTTTTGAAATTTGCAAAAATGAAGAGGCATTTAATGTGCTGTTTTGGCACTGTTTAAATGCACTAGCCCTTTAATAGAGTTGAGGGTGAGGTTGTTTTCCCCAACAACATTATTTTTGGAATATTTGCAATGAGATGAACAATTTTCCATAATTTTTGGAGCAACTTCATTTTGCACTTGAATTTGAATTGAATTTTCAGGGGAGTTTTTGGAGTGATTGTTTTAACCACTGTGATTATGCCTTGTAAATGAAAATGACTTGGCATTATTAGCAGTTGATCACAGTGATCATTACAAGGGGGTGTTACAAATCTCCTCCACTACAAGAAATCTCGTCCCGAGATTTAAGTGGGGAAGAGGAGGGTAACTTCGGAAGAACGGACCCTTTACAAGGTCGATTATCCGGCAGATAATTCAGGGGAGGTGGCAGAAAGACTCTCTCGAGTTGAAACTTAAGAAAACATCGAGAGCAAGGTGTGAAAGTACAATAAGAAGTTTCAAACGAACGAACACCCGTTTGATGCCTGAACAGAGTGTGAAAATAGGTCCCGAGGGTCGGGAATAGATTAATTCTTGGAGGGTGGATCGTGACAACACTCAAGGTCAAGAGCAAAGAATGCTTCGGAACCAAAAAGGTACAAGAGGGTCGGGTTCCGATCGTGTAGAACCGTGGCGAGGGACGATCGAAAGTAGGGAGAACGGTGACATTTTCCCGGTCACGACAACAAGGTATGTCAGGGGGCAGTCTGTCAGTTATGTCGGTAACATCGTCGGTACCAAGGGCGAGGGACGTAGAGAACTATTTTCCTGCTCGTTAAACGAGGCGGACCAATAGGCAAAGTTCTCGTCCATCGGTGGTTACCGGAATGTCATCAACAATAGTAACAGGGTCTCACTGACAGAGTTGTAGACCGAGATGTTTTCATAGGCAGGGAATTATTCCTGCTCATGTCTTAATGATCTCAAGAAAGGTTAAACAAACAAATGGAAAGGAAAATGTGATTAATTGATTAATCACGCCAATGGAAAGAAATATGTGTTTACACACAAGTTTTAGGGGTATATCATTTCGCAAGAAAGAGCGGAGCATGATATACAAGGTAGGGCAGCAAGTTCAAAGGCATTTAGTTAAAGAGGCGAGGAAGGAATTCATAGTATTACCTACACAGCGATGTTCGGATAATCGATCATGAAACATGTACCATTGAGCTTCCATTGTTCTCAATGATATTTGGAATACCATAGTCATGCTTCGAGGTAGCAATAACATGGTGTTACAAGTAAGGGTTGGAGTCGAAGATCACAGGAAGTACTCAAGGAATATTTGCAAGAATAGCAAGGAGCTCAAAGCATAACCAAGACGTGATCACACATGCGTTAGAAAGGAGTCAAGAGTGTTGTCGATGATTAACGCAAATCATCGAAGGTAAGGATGGTATTTCTAGCCATGAATTAAATTGACATCTCTGAGGAAGTCAAATGTTAACGTTGCTCACGACACATCTGTCGAGAGATTTCAAGAAGATGTAATCGGTTGGCGATGACATCAAGTCAAGGAATGATGAAGCGAAAGGTTGTTGGAACCACGGATACTACACAGGCTCAAAACAAACTTGTTGTTCAGGGAGAAATGATAAGATGAAGAAGAACGACGTAAGCTTAACTCATCATCGGAAGTTGTGCTCCGGGCATAAAGACCAGGTAACACGGTTGAAATTTAGCATGATGATGATATAGCCGATCAGGCTAGGAATAGATTGAAGGGTTATTAAACTCGTAAGCAACGAAAATTACTTAGAGTTATTGAGTCGGAGTGCAAAATTGATTCACTTATCGGTGTTCTCGAGTGTCAAACAACTCGGAACCCGAGGAAAATCGGAATTGGTGATTAATGATAGTTGAAGAAGAACTCATAAGAGGTTATGTAGTTTCCTGTGACATACTCGAGATACCAGGGGTAATACTCAAGGTAGCTCAGTATAAAGGTTGAACAAGCTTAATGATTTGAAGAGAACAAGTGCTTTAACTTGTCCGTGAAATGGGATCAAGGAGAACAACCACGGTCGGAACCACGGGTGTAAAGGATCATTGCAAAATGCAAGATGAATTTACATCAAGGGATTATTATTTTTACGAGCAGCGTCCATGATAAGTTCTACATCGGGTCCATGGGCATGAACCCAAAGGTTCAAGGTCGACTCCCACTTATCCAATGCTTAACCTTTCATTCACTTCTCGTATTCGAAGAAATTGTAGAGTCGAAAAATTTATTCGACGGAACGCGAGTAGATATAACTCGCTTAGCTTTTGATTCACGCAGACTAGAGAAGGCATATGTTCAACCCTTCATGGCAACTTAGGGCCATATACCAGAAATTTTAGGAGTAAATAACTCAGGCCCGATAGTAGAACATGGTTGTCAGGACAGAGGATACAATTTACCAAAGGTATTATGTATCCGAGGAAAGACTCACAGGGTTATTGAAAAAATGGATGACGTTGTCGGATAAAATCCAACAAAGGACCAGATGGTCGGTAAGGAATCTGATGTGAGTATCGGTACTCAACCAGAAGAAGAAAGGAATGCAAAGTCATCGAATTATAGAAACATCGGAATAATTCGACGTTTGGGTGCAGGGGAATTATAATTCCAAGATGAAGAATCAGAAGCAAAGGCTCTGATCAAAAGAGGGATAGGTTGAATAGAATTTGCTGGCCAATCAATCAAGGATTGATTTACCGAGAACCAGCTCATGTTCGGAATAAGGTCTGAGCCGAAGAAGATAATATAGAAGGATCAACTAATGATTGCGTGCATTCACACTCATGTTGACTCAATAAGACCAAAATGACGGTGTCAAAGGGTAACGATGAATATTGCCAGACATATGGAATTATCCATAATTCAGGCCGGCAAGGTAACCAACAGCAGTAGGCTGCAGAGGTCCTTCAGGAGATCGATTAATAATGGGAAGTATGTTGCGAAACACTTGATCAACTTGGGATGAACGAAACCCCGGTAAGTATGAGGATTTATTCGTAGGTGTAATCTTGCGGAAAGGATCTGCAAGGCAGCAGGGTCAAAGAATTCTCGAGATATCGAAAAGTATTTCGATATGTCTGCTTGAGAAGGAGGGTAACTGGAAAGAATATATGAATGACGAGTGTAAGTAGCTAAACGTCTGAAGTTATCGGTGGTAAGGATCTGCAAAGCAGTGTGCACAGAGTCTCGAGAAACTTCGAGGCATATCTTCGGAGTCTTCTTATGATGACACGCCATCTTCTGATCAAGGGCTCTCCGGGAGGAATCGTTCACGAGAACCTAATGTCGGTGTTAGTAAAATCATTTAACCCGAATAGGAGAGAAATTCAGAGTCCCAGAGTAAAGACGAGGAATAAAAGATGTTATACCACCCAAGTGGCGACGTGGGGCCATAAGCCACACAGCCAAGTTAGTAGAACAGTTTTGGACCTCTAGACTCGACTTCGACCAAGGAGTTGGAAAGGGGGTTCCTACAGGCAGTCGGCTCTGATACCAACCTGTGACGACCCCGGCCCGACCGTGCACTAATCATACACGCAAATGCACACGATCAAGCCTAAGGACTCACTCGAAGGAATCACAGCACAACTCTAAAACATAAATAAATACATACAAGTCATATATTACAAGCCAGGGCCTCGAGGGCTCGAATACATAACATGATGTCACACACATAGTCAGCGGAAGCGTTAGGTATCTGGGTACAGATACAACACAGAAGAAGATAGGCCTTTTACAAAGGCGGGGCAAAATAAAAGCTACGATCGAAAAGGCGCAGGCCTCCTGCCTGGGACCTCCGATCCTACTCCTGGTCGTCGTCCGCCGGCTCCTCGTAGAAGTACTCGCCGGCCGGGTAGTAGTAGTAGCCAGCCTCGGGCTGGTAGTAGTAGTCGTCAACGGGGGCTGCGGGCACCATGGCTCCGTCGTCTGATTTAATCATGCGGGTAGGACAAAAGAGGAAGCAAAGCAACCGTGAGTACTCATCCAAAGTACTCAGCAAGACTTACATCAGATCTATTCTAGCAATGCATTATTTTCAAAGGAGGCTTTATGTGGGTGGACTAGACTGCAGAAAGCCAGAGTAGAGAGGGGAAAACCTAGTCCTGACGAAGACTAGCATCTTCAGGGTCTTGCAGCAATTAGAGGGGAGCAGAATAGTACATCATAATGTAATGGGTTTATAGCAATATCATCTTCATATCTCAAGTCACCAGTTCTAGTTGTACCGAAGTGGATACAACTCCGAGTGTCCGTTACCGTAGGACAGGCTATCGATAGATTGTTTCTTCCCTGCAGGGGTGCACCAAGTTACCCACCACGCTCGCTTAACTCCGGCCGGACACACCATCAGGTCGTGCCCGCCCTCGGCTAAACAATACGACGCAACCCGACCGGATACCGCCAGAGAGGATCGAGCACGCCGGACTAATCCTATGCTCCCCGGGGGTCTGAGCCATCGCCCCGAGCGCTCCGCACGTTGCGAGGCCGTTCGGTAGTAGACCTAGCAACCCCTTATACAAGCGCAGTTGCATCCTAAGTCCAATCCGAACGGTCCGCTCAATCGCTGACGTCATGACGACTCCGGCTGATGTATACGACGCAGAGCACCCACTCACACCCACGTGGTGGTTAGTGCTATCGGACCCGGAGGCCCCTCGGATCAAATATCCAAATCGCTTAGTGTGTTGGGAGCGCGCGGTAACGAGCAGAGCCTACGATACTGTTGGCCCCGTCGTCCCGTCTCGAGGACTTGTGACAAGGACTGGAAAAGACCGGCCACGCCTCGTAGTTATCTCGCGGGTACCCTCACTGGTCACCCGACTCCACAGCTCACGCCTCAAAGGCACTCGCGGGTACCCCTCTGGGTCAACCCGCCTCCATCCAACATGTGTAGTAGTAACTTCAAAGTGTCATCAGACGCACGATACCTCTGGCCGCACGCCTTTGTTCCTGGCGACGTCCGGCCTCGGGGATCGATACGTCTTTAAACACGGTAAACTTCAAAGTGTCTTCAGACGCACGATACCTCTGGCCGCACGCCTTTGTTCCTGGCGACGTCCGGCCTCGGGGATCGATACGTCTTTAAACACCGTATGGTGAAACAGGGCATCCGTGTGGTTTTCATGCCGATGAGGAATCCGAGGAATCACCCTCGTTGGATTCCTAAACGACAAGTCCCGTTAAGGTGATACCGGAGGAATCACCCTCGGCGGTAATCACCATAGCGGATGCACGACAAAAGCTAAGTCGGGAGTGGGAAGAGGAATCACCCTCGGTAACCCACAACGAGCTAGCTATACTACAGGGACAACATCGAAAGTGAGTTCGGAGGTATCACCCTCGTCACCCGATGTTAACTCTGCGGAGTCGAGCATATTAGGGGGGGTTGTGCGGTGATGTGAAGAAGGTCAGGGGAAGGGGCTCGATCGCTTGATCGAGGCAAGGGTACTATGCGAGGCAACTACGAGAGTGCGGGACCATAGCAGTGCTACCCAACCTATACTAAGCAGTTTATGAATAAAGACAGGTATCAACAGTTTAACAAAAACAGGCTATGCAACAGTAATAGGAGCAGTAGCAGTAGCAGCAATTCTAATGCAAGAATTAAGAAAGAATAGACATAGGCGATATCGGAAATGCTCAAGGGGGGGTTGCTTGCCTGGTTGCTTGGCAAATGAAAAGGAACAACGGCGGTGAAGTAGTCGATCACCAGGGCACCGTCAGCGGTCTCGGGGTCTACCGGGAAGAAAGGGGGGAGAGGAAACAATATAAATACACAGTAACGAAACTAATCACAAAGCATGACGATCTAACGCAATGCTACCGATAACGGAGAAGGGGAACCCATCCGGGGAAAGTATTCCCGGTTCCGGACGTCTGTCAGACAGATGAACCGGAGGGGGAACGGTTGCAGGTTTACGGTGTTAGAGGCAGGTGACAGCTAGGGTGCAGTGCCGGGTTGTCTAAAGACATGTCTAAGTCATTTAGCTATTTTAGGAATTTGTTTGGATTTATTTTATTAAAGTTGAGCACTATTCATTTATTGAAAACAGGCCGAAAGTTCCATGTTCATCTAGCTAGGGGCATCTGACGGGAATACGGAGGGCGTATCTAGATTCATATCAAAATTCTGAGCAACTTTCATATATAAATTATTTTCATCGGAGTTACGGATTAAAAGATATGAATTTTTGAAGTTTAAAACAATTTCTGGAATTTATTTTAAAAACAGAAAAGGATTTATGATGTCAGCATGATGTCATGCTGACATCAGCAGGTCAAACAGCGGCTGGCTAAGTCAAATATGACATGTGGGTCCAGTGGGACCCACATGTCAGCCTCTGTGACTTTAACAGAGTTAAATTAAACTAACAGTGCTGATTACAGGGGTGGGCCCCTCATGTCAGTGAGAGCATTAGTTAGACTAATTAATTATTTTATTTAACTAAGTAATTAGCAGATTAAGTTTTATTTTAAAACATTTTAAACGCGCGGGGCCCACACGTCATAGACACAGAGTGCCCAGTCAGCAGAGTTGACTGGGTCAACTCGGTCAAGGTGGGGCCCTAGGGCCCACTGGCAGTGACCCAAGGGTGTCCCCACCTGAGCCACGTCGGCCGGCCACCGGAGAAAGCTCCGGCGAGCACGCGCGCGGTGGCCGAACGCCGGCGGGCGTCGGCTTTCGTCTACGGTGGGCCAAAACGGGCGCGGCCAGGTGCGTTAGAACGCGGAGACGATGCCGCGTCGAACTAGAGTCGTTGCACGGCCGGGGAGGCACCGTAGCGTCGACGGCGAGCGACAGGGCGGTCGCCGGAGTTCGGGACCGAACGGGGATGACACAACGGTGCACGGCAACGCGAGCTAGAGGGTTCGTCGGGCTCCTGCGAGCGTGCTGAGCACGACGCTGTGCTCGGCTGAGCTTAGTGGCGCGTGTGGCTACGGTGGCGAGCTCGTCGGCGGCGACGCGTGCGGGCGCTAGCGGGGTGGTAGCTACGGGCGGTGAGAGGCGTCGCAGAGAGGGGGAAGGAAGCGGACGCTCACCGAGAGGGCACACGTGGGCCCGTCGGAGGCTTAGGAGCAGCAGACCGGCGACAATCGCCGGAGAAGCGTCGGCGGCCGCAGGTAGGGGACGAGCTCGTGTGGGCGCAGCTGCGTCTCCGAGCTCCAACCGCAGGCTCCGGACGGCGTAGTCGAGCACGGCGGAGCCCCACGGCACGGTGGCGGGTCGAGGCGGTGTCGGTGGCCGCGGTGTGCGCGACGAACGGCGGCGGGAGCGCTCGGCTCCGCCGGATCTGAGAGGGGAGAGGGGAGGAGAGCGAGCCAGGCAAGGGGGGAATGGCAGGGGAGCTCAGGGGGAGAGGGGCAGAGGTGCCCTTATCCTCTCCCACCTGCTCCGTCGCGGCGTGGCGAGCTGCGGCGGCTCGGGCGCGCGCCAGCCATGGCGGGGACGACACGGGGAGGGAGCAGGTGGAGGAGATGGGTTGGGCCGGTTCGGCCCAGAAGGGGAGCGCCAGATAAGTTCTTCTCTTCCTTTTTCTTTTAATTCAACAGCAGAGAGAAAGTGAAAAGGTAGGGCCATCAAACCTCTTTTGTAAAATGTGGTACTTAGTCCAAGAATGTCTTTGCAATATTCCCTAACACCAAAAATTGGTTTGGGCTTATTTGGAACACTTTTGAAATTTGCAAAAATGAAGAGGCATTTAATGTGCTGTTTTGGCACTGTTTAAATGCACTAGCCCTTTAATAGAGTTGAGGGTGAGGTTGTTTTCCCCAACAACATTATTTTTGGAATATTTGCAATGAGATGAACAATTTTCCATAATTTTTGGAGCAACTTCATTTTGCACTTGAATTTGAATTGAATTTTCAGGGGAGTTTTTGGAGTGATTGTTTTAACCACTGTGATTATGCCTTGTAAATGAAAATGACTTGGCATTATTAGCAGTTGATCACAGTGATCATTACAAGGGGGTGTTACAAGTGCGCCTCGCCTCTTCCCCGCTCGAGGCCGCGGCCACGAGCCCGAGCGCCCCGAGCAGCTCTTCCCGTCGCTCCGCCCGAGCCTCTCCGCCCTTTGCCGCATCGCCATGGTGCCCCTGCATCTCCCTTCGGCCCTCGTCCCCCCCGTCCTCCGCCCAGCGGGCTCCCTCCTCCGCATCAGCCCCGCGCCAGGGCGCCCGTCCAGCGCGCGCAGGCCGCTGCTTCTCCTCGAAGCCGCGACCCCGACGCCCTTCTCCTCAGCGCTCGCGAAGGGCGCCCCAAGCTCGACGCCCTGCCTTCGAGGCGTCCCGTCCTCGCCGCGGCCAGAGGCCCTGCCGCCTCGCCCCGTTGGCCTCCCAGGTCCCTGCCTCCAAGCCCCTGCCGTCTCCGTCTCCAGCAGATCGAACAGCTCCCTCGTCCAGCGCCCGGCGCCGCCAACCTGCTGCTGCCTCTGTCGAGGAGCACGAGTCGACCCCTGCATCCTTTGCTCCGAGCGGCCGTGCTGCCGTTTTGTTGTTTTTTTGTGTGTTGCTTGTGCTGTGGAGTTTGACAGGAGACCCGTGTACGAGACCGAGACCCCAAGTACCCCTCCGGATATGAGTACATCTACGAACGAGTTCGTCTACCGTCGACAAGACCGAGACACCGAGTACAACGACGACCCGAACGACTACCGTCGCCGTGTACCACTACCGTCGCCGAGACCCTCAAGTACCTCTACGAACGGAACGACTACTCGTTGGCGACCTCGTGTACAACTACTTCCTCTCCAAACGAGAACGACTCCTTCCTCTACGTCTCGAACCGCCCCGAAACGCACGCTTCAAAGGTATAACGAGACGACCCCGTGGATGACTCGTGGAATGCTTGCTTGTGTTGTATGAAATGTTTCCTTGTGTGCACCGTGCCCGTTTCGGCCGTTTGTCATGTTCCTCGGTTGCCTCGTCACCGACTCGTGGGAACCCGGTAACGGGATCGCTCACCTTTCATCTTGTTGACCCGCTCACACCATCTTTCTTTTGCCCGGACTCTCAACGAGTTACCGGAACCGATATGTTGCGTTGCATCATTTTCGGATCGTTGCCGTGGCACCCTTTCTCCCACCACGGTGACAAATACTTCATATCCTCTTAAGTCAACCTTTTAATTAAAATTGCATAAACTTGATCATGTCATCCGCATCATGATAACAACATGAAAATGTTTAATTGTTGTTTGCTTATAATTACTAAACATGCTCATGGGGATTTTCCGGATATGTTGTTGTTATTCTCCGGCCTCATTTAAAATGCCTAAATAGTGTAGTTTTATTATGCTTCACCTCTTGTCATGCTAAAAACATTTAATCTTGTCTTGTTAATAATCGAGAGTCAATTAAACAATTAAATGTGGTGTTTTGTCAATATGCAACTCGTTGCATATTGATCTCCACTTAACTTGTAGTATTTGTTTGTGCACTTTGCCATGCCATGCATAATTAAACCGGACATGCATCATATTTGGATGTGCATCGTATGCCATGTTTATGCTTGTGTGTTTACCGTGTTGTTTCTTTCTTTCCGGTTGCTTCTCTTGTTAGCTTCGGTTTCGTTCCGGAGTTGTGAGGATTCTCTCGACTGTGTTGCTTCGTCTACTTCGTGGCTCCGTTCTTCTCCTTTGTGGAATTCCAGGCAAGATGACCGAACCTCGATAACATTACTATCTTTGCCTATTGCTAGTAGTTCCGCTCAATAGTTTTGCCTCGATGCCCATGTTCTTCTTGTCAGCCTCCTACTTGTAACCACTACCATGTTTAACCACCCTACCTATGCAAACCGTTGCTTGGCTAAGTACGCTTCGCTCAGCCCCTCTTATAGCATTGCTAGTTGCAGGTGAAGATTGAAGATGCTTGCTTCATGTTGAAGTTTGGTTGGGTTATATCACACTATATAAATGCTTAAAAAAATGAAATCATCTATATACTGGCAAGGGTGGAAGGCTAAGCCTTTTGCTTGGTGATTTGTTCCACTCATGCCGTTAGGAACCGTATAAACCGGTGTTATGTTCCTTGATTATGCGTTCCTAACACGGTTGGGGTGTATGGGACCCCCTTGATAAACCGCTAAGTGCTAAGTCTTTTCCAGCAAGTCCCAACATTGGTACTATTTGCCTAATAACTAATAAAAAACTTGCATGTGGACTAGCTATCCCTTTTATTTTAATTCAACAACCCCGGGCCAGTGCTCCACATGAGCGTTGGTCCGAAACGGGGGTCCTGCGGGGCCACCTCAAGGAAACTCGAGGTCTGGTAAAAACCCGTAGCATCACCCATCCGGTCGTGTCCTGAGACTTAGATACGCGCGGCTACTATCAGGGTGTCGACACGCCGGGAGGATTTGCTGGATTAGCCTTACCTTAGTTCGGTTTAACTTGAGCACGGGATTCCGAGAATACTCGGGTCTTCCCACCTATGGAGTTGCGACTCCGCGGATCGTGGGCTTGTAATGGGTCAAGTTGGAACACCCCTGCAGGGTTTGAACTTTCGAAAGCCGTGCCCGCGGTTATGTGGCAGATGGGAGCTTGTTAATATCCGGTTGTAGATAACTTGACAAAATGTTTCTAATACACTACCAGCGTGTGTACCGTGACTGTCAATTTCCGAATAGGGATTCGGGAGTTGAACACGGTGGGGTTATGTTTGACCGGCTTTAGTTAGGATCACTTCGTGATCATCTTTCGACCGAGGCACTTTCTCTTCTCGCTCTCACTCACGTAAGTTAGTGCTAGTTGCTGCTGCAGACTCTTGTTGTCCCTTCACCTCTCGTTCTTTCTTCAGCCTTGTCCTCACCCAAGGCTTAAATAGTCGTGTTACCCGGGAACGGGATTGCTGAGTCCTCTGTGGCTCACAGTTACTCCACCACACCAGTTGCAGGTTCAGCCGAGTTTGATGCAGGAGTTGGATCAGTTCTTCACCAGGAGCTCGATGAAGAGTTTGGCCGTTTGCTTGTGACGTTTCGATGTTCAGTAGTGGTTTCTACTAGGATTCGATCCTGACCTGTGGCTTTATGTTGTTTTGGTATCTTTCTTTGGATCTTCACCCGTAGTCGGGTTGTGATGTTTTGAATGATGTATTGCTTATGTATTGTATTGTGTGAAGTGGCGAGTGTAAGCCAACTATCTCCTTTTGTAATTTAATCCTTTTTTTACATGAGTCGTGCAAAGATACCAAACTTGAGATCATTCTAGGATGGGCTTATACCTTTAAGTCGTGCCTCGACACGTAGGAGGTATAGTCCCATCCTGGGCATTACAAGTTGGTATCAGAGCCTTCTCCGACCTAGAAGCCCCCACTGTTTGATCGAATCGTTGACGGTTGAGTCTAGGCACACACTGAAAAACTTTTTGAGTCCTATATTATATCGGAGAGTAGGATTTCTTTGCTTCTCATCTCTTTTCATTCTGGTGAGGACTCCTGACGATTACTCTTGCCTCTTCTACTTTCAAAAAAAAATGCACCAAATTTTTTTTAGGATCCCGCGAGTATTCTGGGATTGTTTCGATGTTCTTGTGACAAGGATATTGTTCTCGATGCCTCCTGTTACCGAGGAGTTGAGCTTCGGGGTATCATTGACATAAGCATATCGCGACAGTACTAAATACTTAAGACGGCCGACATCGAAAATCTCCCCTATACGGCCAGTGGCAAGATAACCCCGACATCACCCAGTACTGGGGAGGTAGCTCGAGAGTATTGCCATAGCTTGTTATAGTGGATGCTTTTCGAAGGTCCGAGGTAAACAGTTTCCGAGAAAGACTGGTTATGTGTTGAAGGATGGATACACCTGGATGTAGGTTTAGAGTTGATTGCGCGATGCTTCCCGTGTATCCCCAACACCTGATTGCATAACTGGAATCTTTCGGAAATCTATAGGTGGGTTCATCTAGTAGTTCTAGGCATTCTTCCAACGGATGCACGATATGAAGTTTGGGGTTCTACATTGAGTGAAGTGGTTTTATGGACTTGTTCTGATCGGGATTTGCATCTTAAAGGGTCCTTGGCTATGCTGATCCGGGGATTGCAAAACCCTTTTGTAACATGTTCCATGAGCTTTCAGCACGAAGATGTCGAACGAAGCTTCTATCTTGTATTTGTTCTATCTGTTCCTTGTTCCTTTTTATTTACCTTTTGTTCTCCTAGTGGCTTCTCGTCTAGTTGATGTACCTGCGGAATTCATTCGTTCAATTCTTTGCTCGGATGATATTGTGAAGATGATGCTGCAAGATATCTACCCTTTGTTTTTGTCTTGATTCTGGTATTCGAGTTGCTTCGATGTCAAATGTTGATTCCATACCTTTCCTAATCGGTGTTCTCATATTTCTATGGGAGTGCTAATTCCTCTTGATCATCAAGATGGTCATATTAAATTCTTTTTCAACCGGTGTCCATTTTGTTCATCCCAAGTTGTCCTTGTTTTCCCCACCCTCCCACCCTTCTTCTTCTTGGAGCCAGAAATTCTCAAATGGAGTATCCATTTTATTCATGGGATGTTTCTTCATTCTTGTCCTCAATGTTCTTATCCGGTGATTATTGTGAAGATGCTCAAGAGCTTCAAGTTCATCATTCTTTTGTTCTCAAATTCTTACGGTGGATGTAATTCAAGATTTCGGTGTTGATCTTATCCTTTTTCCTCTTTTCACAATGCCTTCTTATTCCGGTGCACAAATTAATCATTCCCCTCTTGCTATTCATATCCGGAGTGCTGAAGATTCATAATTCCATTCTTATTCCGTTCAAGCTAGTTTGAGCATTGTTATCTTACTCAAGCCATTTAATTCAACCGGTGCAATATCTCTCAAGCAATCTTTTTCCAACGGTGATTTCTTTTGAGTGGGCCCTAACCCACAGGTCTTTTCCCAGGATCTACCTGACAATTCTATTTTTCCGGAGTTATTCTCAATTTTTTCTTTCAAATTGTGACGTAAGAATGATTTCCATCAGTCACATGCCTTCTCCAAGATCGCTCTCAAATTCTTTTTCATCATTGGTTCAACCTTCTAATTCTACTTTCCGGAGTGCTCAACAATTCTTCATGGCATTTCTCGTCTTCATTCTCAACATTTGAAGATTGGACAAGTGTTTCTCTTAAATCTTGGCCCGTTCTCTCAAGATTCGTGGTTCTAGCTTCATGCCATCCTCATTATTGTTCTGATTGTGAGGAATTCTTTGATACCATCCAAAGCATTTCATAAATTCTTTTCTTTGTGATCCTCCGAAGGCCATCATTTCAGAATATTTCTTCGTTCTCAGTTTTCAACTTCGTCCTCCTACTATTCTTCATTGATGCCTCTTCGTTCGTCTCCCTATTCTTCCCGGTGATTCACTCTTTTATATTCACTCAATTTCAATTCCTTACGGTGGATTATTATCTTTCATCACCCGGTTTCAATTCTTACGGTGGTTCTTTCAAGATTACTCTTCCAATGTTATCGTTTCAATCCGTTTGTTCTTTTCACAATCCTACCGGTGCTTCGTTGAAGATTTACCCAACCTTGTGCGAAATCTCTCTTTAATTCTTTGCAACGAGAATAAGTAGTACGCCAAATCCTTTGGTTGTCATCAATTTAAATTGGTGAAGGAGATGCATGACATAATTCTTATTCTTATTCCTTCAAGGTGATTTAATTCTTTTGTCTGGAGCTTGTTCATCATATCATATCCTTGGTTCTAAGTTTTCATCTTGTTTTCCGGAGTTCCATGTTATTTCAATTATATCTTTTCAAAGCTCCATCTAATTCATCGCAGGACTTGAATCTTATTTTTTCATCTTTCACTTCTCATCCTCTTGTTACCGGAGTTTTCATGGTGGTTCATCATCATTTTAATTCATCCTCGAAGTCTTCATCTAGATTCTTGTTGGAGCTCAAGCATTCTTCATCATGCTTTCCAATTGCAATCCGTTCTACCTTATCTTTTCAGATGGTGTTATGTCATTCTTGACAACTCCTTCATGTTTCATGACTCACGAGTTATCAAGAATGAGATAATTAAAACCATCATTTCTTTCTCTTTAGGAGATCCTTTCACCCCCCTCATTTTTATCTCTTGGAGTTATCTTGGGTTGTTTTTCATCTAAAGCCTTCCCTTGAGGATTGTTGCTAATTATGGTGCTTATAAATGACCCAAGCTCTTCATTATCATTCCGGTGAAATAAGTTTATCATCTCCTTGTTGATCTCAATCCAATCAATTGTTTTCGTTAGTGGCTGGTTGTCACCTCTTAATTTTGAGATGTTTTCCATAAGCCCACATGAAGTTTATTCGTTTCGTTGTTGATTTTTCCAACAACTCCGTTCAACCCTTCTTTGTAAGGAGGTTTTCCTAATTCATTTTGGGAGAAGTTGTCATTTTCTTCTCCGTTCATTTCTTTCTTTGATTTGCATGCCATTCTTTCGTTCCGGAGGCTTTGTGATGTTGCTCTCTCCAAACCATCATATCGTTTTATCGAGATCATGTTCTTTCCTTGTTTATCATTTAACCGGAGTGTTGTATTCTTCATTCTAGTTCCGTCATCCTTTCATGTTTTGCCTCTCTTTTCAACCGGAGTGCTGTCTGAATCTTTCTTACCTCTTGTGCCATTCTTTCAATTGTTTCGGAGGCAGTGTTTTATTGATTTCATCAAGTATCACTCCATCTTCTCTAGTTCATGTTCAATTCCTTCCATTTTCAGACAGAGTGCTGTCCAAATTCTGTCATTCTTATTCCTTGGCTATACCATTGCAGTTTCATATTCTTTTGGTTCGTAAGCTCTTGCTTCATGTCTTTCAACCTACAAGGTTCTCTTTGTGTTCCTTGTTCCTCCTTTTACCGAAGTGCTCTTAACTTCGTTCATCTCTGTTCTATTCTTCTTTCATTTTGGTCAACCTCTCAAGGTTCTTTGGTTTCACTCGTCTGTCAAAGAAGCAACTTTGTTTTACCTCTTCCTCTTCCGTTTTTACCTGGTGATATCTCTAGGATCTCGGGTCGAGATCCTCTGTTAGTGTGGGAGAGTTGTGACGCCCGAAGACCGACGTCCCAGAAGATTCCAGAAGATTCCAGATGTTCCGGGTCTCCCGTGTGTTCTTTGTGCTTGCTTTATTTACTTTTGCATTGCATCATGTCATCATGCCATCATGTCATATTTTCTTTTGCATCTCAACTTAAATAATTCGTGTGGGCCTTCGGTCCATTTAAATCGAGGGAAGAATGTCTTCTCTTTATAACATATAAAAGCCTCTCAATATTTAGGGAGCTATATTTATTAATTATTCCATTGCTTCGGAATCACCATAACGCACTTGCATAATTTCCCCATGTCTTTTCACTTCGAGTTTCACCTTCAAAATCTTGCCAATAATTCTTTTCCTATTTATCGAGGTTCCTCCGAAAATTCGAACATTTTTGGACACTTCAATCATCAAGTCTTAGTTCAAAACTATTTGAACTAAATTCAAATATGTTTGAAGTATTTTTCCAATCACGCCTTTTCTATTTTTCTCGGACCGTGCTCTTTTTATGCTGCCCGAGAAAAATACTTCCATGTGCTATTTTTCCCCTAACCTCCCTCTTCTTTCTTTTTCTTCTCTCTATTGTTTTTTTTTCTGCAAAAAAAAAATAGTTTAAAGGAGGTCCCAGCCGCCAGGCCTCCCTCTCCTCCTTCCCAGGCCAATAGGCCCATCTCCTTCCTCCCTCCTGGCCCATACTTCCCTCCTCCTTCCCAGCCGGCCCACTGGCCCACTCCAGAGGCCAGCGCCCGCACCGAACCCTAGCTCGACCGCAGTCTTCTCCGCTCGTCCCTCGACTCCGCTCGAGCGCCGCCACCCTCTCGACCCCGCACTTCTTTCCCCTCGCTCGCCCGAACCCCCCTCCTCTCGATCTTCCATCTCCCTCCTTCGATCCCAGCGCCCGTCGCCCCTCCAGTGCGCCTCGCCTCTTCCCCGCTCGAGGCCGCGGCCACGAGCCCGAGCGCCCCGAGCAGCTCTTCCCGTCGCTCCGCCCGAGCCTCTCCGCCCTTTGCCGCATCGCCATGGTGCCCCTGCATCTCCCTTCGGCCCTCGTCCCCCCCGTCCTCCGTCCAGCGGGCTCCCTCCTCCGCATCAGCCCCGCGCCAGGGCGCCCGTCCAGCGCGCGCAGGCCGCTGCTTCTCCTCGAAGCCGCGACCCCGACGCCCTTCTCCTCAGCGCTCGCGAAGGGCGCCCCAAGCTCGACGCCCTGCCTTCGAGGCGTCCCGTCCTCGCCGCGGCCAGAGGCCCTGCCGCCTCGCCCCGTTGGCCTCCCAGGTCCCTGCCTCCAAGCCCCTGCCGTCTCCGTCTCCAGCAGATCGAACAGCTCCCTCGTCCAGCGCCCGGCGCCGCCAACCTGCTGCTGCCTCTGTCGAGGAGCACGAGTCGACCCCTGCATCCTTTGCTCCGAGCGGCCGTGCTGCCGTTTTGTTGTTTTTTTGTGTGTTGCTTGTGCTGTGGAGTTTGACAGGAGACCCGTGTACGAGACCGAGACCCCAAGTACCCCTCCGGATATGAGTACATCTACGAACGAGTTCGTCTACCGTCGACAAGACCGAGACACCGAGTACAACGACGACCCGAACGACTACCGTCGCCGTGTACCACTACCGTCGCCGAGACCCTCAAGTACCTCTACGAACGGAACGACTACTCGTTGGCGACCTCGTGTACAACTACTTCCTCTCCAAACGAGAACGACTCCTTCCTCTACGTCTCGAACCGCCCCGAAACGCACGCTTCAAAGGTATAACGAGACGACCCCGTGGATGACTCGTGGAATGCTTGCTTGTGTTGTATGAAATGTTTCCTTGTGTGCACCGTGCCCGTTTCGGCCGTTTGTCATGTTCCTCGGTTGCCTCGTCACCGACTCGTGGGAACCCGGTAACGGGATCGCTCACCTTTCATCTTGTTGACCCGCTCACACCATCTTTCTTTTGCCCGGACTCTCAACGAGTTACCGGAACCGATATGTTGCGTTGCATCATTTTCGGATCGTTGCCGTGGCACCCTTTCTCCCACCACGGTGACAAATACTTCATATCCTCTTAAGTCAACCTTTTAATTAAAATTGCATAAACTTGATCATGTCATCCGCATCATGATAACAACATGAAAATGTTTAATTGTTGTTTGCTTATAATTACTAAACATGCTCATGGGGATTTTCCGGATATGTTGTTGTTATTCTCCGGCCTCATTTAAAATGCCTAAATAGTGTAGTTTTATTATGCTTCACCTCTTGTCATGCTAAAAACATTTAATCTTGTCTTGTTAATAATCGAGAGTCAATTAAACAATTAAATGTGGTGTTTTGTCAATATGCAACTCGTTGCATATTGATCTCCACTTAACTTGTAGTATTTGTTTGTGCACTTTGCCATGCCATGCATAATTAAACCGGACATGCATCATATTTGGATGTGCATCGTATGCCATGTTTATGCTTGTGTGTTTACCGTGTTGTTTCTTTCTTTCCGGTTGCTTCTCTTGTTAGCTTCGGTTTCGTTCCGGAGTTGTGAGGATTCTCTCGACTGTGTTGCTTCGTCTACTTCGTGGCTCCGTTCTTCTCCTTTGTGGAATTCCAGGCAAGATGACCGAACCTCGATAACATTACTATCTTTGCCTATTGCTAGTAGTTCCGCTCAATAGTTTTGCCTCGATGCCCATGTTCTTCTTGTCAGCCTCCTACTTGTAACCACTACCATGTTTAACCACCCTACCTATGCAAACCGTTGCTTGGCTAAGTACGCTTCGCTCAGCCCCTCTTATAGCATTGCTAGTTGCAGGTGAAGATTGAAGATGCTTGCTTCATGTTGAAGTTTGGTTGGGTTATATCACACTATATAAATGCTTAAAAAAATGAAATCATCTATATACTGGCAAGGGTGGAAGGCTAAGCCTTTTGCTTGGTGATTTGTTCCACTCATGCCGTTAGGAACCGTATAAACCGGTGTTATGTTCCTTGATTATGCGTTCCTAACACGGTTGGGGTGTATGGGACCCCCTTGATAAACCGCTAAGTGCTAAGTCTTTTCCAGCAAGTCCCAACATTGGTACTATTTGCCTAATAACTAATAAAAAACTTGCATGTGGACTAGCTATCCCTTTTATTTTAATTCAACAACCCCGGGCCAGTGCTCCACATGAGCGTTGGTCCGAAACGGGGGTCCTGCGGGGCCACCTCAAGGAAACTCGAGGTCTGGTAAAAACCCGTAGCATCACCCATCCGGTCGTGTCCTGAGACTTAGATACGCGCGGCTACTATCAGGGTGTCGACACGCCGGGAGGATTTGCTGGATTAGCCTTACCTTAGTTCGGTTTAACTTGAGCACGGGATTCCGAGAATACTCGGGTCTTCCCACCTATGGAGTTGCGACTCCGCGGATCGTGGGCTTGTAATGGGTCAAGTTGGAACACCCCTGCAGGGTTTGAACTTTCGAAAGCCGTGCCCGCGGTTATGTGGCAGATGGGAGCTTGTTAATATCCGGTTGTAGATAACTTGACAAAATGTTTCTAATACACTACCAGCGTGTGTACCGTGACTGTCAATTTCCGAATAGGGATTCGGGAGTTGAACACGGTGGGGTTATGTTTGACCGGCTTTAGTTAGGATCACTTCGTGATCATCTTTCGACCGAGGCACTTTCTCTTCTCGCTCTCACTCACGTAAGTTAGTGCTAGTTGCTGCTGCAGACTCTTGTTGTCCCTTCACCTCTCGTTCTTTCTTCAGCCTTGTCCTCACCCAAGGCTTAAATAGTCGTGTTACCCGGGAACGGGATTGCTGAGTCCTCTGTGGCTCACAGTTACTCCACCACACCAGTTGCAGGTTCAGCCGAGTTTGATGCAGGAGTTGGATCAGTTCTTCACCAGGAGCTCGATGAAGAGTTTGGCCGTTTGCTTGTGACGTTTCGATGTTCAGTAGTGGTTTCTACTAGGATTCGATCCTGACCTGTGGCTTTATGTTGTTTTGGTATCTTTCTTTGGATCTTCACCCGTAGTCGGGTTGTGATGTTTTGAATGATGTATTGCTTATGTATTGTATTGTGTGAAGTGGCGAGTGTAAGCCAACTATCTCCTTTTGTAATTTAATCCTTTTTTTACATGAGTCGTGCAAAGATACCAAACTTGAGATCATTCTAGGATGGGCTTATACCTTTAAGTCGTGCCTCGACACGTAGGAGGTATAGTCCCATCCTGGGCATTACAGTCAACCCCAATACGTTGAGAACATACAGTTGTTGGACGTGTTCAGAGAGGCACCCTTAATTTAGCTTGCCCAACCGTCGCTTCATTGTTTCACAAAGAGAACAAAACAAGTGCTTTGTTGTCACGTTGTCGGGGAATAGGACCGGTTTACCCAAAAAGAAAGCAAGAAGATTGGAAACACGTAAATAGTCACTGACCAAACCAAACTCGATTCTACACTTGCCGCCACCGACGCTGTTCGGCGGTTAACGCGTGGGATAGTACTGTTATTGTTAGCGAGCGCCTATGCCCCATGAGATTGGTGTGTTAGGTGGGTCGACCCATCTCTATTCCCTTTGGAGGCCTCATTTGGTTCATATGATATGAATTTCATAGGAATAGAAAAATCAAAGGAAATGAGATGACATGCATCTCAATTCCTATGAAGAAAGACATGTCAGTTTCTTTCCCTTTGAAATGTGAAGGATTGGTTCCTATCATACACAGGAATAGAAATTCATTCCTACAAACCAAAGGGATTCATAGGAATTTTTCCTTTGAAAATCCCATCCTATGAAATTTCTGTAAGATTCCTACAAACCAAAGGATGCCGAACGGTTTTAGGAAGCTTCCAGATGATTTTTTGGTACTTTTTCTTTTTAAATTATGTTTTCTTTCTTTCCTCTCTTTATTTTCTTTTGAAAACTGTAACATTTTCCAAATTCACCAACAATTATCAAATTCCTTTATTTTCTGAAATTCGTGAACTTTTTTTAAAATTGGGTGAGCTTTTTCAAATATGTGAACTTTTGTTCAATGTCATGACCTTATTTTTTTTTCAAATTTGGGAACATTTTTCAAATACATTATTTTTTCCAAATTAGGAAACATTTTTCAACTTTGTGAGTTTACACACCAGTGAGCGTCGGTTCGCTCCGCGAGCGTTAAGCGTGGAAAAGTTTTTTTTGAGGGGTAGCCATGAAAAAAGATGCTATTACAGAAGTGTGGTTCACGGCCTACTCGGCAATGGGTCGATCGGGCCTGGGTAAAACCCAAAGCAAAGCAACGTTTTTTCTGTCTAATATAAAGCCTGGCCCAGGAACCGCTCAAGCACGGGACAGGTCCCACGCATCCCATGGTGGGCCAATCACGAAACGCAACGGCCACGCTTGCCGCAAAATATCTCCATCGCGCGGTTCGTGGAGCCCCACCTGTCACCACCTCCGGGAAAGAGCCCGTGGCCCCACCTGTCAGTGGCCCGCCGCCTAGGGTTTCTTCCCCCGCGTCGTAACTACATAAACCTCTCGGCCCCGGACCTCTCTTCCCCCTCTTTTCCCGGCTGCGCATCCCTTGCCAGCCTCCCACCCTCCCCACCCCCGCCGCCGCC
>LR738713.1:612798633-612850129 GCA_902687465.1 Secale cereale
GCCGCCGCCCGTCGATGCCTTCCATCGCCGCCATCCCCGAGCCCATGGCCGTCGACGACTCCGCCTCCAAGAAGGCCAAGCGCAAGCAGCTCAAGGCCGCCGCCGAGGCCGAGGCAGCGGCGGCTGCCGAGGCGGCCTCCTCCGGCAAGAAGGAGAAAAAGGAGAAGAAGGACAAGAAGCGGAAGGCAAAGGAGCCGGCCTCCTCCGACGAGGAGGCCCGGAGCAGCACCAGCTCCGAGTCGGAGCCGGCGCCCGCCGCCAAGAAGGCCAAGAAGGAGAAGAAGGACAAGAAGTCCAAGGCCGAGCCGGCCGAGGAGCCGGCCAACGACGACGGGGAGCTCACCGCCAGCGGCGAGGAGGAGGAGCCCGCCGACCCCAACGCGCTCGCCAACTTCCGGATTTCCGACAAGCTCAAGGACAAGCTCAAGTCCAAGGGCATCAACGCGCTCTTCCCCATCCAGGCCACCACCTTCGCCCTCGTCCTCGACGGCAACGACCTCGTCGGCCGCGCGCGCACCGGACAGGTGACTGTTCCTCCCTTCCCTGTATCATTTGATTGATTGATTTGTCATGTAGGAACTGGTTAGCTGGGTTAAAGTTTCCTCTGCGTTTAGATTCAATAACAAGCTTGCATCGCGAATTTGACACGTTCAATCCCATATAAATAATTTTAAAGAGAATAAATATCTAATTTGTGACCATGATCATTGTCAGAATTCCATGGATTAGAAAAGAAGGGCTGTTCCTATCTCAGAATTGCATGCCTTTTATTCATGATCGGTCATTTTTATGTAGTTCATGCTAAAAGAGAACTGTTAATATTTAACTGGCCATAAGGTCTGTGCAACATTGCTTGTAGTTATTGTTCTTGGTGTCCTGACCCCTAGAAGCAACCATTTTGGGGGCCTATACATGAAAATCAGTTTGTCTTAGTGATCATGTGAATGTCTCCTGAAAACATTGTGTTCATTTTGATTGTAGGGCAAAACGCTGGCCTTTGTTCTACCCATATTGGAATCATTGGTTAATGGGCCACACAAGGCAACTAGAAGGACTGATTACGGCAGGCCTCCAAGTGTTTTGGTTCTGCTACCAACCAGAGAGCTGGCCAATCAGGTATGAACTACCGTCTGATTCTCAAGAAAGACGGATCCGTCCTCTAAATCCTCTGTGATCTGACATTCCCAACAAATTTCAGGTGCATGCAGACTTTGAGTTTTATGGTGGGACGTTTGGGCTTTCTACATGCTGTGCTTATGGAGGTTCCCCCTACCGTCCTCAAGAGAATGCCCTGAGACAGGGGGTCGACATTGTTGTTGGGACTCCTGGCCGTGTCAAGGTATTTCCCCCCTCTGTTTATCCTGGTCCATTTGCTCTATAGCTCTCTTAATTTTGTTCTAATGCTCGCTGCATCACTCTCTTGCCCAGGATCTCATTGAAAAGCAAAAACTAAACTTGAGGTGCTTGAAATTCCGTGTCCTTGATGAGGCTGATGAAATGCTTAACATGGGGTTCAAGGACGATGTCGAGCTTATTCTTGGTATGTCTACATCCTTGTAATACTAGATGTTCATCGATGAAGTTGTCTGCATGCAATTTACTTGCCCAACTTAACCCAAATTCCTTTACTGTTTTAAACAGGCAAGGTTGAAGATGTTACGAAAGTACAGACACTTCTATTCAGTGCTACTCTACCGGAGTGGGTAAAAAAGGTATGAACCACTTTGGCCCAATATGTTACTTCTGTTGACAATCTTTGTTTTGACAAGCATGTGAACTGACTATACTGTGGAATGATTGTAGCTCTCAATGAGCTTTCTGAAAGCTGACAGGAAAACAGTTGATCTTGTTGGCAACGAGAAAATGAAAGCTAGTGCGTCTGTTAAGCATCTTGCTCTTCCTTGCAACAAGGCTGCAAGGTCACAGATTATTCCAGACATCATAAAGTGCTACAGCCAGTATGTACTTCTACCAAATGATCATCCTTTTGGCAGATAGACTAACGCAATTCTCACAAGTTCTTACTGTATTTTTTATCTTTGCCTACAGTGGAGGACGCACTATTATTTTCACCGAGACAAAAGAATCTGCATCTGAGCTCTCTAGTTTGATTCCTGGATCCCGTGCCCTGCATGGAGATATTGCACAAGCTCAACGTGAAGTAAGTGATTCTGTTTTGACCATGCTTGTGGCCAATGTGCTTGAAGTGAACTAATGTGCTGTTCTCTCTGCAACTATTTTTCTAACCAACACATTTTGATTGAGCTCCATGAGAATATATCATTTATGTTAAATTTTACTCCCTCCGTTCCTAAATATGTCTTTCTAGACATTTCAAATGGATTACAAATACAGATGTATGTAGACATAATTTAGAGTGTAGATTCGTTCATTTTGCTCCGTATGTAGTCACTTGTTGAAATCTTTAGAAAGACAAATATTTAGGAACGGAGGGAGTATATGCTAGTTGACTTGTATATTATAGTATTTCAGAGTCCTGATTCTAGTAGTTTGCTTGTTCATCCATTTGTAATATGCTTATAACTGTCAAACACAACAATTGAAGTGTACTGATTACCGGATGGTTATGCAGGTCGTCATTGCTGGATTTAGGAGTGGAAAGTTCCTCGTTTTAGTTGCTACAAATGTGGCAGCAAGAGGCCTTGACATTAATGATGTGCAGCTTATCATTCAGGTATGTGAATAACTGCTGTTGATTAACTTTTCTGATAATTAGCTCCCTCACTGATCATATTCCAAATCTCTAGTGTGAACCTCCACGCGATGTTGAAGCCTACATCCATCGGTCAGGTCGGACAGGGAGGGCTGGCAATACTGGCATTGCAGTCATGCTTTTTGAACCCAGATATAAATTCGGTGTGACCAGAATAGAGAGGGAGTCTGGGGTGAAGTTTGAACATATATCTGCACCGCAGCCTACTGATGTGGCACAATCTGCTGGCAATGAAGCAGCAGAGGCCATTGCAAGTGTGTCTGACAGGTAATGTATTTTAACTCGTTAATATTTGGGACTAAAACAGATTCTGTGTTAGATTGAATTGCGCCATTAACTATGTCGGTGGATACATTGCAGTGTTATTCCTGTTTTCCGGCAACAAGCAGAGGAACTGCTAAGCAATTCCAGCATGTCTGCAGTGGATCTACTAGCCAAAGCACTTGCAAAGGCAGTAGTAAGTCTGTTTGTAGTTCTATATTTGTTCTGGACATACTGGCTGTTAATGGGGTAATTAACAGAATGTGCTTCTTAGGGCTACACTGACATAAAGAAGAGATCTTTGCTTTCATCTATGGAGAACTATACTACACTACACCTTCAAACTGGCCGACCGCTATACACACCATCGTGAGTAACTGCTGCTCGTGCTTGTTTAGTGTCTTGTGTCTTGTTGGATGTTGGATTGATTCAAAATGTATCTTGTGTGCAGGTTTGTTATTAGTACATTGAAAAGGTTCATGCCAGAAGATAGACTTTCAAGTCTACATGGTATAACCCTGACCACTGATGGGACAAGCGCTGTATTTGATGTTCCTTCAGCAGAGGTTCAAGACTACATTCAAGGTATACACCCTTTCTAAACTAGTCGTAATTTATATTTGACTGAATTTACATTGGAACACATTTCACCTCTTTTGTGCATTGGGTATTACAACCTCACCCGCTAAAAAATTCTTGATGATATTACCTGCAGGTGCGGAGAATGCGGCCGGGGTGACAATTGATGAAGTGAAGCAAATGCCAGCCTTGCAAGAGAGGGAGCAGTCGAGGGGTAACTCGGGCGGGTCGAGGTTTGGCGGCCGTGGAGGCGGTGGAAGGAGGTTCGGCGGCGGCGGAGGTGGACGGTTCGGTGGGGGCGGAAGAAGCAGGGGAGGCGGCGGAGGCAGGTTTAACAGGAGGTGAAGACTTACAAGAGTATAATCTATTTTTGACGGGAGTTTGAGAGATGAAAGAAGGCACAGGGAATCGTCAAAGTTTTGACTGCGCCGTGTATCGGGGTTTTTTGTTTTATTTGTTCGTGTTCTGTCCTCCGAGATTATGACGATCAAGTTTGCCAACGGAAGAGTGTAAAATATTTGATCTGATACTCAGCCACTGTTATGAACGGATATGTTGTGTTGTTTTGAGACATGCAACTTCAGTTATGTGCAAATCTACTTTTGGATGCAATTCTGTTTATTTTGTTCGGCCGATGGAGCAAATGGTGGTTTCTTCCCTTTGAAGCAACATGTCCATGTGTGGTTCGCTTGCTGAGTTGCTGTCACTATTATGGTTGGTCGTGTGCTGAACGTCTGTTTGAATTGGCTGCCCGCTCGTCGCCAGTCCTTTTTTTGTGTTTGGGTGGGTCGTACGTCCAACGCACGGATGCAATTTTGTACTCGCGGCCGGTCTGCCCGTGTTTTTCTTCCAAACTTATGTTAATTTGGCCCTGTTCACACAATTCAAACAAAATATATTAACTATAGTTATCTGGGAAACGTTTCCAGCCGGACTGAGTCCGGCCGAGTCTTCGGCCAGACGCGCGCTGCCGCGCGTGCTTCTCCTTTAAATACAGTTTGATTAATTGTCTGAACCCGTCATCAATCATTTTTTCTCTCGCTTTCTTTCTTCTTCCTCTTGTTTCTTTTCTTCTCTCTTCTGCACAGGACGACGGCGAGGCGCATGTCGCTTGTGACGGATCTGGACTCCCCGTGCTGCAACCGAAGCGACTGTGGCGCGACAACTCGAACGATTTTTGATGCCTCCTTTCCCCCTCGTTGCTGCCTGCCCACACACCACTGCGAGGACGATGCAGCAAACGCCATTGGTGCGTCCATACACAGTTTCTTCTTCTTTTTTATGGAGTGCTGCAACCGGTCATGGGAGATGCTGCATCGGGCAACGAGGGATGTTACAACCGACATTTTTTTTGTTAGAACCAACAACAGGATTTGTCGCTGATATTTATTTTGCTGGAACCAATGTTTTGTTTTGCTACTACTGGTGGCTTCATTTGCTACTACCGGCGACAACGTTTTTTTGCGACATAATTCGTGAAGACGACGAGCGACTAAGTTTTTTTGCTGCAAACTATGAATTTGTTGCTACCACCGGCTATAGGGGTTGTTACCACCATACACAACGGCCGACCGACAATTATTTTGTTTTTTTGCTACAACCACATCATTTTTTTGCTGCAACCGGCAACCACAAAAACTACATCCAGTAAACATTTTTGCTACAATGACGATGGCGGGCGGCGGCGATAACCTATTTTTGCTGGAAGCGATAAACTTTTTTGCTACAACCGGCATCGTTTTTTGTTGGAACCAGTAAGAGCCTTGAGCAGGCACACCGCGAGGTACAACGCGACCTCAATGGCAGGTGCTGCGGCCGGCACCACCGGAGCTGCGGCCCGGCGGCTGGCACCACCGGAGCTTCGGCCATCTCCGCCGGAGCTACAACCACAAGTGCACGTTGTTGCATGGATGGAGCAGCGAGAAACTCCAGCGGCGAGGGCAGCCACCGGTGGTGACCGACGACGAGGGCGGTGACCGGTGGTGACCGACGATGAGGGCGGTGACTGGTGGTGACCGACGGCGAGGACGGCGAGGGGCGGCGGTTCTTCAAGGTTTGCTACACCGGCCATCCATGACGAGTATTGGCGGCGGCGCTGCTATTTTTTCCTCTGCGCTTTATTTGGAAAGAAAACGATTCGGATCTGAGATCTGACGATTAAACATAATCAAATCAAACAGCCGCGCGGTGTCCGGCCGAATTGATTGCGCCGGTGCGCCGGCGTAGAGTGGTCGCCTAGTTATCTCATACTCCCTCCGTCCGAAAATAAGTGTCTCAACTTTATACTAACTTTAGTACAAATTTGTACTAAACTTGAGACACTTATTTTGGGATGGAAGGAGTAGTTTATAAGCCAAATAAAAATTAAATTGTCTCAAATATATTTAGAAAAAAGATAGTGATACATCGACTTGATTGCCAACATGAGTTCATATATGCTCAACCAAGTCATCTTGCAACGAAGTTTGATGAACTGTGCAAACATTACCACTCCTTCATGCTCCGGCACAAGATTGTCACCCTGAAACTGAAACCCTTAGTCCCATATACGTTTCGGGATCTCATCCTCTATGATCATATTGTGCATGATCACGCAAGCACTCATACCTGCCACAACTTCTTCGTGGTCCAAGTTATAGCTGGATACCAAACGATGCCCCATCGAGATTATAGAACACCAAAGGCACGCTCGATATTATTCCTAGCACTCTCTTGCTCTTAAGCAAATCTCTTCCTTTTCTCTCCTACACGGTTGGGGATTGTCTTCATCAGAGTAGTCCACTAAGGATAGATACCGTTAGCTAGGTAGTATCCTTCGTTGTAGTGGTGGCCATTGATCTCAACATTGATCTCCGCAGTTGCCTTCTGCAAGCCTTGCAAACATCGGAGAGCGTTGAAGCACGTTGATATCGTTGTGAGTTTTGGCCATTCCGAAGAAAGAGTGTCAAATTCAGAGATCTCGTGAGGCCACGGCCTCAAGTATGACGGTGCAAGCTTTGACATGGCCCCTACCGCCCCTGCCAAGCAGAAGGGCAGTTCTTCCGCTCCCAATGCATACGATCTATGCTACCAAGCATCCCCAGAAAGCCCCGGCTGACATTTATCACCAACAATCGGGTTATATCTGCAACATTTGGCTCTCTCAAGTACTCCGGACCAGACATTGCTATCACAACCTTGTAGAACCTATACATGGAGTCTAGGCACGTCGACTCGCTCATTTGTACATACTCATCAATGATATCATCGGGAACTCCGTATGCAAGTATTCAAATAGTTGCGGTGCATTTTTGATAAGATGAGAAGTCAATCTTTCTCAGGGCATCCTCCTTGCACTCAAAATACTTATCATACCCCACCACGCCCTCCCGGATGCGATTGAACACATGTCTAGCCATACGGAAACGACGACAAAATAGGTGATGTTTGAAGAGCGGGTTGGGGGACTCAAAGTAGTGCTGCCAGAGTGTGCCTCGGGATCGAGCCTCTGAACATCAGCCGCTGCCTACTAAGGTGGTCATGGACGCCCAACACAACGGTCATAAGCTCCTCATTTGAAGGAAATATGCCCTAGAGGCAATAATAAAGATGTTATTTCTTTTTCCTTATCATGATAAATGTCTTTTATTCATGCTAGAATTGTATTAACCGGAAACTTAGTACATGTGTGAATACATAGACAAAACAATATGTCCCTAGTATGCCTCTACTAGACTAGCTCATTGATTAAAGATGGTTATGTTTCCTAGCCATAGACATGAGTTGTCATTTGATCAACGTGATCACATCATTAGGAGAATGATGTGATGGACAAGACCCATCCATTAGCTTAGCACTATGATCGTTTAGTTTTACTGCTATTGCTTTCTTCATGACTTATACATGTTCCTATGACTATGAGATTATGCAACTCCCGTATACCGGAGGAACACCTTGTGTGCTATCAAACGTCACAACGTAACTGGGTGATTATAAAGATGCTCTACAGGTGTCTCCAAAAGTGTTCGTGGTGTTGGCATAGATCAAGAATAGGATTTGTCACTCCGAGTGCCGGAGACGTATCTTTGGGCCCTCTCGGTAATACACATCATAATAAGCCTTGCAAGCAAATGACTATTGAGTTAGTCACGGAATGATGTATTACAGAACGAGTAAAGAGACTTGCCGGTAACGAGATTGAACTAGGTATTGAGATACCGACGATCGAATCTCGGGCAAGTAACATACCGATGACAAAGGGAACAATGTATGTTGTTATGCGGTTTGACCGATAAAGATCTTCGTAGAATATGTAGGAGCCAATATGAACATCCAGGTTCCGCTATTGGTTATTGTCCGGAGATGAGTCTCGGTCATGTCTACATAGTTCTCGAATCCGTAGGGTCCGCACGCTTAACGTTTAATGACGATCAGTATTATGAGTTTATGAGTTTTGATGTACCGAAGGTAGTTCGGAGTCCCGGATGAGATCACGGACATGACAAGGAGTCTCGGAATGTCCGAGACGTAAAGATTGATATATTGGACGACTATATTCGGACACCAGAAGTGTTCTGGAAAGTTTCGGAATTTACCGGAGTGCCGGAGGGGTTACCGGAACCCCCCGGGGGGAAGTTGGCCCGAGTGGGCCATAGGGAAGAAAGAGGGCAACAGCCAGGAGGTGGCGCGCCCCCTCCCAAGGTGTAGTACGAATTGGACTAGGGGAGGGGGGCGCGGCCCCCTCTTTCCCTCTCCTTCTCTCCCTCTCTTTCCTTCCCCCTTCTCCCTCTTGGTGATTCCTACTAGGAATAGGATTGCAATCCTATTCCTAGTAGGATTGCACCCTTGGCGCACCATAGAGGGGCCGGCCGGCCTCCCCCCTTGCTCCTTTATATACGGGGGCAAGGGGGCACCCTAGAACACACAAGTTGAATTGTTTTAGCCGTGTGCGGTGCCCCCCTCCACAGAAACACACCTGATACGTCCAAAACGTATCTATAATTTCTGCTTGCTCCATGCCACTTTTGGGTGATATTGCTATGATATTCATACACTTCCATACACTTTTGATCATATTTGGACTAACTTACTAATCCAGTGCACCCCAGTGCCAGTTTCTGTTTTCGGCTGTTTTTGTATTTCAGGTTTTCACGTTTCGAGAACTGCCCAGAAAAATCCAAAAAAAATATATAAAAAATCAGCGAACCGGAAACAACACTGCGTCCGAAGGGCAGTCTGGGGGGGGGAGGGCACAGGGGCTCCAGGCGCCCTGTGGGCGCGCCCCCCTGGGCCGCGCCGGGGGGGCGCCTGGGCCCCCCGGGACTCCCCCGGTGCCCTACTTTGGCATATATTTAAAGGGTTCCCCGTAACCCTCAGAACAGGACTTCTTTTCACGATCCCATCTCTGTTCCGCCGCCGCCGCCGCTTCCAAGATCGGGAGCACCAGGAGAACTCTTCCCGACACCCTGCCGGAGGGGAGGATCACCACCGGGAGCTTCTCCACCACCATGGACGCCTCCCGGATGACTCGTGAGTAGTCTCCCTTGGACCATGAGTCCATGACCAGTAGCTATGTGATGTTCTCCTCCCGTTCTTGTGCTTCACTAATTAGTCCTCGTGAGCTGCCCTACATGATCGAGGCACCTATGTAATCCTTATGCTGTTGCTATGTTGAGTTTGCTGGGATCCGATGGATTATGAGATTATGTTCAGATTGATCTTGAGTAATATATTTGATTCACCTCTTTTATATTTTAGTTCATAAGTAATTCTTGCATGTTCTCCGTTGTTATTTATTGCTTTGGCCGAGTAATAGGTAGTGACTCCAAGAGGGAACGTTATGCTCGATTGTGGGTTCATGCCCCTCGATGACTAGCTTGAGTGACAAAAATATGAGTCTAGGGGATGTGCTCTTGCCACAAGGGGGAAAACAACGGTGCTTGTACCCGCGGGTGCAAGGATTGTTTACTTTACGCAAAGTTCTTTTAATGCAGTTGTCTGTTGCATTGAGTTTACACTATGGGTGGGACTCGCAACTTAATACCAGCGAGATGTTCTGGATAGATATCTCAAGGTGGATGATTAGTAGTAGATATTGATGGATTTCGGTCTACTTACTTTGGCGTACCGCCCATGCTTTGAACCTCAACCTTTCTTGCAATGTAGTCAGCATTGGTTTGCGTTCGTGGTCCTGTCAATTGCCCAGCTGTAATTTGTTTACCTCACATAGCTGTTTTATCGTCTTTTGGGAGAGAGACATCACTAGTGAACATCATGAAACTCCGGTCCGTATTACCATCATTGATCACATCCACTATCTACTTTTCGCTATTTTATTTACTATTGCAAAACACTATCTATCACTACTATCATATTGCTTTTAACCCTTTGTGAACTACAAGGCCGGATAGATGGACAACCTCTCTGTACTCGTTGGGAGCAAAGTTATTTGTATCTGTGTGCAGGTCCACGTTGATTGCTAATTGCGCCGTTAGCAATTGACACCTACTTGTTGAACCTAGGAGTCTCTGGGGATTCGATCCTTGGCATCTTTGCTAGGGGAAAACACTTCTACTTACTGCATCTTACACCTTCCACTTGGGGTAACCAACGAGGGGTTTGAGGCCCATCAAGGAGTATTTTCTGGCGCCGTTGCCGGGGACTCCACTCTTCAGGATAGGGGAGTTGCATGCTATCTTTTACCTTTGCTTTTTAGTCTTGTTAGTTTACTTTTCATTTTTGCTTTAGTTCCTTTTATCGAAAATCACAAAAAAATAGTTATCTTGCTTGCTTGCTACTATGGGTTCCACCGAGAACACCAAGTTGTGTGACTTCACTAGTCACAACAACGATGACTTTATCAGCACACCTATCACTACACCTGCCACTTCAGCACCTTCATATGAAATTAAACCTGCTTTACTGAACTTAGTTATGAAAGAACAATTCTCCGGTGCTGGAGATGATGCTGCTTTACACTTGAACAACTTTGTAGAACTTTGTGATATGCAAAAGTACCAAGAAATAGATGGTAATATTGTTAAGCTTAAGCTTTTTTCCTTTCTCCTTGAGAGGAGGAGCTAAAATATGGTTTCAGTCTTTGCCTAGAAATAGCATAGATTCATGGGACAAGTGCAAAGATGCTTTTATCGGAAAATACTATCCACCTGCTAAAATTATCCAACTTAGAAGTAACATAATGAATTTTAAACAATTGGATAATGAACACGTTGCCCAAGCTTGGGAACGTATGAAGTCTCTTATCAAAAACTGCCCTACTCACGGTTTGACTACTTGGATGGTTATCCAAACTTTTTATGCAGGCTTGAACTTTACCTCGCGGAACTTGTTAGACTCGGCCGCGGGAGGAACTTTTATGTCAACTACACTTGGTGCTGCCACGAAGCTTCTCGATGAGATGATGACCAACTATTCCCAATGGCACACCGAACGCGCTCCAACAGGTAGGAAGGTAAACTCTGTCGAGGAGATTTCCTCCCTTAATGAAAAAGTTGACTTGATCATGTCTCTACTTTCGAAGCAATCTACTGTTGATCCTCGTGATGTTCCTTTAAATTCTTTGATTGCTCAAGAACAAGTAGATGTGAATTTTATCTCTAGAAACAATTTTAACAACAATGCTTATAGGAGTAACTTTGGTAACAATTCTAGACCGTTCCCCTCTAACTCTTATGGGAACAACAATGCTTATCCTAGTACCAAGAACTCCAATACTGAACTAGAGACTATGCTTAGAGATTTCATCACTACCCAAAAAGCCTTAAATAAAAATGTAGAAGAGAAACTACATAAACTAGATGATCTTTCTTTCAAGGTAGACCACTTAGCCAATGAGTTAAAATTGCTAAAAATTGAAACTTCTCCTCTTAAGGAGAGGGAAGTCATCCCTATTAATGCTACTCAAGAACAAATTAATGAAAATATTAGGATGATGGCTAAGCTTAAAGAGAGATGGGCTAGAGAAAGGGAGGAAGAGGAGAGAATTAAGAGCCTTCCTACCCACCACACTGTTTTTACTATCCAAGTTATTGAGGATGTTCACACTCTTAGCACCCAATGTACTCCTGGTCCGAATGGACCTATTAATGGTGATGCTATAGAAACTACCAAACAGGTGAACCTTAAGGATACCACTACCACTTTACTTGATGCTCGTGACCTTGATTTTGATAATTGCACTCTTACAGAAGTTATTGATTTCCTTCACAAGATGTCTAGAGATCCCCGCACTAGCACGCTTAACCTTGCCTTCACAGAGCATATCACTAATGCTCTCATCAAAGCTAGGGAGGAGAAACTTAGAGTAGAAGCCTCCATACCTAGAAAGCTAGAGGATGGTTGGGATCCTATGATAAAAATTTATTTGAATGACTTCTCTTGTTATGCATTATGTGATGTTGGTGCTAGTACCTCTGTTATGCCCAAAAGGATATATGATATGCTTAAATTGAAACCTTATGATTTTTGTTCTTTTGGTGTTCGTCTCGTTGATTCTTCCATAAAGAAACCTTTGGGGAGGATTGATGATGTTCTTATTGTTGTCAATGATAATTATGTGCCCGTTGATTTTACTATTATGGATATTGAATGTGATCCTTCATGTCCAATTATTTTGGGACGTCCCTTTTTGCGCACCGTTGGTGCTGTCATTGACATGAAAGAGGGTAATATAAAATTTCAGTTTCCTCTCAAGAAAGGGATGGAACACTTCCCTCGTAAGAAGGTCAAGTTACCTTTTGAGTCCGTTGTACGGGCTAGCTATTCTTTTACGTTTGATAAAACTTGATCTATGCATTATGCCTAGCTTAAAGGCATAAAAGAAAGCGCTTTTGGGAGGCAGCCCAAATGAATAATTTTTTTTGCTTTTGTTGTGTCTTGATGTTGTTTACTGCTGTAGCATCATCATTGTATCTTTGCTTTTCATATTTGTGCCAAGTATAGCCTCTGATTGCTAGAAAGTTCGAAAGTTGTGAGGTGCTGTCCAGGAAACAGATTCTGTCCTTGGATAGAAAAATTCGTATAAAATCACCAGATCATCTTTTTGGTCTGAATTTTTTCGACAGCGTTCTCTATATAATTTTCTTTCGTGCGTCAGTTCTGAGTTTCTTGATTTGAGTTGCAGAAGTATCCCGAACAGGTCAATTACTGCCTGCTGTTCTGTTTTTCACAGATTCTGTCCTGTTTTGCCTTACCTTCACTTTGCAAATTGAGAACTTGTTTTTTCTTTGCAAAAACCTTTTGACAATCTTGAGAAACATAGAACTTCAAGAATATCCTTATTTCCAGCAAGGTATAATTATTTTATTAAGGGTACTAACCTCGCTAATCAGATTATGATGAGTTGTGTATGAAGGGAGTTTTCAAGTGTGCGAGGGAAGATGATAAAAAGATTCAGGAGTGTCAATCGCTCATGCTTGGGGATGCCCCCGTGCACCCCCAAGAAATATTCAAGGAGACTCAAGCGTCTAAGCTTGGGGATGCCCCCGTGCATCCCCTTCTCCATCAACATTATCAGTTCGTCTTTCGTTCCGCTATATTTTTATCACTTCATGTGTTATGTGCTATGCTTGGAGCGTCTTGCTTTTAGTTTTCTTTTTAGTTTTTCATAACGAGTCGGAACCCAGCATTCCTTTATGTGGGAGAGAAACACGCTCCACTTCTACCTAGAACATTACATAGAATTTTCATGTCTATCTATGCTGTGTGTGTTCTTTGTCTTTTAATAGCTACTATCATACTCTGCTCTTAGTATTCATGCTTATCTTTTCAAGAGCTTTTATTTAGTTGGTTGCTTGGACTCTCTTTAATTACCATGCTCACCTTATTAAGAGAGTTTGCTTCCGTTGCATGGGTTAATGTGTCTATGATAAAAATGCTACTTTCATGATGGTGCTTAGTAGTTCAGGTTTTCTTTTGGTTAATCTCAGATAGCTGGGGGGTTCCCAATGTGTTATTGGAGTACCAACTTGGTTTGTTTGCCTATGATATGGTATGGTTTAGTAATATCTTGCTTTGAGAATTTATTTTGATTGACTTGGCGTATGCTCACGCATATTTAAGACTGTAAAGAAAGTCTGTCAAGCCTTGATGATCTTTTGTTTCTGAGTAGCGATATAACTACCATGCCTGATTCTATATTGCTTTGTCGCTCTGCATGATTATGACCGTCATTGCTCTCTTAGTTGGTCGCTCCCAGTCTTTTGCTAACCTCCACCTGCACTAAGCAAACTAACCATGCAATACATAGCTCATGGGAAAGTAGCCTAAAAACTATTGTGGTAAAGAATATGTTGCCTATGTATCTTATTTCTTATGAGTTGCTTGCTGAGCGGTAACCATGTTTCTGGGGACGCCATCAACTGTCACACTTTTGTTGAATATCATGTGACTTGCTATGCATGTTCGTCTTGTCTGAAGTAAGGGTGATTTACCGTGGGTTGAATTAATATGCATATTGTTAGAGAAGAACATTGGGCCGCCAACCAAAGCCATGCATCATGGTGGAAGTTTTAGCTTGGACCTTAATCCTCAATCTCTCATGAGAATATGCTTATGCATTAAAGAGGAGTCCATCATCTATTTTCTATGTTGTCCCGGTATGGATGTCCTCAAGTTGAGATTTATCAAAAAGGAGAAATCAAATGCGATCTATCTCCTTGGACCTTTGTACAGGTGGCATAGAGGTACCCCTTTGTGACACTTGGTTAAAACATATGCAATGCAATGATAACCCATGGGGATCCGAGCTAATTAGGACAAGGAGCGAGCACTATTAGTATTCGATGCATGAGGCTTGCAACTTATAGGATGTTTTATGCATGACACCGTTGACACAATTGCTTCCATGTTTTCAAAATAAAAAGCTCTAGCACTTAACCATTTCTTTTACCTTTATGATTGAAGCACCAACTACTGAGAGCATGATTGTCATTCTGAGTGTAATGTGCATTGTCCCAAAGTAGCATTGTCTTTTGCATGATTGTGATATCGTTTATTCTGAAATGGTTGTATCTAGTCATCACTTAAACCTTGAAGGTGCCCCTGCACTTATGTTTTGCATCGCTAAAGGGGGCAAGCTAGATATCACTTGATCATATTTGCACATCATGTTCATTGCAAATCTTTTTGATGTTTCAGTTTCATGTTGTAAAACTTTCAGTCATTTGTGATTTTCTCTTGAGACAACTTAATTACTTTAGAATCATTGTCTCAGTAAGCTTTTGTCATATGACTATGAGAAAGTCCTATATGGTTAATAGCATGTCACCACAGAAATTATTCTTGTTATCATTTACCTACTCGAGGACGAGCAGGAATTAAGCTTGGGGATGTTGATACGTCCAAAACGTATCTATAATTTCTGCTTGCTCCATGCCACTTTTGGGTGATATTGCTATGATATTCAAACACTTCCATACACTTTTGATCATATTTGGACTAACTTACTAATCCAGTGCACCCCAGTGCCAGTTTCTGTTTTCGGCTGTTTTTGTATTTCAGGTTTTCACGTTTCGAGAACTGCATCCAGAAAAATTATATAAAAAATCAGCGAACCGGAAACAACACTGCGTCCGAAGAGCAGCCTGGGGGGGGGCACAGGGGCTCCAGGCGCCCTGTGGGCGCGCCCCCCCTGGGCCGCGCCGGGGGGGCGCCTGGCCCCCCCGGGACTCCCCCGGTGCCCTACTTTGGCATATATTTAAAGGGTTCCCCGTAACCCTCAGAACAGGACTTCTTTTCGCGATCCCATCTCTGTTCCGCCGCCGCCGCCACTTCCAAGATCGGGAGCACCAGGAGAACTCTTCCCGGCACCCTGCCGGAGGGGAGGATCACCACCGGGAGCTTCTCCACCACCATGGACGCCTCCCGGATGACTCGTGAGTAGTCTCCCTTGGACCATGAGTCCATGACCAGTAGCTATGTGATGTTCTCCTCCCGTTCTTGTGCTTCACTAATTAGTCCTCGTGAGCTGCCCTACATGATCGAGGCACCTATGTAATCCTTATGCTGTTGCTATGTTGAGTTTGCTGGGATCCGATGGATTATGAGATTATGTTCAGATTGATCTTGAGTAATATATTTGATTCACCTCTTTTATATTTTAGTTCATAAGTAATTCTTGCCTATTCTCCGTTGTTATTTATTGCTTTGGCCGAGTAATAGGTAGTGACTCCAAGAGGGAACGTTATGCTCGATTGTGGGTTCATGCCCCTCGATGACTAGCTTGAGTGACAGAAACATGAGTCTAGGGGATGTGCTGTTGCCACAAGGGGGAAAACAACGGTGCTTGTGCCCGCGGGTGCAAGGATTGTTTACTTTACGCAAAGTTCTTTTAATGCAGTTGTCTGTTGCATTGAGTTTACACTATGGGTGGGACTCGCAACTTAATACCAGCGAGATGTTCTGGATAGATATCTCAAGGTGGGTGATTAGTAGTAGATATTGATGGATTTCGGTCTACTTACTTTGGCGTACCGCCCATGCTTTGAACCTCAACCTTTCTTGCAATGTAGTCAGCATTGGTTTGCGTTCGTGGTCCTGTCAATTGCCCAGCTGTAATTTGTTACCTCACATAGCTGTTTTATCGTCTTTTGGGAGAGAGACATCACTAGTGAACATCATGAGACTCCGGTCCATATTACCATCATTGATCACATCCACTATTTACTTTTCGCTATTTTATTTACTATTGCAAAACACTATCTATCACTACTATCATATTGCTTTTAACCCTTTGTGAACTACAAGGCCGGAGAGATTGACAACCTCTCTGTACTCGTTGGGAGCAAAGTTATTTGTATCTGTGTGCAGGTCCACGTTGATTGCTAATTGCGCCGTTAGCAATTGACACCTACTTGTTGAACCTAGGAGTCTCTGGGGATTCGATCCTTGGCATCTTTGCTAGGGGAAAACACTTCTACTTACTGCATCTTACACCTTCCACTTGGGGTAACCAACGAGGGGTTCGAGGCCCATCAACACCTCGGTCATACCGTTGTAGTGCTTAGGTGAAGCCCTGCGCCGGTAACTTCATCATATCCGTCACCACGCCGTCGTGCTGATGAAACTCTCCCGTGAAGCTCAACTGGATCAAGAGCTCGTGGGACGTCATCAAGCTGAACGTGTGCTGAACGCGGAGGTGCCGTACGTTCGGTGCTTGATCGATTGAATCGCGAAGAAGTTCGACTACATCAACGCGTCACTTGACGCTTCCGCTTTCGGTCTACAACGGTACGTAGACACACTCTCCCCCCTCGTTGCTATGCATCTGGTAGATAGATCTTGCATGATCGTAGGAAAATTTCAAAAATACTACGTTCCCCAATAGTGGCATCATGAGCTAGGTCTATGCGTAGATGATATGCACGAGTAGAACACAATGAGTTGTGGGCGATACTAGTCATATTGCTTACCAGCATGTCATACCTTGGTTCGGCGGTATTCTGAGATGAAGTGGCCCGGACCGACATTACGCGTACGCTTACGCGAGACTGGTTTCACCGTTATGAGCACTCGTTGCTTAAAGGTGACTGGCGGGTGTCTGTCTCTCTCACTTTAGCTGAATCGAGTGTGGCTATGCCCGGTCCTTGTGAAGGTTAAAACAACACATACTTGACGAAACATCGTTGTGGTTTTGTATGCGTAGGTAAGAACGGTTCTTGCTAAGCCCGTAGCAGCCACGTAAAACTTGAAACAACAAAGTAGATGACGTCTAACTTGTTTTTGCAGGGCATGTTGTGATGTGATATGGTCAAGACATGATGAGTTATACAGTTTTGTATGAGATGATCATGTTTTGTAAAGTTATCAACAGTTGGAGGAGCCATATGGTTGTCGCTTTATTGTATGAAATGCAATCGCCATGTAATTGCTTTACTTTATCACTAAGCGGTAGCGATAGTCGTAGAAGCAATAGTTGGCGAGACGACAACGATGCTACGATGGAGATCAAGGTGTCGCGCCAGTGACGAAGGTGATCATGACGGTGCTTTGGAGATGGAGATCAAAAGCACAAGATGATGATGGCCATATCACGTCACATCTTTTGATTGCATGTGATGTTTATCTTATTGTGCTTCTTATTTTGCTTAGTACGACGGTAGCATTATAAGATGATCCCTTACAAAATTTCAAGGTATAAGTGTTCTCCCTGAGTATGCACCGTTGCGAAAGTTCGTCGTGCCGAGACACCATGTGATGATCGGGTGTGATAAGCTCTACGTTCAAATACAACGGGTGTAAGCCAGTTTTGCACATGCAGAATACTCGGGTTAAACTTGACGAGCCTAGTATATGCATATATGGCCTCAGAACACTGGAGACCAAAAGGTCGAGCATGAATCATATAGTAGATATGATCAACATAAGATGTTCACCATTGAAACTACTCCATCTCACGTGATGATCGGACATGGTTTAGTTGATTTGGATCACGTGATCATTTAGATGACCGGAGGGATGTCTATCTAAGTGGGAGTTCTTTAAGTAATATGATTAAATTGAACTTTAATTTATCATGAACTTAGTCCTGATAGTTTTTGCATATCTATATTGTTGTAGATCAATGGCCCGTGCTACCGTTCCTTTAAATTTTAATTTATTCCTAGAGAAAGCTAAGTTGAAAGATGATGGTAGCAATTACACGGACTGGGTCCGTAACTTGAGGATTATCCTCATTGCTGCATAGAAGACTTATGTCCTTGAAGCACCGCTAGGTGACAAGCCCCCTCCCGCTAATGTAGACGCTTTGAACGTCTGGCAGACGCGGTCTGATGACTACACGATAGTTCAGTGTGCCATGCTTTATGGCTTAGAACCGGGACTTCAACGACATTTTGAACGTCATGGACCATATGAGATGTTCCAGGAGTTGAAATTAATATTTCAAATGCCCGGATTGAGAAATATGAGATTTCCAATAAGTTCTATAGCTGCAAGATGGAGGAGAATAGTCCTATCAGTGAATACTTGCTCAGAATGTCTGGGGTACTACAATCATATGACTCAACTTGGTTGCAAAGTTGACGAGGATAGTGTTATTGATAGAGTTCTTCAATCACTGCCACCAAGCTATAAAGGCTTCGTGATGAACTATAATATGCAAGGGATGCATAAGACAATTCCCGAGCTCTTCGCTATGCTTAAAGCTGCGGAGGTAGAAATCAAAAAGGAGCATCAAGTGTTGATGGTTAACAAGACCACTAGTTTCAAGAAAAAGGGCAAGGGAAAGAAAGGGAACTTCAAGAAGAATAGCAAGACAGTTGCTACTCCTGCGAAGAAACCCAAGTCTGGAGTCAAGCCTGAAGCTGAGTGCTTCTACTGCAAAGGGACTGGACACTGGAAGCGAAACTACCCCAAGTATTTGGCGGATAAGAAGGATGGCAAGGTGAACAAAGGTATATATGTTATACATGTTATTGATATGTACCTTACTAATGCTCGTAGTAGTACCTGGGTATTTGATACCGGTTTGGTTGCTAATATTTGTAACTCGAAACAGGGACTACGGATTAAACGAAGATTGGCTAAGGACGAGGTGACGATGAGCGTGGGAAATGGTTCCAAAGTCGATGTGATCGCCGTCGGCACGCTACCTCTACATCTACCTTCGGGATTAGTTTTAGACCTGAATAATTGTTATTTGGTGCCAGCGTTAAGCATGAACATTATATCTGGATCTTGTTTGTTGCGAGACGGTTATTCATTCAAATCAGAGAATAATGGTTGTTATATTTTTATGAATAATATCTTTTATGGTCATGCACCCTTAAAGAGTGGTCTATTCTTGTTGGATCTCGATTGTGGTGATACACATATTCATAATATTGAAGCCAAAATATGCAAGGTTAATAATGATAGTGCAACTTATTTGTGGCACTGCCGTTTAGGTCATATTGGTGTAAAGTGCATGAAGAAACTCCATAGTGATGGACTTTTGGAATCACTTGATTTTGAATCACTTGGTGCTTGCGAACCATGCCTCATGGTCAAGATGACTAAAACTCCATTCTCCGGAACAATGGAGCGAGCAACATATTTGTTGGAGATCATACATACAGATGTATGTGGACCAATGAGTGTTGAAGCTCGCGGCGGGTATCGTTATTTTCTGACCTTCACTGATGATTTGAGCAGATATGGGTATATCTACTTAATGAAACACAAGTCTGAAACATTTGAAAAGTTCAAAGAATTTCAGAGTGAAGTAGAGAATCATCGTAACAAGAAAATAAAGTTTCTACGATCTGATCGTGGGGGTGAATATTTGAGTTACGGGTTTGGTCTTCATTTGAAACAATGTGGAATAGTTTCACAACTCACGCCACCCGGAACACCACAGCGTAATGGTGTGTCCGAACGTCGTAACTCTTAATTGGATATGGTGCGGTCTATGATGTCTCTTACCGATTTAACACTATCGTTTTGGGGTTATACTTTAGAGACAACTGCATTCACGTTAAATAGGGCACCATCTAAGTCCGTTGAGACGACGCCTTATGAACTGTGGTTTGGCAAGAAACCAAATTTGTCGTTTCTTAAAGTTTGGGGCTGCGATGCTTATGTGAAAAAACTTCAACCTGATAAGCTCGAACCCAAGTCGGAGAAATGTGTCTTCATAGGATACCCAAAGGAGACTGTTGGGTACACCTTCTATCACAGATCCGAAGGCAAGATATTCGTTGCTAAGAATGGATCCTTTCTAGAGAAGGAGTTTCTCTCAAAAGAAGTGAGTGGGAGGAAAGTAGAACTTGATGAGGTAATTGTACCTTCTCCCGAATTAGAAAGTAGTACATCACAGAAACTTGTTCAAGTGATTCCTACACCAATTAGTGAGGAAGCTAATGATGATGATCATGAAACTTCAGATCAAGTTTCTGCTGAATGTCGTAGGTCAACCAGAGTACGTTCCGCACCAGAGTGGTACGACAACCCAGTTCTGGAAGTCATGTTACTAGACCATGGTGAACCTACGAACTATGAGGAAGTGATGATGAGCCCAGATTCCGCAAAATGGCTTGAGGCCATGAAATCTGAGATGGGATCCATGTATGAGAACAAAGTATGGACTTTGGTTGACTTGCCCGATGATCGGCAAGCCATTGAAAATAAATGGATCTTCAAGAGGAAGACCGACGCAGACGGTAATGTTACTGTTTACAAAGCTCGACTTGTTGCGAAAGGGTTTCGACAAGTTCAAGGAGTTGACTACGATGAGACTTTCTCACCCGTAGCGATGCTTAAGTCTGTTCGAATCATGTTAGCAATTGCCGCATTTTATGATTATGAAATCTGGCAAATGGATGTCAAAACTGCATTCCTGAATGGATATCTCAAAGAAGAGTTGTATATGATGCAACCAGAAGGTTTTGTCGATCCAAAAGGTGCTAACAAAGTGTGCAAGCTCCAGCGATCCATCTATGGACTGGTGTAACCATCTCGGAGTTGGAATATACGCTTTGATGAGGTGATCAAAGCATATGGTTTTATAAGACTTTTGGAGAAGCCTGTATTTACAAGAAAGTGAGTGGGAGCTCTGTAGCATTTCTGATATTATATGTGGATGACATATTGTTGATTGGAAATGATATAGAATTTCTGGATAGCATAAAAGGATACTTGAATAAGAGTTTTTGAATGAAAGACCTCGGTGAAGCTGCTTACATATTAGGCATCAAGATCTATAGAGATAGATCAAGACACTTAATTGGACTTTCACAAAGCACGTACCTTGATAAAGTTTTGAAGAAGTTCAAAATGGATCAGTCAAAGAAAGGGTTCCTGCCTGTGTTACAAGGTGTGAAGTTGAGTAGGACTCAATGCCCGACCACTGCAGAAGATAGAGAGAAAATGAAAGTCATTCCCTATGCCTCAGCCATAGGATCTATCATGTATGCAATGCTGTGTATCAGACCTGATGTGTGCCTTGCTATAAGTCTAGCAGGGAGGTACCAAAGTAATCCAGGAGTGGATCACTGGACATCGGTCAAGAACATCCTGAAATACCTGAAAAGGACAAAGGATATGTTTCTCGTGTATGGAGGTGACAAAAGAGCTCGTCGTAAACGGTTACGTCGATTCTAGCTTTGACACTGATCCGGATGACTCTAAGTCACAAACCGGATATGTATTTTTATTGAATGGTAGAGCTGTAAGTTGGTGCAGTTCCAAGCAGAGCATCATGGCGGGATCTACGTGTGAAGCGGAATACATAGCTGCTTCGGAAGCAGCAAATGAAGGAGTCTGGATGAAGGAGTTCATATCCGATCTAGGTATAATACCTAGTGCATCGGGTCCAATGAAAATCTTTTGTGACAACACTGGAGCAATAGCCTTGGCGAAGGAATCCAGGTTTCACAAGAGAACAAAGCACATCAAAAGACGCTTCAATTCCATCCGCGATCTAGTCAAGGAAGGAGACATAGAGATTTGCAAGATACATACGGATCTGAATGTTGCAGACCCGTTGACTAAGCCTCTTCCACGGGCAAAACATGATCAGCACCAAGACTCCATGGGTGTTAGGGTCATTACTTTGTAATCTAGATTATTGACTCTAGTTCAAGTGGGAGACTAAAGGAAATATGCCCTAGAGGCAATAATAAAGATATTATTTGTATTTCCTTATATCATGATAAATTTCTTTTATTCATGCTAGAATTGTATTAACCGGAAACTTAGTACATGTGTGAATACATAGACAAAACAGTATGTCCCTAGTATGCCTCTACTAGACTAGCTCATTGATCAAAGATGGTTATGTTTCCTAGCCATAGACATGAGTTGTCATTTGATCAACGGGATCACATCATTAGGAGAATGATGTCATGGACAAGACCCATCCGTTAGCTTAGCACTATGATCGTTTAGTTTTACTGCTACTGCTTTCTTCATGACTTATACATGTTCCTATAACTATGAGATTATGCAACTCCCGTATACCGAAGGAACACCTTGTGTGCTATCAAACGTCACAACGTAATTGGGTGATTATAAAGATGCTCTACAGGTGTCTCCAAAAGTGTCCGTGGTGTTGGCATAGATCAAGAATAGGATTTGTCACTCCGAGTGTCGGAGAGGTATCTCTGGGCCCTCTCGGTAATACACATCATAATAAGCCTTGCAAGCAAATGACTAATGAGTTAGTCACGGAATGATGTATTACGGAACGAGTAAAGAGACTTACCGGTAACGAGATTGAACTAGGTATTGAGATACCGAGGATCGAATCTTGGGCAAGTAACATACCGATGACAAAGGGAACAACGTATGTTGTTATGCGGTTTGACCGATAAAGATCTTCGTAGAATATGTAGGAGCCAATATGAGCATCCAGGTTCCGCTATTGGTTATTGTCCAGAGATGAGTCTCGGTCATGTCTACATAAATAGCTTTCTCCTTGGTTAGCGAAACTTGAAGTTGATCATGAGACTCCTTGAGAGAAGCATGTACACCTTTCAAGGCCTTGTGAGCCTTGTCAAGCGTAGCAAACTCCTCCTTGAGTCTAGCATGGTCAACCACAAGCTTTGCCTTCTCGGAATTAATCACACGAGAGGCAACTAAAGCATGATCAAGATCTTTCCTTAATATAGCATGATCATTGTTGTGTGACTCCTCAAGAGCCAAACGAAGACCACACTCTTCCTCTAGAGCATTAGAGAGATCCGATATCTCATCGGCATAGTCTCGACTATGACCTTCCATTTTAGAAATGGTCTCCTCGTGAGCCTCGATCATGTCATTGGCCTCACCGAGTTGTTCCAAGAGAGCAACGAAGTGCTTCTTGGGTTTGCCCTTGAGTTTGCTCATAAACAACTCAAATTCATTCTCTTCCTCCTATGCCCCTCACTCTCATCAATACAATCCGTCAATGAAGGATTAGAGGTGATGGTAGCTTTGATGTTGGGAGTTACCTTGTTGGTGGCCTTAGCCATGAGACACTTGGCGGTGATGTTCTCATTTGGTGAGTCGAAGAGAGATGAGCGTGGAGTAGTAGCAATAGCAATGGTGGCCATGGTGACCATCTCATCATCTTCCTCATCATCATCATCATCAACATATTCTTCTTGGGCCACAAACCCTTTGGGAGGGGTGTTCTTGTTGAGGTTGTTCTTGTTGGGATAAGACTTGGCCTTGTCCTTCCTGATAAGCTTGCCTCCATTGTCTTCTCTTTTATCATATGGGCAATCTACAACAAAGTGGCTCACATTCCCACAGTTGAAGCACGTCCTCACTCGTTGCTTGCCCTTGTTGCCACTTGAGTTGTTCTTGTTGAAGTTGGGCCTTGAGTTCTTCTTGTTGCCCCAAAATTGCCGTGATGCAAGAGCCATGTGCTCATGATAGGCATATTTGGTGTCCTCGGGGCAACTCTCATCGTCATCCTCTTCCTCCTCTTCTTCCACACAAGCCGTGGCCTTCAAGGCAAGGTTAGGCTTCTTTGATCGTTGAGCTCTTAAAACCGCATTGTCGGCGGTCTTGTCCAAGATCCTCATGGCAACGAACTCATCCAACACTTCACTTGATGACAAGGTGTGGAAGTCCGGTCTTTGGCGAATGACGGAGGACATGGCCTTGTGGTAAGGCATCATGGCCTTGAGAAACTTGCGCTTGATCCAATTGTCATCCGTGTCCTTGCTCCCATGATCTCGAAGTGAAACCGCAAGAGTGGTTAATCTCCGATAAAGTTCACAGGGATCTTCATCTTCGATCATAGCAAACTCATCGGCTTCATCTTGCACAACTTCATAGTTTGAGCGTTGAATGCTTGCGCTTCCCTTGTACATGGAACCAACATGCTCCCATACTTCCTTGGCCACGGTGAAGGGTCAAATATGTGCAATGTCTTCGGGAGGGATAGCATCTTGAAGTATGCAAAGAACAGACTCGTTGAATTGATGATCCACAGCTTCTCTCGGAGTTAAGTTGTCGGGGTCATGTGGGTAGAAACCTTGCTCAATGATTCTCCAATGATTAGTAGAACAATGATTTAAATGACATCTAAAGCGAAACATCCAAGTATCGAAATCAGAATTTTTCACAAACTTAGGAGGAGGACCAACAAAATTTAAATGCGGAGGAGGAACGGGTCCTCCATATTGGGTAGGTGGAGCGGAGTGGGCAAAATCCCACTCCCATTCTTAGTAACCGGGACTTGCTCACTACTAGCTTCTCCCTTGTCGGGAGTAGCCTCCGACACGTTGGTAGTGGTACGAACCACTTCCAAAGGTGTGGTGGATAATTTAAGTCCCTCAAGCAATTCCTTAAACATGCATTTGACCTCGATCGCTAGTGATTCTTTCAATGTGACCATCGCCACATTGAACTCCTCATGAGAGACCGAGGCTCCCCCATCGTACGTAGGCAAGGACGGAGTTCCACCGGAGTGTCCCTCTGTCTTGACTACGTTGTCACCCATACTCTTTGGACGGTAAAGTCCTTAAAAAGAGACGAGGCTCTGATACCAATTGAAAGGATCGATACGGTTGACTAGAGGGGGGTGAATAGGCAACTAACAATTTTTAGCTTTTCTTAACCAATTTAAACTTAGCAACAAAGTAAGTTGTCTAGATAAGCAACTAGGTGGACAACTTATAGGAGGCAACAATAACAACCACACAAGCAAGCAATCTAAGGTATACAAAGAAAGCTTGCACAAGTAAAGGAAAGAAATAACCACAAGTGGAGCCGGTGAAGACGAGGATGTGTTACCGAAGTTCCTTCCCTTTGAGAGGAAGTACGTCTCCGTTGGAGCGGTGTGGAGGCACAATGCTCCCCAAGAAGCCACTAGGGCCACCGTATTCTCCTCACGCCCTCACACAATGCAAGGTGTCGTGATTCCACTAGTGGTGCCCTTGAAGGCGGCGGCCGAACCTTTACAAACAAGGTTGGGGCAATCTCCACAACCGGATTGGAGCCTCCCAACGACACCACGAAGCTTCACCACAATGGAATATGGCTCCGAGGTGGCCTACACCATCTAGGGTGCTCAAACACCCAAGAGTAATAAGATCCGCAAGGTATTAGTGGGGGGAATCAAATATCTCTTGGTGACTGTAGATCGATGCCTTCTCAAGCAATCCCGAGGAAATCAACAAGTTTGATTGGCTAGGGAGAGAGATCGGGCGGAAATGGAGCTTTGGGCAACAATGGAGCTTTGGGGAGGAAGAGGTAAGTCTTCTTGGAGAAGAAGACTCCCTATATATAGTGAGAGGGCAAATCCAACCGTTATTCCACAAATCTGCCCGCAGAGTGGGGTACTACCGCACATAAGTTGCGGTACTACCGCAAGGCCCAGCAGTACTACCGCTCGAGGTGCGGTACTACCGCTAGCGTGGTACAAGACAGTACTAGCCCTGCTGCGTTGAAACACCGGCCGATAGTACTGCCGGAGCGGTACTACCGCACGTCCTTGCGGTACTACCGCAAGGCGGGGTCAAACTGGCCGAGGCGAAGCGCAGACTAAATAAAATACATCTGCAGATTTACGGTCGTTGCAATAACCCGACACGGTACTACCGCTTGCACGAAGCGGTACTACAGCGTAGGGCACGGAAGTAAAAAATTACTTCCGTGCCTACTACCGTACTAGTTACGACGCCGGGCCGGTCACACGGTACTACCGTGTCCACGGTACGGTACTACCGCATGATGCGGTACTACCGTCACCCTGGAGTGGTACTACCGTCACCCTGGAGTGGTACTACCGTGGGGCCGTGCGGTACTACCGCGTTCTTTGAGCGGTACTACCGCATGCCCAGCAGTGGTAATAGTAGGACGCCATTGTTTTTGTACCGACAAGGAAAACAGCCGGAGCTCCAGAGAAGCAAAGGAAAGGTAGTGCAAATGAATAGACGTGTACGTGTTGATTCCACCCAAACCTTTCCGAAGCGGACCCCCTCTTAATAGTATGGCTTTCCTATGACTCAATTCCACCGAAAAGAAACAAAAGGAAACACCGTCTTCCATAGGTTTCGAGGGGCACTTAATCGTCTTGTGCCTAGGTGAGATATATCTGAAAAGCTCAGTGCACATGATTAGTCCGCAATAGCATTGTCATCAATCACCAAAACAACTTAGGGAGAAATATGCCCTTACAATAACCAACACTAGTTAATTGTTCTTAGGACATGGTGAGTACTAGCTACGACCTGTTAATGTCTTTAAGGTAAAATGGCGCAGAACAGCATAGGCCCTGACTTGCGCGACGGAAGGAGGAACAAAGGCCAACACTGTTGGGCTTGACCGCAGTGTGAGCACGTAGAACCTAGTCCAACAGTGCATCCTGTTCTTTTTCCTTTTTCTGTTTTGTTTTTCTTCTCTGCTCTGTCTTTTATCTTCATTTCAGATGAATTTTGTTACACATGGAATTTGTCACAAAAATACTAGGCTATGTTATGAGTTAGCCCAACAAGTTTCAATTTATTTTGAATAGTTTACATATTTGTTTAAATTGAAATGGACCATTTAAATGATGTTGGATCAATTTTAAATAGTTGAGGGGCATTTAAATATTTCAAATTATGTTGGTTTATTCATGACAAATAGTTAGTGAATATTTGCAACCAAACATACATTGTTATTTTACTGTTTGAAATTTAATAATTTGACTTGCATTTTAAGTTGAATTTGACTTGGGTTTAAACTAAGTGGCAATTAAGTTTGGCAAAAGGAGATGACATGGCATCATTAGGTTGGGATTACTGTAGCATGATTATTAAGGCATTACATGCACCGCCCCTGGCTGCCCGCTGCTCCATCTCCATGCTTTCTAGCCACGCAGAAGCTTTCTATTCCAGTTCCAGCTGCATCTCCGCACCCAAGCTATCTAGCCGGTGCTCTGTGCCGGTACTCCATGCAGATTAGATCTGTCTGCATTGTAGTCTATATTTTATTACCGTTCATGGCATCTTACTAACTACTATGTATTTTGATTTGTTCTACTCTTTGGCTCATACCCTTACTAAGTACTTACTTAATCAGTGTATGAATTATAGTGCCAAGTGCCAACACCGCTCTAGGTTAAGCTATGTCGCAATTGATCAAGTGCTTGCAACAAAGTGTTTTGTCTGGTTAATTCTAGTAAAATGAGCAGACACGTTACATCTAGGTATTACCAATATTGTACTGTTGTATGCAACATTTAAAATAGTTTTTGATGCTAAAATTGCACTTTTGATGTCATACCACTAAGAATTGTGGTAGATCAAGTGGAATCACGTGATGAATTCATATTTTATTGGGCTTTTGAAACAACATGACGTGCCAAGATATCGAACACAAAATGCATGGAGCAAAGAGGCTTGGAGAAGGAGAATGGCCATAGAGTGGACGAACTCGTTTGCTCCCGCAACTTGTATATGATCAGCACATGTGGTGTGATCATGCGATCTGGTCAACAGGACCATTCCGGTGGAAATCTTGTGGTAAGATCGTGCATAGCTGGGATTGATGGTGCATTTTGCATTAGAGCCCTTCCACTTCGACATTTTTAGAAGTCTACATGACAGAGTATGTGTTTTTTTATGGAAGAACGGAATATGTGCTACTGCTCCATATAATAATGTGTGTATACGCTACAAAATAGTAGTATATCTAAAAAAAAAGAGTTACAGACAAAATATGAATCTACAAAAAGCATCACATGTTTTTTTTTTTTTTGCTGTTCAGAATGTACTGTTTTGAGACCAAATTTAACTTCCCAAATTAACTAATGGAATGACCTGATTTGATACCCAAACACAGATCCTTCCGTACAGAATTTGTTCGGTATACTTCATTGAAGCAAAATGGACAACACCACTGAGATATTTCATAAATATGCATGTCCAATTTGGTAGAAACATTCTTGTTTACAAAGCATAAATTTTGTACATAAGTTTTACTGGACAAAAACAAAATTGAAATGTTCACTCCAGATAGTTCCAGAAAAATTACAAAAGCTTTAAAAAGGGAGTTTTACGGGACAATGCACCAAGAGGAAGATTGGTTGCTTACATATCCAAGAGCACATTCACATCTACGAACAAGAAAGTTTCACTGGATAACATATATACAAACAAAGAAGATTTTTGTTTCTAAATTAAAGAACAGAGGTAGGGATGTAAATGGAGTGGAAACTTTCCGCTTTTCCGGAGGAAAAATGAAAACGGAGAGGAAATATGGAAACATAAACGAAAATTTGCAAAACAGAATTAGAAATGGAATTTCTTAAGAGGAAACGGAAACAGAAACGGAACGATGTTTTCTGATTGAACAGGCGTGGAAACGGAACTTTCCCTTTCCGTGAATATGGAATTTCCGTTTTTACTATAGACTTATGGTTGATTTGTAGTTCAACCACCGAACAACATACAATGATACAATGAGACGAATGGATCATTTGAGGCCCAACTTCTACTACCGCACATGTTGACATGTACTCAGCTTGACCCTATAGCCATGTCAACAATTCATTATTATTTTTGTGTATTTCGCTATGACTCAAGTGGTTTTTAAGTTCTGGTCAACGCCCACTTCTGTTTTCGTGTCCGCTTTGTATCCGCTTCGTATCCGCTTCGTATCCGTTTCCGATAGTATATGTTTTCGTATTTATTTTCAGGGTTTTTGTATTCATTTACCCTTCTGAAAAATATATGAAAACAAATATAATAGCACTCAGTTCCGTCCGTTTCTGCTCCGTTTTGATCCCTAAACGGAGGGAGCGTGATGTGGAATAGAGTACTATGTGAAACAAGATGAACATCAATGGGGGCAACAAACATATCTTGCGGCCAAGTTGTTGCTGCCGATGTATCCAGTGGAGGCAGGTCGTGGAACTTCGCTGCGTATTGGAGGAAGACTTGACGCTCCATGCGGGAGGGAGCACAAGATGGTGGCTGCGGACCCCGACGTGGCCGGAGTTGGGGGCGGCACATCTTTGACCCGGCAGATCTACTCACATTGGGGAGAATAAGGGCGGTGTGTCGCCGTCGCCGGCAGGCCACGCATGTGATCGTAAGAGAGAACTTTGAACTGGAAACGTGGGAGACGAGTAAGGGAGCTCGGGCTGCAATATTGTTATGTGGAGGGTGCTTATGAAATGTCTAGCATCTCTCCACCTTTACTCGGTCTCTACCACAAGACGTCCATCGAATGGTCCTGTTGACTAGATTGCATGATCCCACGTAAGGTGCTGATCCTATACAAGTAGTATTAAAATCAGCTATGTCCCACAATCTTTTGCTGTGTCAGATGTGCATGATGACGAATGGTGAATGATACCGTGACTAGGCGAGGACGAGGGCGCCAATGAATTTTCGCTTGGAGAAGCATTGTGTCTATCATAGTTTGGATTCTTTTCGAGCGACAAGAGTCCATGTTATTAATAGTTTTTAAGAATTTTTATGCCATTTTATGTTTTTGGTGGTTGAATGCAATGAGTTTTGATTCAGTACACATGCATTTGCATCTAAAAATAACAACTGATTTAAAATATTCGCCCCGACTAGCTTCAATTCATGGGTCCGCCACTTCATCTGAGGAACATTTTTTTCATATTGAGTGCTACTAATTAACTTACGTTGATCATAAAATCAATATTTCTTCTGATGTAACGCACAGGCAATTTGGTATGACCAAAGTTCAAAACACTCAAAATACAGCCTGATTTTTTATTTTTATTTTTGAAAGGAAACATGATCGAAGTACTCAGAAGTGAGAAGAAGGTTCTGCGCTATCACCCTCCGTGCAGCTCCAAACAAACGACTCGACGATCAACAACAACTAAAGCAAGCGAAGCAAGCAAAGTGAAAGTACGTACGTACGGCACAAACAACACTACATCCCCCTCGTACTTGCAAACAAACATTCTCCTCTCATCCATCCACCAGGCCAACACATGCACTGGGTACGTACGCCCAGCTCAAGCCAACGCGGCGCCCGCCGGTGCCATCGCCGGGTACCGGAGGACGCAGTCGCCCCACGGCCCCTCGTCGGCCGCCGCGGCGTCGCCGTACGCGGCGACGCGCTCCCACAGGGCGCTGCTCGCCTTGGGCCCGCTCCCGATGCCGAGCTGCCACACGCGGTCGCCCCTCCGGACCCGGCCCCTCGCCTCGTGGTACCCGAGCTGGTACCACAGCGACGACGCCGACTGGTTCCCGAACCGCTGGAACGTCGCCAGCGCCGCCTCCGCCTCCCTCTCGCCCAGCCCCAGCCCCTCCGCCAGCCTCCGTATGTTCGGCATCCCCGACGACGGCAGGCAGAAGTGGCTCGCCGCGGCCAGGAGGTTCGGCTTCGGCGCGACCACGTGGCCTTCGCCGCCTTGGAGCTTTTTGATGCTCCTGCTGCGGCGGTGGAATCGCATGAGCGCCGCGGCGTAGCGCAGCTTCTCGTGCCACGGGAGGATGGAGGCGCCGAAGGCGAGGAGGTGGGCGCGGAACACCCGGCCGAGGCCGCGCCCGATGGTGAACCCGGTGATGCCCTCATCGCCCTCCTCCCTCACGGCCAAGTTGTAGCCGCCGTCGTCGGCCGCGATGGTCGTGCGCTTCAGCGCGACGAGCCGGTACTTGACCGGCGCTGGCGCCGATGCGGTGTTCGACAGCAGTGCGGCGGCGCATCCGGTGCGCAAGAAGCAGTTGAGCAGCAGCTTGCTGCGGTCTCTCCATCTGTACCACCCGATCGTGACGATCTCCGCGCTGACGACGACGGCGTAGTCGACGGCGCCGGCGTGCGCCCTCAGGACGCCCCTCGCAACGTCCACGCCGACGATGCCCGCAGTGCACCCCATGCCGGACAGGTTGAAGGTCTTGACGTCGCTGGGCATGCGGTAGCGGTTGGCGATGATGGCGGTGAGCGACGGGGCCGGGCCGAACCCGCTGCAGTTGACGACGAGCGCGCCGACGGCGGACGGCGTCACGCCCGTCTTAGCGAACAGCTCGTCCAGCGTGGGGAAGAAGAGCATCCCCGCCTCATGGACGGCGTCGGCGTGCGTGGCGGACGGCGGGAGGTAGTGCAGCGACGGCGGGAAGTAGGTCTCGTCGCCCATGCCGCTGTCCTCGACGGCCCTGGACATGAACTCGATGCTACCGTCGTCGAAGCAGCCGATGAGGCGGAGGTGCTCAAGCAGGCCCGGGATGGTGACGCGCAGCCGGCGGGGCGGCTTCAGGTACGCAAAGTCCACCAACCCAATGTCTGCACGTCGGCCGGAGCGCCACAGGTGCGTCATCATCGCGCAGACGGGGAGGAGGTACAGCGCCGCGTGGCGACGGAAGACGACGACGAACAGCTCGGCGACGAGGCACAGGATGAGGACGGCCACGCCGAGGACGCCGTGCACGGCGGCGAGGAGGTAGTCTCTGTGCGCCATCTCCATGTCCGTTCGGCCTGCTGCTTTACCTCGTGATCTCTTGAATGTTTTGGACGCTGATTTTCCTGTAGTGTATGTGGGTACCGTGCGATGCGACGGCCTCTTATATGGTGCGTCCGCCGCTCATGTGACCGTGACAACTCTGCATGCACGCTAAGAATTGTGTCCGTTGCAAAGTACGTCAAGATCGATCGTGTTGCCCGCGTATAAGGGCATGGCCAACGGGCCACGCTGGACCGGTGCCCCATGTGCCACATCATCCTGCCAAACGCCACCTCCGCTCAACCTGTTGCTTGCAGAGGGAAACGGGTTCTTGCAGAAGAGACTGGCTCCTCCCTGACAAAAGCTACTAGGCAGCCCTTGAGGCGACGCATTGTGAGCTTTCACAATATGCTTTGTCCAGGACCACACAGTGTTGATGTACTGTTTGCATGCAGTGGAGGTTGCATGTGGTGAAAAGTGGGTGAGAGAAAAAAGCATGATAATGACATCAAGACACTAGCCTCCATTGAGTGATTGTGACACACACCATAGCTTCATTTAAATTTATCTATGTGGAAGGGGTGAGGCAGTAGTAAGGTGATGCCTCCATTGTACATGCCCTAACATGGTTGAAAACTGCTAAAAAGGGTTAGGCCGTTAGGCTATACGCCAGTCCACTTTTTTTCAAAGTGGCTCGGTTGATTCATTCTAGACGTCGAATGGAGATCTAACGGCTCGCGGACCTTCTTCTTCCTCGCGCCATTCTTCTTCTTTCTCCTCCTCCCAGCGTTCCACCGGCCGAACCGCCTCGCCGCCCCGGCCTCCTCGGAACGACCTCCCACAGCCGGTCTTCCACCACCTTCCAATAACGACCCCCCACCGCTGGTCTTCCGTCGTCCCCGGGCCATCCATCTAGGCCCGCCGACGTTTATGTTTTTCTCCAGCGAAGTGCACCACGGCCCCACCACCGCCCTCACCCAAAACCCTAAGATAGATAATGGGGTAGCCTCTTCGCAAGCCCCCGCTGCGGCGCTTTCTTCCTTTCCTCCGACACCTCCTTTCTTCTAGGAAAAATCGACTGGCCCAAATAAGATTTTTAGTCGACTGATATATAGCTAAACTGGCTAAAAAAAACAAGACAATTTGTTTTGCTTTGCGTTGTACAGTTTGAGATGCAAAACCAGAGCTGAACTGCCGACGGGACAAGAGGTCGATTGGGCCGGCCATATAAAAGCGAAGAGTTGTAGCTTTCGCCATGAAAGCAACCGGCCGGCCGGGCTATGTACAGTAGCAGTAGCCGCCCTCTAGTATCGTTGCCTCCCCGTATAAAGATGCTGCACGTACGTGCCGGGCAGTAGCTAGCATGGTCAAGCCTCTATACATGCACGTACCAACCGAGAGTGAGGGAACATGCAGCTACGCTACAAACTGGGAGCGAGGTGCGGCATGCACGGGACGGGAGGTACACAGAGCCGATCGATCGCGTCGTCCTGACCGGCGGCGCACATGGACGACGGTGACGAGGCATCTTGCATGCTTACACGGGAATGGCCAAGCAGGAGTGCAAATGCGCAATGCACGGTTGGTGAAGGGTGCAAAATGGGTGGCACCTCCGAGTCCTTTCCGTGATCGATTGAATTCAGTGGCTCCGGCTGCAGTGCCCACAAGCTAAGAGCGTCTCTACCAGATCCGAATAAATGCCGACTCGTAAAACATGTTTACAGTTCGCTGAAAAATAGTTTTGCGGGCCGACGGGGCAGCCACAGAGCAAGCCTCGGACCCGTAAAAAAACATATATAATAACAAGATGGGACAGGTTGAGACGGACTGCATTTTCTAGCCAAGGAGGTACGTACCGGGTAAAAAACCATCACTCAACATCTTTTAGAGATCCGTGCAACCTTGTACATGTGGTCAGTGTGCTGGGTGTGCGGTGGCACACCCATAATTGTGAGGTATTTTTTTACCATGTATGAATTCAGCCAGATTAATCCTCTTAAAAAGCACCCAAGCATAATAGGCACTAGCCCAATCACTTATTTTGGAGTGTGCACACCCATCATTTCACTCAGGCTACGCCAGGACAACCATAACTGGCGAACGTTCGTCGGCTAGGGTGGCATTTACGAACCCTGGGTGGCATTTTTTGTAGACCCCATAGCTGGCGTAAGTCGTTTAATTTTCACTATTTTGGTTTCACATTGATAATAAGATTATGAAATTTTAATTTCATATTTCTGTATCACATTAATTAATGTTTTTATAAATAATTTAAATCAATTAAAAATATATGTTTTGTTTATATATATTTACTAGTATAAATGCCTGTGTGTTGCACCGGGTGAAAAATGAAATATATCTTGTTCCACGTGCCATTATGCAACAATTTTTAGTTCAATTTTTTTGCAAATGTTATAAATAAGATTACAGTAAGTATTTCTTTTCGTATGATGAAATTTCGACGTATCCTAACAATTTTTGTCATTAACTATTTCAGCTCCGCACTTTCATTTCATCCGAAAAACGCTAATTTTTTATCAATCTATTTTTTGTTTAGAAAAAACAAAAATAAATACTTTGAGAAGGTGTGTTTTAAATTTTTAGAGAATATTTTTAAAATTGGAATCATTTTTATGGCAAAAATTTTAATATTAAAAAAATTCCTAATTTTTTTCACTGTTTTTTGGGCTTGGTCCATTGTCATTAGGCACGTGTACTAAGTCCAGCCCAAAAAGCAGCCACGCCAACCGAGCTCCTCGTCTTGTGAAAACGAATCCCCATTTCACGAACATTTATAAATACATGTTTAACATTTATAAAGACAGAATTAAAATGTTCAAATATATGTTTGTTTATTATAATTTTATTCTGTGTACGGTGTGTATTTTTAATATGCGTTAGAAACATTTTTTAAATACATGGTCAATGTTTTTCATACACATTATGTATTTTATGTATATATTACTGTATACATGATAAATATTTTTTAACGTAGATTTAGCATTGTTAAAATGGTTGATTAATATTCTTTTAAATACAGGATCAACATGTTCCATATATATTTTATATTATTTGTATATGTTTTCCGTACACATAAAAACACTTTTTCCTGCATAGATTTTGCATTTTTCAAATGCTTGATTAACATTTTTAATAGATGATCAATATTTTTTTCATACATGTTGTATATCTTTTGTAAATATTTTACGTATATATGAGAAACATCTTTAACATTTTTCAAATGCTTGACTAATATTTTTCCAATACTTTATCAACTTTTTTCATACACATTGTATGCACTTTTCATATACATGAGAAACATTTCTCTATACATATTTAACATTTTACAAATTTAAAATTTGACAAATGTTTTATGAAAACGTTTTTGTGATATATCTATATATATATAATATTTTGAAATATAAAAATTGTAAAATAATACAAAAAATGGAAAAGTAAAAACGAAACTGGGGCTTGTGGTCTCGCGCGCTGGGCCAGCCAAGTGTCGCACTCACCTTCAGCCATGCAGTAAGCGAGCCTATGTCTCTTTCATACAGGCCCCGGAGGAATCTCGATCGGCTTTGAGTCAGAAGGAGGCCCACAACGACAACATTCTCCCCCATTCTTTCTCCCCCATTTTCCTATATATACCATATAGATGAGTCTTTTATACCTCTTTATTATTTTTAATATACTTCATTAGTAATTATTAGATACCCCAAAATGATTTTCATGAAAAAATTCATGCGAGTCTATATATTTTTAAATGTTTATGTATATACTGATGTGTTTGTATGTGAAAAAGGTATATTACAAAAAATACGTCGCAGATGATATTTTTTCAACAAAACTCGTATTGGGGTATCTTAGAATATTTAATGAAGTATATTCAGAATGATAAAAAGGTATAATTAATACGTATATGAGGTATATTGAGGATGGGAGTACATACTCCCAGGAGTATAGAAGAGAAGTCCTATATATATACCATGTTTAACTATTTCTTCTACAATTCACATGAGTCATTGAAACCAACTTTCTCCTTCCTGCATTTTATATCTACAACAGTTATCATGGATAATGATTTCTTTTTTGTCGATACTCTCCTAACCGACAATTGGAAGAGGATATGGCCATATGAATGTCCATTCACCCTACCACGCATCTTCCTTCTAGTGTTCTTGAGCAACGGCGAGTAAAGATCCAGGAAAAGATCCAAGGGAGTACAATACACTTTATATCCACGTCTTGAAAAGTGAGGACGGGTAAAGAAGAAAATCTGATTTCTCTCTCCTTTGCGGATATGCCCTTATGTAGCTCTTAAAAGACAGAGAAATAGAAAGAAAAAATGATCAAACTCAACTAGACGACAATTCCTCTTGTTCAAACCTCTCTTGTTGAGTTTACTACTCGTAACGAGTTTCACTCTAGCTTCGCGTGTCCTAAACATTAAAAAATGATTGTGAAAAATAAGTGTTTCAACAAGAGAAAAACTTTGCTAGAAATTACACATTTCCTGATCGGTACGAGGACGGGGAAGAATGGTTGGAATAACAAACAACCATCAGGTTTGTACTTTGGATATCCCAAAGAAGTATTAGGAAAGTCCTATTGGTTGCTACTTTCTCTAGACCGCGTGGAAAAGCATGAATAAAAGGTTCAAATAGTACTATCCCTCCATCATCCCCAGAACGAAAGGGGTGGTTTCGTAGTTCTTTCTATGAAGATGCATTGTCTCTCTACTCCGGGCATTACCCCTCCATGTATCTCCTGTTTGAGCCGAGTATCCCTTGTTTCTCTGCTCTCGGCACCATGTTCACATCTGCTTGCGGTCATGTCATGTGCTATACCCCCTATACTGATTCTTCTTCTTCTTTCTATCAATGGAATGATACGCAAGCTTCACGTATTCGAGAAAAAAAGATGCATTGTTAGGTGCTTCATTTTACCATTGAGGACGAACCTCAACTTGTGCTCAAGAGATAGCTCCCCATGCACTGCTAAGGGATGTATGAATTCTCGAGAAGAGAGAAGTCATGGTCTGCCCCTCTCACGCGCGACCGTCCGGATCCCACGAGCGGATAGAAAGTTCAATCTACATGGGATCTCACCTGAATCGCCCCATCTATCCTTTCCAAGTTGAAGTTTGCTTGCTTTCAAACTCTGATTCAAAAAGCCACCCGGCGAATGAACGAAAATGACTGGATCATGTGCCCTTGTTCTGAATTGCGAAGGGATTTCAACGATGTTAACCACGACTTTCCTTGCTTTGTTGGGTTGTCATTTCGGCATAGTACTAGCTGCGAGTACTGCCTGTGATTCGAGAGTTCCCGGAGAAGCGTCGAGCACGCGGGGGTTGGGACCGCGATAGCGAAAGCGACGCCACAACCTCGCTCGCCCTCCCTACGGCAGCAGTGCAGCCAGCAGCTACGTCCAAAGCCAGCTTGCTCGGCGCTCGCGCTGCTGGTCGTGCCCGTTGATGCTGCTTGAATGAAGAGGCCGATTCATGTGCATCCATGGTCCCATGTCCTGTGGCGGCCGCCATGGTTGTTCACTTGTCCCGGCCCTGGTGGCGGCGACAAATGGCATCTCCTTCCAGACCAGCACCAGCAAGCCAAGCCAGGGCAGGGTTGCCTTGCCATTGCCGACTTGGAGCGTTCTGGAGTTTCAGGCCCATCCATGCCGAGCTATGCGCTTCCTTCCAGCAGCAACATTCCCGTCCTTCCACAAGATGCCGACAATGGCAGCCGGCAGGCCTGTGTCACTGTGTGTTATCGGAAGGGGCACTGCCGGCTGGCCACCCACTGAAAGCAACTCAAGTTACGGATCGATCGTCCCGTAACATGGACTGGATACTCGGATCGAGTGCGATCGATCAGGATGTCCGGTACCGGAGCGATCGGGACGCGTGGCCTGTCATCCACTGAAACTCGAGTAAAAATCCAGCCTCGCTCAGGTTCACATGCGCCGCTGGCCTGTCCGCATTCGTCGTGTCCGCCCGTCACGTTTCTCTTCCGTCGCCGGAATCCGTTACAGTCCCTGGCGTTGGCAGTATATGTAGGCCGCAGAGCGCCAAGGGCACTAGTGCTGCAGAGGAAGACAGCATGGGGCGAGGTCCGTCGGCGTCGCTGCTGTGCTGCTGCCTGGCGGTGGTCGTCGGCGTGGTGGCGACGGCGGGGGCGGGGGCGGGAACGCGCGTGCCGCCGCCGCTGCCGGTGCTGCCCATTCCGACGGCGGCGCAGCTGGCGTGGCAGCGGCGCGAGGTCATCATGTTCTTCCACTTCGGGATGAACACCTTCACGGACGTGGAGCGGGGCACGGGGGCCGAGGACCCGGCCCTGTTCTCCCCGGCCGCGCTCAACGCCACCCAGTGGATGGACGCCGCGGCCGCCGCCGGCGCCTCGCTCGCCATCCTCGTCGCCAAGCACCACGACGGCTTCTGCCTCTGGCCGTCCGCCTACACGGCCCACTCCGTGCGCGCCAGCCCCTGGCGCGCCGGCACCGGCGACGTCGTCGGCGAGTTTACAGCCGCGGCCCGCGCACGGGGCGTCGACGCCGGCCTCTACCTCTCGCCGTGGGACCTCCACGACCGCCGGTACGGCCAAGAGGTCGCGTACAACGAGTACTACCTCGCCCAGCTCCACGAGCTCCTCACCCGGTCAGTGCCCGAACTCGCTTGCACGTGCATCCATACATCGTCGGCCCGGCCGGCCATTGTTGACATATCATCGTTGCATCATGTGTAGGTACGGGAGCGTGTGGGAGATCTGGTTCGACGGCAACAAGGGGGCGAACGCGACCAAGATGACGTACCATTTCCAGCAGTGGTTCGACACCGTGCGGCAGCTGCAGGGCTCCATCAACATCTTCTCCGACGCCGGCCCCGACATCCGGTGGGTCGGCGACGAGAAGGGCTTCGCCGGAACCACCTGCTGGTCCGCCGTCAACCAATCCTCCATAACCATCGGCAGCGCCGGCATCGAGAAGTACGTACACACATACAACGTGATAGTACAAGCGGTTGCAAGGAAAGAATTGCTCTGTTCTGTTGCTGACTGACAGCGGATTGCCAGGTACCTGAACGAGGGCGATCCGCGGGGCACGGAGTGGGTGCCGCCGGAGTGCGACGTGTCGATCCGGCCGGGCTGGTTCTGGCACCGGGACGAGGCGGCCAAGCAGCTGAGCGAGCTGCTCGAAATATACTACAACTCGGTGGGCCGGAACTGCGTGCTGCTGCTGAACGCGCCGCCCAACGCCACGGGCCTGATCGACGGCGCCGACCTCGCCAGGCTGCGGGAGTTCGGCGCCGCCGTGAAGCGCATCTTCGGCACGGACCTGGCCGAGGGCAGCCGGGCGCGGGCCAGCAGCGAGCGCGGCGGCGGCTTCGAGGCGGGGAAGGTGCTGGACGGCCGCGACGGGACGTACTGGGCGCCGACGGCGGAGGACGGGCGGCGGAACGGGTACTGGGTGGAGCTGCGGCGGCCGGCGGGGGCGCCGGCGTTCAACGTGGTGCGGGTGCAGGAGCACGTGGCGCTGGGGCAGCGGGTGGAGCGGCACGAGGTGTACGTGGACGGCGTGCCCGTGGCCCGCGGCACCACGGTGGGCCACAAGCGGCTGCACCGGCTGGCCCGCCCCGTCGCCGGGCGGGCGGTGAGGATCTGGTTCGCGGCGCGGCGCGGGCCGCCGCTGGTGTCGGCGGTGGGCCTCCACCTCGACCCCTACGCGACCGACGTCATGTGACGGCCGGCCGGTCCCGCGCGTGCGCCAATAATTTGTTGTTGTTGCGTCCTCCGCATTCGTTCGCTTGGATACGACCAAAATTCACAACTCAATACGTTTTTTTATGGATTCGATCAAAATTCACAACTCAAGACGTTAGTTTTTTATAGATGGATGCGATCAAAATTCGTAACTCGACGTTTGGATTTGTTTGAAAATGGCATGATTTGGCAGGCACGTTACATGATTAGGCGCTGGCTCAACCGTGCTGCCGCAACTGTACTAATGCAACTCCAACGCGTGGACTCAAACTGTCTGCTCGTGTTCATTTAGATCAAAGCGGACAGAAAAATTGATCCAATTCGGCAACTCAAACAAACGTGCCTCGGTTTTTTGTCCACCGTCCGACCCCAAATTTGAGCCTTGTTTGTGTTGGCACATTGATTATTCCATCTTCCTCACATCGACAACCAACACATCCGGCCGCCCCACGCCGCGCCGCCATCGTCCAATTCCGATGCCTCGGGCTAGTCGTCCGCACCCACGTGGCCCCCACCCCCAGCACGCCTCCCGTCGTCCTTGTCCTCACCACCGCTTCGTCCTACCGCCGCCGCAGAACCCCGACGTCGCCGCCGCCTGCAGCACCCAAGCGCGACGTCCTCGCTCGCTGGACGCCGAAAGGGCTGCTACCTGGTCGGATGAAGGCGGGAGGCTCTTCACCCGCCTGCTTCTTTCACGACACCTGCAAGTTGTTCGATGGTTTGCCCGCCTGCTTCTTGCAAGTTCTTTTTTCACAATTTCATTTCTGACTCGGATGATTCTTCATCCGACGATGATGTTTGGGAACGTAGTATTTTTAAAATTTTCCTACGACCACGCAAGATCTATCTACCAGATGCATAGCAACGAGGGGGAGGGTGTGTCTACGTACCCTTGTAGGCCGAAAGCGGAAGCGTCAAGTGACGCGGTTGATGTAGTCGAACTTCTTCGTGATTCAACCGATCGAGCACCGAACGTACGGCACCTCCGCCTTCAGCACACGTTTAGCTTGATGACGTCCCACGAGCTCTTGATCCAGTTGAGCTTCACGGGAGAGTTTCGTCAGCACGACGGTGTGGTGACGGATATGATGAAATTACCGGCGCAGGGCTTCGCCTAACCACTGCAACGGTATGACCGAGGTGTGTTTCTGTGGAGGGGGGCACCGCACACGGCTAAAACAATTCAACTTGTGTGTTCTAGGGTGCCCCCTTGCCCCCGTATATAAAGGAGCAAGGGGGGAGGCCGGCCGGCCCCTCTATGGCGCGCCAAGGGTGCAATCCTACTAGGAATAGGATTGCAATCATATTCCTAGTAGGAATCACCAAGAGGGAGAAGGGGGGAGGAAAGAGAGGGAGAGAAGGAGAGGAAAAGAGGGGGCCGCGCCCCCTCCCCTAGTCCAATTCGTACTGCTCCTTGGGAGGGGGCGCGCCACCTCCTGGCTGCTGCCCTCTTTCTTCCCTATGGCCCACCGATGGGCCTCTAACTCCCTCGTTGGTTACCCCAAGTGGAAGGTGAAAGATGCAGTGTTGTGGAAGTGTTTTCCCTTAGCAAAGATGCCAAGGATCGAATCCCCAGAGACTCCTAGGTTCAACAAGTAGGTGTCAACTGCTAACGGCGCAGATTAGCAATCAACGTGGACCTGCACACAGATACAAATAACTTTGCTCCCAACGAGTACAGAGAGGTTGTCAATCCCTCCGGCCTTGTAGTTCACAAAGGATTAAAAGCAATGATAGTAGTGATAGATAATGTTTTGCAATAGTAAGTAATAGCGAAAAGTAAATAGCGGATGTGATCAATGATGGTAATATGGACCGGAGTCACATGATGTTCACTAGTGATGTCTCTCTCCCAAAAGACGATAAAACAGCTATGTGAGGTAAACGAATTACAGCTGGGCAATTGACAGGACCACGAACGCAAACCAATGCTGACTACATTGCAAGAAAGGTTGAGGTTCAAAGCATGGGCGGTACGCCAAAGTAAGTAGACCGAAATCCATCAATATCTACTACTAATCATCCACCTTGAGATATCTATCCAGAACATCTCGCTGGTATTAAGTTGCGAGCCCCACCCATAGTGTAAACTCAAAGCAACAGACAACTGCATTAAAAGAACTTTGCGTAAAGTAAACAATCCTTGCACCCGCGGGCACAAGCACCGTTGTTTTCCCCCTTGTGGCAACAGCACATCTCCTAGACTCATGTTTCTGTCACTCAAGCTAGTCATCGAGGGGCATGAACCCACAATCAAGCATAACGTTCCCTCTTGGAGTCATTACCTACTACTTGGCCAAAGCAATAAATAACAACGGAGAACATGCAAGAATTACTTATGAACATAAATATAAAAGAGGTGAATCAAATATATTACTCAAGAACAATCTGAACATAATCTCATAATCCATCGGATCCCAACAAACTCATCATAGCAACAGCATAAGGATTACATATGTGCCTCGATCATGTAGGGCAACTCACGAGGACTAATTAGTGAAGCACAAGAACGGGAGGAGAACATCACATAGCTACTGGTCATGGACTCATGGTTCAAGGGAGACTACTCACGACTCATCCGGGAGGCGTCCATGGTGGTGGAGAAGCTCCCGGTGGTGATCCTCCCCTCCGGCAGGGTGCCGGGAAGAGTTCTCCTGGTGCTCCCGATCTTGGAAGCGGCGGCGGAGGCGGAACAGAGATGGGATCGCGAAAAGAGTTCCTCTTCCCAAGGTTTCGAGGGAAGCTCTAAATATATGCCAAAGGGGGGCATCGGACGGGCTTCGGGGGGCCCAGGCGCCCCCCCGGCGCGGCCCAGGGGGGGCGCGCCCACAGGGCGCCCCGAGCCCTGGTGCCCCCCCGGTTGTACTTCGGGCGCAAGGTCGGTTCCGGAACGCTGATTTTTTATATAATTTTTCTGGATTTTTCCTGGCAGTTCTCGTAACGTGAAAACCTGAAATACAAAATCTGCCGAAAACAGAAACTGGCACCGGGGTGCACTGGATTAGTAGGTTAGTCCAAATATGATCAAAAGTGTATGGAAGTGTATGAATATCATAGCAATATCACCCAAAAGTGGCATGGAGCAAGCAGAAATTATAGATACGTTTTGGACGTATCACCCACTAGGGCCCAACTTTCCCCCGGGGGTTCCGGTAACCCCTCCTGCACTCCGGTAAATGATTTGTTCGGGGTACTTCTGCAACTCAAATCAAAAAACTCAGAACAGACGCACGAAAGACAAATATATAGAGAACGCTGTCGAAAAAATTCAGACCAAAAAGATGATCTGGTGATTTTATACGAATTTTTCTATCCAAGGACAGAATCTGTTTCCTGGACAGCACCTCACAACTTTTGAACTTTCTAGCAATCAGAGGCTATACTTGGCACAAATATGAAAAGCAAAGATACAATGATGATGCTACAGTAGTAAACAACATCAAGACACAACAAAAGCAAAATATTTATTCATGTGGGCTGCCTCCCAAAAGCGCTTTCTTTTATGCCTTTAAGCTAGGCATAATGCATATAGATCAAGTTTTATCAAGAGTAAAAGAATAGCTAGCCCGTACAACGGACTCAAAAGGTAACTTGATCTTCTTTCGAGGGAAGTGTTCCATCCCTTTCTTGAGAGGAAACTGAAATTTTATATTACCCTCTTTCATGTCAATGATAGCACCAACGGTGCGCAAAAAGGGACGTCCCAAAATAATTGGACATGAAGGATCACATTCAATATCCATAATAGTGAAATCAGCGGGAACATAATTATCATTAACAACAATAAGAACATCGTCGATCCTCCCCAAAGGTTTCTTTACGGAAGAATCAACGAGACGAACACCAAAAGAACAAGAATCATAAGGTTTCAATTTAAGCATATCATATAGTCTTTTGGGCATAACAGAGGTACTAGCTCCAACATCACATAATGCATAGCAAGAGAAGTCATTCAATTTAATTTTTATCATAGGATCCCAACCATCTTCTAGCTTTCTAGGTATGGAGGCTTCTACTCTAAGTTTCTCCTCCCTAGCTTTGATGAGAGCATTAGTGATATGCTCTGTAAAGGCAAGGTTAAGCGTGCTAGTGCGGGGGTCTCTAGACATCTTATGAAGGAAATCAATAACTTCGGTAAGAGTGCAATTATCAAAATCAAGGTCACGAGCATCAAGTATGGTGGTAGTAGTGTCCTTTAGGTTCACTTGTTTGGTAGTTTCTATAGTCATAGCATCACCATTAATAGGTCCATTGGGACCAGGAGTACATTGGGTGCTAAGAGTTTGAACATCCTCAATAACTTGGATAGTAGCAACAGTGTGGTGGGTAGGAAGGCTCTTAATTCTATCTTCTTCCTCCCTTTCTCTAGCCCATCTCTCTTTAAGTTTAGCCATCATCCTAATGTTTTCATTAATTTGCACTTGAGTAGCATTTATAGGAATGACTTCCCTCTCCTTAAGAGGAGAAGTTTCAATTTTTAGCAATTTTACCTCATTGGCTAAATGGTCTACCTTAAAAGAAAGATCATCTAGTTTATGTAGTTTTTCTTCTACACTCTTATTAAAGGCTTTTTGGGCAGTGATGAAATCTTTAAGCATAATCTCTAGTTCAGTAGTGGAGTTCTTGGTGATAGGATAAGCATTGTTGTTCCCATAAGAATTAGAGGGGAACGGTCTAGGATTGTTACCAAAGTTACTCCTATAAGCATTGTTGTTAAAATTGTTTCTAGAGATAAAGTTCACATCTACTTGTTCTTGGGCAATCAAAGAATTTAAATGAACATCACGAGGATCAACGGTAGATTGCTTCGAAAGTAGAGACATGATCAAGTCAACTTTTTCATTTAAGGAGGAAATCTCCTCGACAGAGTTTACCTTCCTACCTGTTGGAGCGCGTTCGGTGTGCCATTGGGAATAGTTGGTCATCATCTCATCGAGAAGCTTTGTGGCAGCACCAAGTGTAGTTGACATAAAAGTTCCTCCCGCGGCCGAATCTAACAAGTTCCGCGAGGTAAAGTTCAAGCCTGCATAAAAAGTTTGGATAACCATCCAAGTAGTCAAACCATGAGTAGGGCAGTTCTTGATAAGAGATTTCATACGTTCCCAAGCTTGGGCAACGTGTTCATTATCCAATTGTTTAAAATTCATTATGTTACTTCTAAGTTGGATAATTTTAGCAGGTGGATAGTATTTTCCAATAAAAGCATCTTTGCACTTGTCCCATGAATCTATGCTATTTCTAGGCAAAGACTGAAACCAAATTTTAGCTCCTCCTCTCAAGGAGAAAGGAAAAAGCTTAAGCTTAACAATATTACCATATATTTCGTGGTACTTTTGCATATCACAAAGTTCAACAAAGTTGTTTAAGTGTAAAGCAGCATCATCTCCAGCATCGGAGAATTGATCTTTCATGACTAAGTTCAGTAAAGCAGGTTTAATTTCATACGAAGGTGCTGAAGTGGCAGGTGTAGTGATAGGTGTGCTGATAAAGTCATCGTTGTTGTGACTAGTGAAGTCACACAACTTGGTGTTCTCGGTGGAACCCATAGTAGCAAGCAAGCAAGATAACTATTTTTGTGATTTTCGATAAAAGGGTACTAAAGCAAAAACTGAAAGGTAAACTAACAAGACTAAAAAGCAACGGTAAAAGATAGCATGCAACTCCCCTATCCTGAAGAGTGGAGTCCCCGGCAACGGCGCCAGAAAATACTCCTTGATGGGCCTCTAACCCCTCGTTGGTTACCCCAAGTGGAAGGTGAAAGATGCAGTGTTGTGGAAGTGTTTTCCCTTAGCAAAGATGCCAAGGATCGAATCCCCAGAGACTCCTAGGTTCAACAAGTAGGTGTCAACTGCTAACGGCGCAGATTAGCAATCAACGTGGACCTGCACACAGATACAAATAACTTTGCTCCCAACGAGTACAGAGAGGTTGTCAATCCCTCCGGCCTTGTAGTTCACAAAGGATTAAAAGCAATGATAGTAGTGATAGATAGTGTTTTGCAATAGTAAGTAATAGCGAAAAGTAAATAGCGGATGTGATCAATGATGGTAATATGGACCGGAGTCACATGATGTTCACTAGTGATGTCTCTCTCCCAAAAGACGATAAAACATCTATGTGAGGTAAACGAATTACAGCTGGGCAATTGACAGGACCACGAACGCAAGCCAATGCTGACTACATTCCAAGAAAGGTTGAGGTTCAAAGCATGGGCGGTACGCCAAAGTAAGTAGACCGAAATCCATCAATATCTACTACTAATCATCCACCTTGAGATATCTATCCAGAACATCTCGCTGGTATTAAGTTGCGAGCCCCACCCATAGTGTAAACTCAAAGCAACAGACAACTGCATTAAAAGAACTTTGCGTAAAGTAAACAATCCTTGCACCCGCGGGCACAAGCACCGTTGTTTTCCCCCTTGTGGCAACAACACATCCCCTAGACTCATGTTTCTGTTACTCAAGCTAGTCATCGAGGGGCATGAACCCACAATCAAGCATAACGTTCCCTCTTGGAGTCACTACCTACTACTTGGCCAAAGCAATAAATAACAACGGAGAACATGCAAGAATTACTTATGAACATAAATATAAAAGAGGTGAATCAAATATATTACTCAAGAACAATCTGAACATAATCTCATAATCCATCGGATCCCAGCAAACTCATCATAGCAACAGCATAAGGATTACATATGTGCCTCGATCATGTAGGGCAGCTCACGAGGACTAATTAGTGAAGCACAAGAATGGGAGGAGAACATCACATAGCTACTGGTCATGGACTCATGGTCCAAGGGAGACTACTCACGACTCATCCGGGAGGCGTCCATGGTGGTGGAGAAGCTCCCGGTGGTGATCCTCCCCTCCGGCAGGGTGCCGGGAAGAGTTCTCCTGGTGCTCCCGATCTTGGAAGCGGCGGCGGCGGCGGAACAGAGATGGGATCGCGAAAAGAGTTCCTCTTCCCAGGGTTTCGAGGGAAGCTCTAAATATATGCCAAAGGGGCGCACCGGACGGGCTTCGGGGGGCCCAGGCGCCCCCCCCGGCGCGGCCCAGGGGGGGGGGCGCCCACAGGGCGCCCCGAGCCCTGGTGCCCCCCCCGGCTGTACTTCGGGCGCAAGGTCGGTTCCGGAACGCTGATTTTTTATATAATTTTTCTGGATTTTTCCTGGCAGTTCTCGTAACGTGAAAACCTGAAATACAAAATCTGCCGAAAACAGAAACTGGCACCGGGGTGCACTGGATTAGTAGGTTAGTCCAAATATGATCAAAAGTGTATGGAAGTGTATGAATATCATAGCAATATCACCCAAAAGTGGCATGGAGCAAGCAGAAATTATAGATACGTTTTGGACGTATCACCCACTAGGGCCCAACTTTCCCCCGGGGGTTCCGGTAACCCCTCCTGCACTCCGGTAAATTCCGAAACTTTCCAGAACACTTCCGGTGTCCGAATATAGTCGTCCAATATATCAATTTTTACGTCTCGGACATTCCGAGACTCCTCGTCATGTCCGTGATCTCATCCGGGACTCCGAACTACCTTCGGAACATCAAAACTCATAAACTCATAATATTGATCGTCATCAAACGTTAAGCGTGCGGACCCTACGGGTTCGAGAACTTTCCTCGCATGGTGTTGATTGATAATGCAAATACTACTAACCCATGTTGCAAGCATGTGCATCTTGTTGAAGAGAATGCCAAGCTGAAGAAGCAGCTTGAGAAAGGCCTTATGTCATGTATACAAGGTGAGAAGAACCTCAACGACCTTTTGAGCAATCAAAAGGAAGTTGTGGTAAAGGAAGGAATTGGGTTCGCTCCCAAGCCTAAGAAGAAGAAGAACAACAAGACCAAGCAACCTCCTCCTCTCAAACAAACTTTTGTGAAAGAGGGAGAGGGTTCTTCTGAGAAGAAGAACAATGTGAAAAGTGGTGGAGTCAAGAAAAACCCCACCATGCCATCAAACATAGCCGGCGACTTTAATCCTTCATATGTTTTATGTCGTGCTAGTGATGGTCATGTCTTTGCTAAATTTGTTGGTTCTTCTTATGAGTACATTGAATGGTCTATTTGGGTTCCTAAGGCCCTTGTTACTAACCTCAAAGGACCCATTACCAAATGGGTACCTAAATCCAAGCATTGATCTCATGTAGGAGTTTGCTTTCGGTGAGGGATCATGGTTGCTCGATAGTGGAGCCACAAATCATATGACCGGAAGCAAAGACTTGGTGGTGGACGTGCATCAAGGTTCATCAATGGCCACCAACATCGAATGGGGTGATGCTTCATCTTCTAAGGTATTGGGGCTTGGCAAGGTTGTTGTTTCTCATGATCTCATGATCGAGAAAGTCATGCTTGTTGAGTCCCTTGCATACAACTTACTTTCTGTTCGTCAACTTGCACTCATGGGCTTTGCCACATTCTTTGATATTGATACCGTGGCCCTCTTGTGGAGCAAGACTCTTAAAGTAGCCTATGTTGGACATGTCGAGAATGGTCTCTATGTGGTTAACTTCTCGGAGCAACCCACTAAGACCGCGACATGCCTAATGGCTAAAGTTGATGTGGGATGGCTTTGGCATCGCTGGTTAGCCCATGTCAATATGAGATCTTTGCAAAGTCTTCTCAAGGGGGACCATGTCCGTGGACTAACAAATGTTAGCTTTGCCAAAGATCGTGCTTGCAGTGCTTGTATTGAAGGAAAATTACATGAGACGGCACACCCTCCCACGACTATCATCTACTCAAAAAGGCCATTAGAGCTCCTTCACATGGATCTCTTTGGGCCTCCATCCTTTGATAGTCTTGGGGGCAGAAAGTACTGCTTGGTGATTGTAGATGATTATTCAAGATACACATGGGTATATTTCTTCGAGAAGAAGAGTGAGACCCAACAAACCATCATCAACTTTGCAAATGAAGCTCAATGTCAACATGATGCAAAGATCTTGATGATCCCAAGTGACAATGGCACCGAGTTCAAGAACTACACCTTGGATGAGTTTCTTAGTGATGAGGGGATCAAACATCAATATGCCGCACCTTATACCCCTCAACAAAATGGTGTAGCGGAGAGAAAGAACCGAACATTGATGGACGCGACAAGGACCATGATGGCAGAATTCAAGTCTCCATACAACTTTTGGGCCGAAGCCATCAACACCGCGTGTCATGCATCCAATCGGCTCTATCTTCGCAAAGGCTTGAGCAAGACTCTGTATGAGATTCTTATCGGTAACAAGCCCAATCTCAAGTACTTCCGGGTGTTCGGGTGTAAGTGCTTCATCCTCAAGAAAGGTGCTCATTTGTCTAAATTTGAGTCTAGAGCTCATGAGGGCATATTTGTTGGTTATGCTACAAACTCTCATGCTTACCGTGTCCTCAACAAGTCCAATGGACTCATTGAGGAGACGTGTAATGTGGAGTTTGATGAGAATAATGGCTCCCAAGTGGAACAAAGTGGTACTTGTGATGTAGGTGATGAAATTCCTCCTCAAGCCATAAGAAGAATGGGTGTTGGCTATATCCTACCCATTGAGGAACCCCTTGTGGCCGAAGGAGAAGGACAATGTTCCACACAAGTGGAACCATCATCAACCCAAGACCCACATGCTTCCGAAGAACAAAGTGAAGGCCCTCAACCGGACGAACAAGGCCAAGTGCAAGATCAATCACAAGATGGTGGTGAGCCACCAAATGATGCACAAGGCCAAGTTCTCTCCTCTGAGCAAGATCAAGATCAAGAGGAAGCTCAAGATCAAGATCAAGCTCCTGACGTTGCTCAAGATGATCGACTCAGTGCTCCTCAATTATCACTTGAAGAGCAATTGGAGTGTCGTGCTACAAAAATTGCTTCCAGGCTTGCTTCTAGAGAACATCACATGGAGAATATTCTTGGAAGCATCACAAAGGGGGTAAGCACTCGTAGACAATTAGCAAACTATTGTTCTCATCAAGCTTTTGTTTCTTGTGTTGAATCTCAAAAGGTCTATGAGGCACTCGAAGACCCTGGTTGGCTTAATGCCATGCATGAAGAACTCCACAACTTCGAGCGTAACAAAGTGTGGCATCTGGTGCCAAGGCCAAAGGAGAACCATAATGTAATTGGAACCAAGTCGATCTTTAAGAACAAGCAGGATGCTCATGGCATTGTCATTCGCAACAAGGCGCGTTTGGTGGCTCAAGGCTACTCCCAAGTCGAGGGTATTGACTACGGTGAAACCTTTGCCCCCGTTGCTCGCCTTGAATCTATCCGTTTGTTGCTTGCCTATGCTTCTCATCATAACTTTAAGTTGCAACAAATGGATGTGAAAAGTGCATTTCTTAATGGTCCTATTAATGAGTTGGTATATGTCAAACAACCCCTGGGGTTTGAGGATCCTAAGTCCCCAAATCACGTGTATCAACTCGATAAGGCACTCTATGGCCTTAAACAAGCCCCACGTGCGTGGTATGAGCATCTTACCGAGTTGTTGCAAGATCGTGAGTTTGAAATTGGGAAAATCGACCCCACTCTTTGTTGGGGAACGTAGCAGAATTCAAAAAATTTCTACGCTTTCATCAAGATCCATCTAAGGAGACATCTAGCAACGAGCATATTAGAGTGCATCTACATACCGTTTTGTAGATCGCGAGCGGAAGCTTTCGAAGAAGCGTGGATGAAGTAGTCGTACTCTTCACATTCTTCGTCACCGATGATCTAGCGCCGAACGGACGGCACCTCCGCGTTCAACACACGTCCGGTACAGCGACGTCACCTCCTTCTTGATCCAGCAAGGGGGGGAGGAGAGGTCGTCGGAGATCCAGCAGCACGACGACGTGGTGGTGGATGCAGCGGGAAATCCTGCAGGGCTTCGCCGGCGCCCTGCTGATACGTCCAAAATGTATCACTATTTTATATCGTAATTCATCCTTATTCATTGATATATTTCACATTACGATGATGTTCTTATGTTTTTTTGGCCTATTTTACACAGTTTGCAACTTTCCGGTGCCGAAGCAGCAGACGCAGGATTCAGCGGTAAAAAGTGGACGCTGAGTTGCTGAAGAAGAATACCTCCAAATTACCTGAAAATCGACGGAGGGTATTTTCCAGAAGGATCACGAGGATACGCAAAAGAGCAACCAGAGGGGGGCCACAGGGTGCGCAGGCGGCCACCTGGCGCGGCCCCCACCCTGGCCGCGCCGGGAGGGCGCCTGGAGCCCCTGGCCCACTCCAGGTTTCCCCCTTTGGCCTATATACTCCTCGTCATCTAGAAACCCTAAAAAGAAGAGTTTTGACGGAGTTCCGCCGCCGCTCCGTGGTGGAAACCTACAGAGAAGAAAAAGCCATCTCCGGCGGGCAGATTCCGCCGGGGAGATCACCTCCCGGAAGGGGAGATCATTGCCATCGCATCACCATCGTCACGGGCATCATCGAGATCATCATCAACATCATCCCCAACATCAGCACCATCTCCATCTTCATCCAATCTCATCTCACAATTGCAACTTGTGTTGTAATCCGTACTACCTATCCTCTCTACCCTATCGGTGTTGATTACTACTTTGTGGTGAATGCTATTAAGTTTTGTTGGAGAAATATCATTATGTCCAGATTGTTTATCACCCATCTATCTCCACTGATCATGATCTCTTTTATGTCTTGTGAGTAGTTACTTTAGTTCTTGAGGACATGGGAGAAGTCTTGTTGTTAGTAGTCATATGATGTTGAAGTAATATGTGTTGTTTGATACTTAAGTTGTGTTGTTATTTTCCTAGTGGTGTTGTGTGAGTCGAACACTCAACACTTCGCCTTATTAAGGACCTAGGGGAATACATTGTGTACAAAGAATGCTTA
>LR738713.1:612860176-612909967 GCA_902687465.1 Secale cereale
GGGGGGGGGGGAAGGAGGAGAAGATGGTGGTATGGACCAAGTGCCTTTCAAGAAAGTTTGGCCTTGCCGGGAAACAGACAACACAAAAGCTAAGTTACCAAAGTTTGAGCAATCAAATTTTTGAATTTTTAAGTTATCTTCCTTGAACGATCGCACTTTGTATGGAAAACCTGTGCGCGGAGGAACCAACTCGTGGTTAGCCGCGCCCTTACTTTGTTTCGAGCACGCTCAACGACTTAAGTGTGCTACGACTAGTGTCGCGCCCTTGCTTCGTTTTCGAGTTCGCTCAACAACCTAAGTGTGCCGCGACTAGCTTCGACAAGGTTTCTTGTCGGCAACAGCACTGCCGGCAGGCTGCTGAAGTCCCGCACTCAGCGCTCGCGGCAAGGGTGCCTACGCCGACAAGTTCCCTAAAAGCGTAGGGTAAAAACATACAAAGCGAGGAAGTCAAGTAGAGGAAATAACATTGCATTCAGTGCCTAAGATAAAGTTATATTACAAAGCAACTTGTCGCAGTTCTAATAGACTATTGTTCATAACATGGTTGGCAGCGACAAGGAAAGAAGAAAGTAAACAAGACTAATCCGCGCGGTCGCCCTCGACCCTCTTGATGCCGCCCACCTTGTTCACAATAGGCGCGACAAGGGCGTTGAGCGCCTCTTGGTCAACGTCCGGCGGCAGAGTCCTGAGGACGTTGGTAAGGTTGAGGCCGGGGTTGCGGTACGCTATCTTCATCAACACCTTCTCGAGGGGCCCCGCGCAGAGCCTGCGCGACTCATCCGCCAGCTGCTTTGGGATCCTTTCCCGGAGCTGCTGGAGGGCTATCGCCACACCCCTGAAGAACAAAGTCAACTTGGCGCTGTGATGGAGATTCTCGTCGGTGGAGTACCTGAGGTGCTCCGCCCCCAGCTCCGCCAGCTCCTTGTCGATGTCAGCGGCGGCGGCAACAAGACCCTCTGTCCAGTGCTCCACCGTCAGCCTGAAGTTGTTTTGGGAGATGGCGGCGCTGTCCAACAGTGCCTTCTCAGCCCTGAGCTCCTCCTTCAGGGCCGTCTCCCGCTCCCTGGTGCCGTCTAGCGTCGTGGTGAGGGTGGACAACTTCAACTTCAAATCGGCGACGAAATCCTTAGCGACGGCGAGCTCCTTGCCCTTCTCGGAGAGGCGGACCTGCAGCTCAGAATGGCTGTGGGCATCCTTCTCCCTCTCGAGCTTCAGTGCGGCAACCTCCTCGCCGCTCATCTTGAGGTTGGCCTCCAGTTCCGCCACCCTCGCCTCCAAGTCCCTCTTGGCGGTCTCGGCAGCCGCAACAGCATCCTTCGCTTCCTGCAGAGCTCCGCCAATAGACTGTTCACGCGCGGCAAGCTCGTCCTCATGGCTGTCGAGGTCGACCTTCCGCTGCGTCAGTTCGCCCTCTCGCCGGGACAACTCCTCGGCGGCGAGCCGTTGCTGCTCCTCCGCTTCGGCCTTCTCCAAAATAAACGCCTGATGCGCCTCAGCAAGCTGCTCCCGCTCCTCCGCCAAGGATCGGAGAGCTGCTTGGTTGCTGGCTCGGAGCTCTTCTGCGCGCTTCTCCAAGTCAACACCTGCCTTGACGGCCAGAGCCTCTCGGGACTCAAGCTTGGCCTGTCGGGCGCGGTACAGAGACAGAAGCCTCCGCAGAAGCCGCTCCTCCTCGGGCTCGTTGCTGCTGCTTGGCGCGTCGACGAACTTTAGTCCGGCGGAGGCGAGGACCTCCCCGTCGAAGACCTCTCCCTCGACTGGCGCCCTGGACGCGGACGCCCACGGGAGCTGGATAAAGACACCATTGCCGGCCTCCAGATAGGCGCCTGGCTCGGCTGTGGCGGCGGAGGGATCGGCAACCGGCGCAGCGCCTGACGCTCCTGCGGCCTCAGGGCCGTCAGTGCGACTGCCGGTCCCCTCCTCAGCTGCCGCGCCGGCGGCCTTGGCTGCCTCCTCGGCGGCGGGCTCGTCGGCACCGGCCGCCCCTTCAGTAGCTGCGGCGTCGCCGGTGTTGCCACGCGCGTCCTCCTCGACAGCGACCTCCGTCTCCATGGGCTCGGCGGCGGATGGGTCTGAAGACAGGAAAAGAAGAAACAAACGGTCAAGCAAATATCCAAAAAGAGAAATTCAGGAGAAGAAAAGTCCGAGGGTTTACCTGCGCGGGCCTCCTCCTCGGTGGGGTTTCTTGCCGGGGATCTCTCCCTCGGCGGCATGGTGGTAGCTCCCGCCGGCGGAGGGCCACTAGCGCCATCCCTTGGCGGAGTGCTCGCCCTTGGCGGGGTACTCGCCCTTGGCGGAGTGCTCGCCCTTGGCGGAGTGTTCTCCCTCGCCGAGGAGCTCCTCCTTGGCGGTGTGGTCGAGGCGTGCGGCTCGTCGGGGGCGATCTCCTGGCGCTCCTGATGCTGTTGCTCTGCTCCTGCACAAGTCAACGGACAAGATATTAGCAAGGAGAGAAGAAGCACCCACGCGCGCCCAACAGCAGAAGATGCACGGTACTTACGCTGGGGGCTGCGCTGGGAGCTGCTCCGAGGAACGGTTGCCGGGTCCGGCAAGCTCGTCTCAGGCACATGTCCTGCTGTCGCAGAGGGCTCGTCCTCGATGACGATCACCGGGACCTTGGCCCTCTTCGCTGACCTCTGGGCCAGAGTTCTGAAAAAGACAGGACTAGAGTTAGGCAAAAGTTATGCAAGACAAAGCAATTGAAGATTAAAGAAAAACAAGAATCGCGAAGACTTACTCTTCTTCCTCCTCATCGTTGGAGCTGAGCGCCGAGAAATCAAAGTCCGGCTCGCGCGTCCCGGCGCGAGGAGCTGGGGGAGTGGGCTCCCTTGGCCGCTTGGTGGGAGCAGGGGCGGCGGTCTGAGAAGACCCCGCTCCGGTTGTCGCCGAGGCACGAGGGACGGCAGGGGCAGTGGAGTCAGCCCGGGAAGACCCCCCTCCAGCCGCTGTGGAGGCGCGAGGGATTCCCGTGGCAGCCTTGCTTGCCGTGGCGACGCGTGTCGCATGGCGCTGCGGCTGTTGGCCCGCTTGCCGTCCCGTCACGTATGCGGCCTTGCGGAGGCGTCTTCTTGGAGCTGGAGGACTGGCTGGTGGTGGCGAGCTGCCCGAGGACGAAGAAGAGGAGCCAATCTCCAAGGAGCCGCTCGAGTCCTCGGCGGGCTCACTGGACCCGGCACCCTGCTCGGTGGGCCCGCTTGATTCGACGCCTGGCTCGATGGGCTCGGTTGTTTCGGCAAGTTGCCCGGCAAGCTGCCCCGCCTTGCGGAGCTCTTCCTCCTCGGCGAGGCTTGTCGCCTCCGCTGCCTCCGCCTCTTCCACAGTGTACCCAAACTCGCCCGCGGCCGCGGCTGCCGCTGCCTCTTCCAGTCGGGTGGCAATATATGCCATCTCCTGGTCGGTGGTGTCGCGGGTGAGGCCCTTCTTCTCATCGGGATCGACTGCCTGCTCCACCAAGTTGTCGAAGAATGTTTGCACAGCTTCGTCGGAAGGTTCTTGCCAAGTGGGGTCGATCCCGTGGGAATCGCACAGCGGCATCACTGCACGGATGGCGCTGGGCGACGAGCTGTTGCACAACGGAACTACGCCCGGCGGCAATGTAAACCACTCAGGATGGGCGGAGTCGTACTTGAACAACGTCTGGAGCATCGCGTTGAGCTCTAGGACAGTGAAATTCCAATTGAGCCCCGGGCGCAGCCTCATGATGTCTGCCGCGTTCTCGAACTCCCAAGCAGCCCTCTTCCTATCCTGCAAGGGAGCGATGCGGCGGCGGAGGAAGTCTGCTCCTACTGCGCCCACGGTGAGCTTGGCGTGCCTGAGGCGAAGGATTCGGGTAGTGGCAATCTTCAGCCTGCTATCCTCCGGGGCCAAGTCGCCCCAGTCGTTGCCACGCACTACTGCGGCTTGGCGCCGGGAAACAAATGGCTGCGGTTCATCCTCTACGATCCAACACCAGTTGGCTCTCCACTCATCCCACTTGCCGCGGAGCTCCCCCGTCAAGTACTCTTCCTTCTTGTGGGTCCTAGAGATCCAGGAAATTCCGCCAGACAAAGGCGACCTTGCCTCGACTCGGGGTGTGAAGTAATGGCGGAAAAGAGCTACATTGGGGTAGACTCCGACAAAGTTTTCGCACAAATGTGCGAAAACGGCCATGGTCAAGACGGCGTTGGGGGTGAAGTCAAGGAGATGAAACCCGTAGGTATTCATGATGTCGCAGAAGAATTCGGAATATGGCGGGCAGAGCCCGCAGTAGAAGAACAAAGCAAAGAAGGCGTAGCCGTTCGGGAACATGTCGCAGGCTACGGCGGGGAGTACCTTGGTGCGCGGATGCGCCTTCGTCTCCCTCGCCCAGAAGAGGTAAAAGGAATCCCTCAGCTCCTCCGCGCTTAGCTTTGGCTGGAAGACCGCCATCTTCTTCCGCATTGCTGCTAGCCGCAGCGCATCGGTGGACTTCGCGGCAGCCTTCGCGGATTTCCCCTTCTCGCCCTTCGGAGCCATGACGAGGGTGGGGGAGGTCGGTGGCGCCGGTGATGCTGGTGGTGGCGGAGGAAGGAACGTCGCTCTCTTTCGGCCTTCGGGAAGGAGGGGAGCGGCGGGGGTTTCTGAGGATGGAGAAGCAATGGGCGAATGGAAGGAACTGCCCCTGTTTCCCCTGCTTTTAAGGGGAAAGAGGGGGGACGTTCCGCATTTCCCATTAAAGAATCAGGCCACGATCTCCCCCCACGACCCCGCATTAAACGCGTGTCATTAAGGGAGGGTGCGGTGGATACGGAGTGGGATACGGCGTGCTGCAGGCTGCGCATGCCCGTGCACTGTTTTGGGCCTGGCCCAACAGCGCTCGACACCGTGTGTGGCCCAGGCCCGGGGGCTCCTGTCGGTGTACTAAAGTAGGGGTACCTTAGTATCCCGAACTTGTACACGGGCAGTTGCAGCGTCCCGCGGCAGGGCTTGCCAGGCGACCGCCAAGACCCCTCGTAGTTCCACTGGAGCCATTCAAGAACAAAGTATCCAAGTCCAGAAGACAAGACCCCGGCAAGAGGAGCTTGCCGGGAAGGCCATTCAAGGCGCGGAATCACTCAAGACACGAGACCCCGGTGAGAGGAGCTTGCCGGGAAGGCCAACCAAGGCACCTCAAGAGAGCTTGCCGCGACGCGCCGCGCGTCCCGGCAAGGCCCGGTGAGCAACAAGCTCCCAGGCGCGACAAGCTAACCACCGCGGCAAGATACTTGCCGCGGCAAGCCTCCACTCAGTCCCCACGCTCCAGCTCATCCACCCACGCGTCGCCCTGGGACCCTTCCAGGCGCACGTGGCGGAAGGCTGTGCAGCCAAGGGAACACGGTTGCAAGCGGCGATGACTAGGCTACCGTCGTGGCGGACGGTGGCACACCTGACGGCCACTTTTTGCACTGTTTGAGGTGACGGCGACGGGCATTCAATGCTCTTGTCCCCTGCCGTCAGGGTTAGGTATAGAGCACTATGCAACACTATTACAACTACCACTGTTTTTACTTTTTTACCCCCATCTGTGTTGCCACCTGTCGGTGACCCCTTTGACCTATAAAAGGAGGCCCATGCGCAACGTAGAAGGGGTTCGGAGGATCGATCACTCTCCACACTCGGTCTAGCTAGCGGTTAGAGTGTACTGTTGCTCTCCTCGCTCCCGAGCCAAGAACTCAATAACAAACCAAAGCAGGAGTAGGGTTTTACGCATACGTGCGGCCCGAACCTGGGTAAACTGCTCGCGTGCTTGCCTCGATCTGCTCTTTGTGCATCCTCCGCCCCTTGCCGTACCGAGAAGGGGCTCCGGTCCCATAGGTGTTCGTGGGCGATCAGTTTCCCCGACAACAACCTTCCGGTTGAACCTTTGGGAATTTTATGAAAACCAAAAGAAGACCCGGTGTTCGATCTTAAACCTCTTCCCGATACGCTCAAGTATGCTTATTTAGATGGAGAAGAGCGACTATTGGAAGTACTTCGTAAACACCGAGGTGCAATTGGCTATACCCTTGATGACCTTAAGGGGATTAGTCCATCTATCTATCAACATACTATCAACCTTGAGCCCGATGCTAAACCAATTGTTGATCATCAACGACGGTTGAACCCGAAGATGATGGATGTTGTAAGAACTGAGATTCTCAAGCTTCTAGCCGCAGGTATTATCTACCCTATAGCTGATAGTAAGTGGGTAAGCCCGGTACATTGTGTTCCTAAGAAAGGAGGTACACCTATGGTTCCTAATGATAAGAATGAACTAATACCTCAGAGAATTATTATTGGATATAGAATGTGTATTGATTACAGGAAGCTGAACAAGGCAACCAGGAAGGATCACTACCCTTCGCCGTGTCATAAGAGATTTGAAGAATCAATGTCAACAAGAATGAGGAGTGAAATCTCCTTAGGTAATGGCATCCCCTTGGCTTGTTCCAAGCTTGGGGGAGTGCCCGATATCTTTATCTTTATCTTTTGTCTTTTAGAGTCAAGTAGAGTCGTATCATGTCTAGGGAGGTTATTATATGAAATAGGTGTGTGCATTGAGGTCTATCACTCGTTCTGTGGAGAGATTGTATCCGTGAGTGTGGAGTCGTCTATGATGGAATATTAATGAGAAGTCTATTGGTTCCTTTGCTGCACTCGGTATTCTCTTCACGCAATCGACCTTATATGATGATTCTTATGGGGAGTATTGACCTTATATCAGGTATGGCATTGAAAACTTTATTTACTCTTGGCAAACATAGCTTTGGTCATAACAACAAGCATGATTTTCTTAAAGTAGTGACATAGCCAAAACCTTTATGTTATTATGCTTGAAGTGTTATGCTGACAAGGAAGACAACTTGATGTGTTATGCTTATTTTAATGTTTATGCTTTATATTGCTTTGCATCTTAGTCATCATCAATTGTCTGTTCTCTCAAAGCCTTTGCTAGCCTAAACTCTGTACTAAGCGGAATTCTGCTTGTGCATCCATACCCTTAAACCAATACCTTCCATATGAGTCCACCATACCTTCCTATTCGTGGTATTCCACTACCACCTCCTAAAGTATAGAATTTATGTGTTATCCTTAAATGTTCAAAATCTTCTATTTTGTGCCCCTGTTTTAGCTCATGAGGAAATAGTAGTTAATTCATGATCTTTTTAAGTTGGACAAGTTTTACCTCGGGATTGCATGTCTAATCTGCAAACCCCTAATACGAGGAGGAACTGGCATGAGTGCGCCGGGCTCATAAAAGATAATACAACAAACAAACACTCCTTCACGCTTTGTTCATGAGAAATCAGAAAACTTTTGGCAGTGATAAACAACGTGCGGGAGCCGTTCCTCGAAACTTGTCCAGCTCGAGAAGTAATTGAGTTATCTATTAGCATTCGTTGACAAATCATGCACCTCTTAAAACTTGTTTTCATTCTGTTTGATTTAAGGATAGCACATGAGTTTTCCCTACTTCCCTAGAGCAGGGCCTATCTCTTAGTTTTAGGTTGAGTCAGTTATTCCTACTTCCTTCTATTCTTAAAGAGAGCAGACATTTGATGTTGACAAGGATTCATTCATATAAAGTTGCGTTAAGATTTGTCATATCATAACCTTGTTGACATTATCATTTGATAAGTAAGTTGTTTGTCAAGCCCAGCTAAAGCAAACATCTTCCTTTGTGTTAACACTTTCACTTCTTGCCTAATAACATGTTCTTTCAAAAGCTTCAATTAATCTCATCAAAACATAAAGAGAAAGAGCAAAAGTAAAAGCTATTAGTTGTTCTTTGACCAAAGGACATGTTTGCCATGATTTGATGAGTTTCCTTAGCCCTACTTTCGATTATAAGTGTTACCACTTGTTTATAAGGGCCTTATGAGTTGAAGATTGCTGTTGAGGATATTTGAGTTTGGTGAAAAAACTGTGATGCTTCTTGTCCGTATTCTATTTATCGACACTTCACTCTCTAAACTTGTGGACAGGTTTACCGAGCTCAGTATTCGCTTGGGGACAAGCGAGGTCTAAGCTTGGGGGTGTTGATACGTCCAAAATGCATCACTATTTTATATCGTAATTCATCCTTATTCATTGATATATTTCACATTACGATGATGTTCTTATGTTGTTTTGGCCTATTTTACACAGTTTGCAACTTTCCAGTGCCGAAGCAGCAGACGCAGGATTCAGCGGTAAAAAGTGGACGCTGAGTTGCTGAAGAAGAATACCTCCAAATTACCTGAAAATCGACGGAGGGTATTTTCCAGAAGGATCACGAGGATACGCAAAAGAGCAACCAGAGGGGGGCCACAGGGTGCCCAGGCGGCCACCTGGCGCGGCCCCCACCCTGGCCGCGCCGGGAGGGCGCCTGGAGCCCCTGGCCCACTCCAGGTTTCCCCCTTTGGCCTATATACTCCTCGTCATCCAGAAACCCTAAAAAGAAGAGTTTTGACGGAGTTCCGCCGCCGCTCCGTGGCGGAAACCTACAGAGAAGAAAAAGCCATCTCCGGCAGACAGATTCCGCCAGGGAGATCACCTCCCGGAAGGGGAGATCATCGCCATCGTCATCACCATCGTCACGGGCATCATCGAGATCATCATCAACATCATCCCCAACATCAGAACCATCTCCATCTTCATCCAATCTCATCTCACAATTGCAACTTGTGTTGTAATCCGTACTACCTATCCTCTCTACCCTATCGGTGTTGATTACTACTTTGTGGTGAATGCTATTAAGTTTTGTTGGAGAAATATCATTATGTCCAGATTGTTTATCACCCATCTATCTCCACTGATCATGATCTCTTTTATGTCTTGTGAGTAGTTACTTTAGTTCTTGAGGACATGGGAGAAGTCTTGTTGTTAGTAGTCATATGATGTTGAAGTAATATGTGTTGTTTGATACTTAAGTTGTGTTGTTATTTTCCTAGTGGTGTTGTGTGAGTCGAACACTCAACACTTCGCCTTATTAAGGACCTAGGGGAATACATTGTGTACAAAGAATGCTTACGGTGGGTTGCCGGAGTGACAGAAACCTGAACCCCAGTTCGCACGCTTTTGCACAAGGGAACAATGGACCATCGATCATATTGCTATGGTTAGGCTATTGCCTTAAATACTATCTTGTATTTGCGGATGCTTGCAAGGTGTTTAATCATAAGAGTGCACTCATCTTAGTCTAGAGAGTGTACTAGCATAATTCTACCTACTCAACACTTATCAACACATCACATAGTACCGATACGGAATATGGCGAAAGCACATGACTACCTCTCCCGTGTGTCCTCAAGAACACTTTAGCCTTTATAAGTTCAGTTGCCAGGCCTCTCCTTTGCTCAGAAAGGATTGGCTACTTGTTACTCTCCAGTGCCTTTTACTTGTTCAATCTCGTCATGGCAAGTCTCTTTACTCGATCCGTAATCCATCATCCCATGACTAACTCCTTAGTCACCTTGAGCTCATTATGATGATGTCTTACCGAGTGGGCCCAGAGGTATCTCTCCGTCATACGGAGTGACAACATCCCAGTCTCGGTTCGTACCAACTCAACAGACACTTTCGGAGATACCCGATGCGTACCTTTATAGCCACCCAGTTACGTTGTGACGTTTGGCACACCCAAAGTATTCCTACGGCATCCGGGAGTTGTACAACCTCATGGTCTAAGGAATAAATACTTGACACCGAAAAGCTTATGCATTACGAACTATACGATCTCGTGCTATGCTCAGGATTGGGTCTTGTCCATCACATCATTCTCCTAATGATGTGATCCCGTTATCACTGACATCCTATGTCCATGGTCAGGAAACCGTGACCATCTGCTGATCAACGAGCTGGTAACTAGAGGCCTACCAGGGACTCAATATGGTTTATATATTCACACATGTATCGCTGTTTTCGTACAATACAATTCAAGCATGAATAACAGACGATTATCATGAATAAGGAAATATAATAATAATACTTTTATTATTGCCTCTAGGGCATATTTCCAACAGTCTCCCACTTGCACTAGAGTCAATAATCTAGTTACATTGTGATGAATCGAACACCCATAGAATCCTGGTGTTGATCATGTTTTGCCCGTGGAAGAGGTTTAGTCAACGGGTCTGCAACATTCAGATCCGTATGCACTTTACAAATATGTATGTCTCCATCCTGAACATAATTCCGGATGGAGTTGAAACGGCGCTTGATGTGCTTGGTATTCTTGTGAAACCTGGGCTCCTTGGTAATGGCAATAGCTCCAGTGTTGTCACAGAAGAGAGTCATCGGGCTTGACGCGCTTGGAATGACTCCTAGGTCGGTGATGAACTCCTTCATCGAGACTCCTTCCTGTGCTGCTTCGCAAACAGCTATGTACTCCGCTTCACATGTAGAATGCGCCACGATGCTCTGCTTGCAACTGCACCAGCTGACTGCTCCACCATTCAAAATATACACGTATCCGGTTTGTGACTTCGAGTCATCCAGATCTGTGTCGAAGCTAGCATCGACGTAACCCTTTACGACGAGCTCTTCGTCACCTCCATAAACGAGAAACATATCCTTAGTCCTCTTCAAGTACTTTAGGATGTTCTTGACCGCCGTCCAGTGTTCCATCCCGGGATCACTTTGGTACCTCCCTACCAAACTTATGGCAAGGTTCACATCAGGTCTGGTACACAGCATGGCATACATGATAGAACCTATGGCCGAGGCATAGGGTATGACACTCATCTTTTCTCTATCTTCTGTCGTGGTCGGCGACTGAGCCTTGCTCAATCTCATACCTTGCAAAACAGGCAAGAACCCCTTCTTGGACTGATCCATATTGAACTTCTTCAATATCTTGTCAAGGTATGTACTTTGTGAAAGACCAATGAGGCGTCTTGATCTATCTCTATAGATTTTGATGCCTAATATGTAAGCTGCTTCTCCAAGGTCCTTCATTGAAAAACTCTTATTCAAGTAGGCCTTTACAGTTTCCAAGAATTCTATATCATTTCCCACCAGCAATATGTCATCCATATATAATATGAGAAATGCTACAGAGCTCCCACTCACTTTCTTGTAGATACATGCTTCTCCATAAGTCTGTATAAAGCCAAACGCTTTGATCACATCATTAAAGCGAATATTCCAACTCCGAGATGCTTGCACCAGCCCGTAAATCGAGCGCTGGAGCTTGCATACTTTGTTAGCATTTACTGGATCGACAAAACCTTCCGGCTGCATCATATACAGCTCTTCCTTGAGGAAGCCATTAAGGAATGCCGTTTTGACGTCCATTTGCCATATCTCATAATCATAGAATGCGGCAATAGCTAACATGATTCTGACTGACTTCAGCATCATTACGGGAGAGAAAGTCTCGTCGTAGTCAATCCCTTGAACTTGTCGATAACCCTTAGCGACAAGCCGAGCCTTATAGATGGTCACATTACCATCCGCGTCTGTCTTCTTCTTAAATATCCATTTATTTTCTATGGCGTGCCTATCATCAGGCAAGTCCACCAAAGTCCATACTTTGTTTTCATACATGGATTCTATCTCGGATTTCATGGCTCCAAGCCCTTTATTGGAATCCGGGCCCGCCATTGCTTCTTCATAGTTCGAAGGTTCACCGTTGTCTAACAACATGATTTCCAGGACAGGGTTGCTGTACCACTCTGGTGCGGAACGTGCCCTTGTGGACCTTTGAAGTTCAGTAGTAACTTGATCTGTTTCTTCATGATCATCATCATTAACTTCCTCCCTTGTCGGTGCAGGCACCTCAGGAACAATTTCCTGCGCTGCGCTACTTTCCGATCCAGGAGGGGTGTCTGTCACCTCATCAAGTTCTACTTTCCTCCCACTCACTTCTTTCGAGAGAAACTCTTTCTCCAGAAAGGATCCATTCTTGGCAACAAAGACCTTGCCTTCGGATCTGTGGTAGAAGGTGTACCCAATTGTTTCTTTTGGGTATCCTATGAAGACGCATTTTTCCGATTTGGGTTCGAGCTTTTCAGGTTGAAGTTTCTTGACATAAGCATCACAACCCCAAACTTTCAGAAACGACAGCTTCGGTTTCTTGCCAAACCAAAGTTCATACGGAGTCGTCTCAACGGATTTCGACGGAGCCCTATTTAAAGTGAATGCGGCAGTCTCTAAAGCATAACCCCAAAAAGATAGCGGTAAATCGGTAAGGGACATCATAGATCGCACCATGTCCAACAGAGTACGATTTCGACGTTCGGACACACCGTTACGCTGAGGTGTTCCGGGCGGTGTCAGTTGTGAAACAATTCCACATTTCCTAAGCTGTGTGCCAAATTCATGACTCAATATTCACCCCCACGATCCGATCGTAAGAACTTTATTTTCTTGTCTCGTTGATTCTCAACCTCATTCTGAAATTCCTTGAACTTTTCAAAAGTCTCAGACTTGTGCTTCATCAAGTAGATATACCCATATCTACTCAAGTCATCCGTGAGGGTGAGAACATAATGATAGCCTCCGCGAGCCTCAACACTCATTGGACCGCACACATCGGTATGTATGATTTCCAATAAGTTGGTTGCTCGCTCCATTGTTCCGGAGAACGGAGTCTTGGTCATCTTGCCCAAGAGGCATGGTTCGCACGTGTCAAATGATTCATAATCAAGAGACTCCAGAAGTCCATCAGCATGAAGCTTCTTCATACGTTTGACACCAATATGACCAAGGCGGCAATGCCACAAGTATGTGGGACTATCATTGTCAACTTTACATCTTTTGGCATTCACACTATGAATATGTGTATCATCACGATCGAGATTCATCAAAAATAAACCATTGACCAGCGGGGCATGGCCATAAAACATATCTCTCAAATAAATAGAACAACCATTATTCTCAGATTTAAATGAGTAGCCATCTCGCATAAGACGAGATCCAGACACAATGTTCATGCTCAAAGCTGGTACTAAATAACAATTATTGAGGTTTAAAACTAATCCCGAGGGTAGATGTAGAGGCAGCGTGCCGACGGCGATCACATCGACCTTGGAACCATTCCCGACGCGCATCATCACCTCGTCCTTCGCCAGTCTCCGCTTATTCCGCAACTCCTGCTTAGAGTTACAAATATGAGCAACTGCACCGGTATCGAATACCCAGGAGCTACTACGAGCGCTGGTAAGGTACACATCAATAACATGTATATCACATATACCTTTGACGTTGCCGGCCTTCTTGTCCGCTAAGTATTTGGGGCAGTTCCGCTTCCAGTGACCCGTTCCCTTGCAATAAAAGCACTCTGTCTCACGCTTGGGTCCATACTTTGGCTTCTTCCCGGCAACAGGCTTACCGGGCGCGGCAACTCCCTTGCCGTCCTTCTTGAAGTTCTTCTTACCCTTGCCTTTCTTGAACTTAGTGGTTTTATTGACCATCAACACTTGATGTTCTTTCTTGATATCCACCTCCGCTGATTTCAGCATTGAATACACCTCAGGAATGGACTTCTCCATCCCCTGCATATTGAAGTTCAACACGAAGCTCTTGTAGCTTGGTGGGAGCGACTGGAGGATTCTGTCTATGACCGCTTCGTCTGGGAGATTCATTCCCAACTGAGACAAGCGGTTGTGCAATCCAGAAATCTTGAAGATGTGCTCACTGACAGAACTGTTTTCCTCCATCTTACAGCTGTAGAATGCGTCGGAGACGTCATATCTCTCGACTCGGGCATGAGCTTGGAAAACCATTTTTAGCTCTTGGAACATCTCAAATGCCCCGTGGTGCTCAAAATGCTTTTGGAGCCCCGATTCTAAGCTGTAAAGCATGCCGCACTGAACCAGGGAGTAATCATCACAACGCGACTGCCAAGCATTCATAACATCTTGGTTTGCCGGGGCGGGAGCGTCACCTAGCGGTGCATCTAGGACATAAGTTTTCTTGGCAGCTATTAGGATGATCCTCAGGTTACGGACCCAGTCTGTGTAGTTGCTACCATCGTCTTTCAGCTTGGATTTCTCTAGGAACGCGTTGAAGTTGAGGGTGACATGAGCGTGGGCCATTTGATCTACAAGAGATATTGTAAAGAATTTAGACTAAGTTCATGATAATTAAGTTCATCTTAATCAAATTTTAATGAACTCCCACTCAGATTGACATCTCTCTAGTCATCTAAGTGATACACGATCCGAATCGACTAGCCCGTGTCCGATCATCACGTGAGACGGACTAGTCATCAACGGTGAACATCTTCATGTTGATCGTATCTTCTATACGACTCGTGTTCGACCTTTCGGTCTTCCGTGTTCCGAGGCCATGTCTGCACATGCTAGGCTCGTCAAGTGAACCCTAAGTGTGTTGCGTGTGTAAATCTGGCTTACACCCGTTGTATGCGAACGTTAGAACCTATCACACCCGATCATCACGTGGTGCTTCGGAACAACGATCCTTAGCAACGGTGCACAGTTAGGGGGAACACAAATCTTGAAATTTTAGTGAGAGATCATCTTATTTACTATCGTCGTTCTAAGTAAACAAGATGCATAAACATGATAAACATCACATGCAATCATATAAAGTGACTTGATATGGCCAATATCATCTTGCTCCTTCGATCTCCATCTTCGGGGCACCATGATCATCTTTGTCACCGGCTCGACACCATGATCTCCATCATCGTGTCTTCTTGAAGTTGTCACGCCAACTATTACTTCTAGTACTATGGCTAACGTTTAGCAATAAAGTAAAGTAATTACATGGCGTTATTCAGTGACACGCAGGTCATACAATAATAAAGACAACTCCTATGGCTCCTGCCGGTTGTCAAATTCATCGACATGCAAGTCGTGATTCCCTACTACAAGAACATGATCAATCTCATACATCACATATATCATTCATCACATCTTCTTGGCCATACCATATCACATAGCACATGCTGCAAAAACAAGTTAGACGACCTCTAATTGTTGTTGCAAGTTTTACGTGGCTTCTATAGGTTTTCTAGCAAGAACATTTCTTACCTACGCCAAAACCACAACGTGATTTGTCAATTTCTATTTACCCTTCATAAGGACCCTGTTCATCGAATCCGATCCGACTAAAGTAGGAGAGACAAACACCCGCCAGCCACCTTATGCATCTAGTGCATGTTTGTCGGTGGAACCAGTCTCACGTAAGCGTACGTGTAAGGTCGGTCCGGGCCGCTTCATCCCACAATACTGCCGAATCAAGATTAGACTAGTAACGGTAAGAAAATTGAGCAAACTCAACGCCCACAACTGCTTTGTGTTCTACTCGTGCAAGATGCTACGCAAAAGACCTAGCTCTGATACCACTGTTGGGGAACGTAGCAGAATTCAAAAATTTTCTACACTTTCACCAAGATCCATCTAAGGAGACATCTAGCAATGAGCATATTAGAGTGCATCTACATACCGTTTTGTAAATCGCGAGCGGAAGCTTTCGAAGAAGCGTGGATGAAGTAGTCGTACTCTTCACGTTCTTCATCACCGATGATCTAGCGCCGAACGGACAGCACCTCCGCGTTCAACACACGTCTGGTACAGCAATGTCACCTCCTTCTTGATCCAGCAAGGGGGGAGGAGAGGTCGTCGGAGATCCAGCAGCACGACGGCGTGGTGGTGGATGCAGCGGGAAATCCTGCTGGGCTTCGCCGGCGCCCTGCGGAGGAGGAGGAAGGTGTGACGGGAGGGGGAGAGGCGCCAGAGGATTGGGTGCGGCTGCCCTCGCCCCCCACATATATATAGGGGGCCAGGGGGGTGCGCCAGCCCCTGCAGATCCAATCTGCAAGGGGGGCGGCGGCCTAGGGGGGGGGACTTGCCCCCCAAGGCATAGGGGGCGCCTCCCTCCCCTAGGGTTTCAACCCTAGGCGCATGAGGGAGGGCCCAGTAGGGTGCGCCAGCCCACCAGGGGCTGGCCCCCTTCCCCTTGCGGCCTAGGGGCCCCACCGGGATGGGTGGCCCCACCCGGTGGACCCCCGGGACCCCTCCGGTGGTCCCGGGACACTCCCGGTGACCCCCGGAGATCACCCGATGGCCGAAACTGGACTTCCTATATATCATTCTTTACCTCCGGATCATTCCGGAACTCCTTGTCACGTCCGGGATCTCATCCGGGGCTCCGAACAACTTTCGGGTTTCCACGTGCATGTATCTCTACGACCCTAGCGTTACCGAACCTTAAGTGTGTAGACCCTACGGGTTCGGGAGACACGTAGACATGACCGAGACCACTCTCCGGTCAATAACCAACAGCGGGATCTGGATACCCATGTTGGTTCCCACGTGTTCCTCGATGATCTTCATCGGATGAACCACTGTGTCAAGGATTCACTCAATCCCGTACGTTATTCCCTTTGTCCATCGGTACGGTACTTGCCCGAGATTCGATCGTCGGTATTCCCGATACCTTGTTCAATCTCGTCATGGCAAGTCTCTTTACTCGATCCGTAATCCATCATCCCATGACTAACTCCTTAGTCACCTTGAGCTCATTATGATGATGTCTTACCGAGTGGGCCCAGAGGTACCTCTTCGTCATACGGAGTGACAACATCCCAGTCTCGGTTCGTACCAACTCAACAGACACTTTCGGAGATACCCGATGCGTACCTTTATAGCCACCCAGTTACGTTGTGACGTTTGGCACACCCAAAGTATTCCTACGGCATCCGGGAGTTGTACAACCTCATGGTCTAAGGAATAAATACTTGACACCGAAAAGCTTATGCATTACGAACTATACGATCTCGTGCTATGCTCAGGATTGGGTCTTGTCCATCACATCATTCTCCTAATGATGTGATCCCGTTATCACTGACATCCTATGTCCATGGTTAGGAAACCGTGACCATCTGCTGATCAACGAGCTGGTAACTAGAGGCCTACCAGGGACTCAATGTGGTCTATATATTCACACATGTATTGCTGTTTCCGTACAATACAATTCAAGCATGAATAACAGACGATTATCATGAACAAGGAAATATAATAATAATACTTTTATTATTGCCTCTAGGGCATATTTCCAACACTCTTTTTACTAAGAAGGTCAAAGGGGAGTTATTTGTCTGCCAACTATATGTTGATGATATTATCTTTGGTTCACCTAACAAAGCTTTCAATGATGAGTTTGCCGCACTCATGACCACACATTTTGAAATGTCGATGATGGGAGAGTTGAAGTACTTCCTTGGGTTTGAGATTAAGCAAAGAAGAGAAGGAATCTTCATCAAACAAGACAAGTACACTCAAGACATGCTCAAGAGGTTTAATCTAAGTGATGTCAAGCCGGCTACTACTCCAATGCCAACCAAGTGCCAACGTGACTTTGATCCCAATGGTAAAGCGGTGGATCAAAAGGTATATCGTTCTATGATTGGTTCCTTGCTTTACCTTTGTGCATCTAGACCGGATATTATGTTGAGTGTGGGAATATGTGCACGTTTTCAAGCCTCACCTAAGGAAAGTCACTTTGTGGTAGTCAAGCGAATCTTTTGATATTTGGCTCATATCCCAAACTTTGGCTTATGATACCCAAGAGGAGCAAACTTCAACCTTGTAGGTTTCTCTGATTCGGATTGGGCGGGAGACAAAGTGGATATGAAGTCCACTTTCGGAGGGTGCCAATTCCTTGGTTGCTCTCTGGCAAGTTGGTCTTCCAAGAAGCAAAGTTGTGTGTCTCTCTCATCCACCGAAGCAGAGTATGTGGCAGCTGGCAGTTGTTGTGCTCAACTTCTATGGATGAGGTAAACTTTAAAGGATTATGGTGTAACTTGTGACAAAGTGCCTCTTTGGTGTGACAATGAAAGTGCCATCAAGATTTCTTTCAACCCGGTGCAACATTTCAAGACGAAGCATATTGAGATTCGGTATCACTTCATCCGGGATCATATTCGGCGAGGAGAAATAGAGCTTCATTATGTTAACACTCATGATAACCTTGCAGATATCTTCACGAAGTCATTGGATGAAGCTAGATTTCGCGAGTTAAGGCATGAGCTAAATATCATAGATTTGAGCAATGTGGCATGAAACCTTGCAGACACTCCTCCCACTCAACATATTTATCTTGCCTAGATGTAGGCATGGACATAGGGGGAGTATTGTTCTCTCAATGAACTCTTCCTCCCCCCATTATGCATAAATCGATCAAGTATTTATTATTTGCCATGTTAAATGGTATGAGTGCTTCAAGACGAGTGTTGGTCATGGGCCCAAGGATAGTTCTTCGCGGTGCCATACCAAATAACTCAAACATAGGTGGCTTCGGCCACCGACCTCCTTCAAGGAGGAGTGTCTCGTGTGTTGTTCTAGTTGTTTGTTATCCTTCTTTCCGTTTGCCGTGTGTGTGCGCTCTTGCCCGCAGTTGCGTTGCATAAGTCTTCTTGTCGAAACTTGCATTTCTTGAGGGAGCGATACTACCGTGAACTATCACGGTACTACCGCAAGGAGAACTCCGGTACTACCGCAACCAGTGTGGCAGTAAATTTTTATTGCCGCTGGAAGAGCGGTACTACCGCCCAGCGTGCGGTACTTCCGGCGGTACTACCGCGATGACCGCGGTACTACCGCTTTTGTTTGAACGACTGGGGGTTATAAGCGGGAAGGGGGAGTTCTAACTCCCTCATACCCATTCATCTCGTCTTTCCCACGTTGCCTCTCTCTCTTTCTCTCAAGAACGGCGCCGGAGGACCTCGCCGGATCTTCGTCCCCGGCCACTCTCCTCGCATTCCGATCGGTGGGATCGTTCCCCACCTAGATCTTTTGCCATGGATGAAGGTTTCTCCCCAAATCCCCTCTTCTTTTTGCCCGTTTGTTGTTTCTTGGTTTTGGGGAGATGCATGTTGTTCTTGTGGTCTTTTTGTTCTTATCCATGGGAGATTAGGGTGTAGGAGAGTTGTAGTGCAGTAGAATTGCTAGTAAGTAAGTTGCTACCAAGTTGTTGTGATCAGCCGTAGTACCGTTTGGCCGTTCTACGCGTTCATTGTTCAGAGCCGCTTACGGATCTGACCCCGAGCGGTACTACCGCTGGCTAGCAGTGGTACTACTGCTCTGACGCGTACCGGTACTACCGCTCCTACGGAGCGGTACTGCCGTGATGAACGCGGAAGTAATATTTTAGTACCACATCAGGTGCGGTACTACCGCAACACTTAGGTGCGGTACTACCGCCCCCTAGGCAGCACTAAAAATTTACTTCCGCAAACTTCGAACAGTACTACCGCTTGGTTCATACCTACTTCGTAGCACATACATATTATCTTTTCTACATGTTTCTTGTGCTTCTTGTGGCTTTTGCATTGATTCTCTTTGTCTTTCTTTCGTGTTCTTGTGTTTGTGTCATAGGTGGTGGCTCCGGTTCCAATATCCGTCGCTCCAATCCCAGCCGTGACACAGGGTCAAAGCGTCTACGCACCCAGAGTGATGTTCCTGAGGGCTCCAATGCCCCCCAACGTAGAACCAAGACCACTGCCACTAAGAACAAGGAACCAACTATGACCATGGAGGAGATACCATCACATGAGGTCATTACTAGGAGGAAGATCAACCCCTATGTAGATCCCCGGGCTCAGTTCCATGGAGATGAATTGTTCTGGACCAAGCAGCAGTATCGTATCTACATAGAGGTACTCAAGAGCAAACACAACCTATATGTGGATGCACATTGGATTGACATGACCCACATGAGGAAGGAGGAGCACCGAGCCTATTTTGTTGAGGCTCTAGATCTTGTGGAACAGTTTGGCATTGAGCACATTATGACATTTCAGATGGACTTTGACCCAGAGATTGTGGCACAGTTCTATGCTTTGGTTCACCTCCATCCTAAGGAGGAACGCAACTTGACTTGGATGACAAATGGACATAAAATGACTGCTACATGGAAGGACTTTATGGATCTGCTCCAGGTTGCTGATGATGGGCTCCACACTCCTGTTGGAGCTCGCCCTCATGCCAATGAAGAATCTGCCAACAAGGACCGGTTGCTGCCTTTCTATGTGGAGAAGACCCTCGCTAGTGGCAAGAAGACTTGGGTGATGAACCCCTTCCTGGATATCATGCATAGGATCTTCCGCAACTCATTGTTTCCTCGCGTTGGCGACAAGGACAAGGTACATGCATACCTCGTGGACATGTTGCTTATGTGTGAGGAGGCCCGTAGTGCTCAGACTCAACCACTTGATATCTCACATATCATGTGGTGTGAGCTCCGCTTTGCGATTTTCACTCGCAAAGTGCCCATATACGGTCCATTTCTGTTCTTGCTTATCTCCAAGACTTGGGAGAAGCTTTACCCTGATGAAGAGTTTGAGGCCCCTCACTGGATTTGTCATGAGCCTATCAGACTCCGCATCAAGAGTCGATGGGCTAACACCACTACCCATGCAGAGGCTGCTGCAGCTCAGATAGATGAAGATGAGGAGCCAGTGGAGGAGGAGGCAGCTGCTGAGGTCAGTTCTGGAGGGTATGCTCCTCCCTCGTCTGAGCCCTCGTGGGCTAAGAAGCCGAAGAGGAAGATTAAGGCTCTATTCTGTATGCAGGCACAGGGGCAGTACAAGGCTCATGTGACTCATAAGCAGACTCGCCAGCGTGACAAGAGGATAATGAGGATCTTTGGTGAGGATGCGCCTAGTGGGTCAGAGGAGATTATCACTCCAGAGGCCGAGTGGATTGCCAAATAGGGTTTCAAGTGGTCTGATTCCGAGGAGGAGCAGCAGGAGTCTGACGGAGCACGTGACGACTAATTTCTTCTGCATGAGCTACCACCTTTGTCTTAGGTGTCCACTCTCCCTTTGTGGTGTCTCGATGCCAAAGGGGGAGAGAGAGTTAGGATTTGCGTCTTGTGTCGTGCCGTGTTTATTTGCGTTTCGTTGGTCGAACCTTATCTGCTTTTGTTGGTTTGTATCGTGTGTGTGAGACCTTCATATGGCGTGAGACATATGCACTCTACTCGTTATCTTGTTATTATGTCTATGCTATCTGCTAGGTTGTGAGCGGTTGCTTCACTTTCCCTTAATATGTGCTCACGTTATCCTCCTTTCATCCATGCGTAGAATCTTATTCTTTGTTGCAAGGAGTATTTTGTTTGTAGAATATAGGGGGAGCATTGATCCTATTATGTGTGATGTGCAGTCCAAAGCACCTTCTTATGTATGCACACATCTAGGGGGAGCTTACCTATATTCTATAACTTTGCTAGGTTTGCTTACTATTCTTATATATCTTTGTGCAAATCCCGTATTGTCATCAATCCACCAAAAAGGGGGAGATTGCAAGGGCATATTTCTCCCTAAGTAGTTTTGGTGATTGATGACAATGCTATTGTGGACTAATCGTGTGCACTGAGCTTTTCAGATATATCTCACCTAGGCACAAGACGATTAAGTGCCCCTCGGAACCTATGGAAGACGGTGTTTCCTTTTGTTTCTTTTTGGTGGAATTGAGTCATAGGAAAGCCGTACTATTAAGAGGGGGTCCGCTTCGGAAAGTTTTGGGTGGAATCAACACATACACCTCTATTCATTTGCACCACCTTTCCTTTGCTTCTCTGGAGCTCCGGCTGTTTTCTTTGTCGGTACAAAAACAATGGCGTCCTACTATTACCACTACTGGGCATGCGGTAGTACCACTCGAAGAACGCGGTAGTACCGCACGGCCCCACGGTAGTTCCGCTCTAGGGTGACGGTAATACCGCATCATGCGGTAGTACCGTACCGTGTGACACGGCCCGGCATCGTAACTAGTACTGTAGTAGGCACGGAAGTAATTTTTTACTTTTGTGCCCTACGCCGTAGTACCGCTTCGTGCAAGCGGTAGTACCGTGTAGGGCTTTTGCAACGACCATAAATCTGCGTATGTAGCTGCGGATGTATTTTATTTACTCCGCGCTTGTCCTCGGCCAGTCTGACCCTGCCATGCGGTAGTACCGCAAGGAAGTGCGGTAGTACCGCTCCGGCAGTACTACCGCCCGGTGTTTCAACGCAGCAGGGCTAGTACTAGCTTGTACCGCTCCAGCGGTAGTACCGCACCTCGAGCGGTAGTACCGCTGGGCCGTGCGGTAGTACCGCACTCTGCGCGCAGATTTGTGGAATAACGGTTGGATTTGCCCTCTCACTATATATAGGGAGTCTTCTTCTCCAAGAAGACTTACCTCTTCCTCCCCAAAGCTCCATTGTTGCTCAAAGCTCCATTTCTGCCCGATCTCTCTCCCTAGCCAATCAACCTTGTTGATTTCCTCGGGATTGCTTGAGAAGGCATCGTTCTACACTTCCACCAAGAGATATTTGATCCCCCCCACTAATACCTTGCGGATCTTGTTACTCTTGGGTGTTTGAGCACACTAGACGGTTGAGGTCACCTCGGAGCCATATTCCATTGTGGTGAAGCTTCGTGGTGTCGTTGGGAGCCTCCAATTCGGTTGTGGAGATTGCCCCAACCTTGTTTGTAAAGGTTCAGTCGCCGCCTTTAAGGGCACCACTAGTGGAATCACGACACCTTGCATTGTGTGAGGGCGTGAGGAGAATACGGTGGCCCTAGTGGCTTCTTGGGGAGCATTGTGCCTCCACACCGCTCCAACGGAGACGTACTTCCTCTCAAAGGGAGGGAACTTCGGCAACACATCCTCGTCTTCACCGGCTCCACTTGTGGTTATTTCTTTCCTTTACTTGTGCAAGCTTTCTTTGTATACCTTAGATTGCTTGCTTGTGTGGTTGTTATTGTTTCCTCCTATAAGTTGTCCACCTAGTTGCTTATCTAGACAACTTACTTTGTTGCTAAGTTTAAATTGGTTAAAAAAGCTAAAAATTGTTAGTTGCCTATTCACGCCCCCCTCTAGTCAACCATATCGATCCTTTCAATTGGTATCAGAGCCTTGTCTCTTTTTAAGGACTTTACTGTCCAAAGAGTATGGGTGACAACATAGTCGAGACGGAGGGACACTCCGGTGGAACTCCGTCTTTGCCTACGTCCGATGGGGGAACCTCGGTCTCTCGTGAGGAGTTCAATGTGGTGATGGTCACATTGAAAGAATCACTAGTGACCGAGGTCAAAGGCATGTTTAAGGAATTGCTTGAGGGACTTAAATTATCCACCACGCCGTTGGAAGTGGTTCGTCCCACTACCAACGTGTCGGAGGCTACTCCCGACAAGGGAGAAGCTAGTAGTGAGCAAGTCCCGGTTACTAAGAATGGGAGTGGGATTTTGCCCACTCCGCTCCTCCTACGCAATATGGAGGACCCGTTCCTCCTCCGCATTTAAATTCCGTTGGTCCTCCTCCTAAGTTTCTGAAAAATTCTGATTTTGCTACTTGGATGTTTTGCTTTAGACGTCATTTAAATCATTGTTCTACTAATCTTTGGAGAATCATTGAGCAAGGTTTCTACCCACATGACCCCGACAACTTAACTCTGAGAGAAGCTGCGGATCATCAATTCAACGAGTCCGTTCTTTGCATACTTCAAGATGCTATCCCTCCCGAAGACATTGCACATCTTCGACCCTTCATTGTGGCCAAGGAAGTACTGGAGCATGTTGGTTCCATGTACAAGGGAAGCGCAAGCATTCACCGCTCAAACTATGAAGTTGTGCAAGATGAAGCCGATGAGTTTGCTATGATCGAAGATGAAGATCCCCGTGAACTTTATCGGAGATTAACCACTCTTGCGGTTTCACTTCGAGATCATGGGAGCAAGGACACAGATGACAATTGGATCAAGCGCAAGTTTCTCAAGGCCATGATGCCTTACCACAGGGCCATGTCCTCCGTCATTCGCCAAAGACCGGACTTCCACACCTTGTCATCAAGTGAAGTGTTGGATGAGTTCGTTGCCATGAGGATCTTGGACAAGACCGCCGACATTGCGGTTTTAAGAGCTCAACGATCAAAGAAGCCTAACCTTGCCTTGAAGGTCAAGGATTGTGTTAAAGAAGAGGAGGAAGAGGATGACGATGAGAGTTGCCCCGAGGACACCAAAGATGCCTATCATGAGCACATGGCTCTTGCATCACGGCAATTTTGGGGCAACAAGAAGAACTCAAGGCCCAACTTCAACAAGAACAACTCAAGTGGCAACAAGGGCAAGCAACGAGTGAGGACGTGCTTCAACTGTGGGAATGTGAGCCACTTTGTTGTAGATTGCCCATATGATAAAAGAGAAGACAATGGAGGGAAGCTTATCAGGAAGGACAAGGCCAAGTCTTATCCCAACAAGAACAACCCCAACAAGAAGACCCCTCCCAAAGGGTTGGTGGCCCAAGAAGAATATGTTGTTTATGATGATGATGATGAAGATGATGAGATGGTCACCATGGCCACCATTGCTATTGCTACTACTCCACGCTCACCTCTCTTCGACTCACCAAATGAGAACATCACCGCCAAGTGTCTCATGGCTAAGGCCACCAACAAGGTAACTCCCAACATCAACACTACCATCACCTCTAATCCTTCATTGACGGATTGTATTAATGAGAGTGAGGGGGCAGAGGAGGAAGAGAATGAATTTGAGTTGTTTATGAGCAAACTCAAGGGCAAACCCAAGAAGCACTTCGTTGCTCTCTTGGAACAACTCGGTGAGGCCAATGACATGATCGAGGCTCACGAGGAGACCATTTCTAAAATGGAAGGTCATAGTCGAGACTATGCCGATGAGATATCGGATCTCTCTAATGCTCTAGAGGAAGAGCGTGGTCTTCGTTTGGCTCCTGAGGAGTCACACAACGATGATCATGCTATATTAAGGAAATATCTTGATCATGCTTTAGTTGCCTCTCGTGTGATTAATTCCGAGAAGGCAAAGCTTGTGGTTGACCATGCTAGACTCAAGGAGGAGTTTCTACGCTTGACAAGGCTCACAAGGCCTTGAAAGGTGTACATGCTTCTCTCAAGGAGTCTCATGATCAACTTCAAGTTTCACTAACCAAGGAGAAAGCTATCTTTCCTCGCATGGTGTTGATTGATAATGCAAATACTACTAACCCATGTTGCAAGCATGTGCATCTTGTTGAAGAGAATGCCAAGCTGAAGAAGCAGCTTGAGAAAGGCCTTATGTCATGTATACAAGGTGAGAAGAACCTCAACGATCTTTTGAGCAATCGAAAGGAAGTTGCGGCAAAGGAAGGAATTGGGTTCGCTCAAAAGCCTAAGAAGAAGAAGAACGACAAGACCAAGCAACATACTCCTCTCAAACAAACCTTTGTGAAAGAGGGAGAGGGTGCTTCTGAGAAGAAGAACAATGTGAAAAGTGGTGGAGTCAAGAAAAACCCCACCATGCCATCAAACATAGCCGGCGACTTTAATCCTTCATATGTTTTATGTCGTGCTAGTGATGGTCATGTCTTTGTTAAATTTGTTGGTTCTTCTTATGAGTACATTGAATGGTCTATTTGGGTTCCTAAGACCCTTGTTACTAACCTCAAAGGACCCATTACCAAATGGGTACCTAAATCCAAGCATTGATCTCATGTAGGAGTTTCCTTCCGGTGGGGGATCATGGTTGCTCGATAGTGGAGCCACAAATCATATGACCGGAAGCAAAGACTTGGTGGTGGACGTGCATCAAGGTTCATGAATGGCCACCAAAGTCGAATGGGGTGATGCTTCATCTTCTAAGGTATTGGGGCTTGGCAAGGTTGTTGTTTCTCATGATCTCACGATCGAGAAAGTCATGCTTGTTGAGTCCCTTGCATACAACTTACTTTCTGTTCGTCAACTTGCACTCATGGGCTTTGCCACATTCTTTGATATTGATACCGTGGCCCTCTTGTGGAGCAAGACTCTTAAAGTAGCCTATGTTGGACATGCCGAGAATGGTCTCTATGTGGTTAACTTCTCGGAGCAACCCACTAAGACCGAGACATGCCTAATGGCTAAAGTTGATGTGGGATGGCTTTGGCATCGCCGGTTAGCCCATGTCAATATGAGATCTTTGCAAAGTCTTCTCAAGGGGGACCATGTCCGTGGACTAACAAATGTTAGCTGTGCCAAAGATCATGCTTGCAGTGCTTGTATTGAAGGAAAGTTACATGAGACGGCACACCCTCCCACGACTATCATCTACTCAAAAAGGCCGTTATAGCTCCTTCACATGGATCTCTTTGGGCCTCCATCCTTTGATAGTCTTGGGGGCAGAAAGTACTGCTTGGTGATTGTAGATGATTATTCAAGATACACATGGGTATAATTCTTCGAGAAGAAGAGTGAGACCCAACAAACCGTCATCAACTTTGCAAATGAAGCTCAACGTCAACATGATGCAAAGATCTTGATGATCCCAAGTGACAATTGCACCAAGTTCAAGAACTACACCTTGGATGCGTTTCTTAGTGATGAGGGGATCAAACATCAATATGCCGCACCTTATACCCCTCAACAAAATAGTGTAGCGGAGAGAAAGAACCGAACATTGATGGACGCGGCAAGGACCATGATGGCAGAATTCAAGTCTCCATACAACTTTTGGGCCGAAGCCATCAACATCGCGTGTCATGCATCCAATCGGCTCTATCTTCGCAAAGGCTTGAACAAGACTCGGTATGAGATTCTTACCGGTAACAAGCCCAATCTCAAGTACTTCCGGGTGTTCGGGTGTAAGTGTTTCATCCTCAAGAAAGGTCCTCGTTTGTCTAAATTTGAGTCTAGAGCTCATGAGGGCATATTTGTTGGTTATGCTACAAACTCTCATGCTTACCGTGTCCTCAACAAGTCCAATGGACTCATTGAGGAGACGTGTAACATGGAGTTTGATGAGAATAATGGCTCCCAAGTGGAGCAAAGTGGTACTTGTGATGTAGGTGATGAAATTCCTCCTCAAGCCATAAGAAGAATGGGTTTTGGCTATATCCTACCCATTGAGGAACTCCTTATGGCCGAAGGAGAAGGACAATGTTCCACACAAGTGGAACCATCATCAACCCAAGACCCACACGCTTCCGAAGAACAAAGTGAAGGCCCTCAACCGGACGAACAAGGCCAAGTGCAAGATCAATCACAAGATGGTGGTGAGCCACCAAATGATGCACAAGGAAAAGTTCTCTCCTCTGAGCAAGATCAAGATCAAGAGGAAGCTCAAGATCAAGATCAAGATCCTGACGCCGCTCAAGATGATCGACTCAGTGCTCCTCAATTATCACTTGAAGAGAAATTGGAGCGTCGTGCTACAATAATTGCCTCCAGGCTTGCTTCTAGAGAACATCACATGGAGAGTATTCTTGGAAGCATCACAAAGTGGGTAAGCACTTGTAGACAATTAGCAAACTATTATGCTCATCAAGCTTTTGTTTCTTGTGTTGAACCTCAAAAGGTCTATGAGGCGCTCGAAGACCCTGATTGGCTTAATGCCATGCATGAAGAACTCCACAACTTCGAGCGCAACAAAGTGTGGCGTCTGGTGCCAAGGCCAAAGGAGAACCATAATGTAATTGGAACCAAATGGATCTTTAAGAACACGCAGGATGCTCATGGCATTGTCATTTGCAACAAGGCGTGTTTGGTGGCTCAAGGCTACTCCCAAGTCAAGGGTATCGACTAGGCACGTTTGGTGGCTCAAGGCTACTCCCAAGTCGAGGGTATCGACTACGGTGAAACCTTTGCCCCCGTTGCTCGCCTTGAATCTATCCGTTTGTTGCTTGCCTATGCTTCTCATCATAACTTTAAGTTGCAACAAATGGGTGTGAAAAGTGCATTTCTTAATGGTCCTATTAATGAGTTGGTATATGTCAAACAACCCCTGGGGTTTTGAGGATCCTAAGTTCCCCAATAATGTGTATCAACTCGATAAGGCACTCTATGGCCTTAAACAAGCCCCATGTGCGTGGTATGAGCATCTTACCGAGTTGTTGCAAGACCGTGGGTTTGAAATTGGGAAAATCGACCCCACTCTTTTTACTAAGAAGGTCCAAGGGGAGTTGTTTGTGTGCCAACTATATGTTGATGATATTATCTTTGGTTCACCTAACAAATCTTTCAATGATGAGTTTGCCGCACTCATGACCACACATTTTGAGATGTCCATGATGGGAGAGTTGAAGTACTTCCTTGGGTTTGAGATTAAGCAAAGAAGAGAAGGAATCTTCATCAAACAAGCCAAGTACACTCAAGACATACTCAAGAGGTTTAATCTAAGTGATGTCAAGCCGGCTACTACTCCAATGCCAACCAAGTGCCAACTTGACATTGATCCCAATGGTAAAGCGGTGGATCAAAAGGTATATCATTCTATGATTGGTTCCTTGCTTTACCTTTGTGCATCTAGACTGGATATTATGTTGAGTGTGGGAATCTGTGCACGGTTTCAAGCCTCACCTAAGGAAAGTCACTTTGTGGCAGTCAAGCGAATCTTTCGATATTTGGCTCATACCCCAAACTTTGGCTTATGATACCCAAGAGGAGCAAACTTCAACCTTGTAGGTTTCTCTGATTCGGATTGGGCGGGAGACAAAGTGGATAGGAAGTCCACTTTTGGAGGGTGCCAATTCCTTGGCTGCTCTCTGGTAAGTTGGTCTTCCAAGAAGCAAAGTTGTGTGTCTCTCTCGTCCACCGAAGCAGAGTATGTGGTAGCTGGTAGTTGTTGTGCTCAACTTCTATGGATGAGGTAAACTTTAAAGGATTACGGTGTCACTTGTGACAAAGTGCCTCTTTGGTGTGACAATGAAAGTGCCATCAAGATTTCTCTCAACCCGGTGCAACATTTCAAGACGAAGCATATTGAGATTCGGTATCACTTCATCCGGGATCATATTCGGCGAGGAGAAATAGAGCTTCATTATGTCAACACTCATGATAACCTTGCAGATATCTTCACGAAGCCATTGGATGAAGCTAGATTTCGCTAGTTAAGGCATGAGCTAATGTAATGCCCAGGATGGAGTTATACCTCCTACGTGTCGAGGCACGACTTAAAGGCATAAGTCCATCCTAGAATGATCTCAAGTTTGGTATCTTTGCACAACTCATGTAAAAGAGGGATTAAAATGCAAAAGGAGATAGTTGGCTTACACTCGCCACTTCACACAATACATTACATAAGCAATCATCATTCAAAACATCACAACCCGACTACGGGTGAAGATCCAAAAGAAAGATACCAAAACAACATAAAGCCACAGGTCAGGATCGAATCCTAGTAGAAACCACTACTGAACATCGAAACGTCACAAGCAAACGGCCACACTCTTCAACGAGCTCCCAGGTGAAGAACTGATCCAACTCCTGCATCAAACTCGGCTGAACCTGCATCTGGTGTGGTGAAGTAACTGTGAGCCACAGAGGACTCAGCAATCCCGTTCCCGGGTAACAAGACTATTTAAGCCTTGGGTGTGGACAAGGCTGAAGAAAAGAACGAGAGGTGAAGGAACAAACAAGAGTCTGCAGCAGCAACTAGCACTAACTTACGCAAATGAGAGCGAGAAGAGAAGTGCATCGGTCGAAAGATGATCACGAAGTGATCCTAGCTAAAGCCGGTCAAACACAACCCCACCGTGTTCAACTCCCGAATCCCTATTCGGAAATTGACAGTCACGGTACACACGCTGGTAGTGTATTAGTAACATTGTGTCAAGTTATCTACAACCGGAATTAACAAGCTCCCATCTGCCACATAACCGCGGGCACGGCTTTCGAAAGTTCAAACCCTGCAGGGGTGTTCCAACTTGACCCATTACAAGCCCACGATCCGCGGAGTCGCAACTCCATAGGTGGGAAGACCCGAGTATTCTCGGAATCCCGTGCTCAAGTTAAACCGAACTAAGGTAAGGCTAATCCAGCAAATCCTCCCGGCGTGCCGACACCCTGATAGTAGCCGCGCGTATCTCGTCTCAGGCCACGACCGGATGAGACATCCTACGGGAGCCAAACCTCGAGTTTCCCCGTGGTGGCCCCGCAGTCCGCTCGTTTGGGACCAACACCATCGGCACTGGCCCCCCCTGCTATGTAGAAATAAAGGATCCTCGAGGGAGCGACCCTCTATGCAAATTTAATTAATTAATTAAGTTGTTATTATGAGGCAAATAGTACCAAAAGTTGGGACTTGCTGGAAAAGACTTAGCACTTAGCGGTTTATCAAGGGGGTCCCATACACCCCAACCGTGTTAGGAACGCATAATCAAGGAACATAACACCGGTTTATACGGTTCCTAACGGCATGAGTGGAACAAAACACCAAGCAAAAGGCTTAGCCTTCCACCCTGCCAGTATATAGATGATTTCATTTTAAGCATTTATATAGTGTGATATAACCCAACCAAACTTCAACATGAAGCAAGCATCTTCAATCTTCACCTGCAACTAACAATGCTATAAGAAGGGCTGAGCGAAGCGTACTTAGCCAAGCAACGGTTTGCGTAGGTAGGTTGGTTAAACATGGCAATTGGTTACAAGTAGGAGGCTGACAAGAAGAACATGGGCATCGAGGCAAAACTATAGATCGAGACTACTAGCAATAGGCAAAGATAGTAATGGTATCCGGGTTCGGTCATCTTGCCTGGGATTCCACAAGGGAGAAGAACGGAACCAAGAAGAAGACGGAGCAACACAGTCGAGCGGATCCTCACAACTCCGGAACGAAACCGAAGCTAACAAGAGAAGCAAACCGGAAAGAAAACAAACAACGCGGTAAACACACATATCATAAACAAGGCATACGATGCACAAGCAAGCATGATGCATGTCCGGTTTAATTATGCATGGCATGGCAAGGTGCACAAACAAATACTACAAGTTAAGTGGAGATCAATATGCAACAAGTTGCATATTGAAGAAACACCACATTTAATTATTTAGTTGACTCTCATTATTAACAAGACAAGGTTAAATGTTTTTTAACATGGCAAGAGGTGAAGCATAAAGAAACTACACTAATAAGACATTTTAAATGAGGCCGGAAAATAACAACAACATATTCCGGAAAATCCCCATGAGCATGTTTAATAATTATAAGCAAACAACAAATTAACATATGATGTTGTTAACATGATGCGGATGACATGAACAAGTTTTATGCAAGTTTTATTAACAGGTTGACTTAAGAGGATAAGAAGCATTTATCACCGTGGTGGAAAGAAAGGGTGCCACGGCAACGATCCGAAAATGATGCAACGCAACATATCGGTTCCGGTATCTCGTTGAGAGACCGGTGCAAAAGGTGACGAAGCGAGTCAAACGAGATGATGGGGTGATCCCGTTGCCGGGTTCCCATGAGTCGGTGACGAGGCAACCGAGGAACATGACAAAAGGTGGAACAACGGGCACGAAGCACACAAGGGAGACATTCATACAACACAACAAGCATCACACGGGTCACGTCTCGGGGTTATACCTTCGAAGCGTGCGTTTCGGGGCGGTTCGAGTTCGTCGAGGAAGGAGTCGTTCACGTCGGAGAGGAAGTAGATGTACACGGCCGTAGAGGGAAGTAGTCGTTCCCGGATCTTCGGCGACGGTAGGGGTACACGGCGACGGTAGACGAACTCGTTCGTAGATGTACTTGGCGCATCCGTCTTTTCCGGGCGACGGTAGTGGTACACGCGACGGTAGTCGTTCGGGTCGTCGTGGTACTTGTCGGTCACGTAGAGGTACTTGGCGTTCGACGGCGTCGTGGTACTCGTTCACGTAGTCGTACAAGGATGTAGTGGTACTTGTCGGGTCGGTAGTCGTACACGGGCGTTTTGTAGATGTTCACGGATCTTGTTCACGGTCGGATGAGCTCGGACGTCGTAGTCGTACAAGGGTCCAAAAAAATAGAAAAACTTGCTGTTTTCCTGGTTAACTGAGATGAACAGGTAGCAGCAACAAAACAAAAACGAAAACAAAAACACAAAAAAAAAGGAAAAGAAGGACGCGGGGGTTGCGGCGCTGCTGGTTGCTGCTGGACGAAGGAGCCGAGGCAGAGCCTCGCGCGGACGAAGGCAGCAAGGCGAGGCAGGGACCTGGCCCTGCCCGCGGGTCGGCGAGGAGAACGGGGCCGCGGGTGCTGGGGAGGCCACGGAGGACGGCGCTGGCGCGGCTCTCTTGCGGGGCGAAGGGCGGCACTGGCTGCCCTCGGTCGAGGCGTGAAGGACGGAGGGCGACCACGGCGCTCGCAGGAGTTGGGAGGGGCCACGGACGCGGAGGTCCAGCGGGCGCCCCTGGCCGCGGGAGGAGAGGCGTCGCTCGCTGGGCGACGGAGAGCTGGAGGACGGGGTCGGCCAGGCCTGGCCGGGCTTCTGGAAGGACGCGGAGGCGCCGGGGAGGGAGCCAGCTGGCGAGGCAGAGGCCTCGCGCTGGACGGGGCGCCGCGCGACGGAGGGAGCCGGGAGGAGGTCGGGGGGGACGAGGCCTCCGGCCCGGTGCTGATGGAGGACGGGAGGCGGACGAGCGCTCGGGCTGCTGGATCCGGCCGCTCGAGGCAGGCCAGGTCGAGGCTCCTGGCCGGCGCGACGGAGTGAGCAGGCGATGCGAGAGGGGAGAGGGAAAGGGATCGAGGGGAACGGGCCTCGGTCGAGGACGAAGGGGTCGAGCGGGTGAGGGAACTGCCTGGCGGCGCTCGGGGAAAGAACGAGAGCGAGGGGAGGAGAGGAGCGAAGGCTAGGGTTCGGCCTGGAGCGGGCCAGGTTGGGCCAAAAGGGAGAGGGAGGAGACTCGGGCCGAAAGGGAGGCCTGGCCAGAGGGAGGACTGGGCCAGCTGCTGGGCTCTGCAGCTCTTCTGCTTACCCAAAACAGAAGAAAAGAAAGAAGGAAAAAAAAACAAGAAGAGAGAAAAAGAAAAGGAAGGATAGGGGCAGAATTTGGGCATGAGGTAAAATTCCCCGGGCTCACAAAAATGTCAGGACTTAAAATAAAATAGAAGGAGGGTTTTTTTGGAAGAACCTCGAACAACGGAAAAGAATTAAGACAAGGTTTTTTTTGGAAGAAAACTTGAAGTGAAAAGACAATGGGGAAAATTATGCAAGTGTGTTACGGTGATTTCCAACAAATGGAATAATTATTAATATAGCTCCATATTTATTAGGAGGCTTTTATATGTTATAAAGAGAAGACATCTTCCCTCGATTTAAATGGACCGAAGGCCCACACGATTTATTTAAGGTTGGGATGCAAAAAAATAAAATATGACATGATGGCATGATGACATGATGCAATGCAACAATAAATAAAACAAGCACAAAAGGACACACGGGCAACCCGGAACGTCTGGAAGCTTCGAGAATCTTCTGGAATCTTCTGGGACGTCGGTCTCGGGCGTCACAACTCTCCCACACTAACAGAGGATCTCGACCCGAGATCCTAGAGATATCACCGGGTAAAAACGAAGAGGAAGAGGTAAAACAAAGTTGCTTCTTTGACAGACGAGTGAAACCAAGAACCTTGAGAGGTTAAGCAAGTTGAAAGAAAGAATGCAACGGAGATGAACAAAGTTAAGAGCACTTCGGTAAAAAGGAGGAACAAGGAACATTATGAGAACCTTGTAGGTTGAAGACAAGAAACAAGAGCCTACAAACCAAAAAGAATATGAAACTGCAATGGTATAGCCAAGGAATAAGAATGACAGAATTTGGACAGCACTCCGTCTGAAAATGGCAGGAATTAACATAAACTTGCCAAGTTGGGAAGATACTTGATGAAATGAACAACATATAGCCTCCGAAACAATTAAAAGAATGGCACAAGGGGAAGGAAAGATTCAGACAGCACTCCGGTTGAAAAGAGAGGCAAAACTTGATAAAAGACGAAGCTGAATGAAGAATACAACACTCCGGTTAAATGATAAGCAAGGGAAAGAACATGATCTTGATAAAACGAGATGATGGTTAAAGAGAGCAATATCACAAAGCCTCCGGAATGACAGAATAGCATATAACTCAATGAAGAATGAATGGAGAAGAAAAAGACAACTTCTCCCAAAATTAAATTTGAAAGAGCATCCTTACGAAGAAGGGTTGAATAGAGTTGTTGGAATTTCAACAACGAGAAGAATAAGCTTGATGTGGGCTTATGGAAAACATCTCAAAATTATGAGGTGACAACCAGCCACTAACAGAACGAATTGCTTGGATTGAGATCAACAAGGAGATGAAAAACTTATTTCACCGGAATGATAAAAGAAGAACTTGGGTCATTTATAAGCACCATAATAGCAACAATCCTTAGGGAAGGCTTTAGGTGAAATATAACCCAAGATAACTCCAACGAATAAATTGAATGGTTGGAAAGATCTCCTGAACAAAGAAAATGATGGGTTTAAATATTTCATTCCTGACAACTCGTGAATCATGAAACATGAAGGGAAATTGACAAGAATGACATAACACCATCCGAAAAGATAAGGTAGAAAGGATTGCAATTGGAAAGCATGATGAAGAATGCTTGAGCTCCAACAAGAATCTTGATGAAGACTTCGAGGATGAATTAAAACAAGATGAACCACCATGAGAACTCCGGTAATGAAAGCATGATAAGTGAAAGATGAAAAGAAAAAGATTCAAAGCCTCTGATGAATTAGATGGAGGTTTGAAATGATAATTGAAATAACTTGGAGCTCCGGAAAACAAGATGAAGAATTTAGAACCGAGAATATGATATGATGAACAAGCTCCAGACAAAAGAATTAACTCACCTGAAGGAACAAGAATAAGAATTATGTGATGCATCTCCTTCACCAATTTAAATTGATGACAACCAAAGGATTTGGCATACTACTTATTCTCGTTGAAAAGAATTAAAGAGAGATCTCGCACAAGCTCGGATAAATCTTCAACGAACCACCGGTAGGATTATGAAAAGAACACATGAATTAAAACGATAACAACGGAAGGGTAAACTTGAAAGAACCACCGTAAGAATTAGGAGACGAACGAAAAGACATCAATGAAGAATATTTGGAGGTCGAAGTTGAAAACTGAGAACAAAGAATCTTCTAAAGTGATGGCCTTCGGAGGAACACAAAGAAAAGAATTCATGAAGAATCTTGAGAGAACGGGCCAAGATTTAAGAGAAACACTTCTCCGATCTTCAAATGTTGAGAATGAAGACGAGAAACGCCATAAGAATTATTGAGCACTCCGGAATGAAGAATTAAAAGGTTGAAACAACGATGAAAAGAATTTGAAAGCGATCTTGGGGAAGGCATGTGACTGATGGGGATCATTCTTACGTCACATTTGAAAAGAATTTGAGTATAACTCCAGAAAATAGAAGAGTCAGGTAAGATCCTGGGAAAAGACCTGTGGGTTAGGGCCCGCTAAAGAAATCACCGTTGGAAAAGATTGCTTAAGAGATATTGCACCGGTTGAATTAAAAAGGCTTGAGTAAGATGACAATCCTCAAAATAGCTTGAAATGATTAAGAATGGAATTATGAATCTTCAGCACTCCGGATATGAATAACAAGAGGAGAATGATTAATTGGTGCCCCGGAATAAGAAAGCATTGTGAAATGAGGAAAAGGATAAGATCAACACCAAATTCTTGAATTACATTCACCGGAAGAATATGAGGAGAAAAGAGTGATGAACTTGAAGCTCTTGAGCATCTTCAAGATAAATCACCGGATAAGAACATTGAAGGAAAAATGAAGAAATATCACATGAATAAAATTGATATTTCATTTGAGAATCTCTGGCTCCAAGAGGAAGAAGGGTGGGAGGGCGGGGAAAAACAAGACAACTTGGGATGAACAAAAAAGGACACCGGTTGAGAAGAATTAACATGATGATCTCGATGATCAAGAAGGAATAGCACTCTCATAGAAATATGAGAACACCGATTACGAAAGGTATGGAATCAACATTTGACATCGAAGCAACTCGAATACCAGAATCAAAACAACAACAAAGGGTAGATATGCAACAGCCTAATCTTCACAACATCATCCGAACAGAGAATTGAACGAATGAATTCTGCAGATACATCAGCTTGGCGAGAAGCCACTTGGAGAACAAAAAGAAAATAAAAAGGAACAAGGAACAGATAGAACAAATACAAGATAGAAGTTTCGTTCGACATCTTCGTGCTGAAAGCTCATGGAACGTGTTACAAAAGGGTTTTGCAATCCCCGGATCAGCATAGCCAAGGACCCTTTAAGATGCAACTCCCGATCAGAACAAGTCCATAAAACCACTTCACTCAATGTAAAACCCCAAACTTCATATCGAGCATCCGTTGGAAGAATGCCTAGAACTACTAGATGAACCCACCTATAGATTTCCGAAAGTTTCCAGTTATGCAATCAGGTGTTGGGGATACACGGGAAGCACCGCACAATCAACTCTAAACCTACATCCAGGTGTATCCATCCTTCAACACATAACCAGTCTTTCTCGGAAACTGTTTACCTTGGACCTTCGAAAACGCATCCACTATAACAAGCTATGGCAATACTCTCGAACTACCTCCCCAGTACTGGGTGATGTCGGGGTTATCTTGCCACTGGCCGTATAGGAGAGATTTTCGATGTCGGCCGTCTTAAGTATTTAGTACTGCCGCGATATACTTGTGTCAATGATACCCCGAAGCTCAACTCCTCGGTAACAGGAGGCATCGAGAACAATATCCTTGTCACAAGAACATCGAAACAATCCCAGAATACTCGCGGGATCCTAAAAAAAAATTTGGTGCAATTTTTGAAAGTAGAAGAGGTAAGAGTAATCGTCAGGAGTCCTCACAAGAATGAAAGGGGATGGGAAGCAAAGAAATCCTACTCTCCGATATAATATAGGACTCAAAAAGTTTTCAGTGTGTGCCTAGACTCAACCGTCAACGATTCGATCAATCAGTGGGGGCTTCTAGGTCGGAGAAGGCTCTGAATACCAACTTGTAATGCCCAGGATGGAGTTATACCTCCTACGTGTCGAGGCACGACTTAAAGGCATAAGTCCATCCTAGAATGATCTCAAGTTTGGTATCTTTGCACAACTCATGTAAAAGAGGGATTAAAATGCAAAAGGAGATAGTTGGCTTACACTCGCCACTTCACACAATACATTACATAAGCAATCATCATTCAAAACATCACAACCCGACTACGGGTGAAGATCCAAAAGAAAGATACCAAAACAACATAAAGCCACAGGTCAGGATCGAATCCTAGTAGAAACCACTACTGAACATCGAAACGTCACAAGCAAACGGCCACACTCTTCAACGAGCTCCCAGGTGAAGAACTGATCCAACTCCTGCATCAAACTCGGCTGAACCTGCATCTGGTGTGGTGAAGTAACTGTGAGCCACAGAGGACTCAGCAATCCCGTTCCCGGGTAACAAGACTATTTAAGCCTTGGGTGTGGACAAGGCTGAAGAAAAGAACGAGAGGTGAAGGAACAAACAAGAGTCTGCAGCAGCAACTAGCACTAACTTACGCAAATGAGAGCGAGAAGAGAAGTGCATCGGTCGAAAGATGATCACGAAGTGATCCTAGCTAAAGCCGGTCAAACACAACCCCACCGTGTTCAACTCCCGAATCCCTATTCGGAAATTGACAGTCACGGTACACACGCTGGTAGTGTATTAGTAACATTGTGTCAAGTTATCTACAACCGGAATTAACAAGCTCCCATCTGCCACATAACCGCGGGCACGGCTTTCGAAAGTTCAAACCCTGCAGGGGTGTTCCAACTTGACCCATTACAAGCCCACGATCCGCGGAGTCGCAACTCCATAGGTGGGAAGACCCGAGTATTCTCGGAATCCCGTGCTCAAGTTAAACCGAACTAAGGTAAGGCTAATCCAGCAAATCCTCCCGGCGTGCCGACACCCTGATAGTAGCCGCGCGTATCTCGTCTCAGGCCACGACCGGATGAGACATCCTACGGGAGCCAAACCTCGAGTTTCCCCGTGGTGGCCCCGCAGTCCGCTCGTTTGGGACCAACACCATCGGCACTGGCCCCCCCTGCTATGTAGAAATAAAGGATCCTCGAGGGAGCGACCCTCTATGCAAATTTAATTAATTAATTAAGTTGTTATTATGAGGCAAATAGTACCAAAAGTTGGGACTTGCTGGAAAAGACTTAGCACTTAGCGGTTTATCAAGGGGGTCCCATACACCCCAACCGTGTTAGGAACGCATAATCAAGGAACATAACACCGGTTTATACGGTTCCTAACGGCATGAGTGGAACAAAACACCAAGCAAAAGGCTTAGCCTTCCACCCTGCCAGTATATAGATGATTTCATTTTAAGCATTTATATAGTGTGATATAACCCAACCAAACTTCAACATGAAGCAAGCATCTTCAATCTTCACCTGCAACTAACAATGCTATAAGAAGGGCTGAGCGAAGCGTACTTAGCCAAGCAACGGTTTGCGTAGGTAGGTTGGTTAAACATGGCAATTGGTTACAAGTAGGAGGCTGACAAGAAGAACATGGGCATCGAGGCAAAACTATAGATCGAGACTACTAGCAATAGGCAAAGATAGTAATGGTATCCGGGTTCGGTCATCTTGCCTGGGATTCCACAAGGGAGAAGAACGGAACCAAGAAGAAGACGGAGCAACACAGTCGAGCGGATCCTCACAACTCCGGAACGAAACCGAAGCTAACAAGAGAAGCAAACCGGAAAGAAAACAAACAACGCGGTAAACACACATATCATAAACAAGGCATACGATGCACAAGCAAGCATGATGCATGTCCGGTTTAATTATGCATGGCATGGCAAGGTGCACAAACAAATACTACAAGTTAAGTGGAGATCAATATGCAACAAGTTGCATATTGAAGAAACACCACATTTAATTATTTAGTTGACTCTCATTATTAACAAGACAAGGTTAAATGTTTTTTAACATGGCAAGAGGTGAAGCATAAAGAAACTACACTAATAAGACATTTTAAATGAGGCCGGAAAATAACAACAACATATTCCGGAAAATCCCCATGAGCATGTTTAATAATTATAAGCAAACAACAAATTAACATATGATGTTGTTAACATGATGCGGATGACATGAACAAGTTTTATGCAAGTTTTATTAACAGGTTGACTTAAGAGGATAAGAAGCATTTATCACCGTGGTGGAAAGAAAGGGTGCCACGGCAACGATCCGAAAATGATGCAACGCAACATATCGGTTCCGGTATCTCGTTGAGAGACCGGTGCAAAAGGTGACGAAGCGAGTCAAACGAGATGATGGGGTGATCCCGTTGCCGGGTTCCCATGAGTCGGTGACGAGGCAACCGAGGAACATGACAAAAGGTGGAACAACGGGCACGAAGCACACAAGGGAGACATTCATACAACACAACAAGCATCACACGGGTCACGTCTCGGGGTTATACCTTCGAAGCGTGCGTTTCGGGGCGGTTCGAGTTCGTCGAGGAAGGAGTCGTTCACGTCGGAGAGGAAGTAGATGTACACGGCCGTAGAGGGAAGTAGTCGTTCCCGGATCTTCGGCGACGGTAGGGGTACACGGCGACGGTAGACGAACTCGTTCGTAGATGTACTTGGCGCATCCGTCTTTTCCGGGCGACGGTAGTGGTACACGCGACGGTAGTCGTTCGGGTCGTCGTGGTACTTGTCGGTCACGTAGAGGTACTTGGCGTTCGACGGCGTCGTGGTACTCGTTCACGTAGTCGTACAAGGATGTAGTGGTACTTGTCGGGTCGGTAGTCGTACACGGGCGTTTTGTAGATGTTCACGGATCTTGTTCACGGTCGGATGAGCTCGGACGTCGTAGTCGTACAAGGGTCCAAAAAAATAGAAAAACTTGCTGTTTTCCTGGTTAACTGAGATGAACAGGTAGCAGCAACAAAACAAAAACGAAAACAAAAACACAAAAAAAAAAGGAAAAGAAGGACGCGGGGGTTGCGGCGCTGCTGGTTGCTGCTGGACGAAGGAGCCGAGGCAGAGCCTCGCGCGGACGAAGGCAGCAAGGCGAGGCAGGGACCTGGCCCTGCCCGCGGGTCGGCGAGGAGAACGGGGCCGCGGGTGCTGGGGAGGCCACGGAGGACGGCGCTGGCGCGGCTCTCTTGCGGGGCGAAGGGCGGCACTGGCTGCCCTCGGTCGAGGCGTGAAGGACGGAGGGCGACCACGGCGCTCGCAGGAGTTGGGAGGGGCCACGGACGCGGAGGTCCAGCGGGCGCCCCTGGCCGCGGGAGGAGAGGCGTCGCTCGCTGGGCGACGGAGAGCTGGAGGACGGGGTCGGCCAGGCCTGGCCGGGCTTCTGGAAGGACGCGGAGGCGCCGGGGAGGGAGCCAGCTGGCGAGGCAGAGGCCTCGTGCTGGACGGGGCGCCGCGCGACGGAGGGAGCCGGGAGGAGGTCGGGGGGGACGAGGCCTCCGGCCCGGTGCTGATGGAGGACGGGAGGCGGACGAGCGCTCGGGCTGCTGGATCCGGCCGCTCGAGGCAGGCCAGGTCGAGGCTCCTGGCCGGCGCGACGGAGTGAGCAGGCGATGCGAGAGGGGAGAGGGAAAGGGATCGAGGGGAACGGGCCTCGGTCGAGGACGAAGGGGTCGAGCGGGTGAGGGAACTGCCTGGCGGCGCTCGGGGAAAGAACGAGAGCGAGGGGAGGAGAGGAGCGAAGGCTAGGGTTCGGCCTGGAGCGGGCCAGGTTGGGCCAAAAGGGAGAGGGAGGAGACTCGGGCCGAAAGGGAGGCCTGGCCAGAGGGAGGACTGGGCCAGCTGCTGGGCTCTGCAGCTCTTCTGCTTACCCAAAACAGAAGAAAAGAAAGAAGGAAAAAAAAACAAGAAGAGAGAAAAAGAAAAGGAAGGATAGGGGCAGAATTTGGGCATGAGGTAAAATTCCCCGGGCTCACAAAAATGTCAGGACTTAAAATAAAATAGAAGGAGGGTTTTTTGGAAGAACCTCGAACAACGGAAAAGAATTAAGACAAGGTTTTTTTTGGAAGAAAACTTGAAGTGAAAAGACAATGGGGAAAATTATGCAAGTGTGTTACGGTGATTTCCAACAAATGGAATAATTATTAATATAGCTCCATATTTATTAGGAGGCTTTTATATGTTATAAAGAGAAGACATCTTCCCTCGATTTAAATGGACCGAAGGCCCACACGATTTATTTAAGGTTGGGATGCAAAAAAATAAAATATGACATGATGGCATGATGACATGATGCAATGCAACAATAAATAAAACAAGCACAAAAGGACACACGGGCAACCCGGAACGTCTGGAAGCTTCGAGAATCTTCTGGAATCTTCTGGGACGTCGGTCTCGGGCGTCACAGCTAAATATCATAGATTTGAGCAATGTGGCTTGAAACCTTGCACACACTCCTCCCACTCAACATATTTATCTTGCCTAGATGTAGGCATGGACATAGGGGGAGTAATGTTCTCTCAATGAACTCTTCCTCCCCACATTATGCATAAATCGATCAAGTCTTTATTATTTGCCATGTTAAATGGTATGAGTGCATCAAGACGAGTGTTGGTCATGGGCCCAAGGATAGTTCTTCGCGGTGCCATACCAAATAACTCCAACATAGGTGGCTTCGGCCACCGACCTCCTTCAAGGAGGAGTATCTCGTGTGTTGTTCCAATTGTTTGTTGTCCTTCTTTCTGTTTGCCGTGTGTGTGCGCTCTTGCCCGCAGTTGCGTTGCATAAGCCTTCTTGTCGAAACTTGCATTTTCTTGAGGGAGCGGTACTACCGCAAGGAGAACTCCGGTACTACCGCAACCAGCGCAGTAGTAAATTTTTACTGCCGCTGGAAAAGCGGTACTACCGCCCAGCGTGCGGTACTTCCGCCCGGGCGGTACTTCTGTCCGGGCGGTACTACCGTGATGACCGCGGTACTACCGCTTTTGTTTGAACGACTGGGGGTTATAAGAGGGCAGGGGGAGTTCTAACTCCCTCATACCCATTCATCTCGTCTCTCCCATGTCGCCTCTCTCTCTTTCTCTCAAGAACGGCGCTGGAGGACCTCGCCGGATCTCCGTCCCCGGCCACTCTCCTCGCATTCTGATCGGTGGGATCGTTCCCCACCTCGACCTCTTGCCATGGATGAAGGTTTCTCCCCAAATCCCCTCTTCTTTTTGCCCGTTTGTTGTTTCTATGTTTTGGGGAGATGCATGTTGTTCTTGTGGTCTTTTTGTTCTTATCAATGGAAGATTAAGGTGTAGGAGAATTGTAGTGCAGTAGAATTGCTAGTAAGTAAGTTGCTACCAAGTTGTTGTGATCAGCCGTAGTACCGTTTGGCCGTTCTACGCGTTCATTGTTCAGATCCGCTTTGGGATCTGACCCCGAGCGGTACTACCGCTGGCTGACATGACCCACATGAGGAAGGAGGAGCACCGGGCCTATTTTGCTGAGGCTCTAGATCTTGTGGAACAGTTTGGCACTGAGCACATCATGACATTTCAGATGGACTTTGACCCAGAGATTGTGGCATAGTTCTATGCTTCGGTTCACTTCCATCCTAAGGAGGAACGCAACTTGACTTAGATGACAAATGGACATAAGATGACTGCTACATGGAAGGACTTTATGGATCTGCTCCAGGTTGCTGATGATGGGCTCCACACTCCTGTTGGAGCTCGCCCTCATGCCAATGAAGAATCTGCCAACAAGGACCGGTTGCTGCCTTTCTATGTGGAGAAGACACTCGCTAGTGGCAAGAAGACTTGGGTGATGAACCCCTTCCTGGATATCATGCATAGGATCTTTCGCAACTCATTGTTTCCTCACGTTGGGGACAAGGACAAGGTACATGCATACCTCGTGGACATGTTGCTTATGTGTGAGGAGGCCCGTAGTGCTCAGACTCAACCACTTGATATCTCACATATCATGTGGTGTGAGCTCCGCTTTGCGATTTTCACTCGCAAAGTGCCCATCTACGGTCCATTTCTGTTCTTGCTTATCTCCAAGACTTGGGAGAAGCTTTACCCTGATGAAGAGTTTGAGGCCCCTCACTGGATTCGTCATGAGCCTATCAGACTCCGCATCAAGAGTCGATGGGCTAACACCACTACCCGTGCAGAGGCTGCTGCAGCTCAGATAGATGAAGATGAGGAGCCAGTGGAGGAGGAGGCAGCTGCTGAGGTCAGTACTGGAGGGTATGCTCCTCCCTCGTCTGAGCCCTCGTGGGCTAAGAAGCCGAAGAGGAAGATGAAGGCTCTGTTCTGTACGCAGGCATAGGGGCAGTACAAGGCTCATGTGACTCATAAGCAGACTCGCCAGCGTGACAAGAGGATAATGAGGATCTTTGGTGAGGATGCGCCTAGTGGGTCAGAGGAGATTATCACTCCAGAGGCTGAGGGGATTGCCAAACACGGTTTCAAGTGGTCTGATTCCGAGGAGGAGCAGCAGGAGTCTGACGGAGCACGTGACGACTGATTTCTTCTGCCTGTGCTACCACCTTTGTCTTAGGTGTCCACTCTCCCTTTGTGGTGTCTCAATGCCAAAGGGGGAGAGAGTGTTAGGATTTGCGTCTTGTGCCGTGCCATGTTTATTTGCATTTCGTTGGTCGAACCTTATCTGCTTTCGTTGGTTTGTGTCGTGTGTGTGAGACCTTCATATGGTGTGAGACATATGCACTCTACTCGTTATCTCGTTATTATGTCTATGCTATATGCTAGGTTGTGAGCGGTTGCTTCACTTGCCCTTAATATGTGCTCACGTTATCCTCCTTTCATCCATGTGTAGAATCTTATTCTTTGTTGCAAGGAGTATTTTGTTTGTAGAATATAGGGGGAGCATTGATCCTAGTATGTGTGCTGTGCAGTCCAAAGCACCTTCTTATGTATGCACACATCTAGGGGGTGCTTACCTATATTCTATAACTTTGCTAGGTTTGCTTACTATTCTTATATATCTTTGTGCAAATCCCGTATTGTCATCAATCCACCAAAAAGGCGGAGATTGTAAGGACGTATTTCTCCCTAAGTAGCTTTGGTGATTGATGACAATGCTATTGCGGACTAATCGTGTGCACTCAGCTTTTCAGATATATCTCACCTAGGCACAAGATGATTAAGTGCCCCTCGGAACCTATGGAAGTCGGTGTTTCCTTTTGTTTCTTTTCGGTGGAATTGAGTCATAGGAAAGCCGTACTATTAAGAGGGGGTCTGTCGGTGTACAAAAAGAGGGGTACACTTTTTGTACCCCTATGACTGTGCACGGGCAGTCTGAGCCACGGGCACCACCACACCAAGCACGGCAAGGGAGGTGAGCCAGGGTAAGACCGAAGTTCGACGGAGACTGAAGCCCAAAGCAAAGACCACAAAAAGCAAAGGGACGAAGCATATTCCCCCGGCAAGGTCGTTGCCGGGAGCCAGTTTTAGCAGCCCTAGCAAGATCCTTGCCGGGGCCGGCCTTAGCAGCCCCGACAAGACCCTTGCCGCGGCAACTCGCCTCACGCCTACGGAGCGGATCACCCTTGAGTCCACTGCCCCCATGGGGCAAGGATTCGGGAGATATCCCCGTAGTGGCATGCAGATCTTTGTGAAGACATTCAAGACCAGATACACACTAAGAAGACAACGACCCTTGGCGGGATCCCAGCCAAGGAGGACCACAAGACCTCCGGCAAGCACCTTGCCGGGGATGACAGCAGGCGCCGCGGCAAGACCCTTGCCGGGGCCCCGGCAAGGCCCTTGCCGAAGACATCCGAGGGCCACCATCAGGCCCACACCAACTAAGCCTCCACCGCCCCAAGCAGCTGCCGACCCAACCAGCTAGGCAGGCACCTGTGTGGCGACATGCAGATCTTCGTGAAGACCCACCATTGCGCCACCTCAGCTGCCTACCTGCCTACATGGCATCTCAGGCACCGCTGGCCAGGGCGCGTGTTGACACAAGAAGGAGCGGCGACGGACAAGACGGATGTCTCCCCCGTCCCCGATAAAGCAAGGACACCTAAGCAAGACGCATTAAATGCGCCTTGTCATGTAATGTGAGGGATAACCTCGCATCACTGTACCCTTTCCGCCTCCTATGTGTCACTGTGGCAACCCCTTTTCCCTATAAAAGGAGGCCCGAGGCGACCAGGAGGGGGATTCGGCTTTTTGGAGCTCCTCACGCCCCATAGCTAGCTGAAGAACACAGATATACAATCCACCAAAGCAGGAGTAGGGTTTTACGCATCCTCGCGGCCCGAACCTGGGTAAAGGAACCATGTGCTATCTGTTTGATCCGCTCTTCTCTCAACCCCGCGCCCCGGAACCGTAGTAGGGATTCTTGTGATCCCATAGGTGTCGATCCCAATACCCCGACATCTTTGGCGCGCCAGGTAGGGGGACTGCAGTTGTGAGAATCGGCTCCAGCAGTTAGCCCAGCACTCCTTCGTCTTCGTGGCTCTTTGAGAAGGAAGGAGGCCGGAAGATCAATACTCAAACGGCTACAAATAAAAGCTAAGTTACATTGAACCCTGGATGTTTCCATTCTATTATTTAAGGTTATTATCCTCGGAGCTATCATTCTTTGTACAAAAAGAAACTTGCACGCAAATGGGGCCCTTCCCGATCGGCAACGCCTTTGCTCTATTTCGAGTCTGCTCAACAGTTCAAATGGCTGCGTTGGAAACGGTAGGGTAGCCTTCCGCAATTGGCAAGGCTCTCGACTCTGACTCGAGTCAAACTCGACAGTTCGAGCGGCTGCATTAAGGGCAGTAAGGTGGCTCACCCGGCAGCATGCTCGCCCGGCAGGCCAATGGGGACCCGTCCCCAAGACGCCGCCTTGGGTTTCCGCGCCGACAAGGCTACCCAGCTAGCGTAGGGTGGACATACAAAGAGGCAACAAACAGGGAAATAGCATGCATAATTCCAAAAGTGCTTCAAAGTTATATTACATCAAATCATCGATGCGGTTCTAACTAAAGATAAAATTTGTCTTGGTCATGAACCCGCAGCGGCGAGGAAGAACGGGATGCCTAATCCCGGCGCTGGCCTTCCACCGTCTTGATTTCGTCGATGCAGCTGATGACGGGCTTGATACGCTCCTTGAGCACCGTGAGGTCAGTACCCTCCGGCAAGCTATCCATCGCGGCTTCGAAGTCGAGGGCGGGATTCCAGTATGCCATCTTGGTGAGGACCTTGGTCATGACCCCCCGGCAAAGTCGCCGGGCCTCCTCGGCCAGCATGGCCGTTCTGTTGGAGTGAAGATCAGCCAAGGTGCCGAGGACGCCCTCGAAGAACAGGGTCAGCTTGGCGTTGATGGTCCTGCTCCACTCAGGGGCGTACCTCACGTTCGGCATCCCCATGAGGGCCAACTGCGAGGTGACCCTGCCGGCGACGTCCTCCAGCTGGCTGATCCACCTGTTCTCGCCCACCACATATTCCTGGTGGGAGGTGGCCTCGTCCGCCTGCAGCTGCTTCTCCTCCTCCAGGCTCCTGGTCAAGGTCTCCTCTGAGCCGAGCTCTCCGACAACATCTTCTCGAGATTCTCCAGCTTCAGCTTGAGATCTCTGATGGAGTTTTGTGCTTCGGAGAGCTCCCCAACCCTACTGATGGCCGCTCCATGCGCCTCTGCCAAGGCACAGTTGAGCGTGCTCTTCTCGTCGGACAGCTTGAGGGCCTGCTCCTTCAGCTCATCTCGCTCCACCTCCAGCTCCTTCACCTTGCCGGCATGGACCAGAGCCTGGGCATCGAGTGCCTCTTTGTGCCTCTGCCCCAGCTCGCGAGTCCGCCGCTCGACAAGGACCTCGAGCTCCTCATCCTTGCCGCGGAGCGTTGCGGCAAGCTTTGTCTCACGCGCAGAGAGGTCTTCCTCCTGGGAATCCAAGGCTGTTTGATGCTGGTTCTGGGCGGCCTCGGCCGCGGCAGCCAAGCTCGCTGCCTCTTCTTGGGCCTTCTCGATATCAGACATCTTCATGGTGAGCTCTGCATCGCGCTTGGCCAATTCCTCCTGGAAGGCCCTCTGCTCCTCGCGGGTCTGGTGAAACCAGGTCTGCGCCTCAGCAACGCGCGCCTGGAAGTCCGCATCCGCCTCGTCCACCGTTGCCATCTTGGACTTAACCTTGTCCAGACGGGCACGGTAGAGCGCTTGGAGCTTCTGAAAATTGGCCCCCATAGCACGGAAGAGCTGCTCTTCTGGAGAACCAGCTTCGCCGGCGCCCGGTTCATCGACCACCTCGAGCCCGGTGGCGGCGAGCACCTCGCCGTCGAAGACTTCCCCTTCGGTGGGCGCTCGGGAACTTGACGCCCCTGCAAGAAGGACGAAGAGGTTGTCGCCCACCTTCAGGTATCTGCCGGGGCCCGAGGTTGTGGAGGGAGAAGGCTGATCATCAACCGCCTCTTCCTCGGCTGTGGCCTTGCCGGCCTCCCCGGCAGGCCCACCGCTGGCACCCTCGGCAGCATCCTTGGCGGACTCGTCGGCGCCGGCCGCGCCAGCATCCTTGGCGGCCTCCTCAGCGGCGATCCTGTCGGCCTCCGCCGCGGCCTCCTCAGCAATGTTCCCGACGACGGCGTCCACGTCCTCCATACCTGAAGGAGGGCCTGGGCAGTAATGGGGACGATGAAGCCAAGAAAAAGAATAAGGGAAAAACGGAGACAAAGGACAGGCGACTCACCAGTGCCAGGCTATGAGGCAGAAGCCCCCTCCCCGCCAGTATTTGGTGCCGTGGCAGAGCCACCAGCGCCCAAGTTCCCCTCTTCCTCCATGGGTGTGGGCTCCATGATTGGTGCCCTTGCCGGGGACGCCCCTCGCGGCGGCGTAGTTGATGGGGGTGGTGTGTTGGGGGTAGCCCCCTACGGCTCCTCCTGCTCCGCTCCCGTCCTACAAAACCGACAAGGTCAGCACCCTAGCATCGAGCACCTACCACATGTCGAGCAAGAGGAGGGTGACGAGCTTACGCTGGGGGCTGTGCCGGGGGCTGCTGTCCGGGCTGCTCAACACCACCAGTGGTGTCTCTGAAGCCCCAGCCAAGGGCTGGCTACTCGCCGAGGCCTTCGCCCTCTTTATCCTCTGGGCCAACGTCTCTGCATCCCTGAAGAAGCAAAAAGGGATCAAGATGAGTGACTTGGTTCAGGAGAATGGAAATGGCAGTAAGGAATGGAGTACTTACTCGTCGTTCATCTCCTCCCCCTCCACCGCTTTCCTTTTCCTCTACGGGTTGAGGGGCCCAAGATCAAAAGGGAGCTCCGCGTCGACATCCGAGTCAACGTCTGTCGGGGGAGGCGAAGGAGGCGGAGTTTGTGCGCGCCTAGATGAAGAAGGGGTTGTTGCCTTCTTCTTCTCAGCGGCCTTTGTCAGCCTCCTCGCTGCCTTGGCCCTCGTGTGGTGCCCGGATCCCTCCAGGGCCAATTGAGGCTGCGCAGCCTTGCCGGGCCGGACCGGCTCGCCGGAACTGGCCCACCGCAGGACTCGCCCTCTTCCCCTGGCTGGCGCCGAGCCCGCCGCCACGTCCTCCTCCTCCGACGACTCGTCGGCCGCGTCTTCGACCAACGGAGCTCCGGTGCTGCCGCTGCTAGCCTCCCCGGCGGCCGCCGCCCACTGGGCGAGCTCCTCCTCCTCCGCAGTCGTTGCGTCCTTGTCCTCCACACCCCCGGCACTGCCGGCCTCCATGGCAAGCTGCGCCTCCCTCGCCCTAGTGGCGATGTAGTCCAGCTCTGCCTGGGTGGTGTCCATGACAAGCCACCGCTCGGCGTCAGGATTGACATACACCTCAACCAGAGAGTCAAAGAATTGCTGCACGTCCGCGTCCGCCAGCTCCTGCCAGCTCGGGACAGGGCCGTGCGCGTTGCACTCCGGCATCATGGCGATGATCTCGGACTGACGCGAATTGTTGCACAATGGGACCACCCCTGCTGGCAACTTGAAGAACGACCCCTTGATGGCCTTGCCGGCCTTTACGGCAGCCCTCACGGCCTTGTCGGTCCGTTCGACCTCGCCGTCACGACCCACATCAAGCTGGAAGAGCCGCTGGCAGAAATGGGCATGTCCCATCACTGTGAGGTTGTGGTCGAGGCCAGGGCGGAGTCGCATAACGTCAGCCGGATTCCTAGAGAGCCAGGCTGGGCTCCCCTTGTTGTGCAACGGGGCGATCCGACGGCGAATGAAGTCCGCCCTGATCATCTCAAGGGTGAGTCCGGCCTAGGTGAGCCGGAGAATCCTGGTGGTGGCGACGGTGAGCCTCCCGTCGGCGGCGTCGACGTCGCTCCAGTCACTGCCATGGACCAACGGCACTCGGCGGACCTTGCAGAATCTTGGCGGATCTTCTTCTTCAATCTAGCACCACCGGCCGCGCCATTCGTCCCACCTCTCCTTCACGGCACCGTCCGGGTACGCTCCCTTGGATCTCGGAATCCAGGTGATGCATCCAGAGACGGCACCTCCCGGCTGGATCCGAGGGGTGAAATAGTGGTGTAAGAGCGCCATGTTGGGCTGCACCCCGATGAAGCCCTCGCAAAGGTGCGCGAAGAAAGCCATGCATGCCACCACATTCAGAGAAAAATCCAAGAGGCGGAAGCCAAAGGTGTGCATGATATCGCAGAAGAAATCGGAGAAAGGGGGACATAACCCGCAAGAAAAGTAGTCGACGAAGAAGGGATACCGAGTTGGGCCAGGTTCGGCGCAAGCGGCAGGAATGACGCGCGTCGCCGGATGTCCCAAATTCTCTCCCCCCGTCTTCACCCCCCAAAGGGGCTTGAAGGCGACCCGGAGCTCGTGGACGTCGACCGTCGAGGGGAAGAAGAAGGCGGATTTCGTCCGGTCCCCCAATAGCGCGCTCTCCGGCGGCTCCACGGTCCGGGCGCCCTTGGCCGCCCCCTTGCCCTTGACGGACTTGGACGCCATGGCGGCTGAGAAAGTTGGAGGTCTGAGAGAGGGGGAGGGCAAAGCAACGGCGGCAGGCGACAGCGGAAGCTTTGAAAGGAAGGAAGAGAGGAAGCAGCGGCTCTGAGATTGGGAGAGGCGCGAGGAAAGCGGAGGAAGTGAGAAGCGCGCCCGCGGTTATTCCTTCTTATGGGG
>LR738713.1:612910056-612964601 GCA_902687465.1 Secale cereale
GGGGGGGGGGAAACGCGGGCCGCCACCTTTCACATTAACTGCGACGAGACGCATGCCTGCGGAAACCGCCCCGCGCATGCCGCCCACGTCACGCACGCCCCTCCATCCCGCGCCAGGCGCGCGGATCGTGGGAGGCGCAGCGAGCGGAAAATCTTACCACGGTAAAAACTGTCCCGCCTGCCCGCGCACCGTTCTGGGCCTAGCCCAACAATGTGTCGCGCTTATGTGTGGCCCAGGCCCGGGGGCTCCTGTCGGTGTACGAAAAGAGGGGTACACTTTTTGTGCCCCTATGACTGTGCACGGGCCGTCTGAGCCATAGGCACCACCACACCAAGCACGGCAAGGGAGGTGAGCCAGGGTAAGACCGAAGCTCGATGGAGAGTGAAGCCCAAAACCAAGACCACAAAAAGCAAAGGGACGAAGCAGATTCCCCCGGCAAGGTCCTTGCCGGGAGCCGGATTTAGCAGCCCCGGTAGGACCCTTACCGCGGCAACTCGCCCCACGCCTACGGAGCGGATCACCCTTGAGTCCACTGCCCCCATGGGGCAAGGATTCGGGAGACATCCCCGTAGTGGCATGCAGATCTTTGTGAAGACATTCAAGACCAGATACACACTAAGAAGACAACGACCCTTGGCGGGATCCTAGCCAAGGAGGACCACAAGACCTTCGGCAAGCACCTTGCCGGGGATGACAGCAGGCGCCGCGGCAAGACCCTTGCCGGGGCCCCGGCAAGGCCCTTGCTGAAGACATCCGCAGGGCCACCATTAGGCCCACGCCAACTAAGCCTCCACCGCCCCAAGCAGCTGCCGACCCAACCAGCTGGGCAGGCACCTGCGTGGCGACATGCAGATCTTAGTGAAGACCCACCATTGCGCCACCTCAGCTGCCTGCCTGCCTACATGGCATCTCAGGCACCGCTGGCCAGGGCGCGTGTCGACACAAGAAGGAGCGGCGATGGACAAGACAGATGTCTCCCCCGTCCCCGATAAAGCAAGGAGACCTAAGCAAGACGCATTAAATGTGGCTTGTCATGTAATGCGAGCGATAACCTCGCATCACTGTACCCTTTCCACCTCCTGTGTGCCACTGTGGCAACCCCTTTTCCCTATAAAAGGAGGCCCGAGGCGACCAGGAGGGGGATTCGGCTTTTTGGAGCTCCTCACGCCCCATAGCTAGCTGAAGAACACAGATATACAATCCACCAAAGCAGAAGTAGGGTTTTACGCATCCTCGCGGCCCGAACCTGGGTAAATGAACCGTGTGCTATCTGTTTGATCCGCTCTTCTCTCAACCCCGCGCCCCGCAACCATAGTAGGGATTCTTGTGATCCCATAGGTGTCGATCCCAATACCCTGACATGGTCCGCTTCGGAAAGGTTTGGGTGGAATCAACACGTACACAACCATAATTTGCACCACCTTTCCTTTGCTTCTCTGGAGCTCCAGCTGTTTTCCTTGTCGGTACAAAAACAATGGCGTCCTACTATTACCACTGCTGGGCATGCGATAGTACCACTCGAAGAACGCGGTAGTACCGCACGGCCCCATGGTAGTACCGCTCCAGGGTGATGGTAGTACCGCATCATGCGGTAGTACCATACCGTGGACACAGTAGTACCGTGTGACACGGCCCGGCATCGTAACTAGTACGGTAGTAGGCACGAAAGTAATTTTTTACTTCCGTGCCCTACGCGATAGTACCACTTCGTGCAAGCGGTAGTACCATGTCGGGTTTTTAAAACAACCGTAAATCTGCAGATGTAGCTGCGGATGTATTTTATTTAGTCCACGCTTCTCCTCGGCCAGTCTGACCCTGCCTTGCGGTAGTACCGCAAGGACGTGCGGTAGTACCGCTCTGGCAGTACTACCGCCCGGTGTTTCAACGCAGCAGGGCTAGTACTAGCTTGTACCGCGCCAGGGGTAGTACCGCACCTCGAGCGGTAGTACCGCTGGGCTGTGTGGTAGTACCGCAACTTATGTGCGGTAGTACCGCACTCTGTGGGCAGATTTGTGGAATAACGGTTGGATTTGCCCTCTCACTATATATAGGGAGTCTTCTTCTCCAAGAAGACTTACCTCTTCCTCCCCAAAGCTCCATTGTTGCTCAAAGCTCCATTTCCGCCCGATCTCTCTCCCTAGCCAATCAAACTTGTTGATTTCCTCGGGATTGCTTGAGAAGGCATCGATCTACACTTCCACCAAGAGATATTTTATTCTTCCTACTAATACCTTGCGGATCTTGTTACTCTTGGGTGTTTGAGCACCCTTGAGCACCCTAGACGGCTGAGGTCACCTCGGAGCCATATTCCATTGTGGTGAAGCTTCGTGGTGTCGTTGGGAGCCTCCAATTCGGCTGTGGAGATTGCCCCAACCTTGTTTGTAAAGGTTCGGTCGCCGCCTTCAAGGGCACCACTAGTGGAATCATGGCACCTTGCATTGTGTGAGGGCGTGAGGAGAATACGGTGGCCCTAGTGGCTTCTTGGGGAGCATTGTGCCTCCACACCGCTCCAACGGAGACTTACTTCCTCTCAAAGGGAAGGAACTTCGGTAACACATCCTCGTCTTCACCGGCTCCACTTGTGGTTATTTCTTTCCTTTACTTGTGCAAGCTTTCTTTGTATACCTTAGATTGCTTGCTTGTGTGGTTGTTATTGTTGCCTCCTATAAGTTGTCCACCTAGTTGCTTATCTAGACAACTTACTTTGTTTCTTAGTTTAAATTGGTTAAGAAAAGCTAAAAATTGTTAGTTGCCTATTCACCCCCCCTCTAGTCAACCATATCGATCCTTTTAGTTATGACTATGATGACGAGAGGAGTTGTTATTATGATGACGATGAGTGGTGTGATAGAATGATGAGTTGTTAGATGACTATGATAATGATGATTATGACTTGTTATTATGATAATGATGATGAGTTATTATGATGATGATGATGCTGAGTTGTTATATCATTATGAGCATGATGAGTTCTTATCTGTGGGTGAAAGAAACGTGGATTAGATTTAAGTGGAGACAACATGGTGATCAAACGTTTGCATTAGTAGTACTTTGGATCACCATGTTACCTCCACTTCAATCTAATCCTTGTTTCTTTAACACACTAATATCATAACTCACCATGATCATAATGATATAACAATCTCTAAATTGACACCGTATCAAAACTTTTATGCCAGTGCATAAATACACTATAAAACAAAAGAGAAATGGAATATAGACAAATATTAGTAGCGCGGCTTGGGACACACACTACTGCTAAGTGAGTTAGTAGTACCTGGGGTCAGACCGGCACTACTACTAAAGTTTAGCTGTAGCGCCCTAGCAGTAGCGCAAATCCCCGTACATCTGCCAGGCCAATAACCCGCGCTACTGCTAGGGTTTTCCCTAGTAGTGATGCATCAGCAACCCCACAAATCCATGTGTCGATGAACAACATGATGAGTTTGGTTAAGCAAGTTGAAACACCCCATGTAGGACTTGTCAATAGCATGCAACAAACTGTTTCATTTTTTTATTCATCGGCAAATAATTTGTAACATGTTAATCCAAATATGTCGGTGGTAAGGGGAATTTGCCATGCTATTACTAGTTATTCGGACAATTACCCTCAAACATCACATGCTACACCTCTTGCTACTAATTTTTTGGCACCATATGCAACTATAGATGTTCATAATTCGGCTCTGTACCTTCATGCTCATGGCCGAATAAGTGAAAATTCTACCAGAGCACATATGCCTTTAGCTAGTACCGTAGCATATCATGTTGCCCCTTCACAATTACAGAATTTCGGTGACATACCATTGTCGAATGCGTATAAAAGTATTGGGGGGCAATCTGATGAAGATTGGGCTAAAATTTGGTGAAAGAAGCTTAAAGATATCCTAACTGTAATTTTTGCTGAATTTAGACAAGAATAAGCAGCCTTACAAATCAAAGAAAGAGTGGTGATTCATATAACAAAGTTAATTCGGTTATTGAAAAGGCTGAATCAAACATTACATGTGCCGAATTTATTATGTTAAAGGAAGACGATAAGGCATCGCAAAGCCATCCAAAAGTGGAACAAGGTATCATTCAATTTACACCACCATCATGCTCTCCCAACATGTTTGAAGAGGTATGCCTAGAAAGTGGTTTACCTATTTTCCGATTTGGTCGCAACTTTATTGTTGATGCCTCTATAAGAACAATTCTCATAAGAAATTTTGAAAGACCAATGAAGAATGGTATTTTACTTCTTAGCAGTGTAATTATTATAGAACATATCGGTAAACCTATTGTGCCATTTATAAAGATCGGTAGTGACTTATTGTTGCAGCCAAAGCTTTCCACGTTGCATTACTTAAAACTTATATCTAACTGGGTAGCTTTGCTTGTATCATATTTGGCCTGTCACTAGTACGCGTTGGTGCTATACAAACGGTTTCAAACCCTTTTCTGCGACGGCATTTGGAACCGTCCCCTAGTGAGTGTGGGCGATAGGGGGGGGGTCCTTCCCACACGACACAGAAACCGTTCGGGATATGCCCTCCTGGACCACACGCTCGGCAAAATGAGGTTGTTTGCGACCGACGAGCGATCAAATACGGAAATACGTACAGTAGAGCTAAGAAAAATACAAATATACAAGCGAAATTGTTTCCGGTCGTCAGTACATCCCACACAATCAGTCCCCGCTAAACGTTTCCGCTCGTATGTACATCCCACACAGTCGCTCCAAGGAAAACATTTCCGTTCATGGGTACATCACACACAATTTTTCCCGTTAAATCATTTGTGATAGCGTTGCCATTACACACGATGCGTACAGGAAACTGTGTAGCAAATGCTGTCCATCACACACAGTTTTTATGTGGTAAATGTTTGCGCAAGGTGGCCTAACGCAAATAGTTTTCAAGAGAAAGTCGTGTGTGATTGTTCATTGATCCAACACGGTTTATTCCTAGAAACTGTGTGTGTTGCCTGATGTCATCGCCAACGATATTTTTTGAATAATCATTTGCAATAGCAAAACGCAATTAGCACACTAATTTGCCATTAGCAGGCTAATTTCCCTATTAGTAATAATCCATTTATAATCTAATTGACATTCATATTAAGCACATATGATATTTTATTTCCATATTAAGGAAGCAAAATTTCATAATTGAAATATATCAGAGTACAACATGATATAGCTTCAGCACTCAGCTACCCCATTACACAAATGCACCAGCACCAAGTTTCACATGCAACGTGTAGAACCTTTCAAAATTAGCATTATAGATGGTATATAGACAGATGCATCTCATCTGGAAAACTGCTGAAGCGGAAGGCGAATATTGAGCTTCCATTCATATTGAAGGTCTTTACAACTTTAGGCCAGTGCCTGTGGATGATTGACCGTCCGTCCTTCGTCCTCTTCAGGAACACTTCAATAGTGAACAGTGGGTGTTGTATGAAAACCTTCCTCGCCTCCTGACCATAGAGGTGGTTTGAGAGGTAATCATCAGTGAACTGCTTTGGAAAGGCCTGAAAACAAGGATGTGCATAAATATCTTCTGTATATTGGAAATGGGGCAAATGAAGAAAAAAAGGCAAGGTATAATAATTAGTACCATCTTGTAGTTAACTGATGTCTTCTTCATTGTGCAGACAAAGATCTTGTTGTTTTTTGTCGCTAATTTCTTTATCCTAACAATCTTTCTGTTCTAGATTTGATTGATATTCATGGACAACTCATTTCCCCATATGCAAAAAGGGTCGAATAGTGGGTCAAAACCTCTCACAGTAGGACCTACATGCGCAAGACCAAATTGTAAAAACCTAAATATTAGAATGGTTCATGTAATTGCATAATAATGTGCTATTAGACAACAGACTATGCACGTGCTAACCTTGATTGTAAACCTCAGTGCTTCCCATTGTTTCCCTGCAACACAAATGAGGTAGTTAGCCATCATGTTAAGTAAGGGTTCGCATGCTATCTGTAAAATATGTAGGTGAAAAATAAGCACATTGCAGATTCATCAGATTAATTCAAGCCACGTGGAAAACCTATTTATCCAAACCAAGCATGATTCAGAACTAGGAAATATAGCACTTGTATATGTTTCTCATGTATTAAGTGCAGCCAAATTCGATTTATTCCTCACATGCAAAATAATACAAAATTCTACCAACGACAATTGGACATCGCATTGCAGAATTGAACCAAGCAGTTAACTAGACACCACAACAAATGAACCAAATATTAACTGAGCACCACATTGCACAATAGAACATACTCCTAATAGAAGATCAGACAGTTAATCAAAACAAGCATGCTTACATCTTGGAAATATAGCAATTGTATTTGTTTCTCGTGTATTTACTACATCCAAATTCAATTTATTCCTCACATGGTATACAATAATAGAATGCACCCACAACTATTGAACATCACATTGCATAATTGAACCAAACAGTTAACTAAACACCACAACAAATGAACCAAACGTTAACTGAGCACCATATTGCATAATATAACATACTCCTAATAGAAGATCAGACAGTTAACCAAACCAAGCATGCTTAACATCTTGGAAATATAGCAACTGTATTTGTTTCTCATGTATTTAGTACAACCAAATTCAATTTACTTCTCACATGGTATACAATAACAGAATGGACCCACAACTATTGAACATCGCATTGCAGAATTGAACCAAACAGTTAACTAAACACAACAACACAAATGAAACAAACGTTAACTGAGCACCACATTGCACAATGTATAACCAAACCAAGCATGCTTGACAACTTGGAAATATAGCAATTGTATTCGTTTCTCGTGTATTTTGTAAAGATAAATTCGATTTATTTCTCACATGGAAGACAATACAAAATTGCAGCATGAAGAATTGAACATCACATTTGCAGAATTGAACCAAACAGTTAACTGAAGACAACAACTAATTAACCAAACAGTTAATAAGTGAGCACCACACTGCACGACATATAGAACATATACACTAGAGCAACAGATTGCATGGTAAAATTAGATAGCACAATTCACTAGAATTTGTTAAGGAAAGGCAGGAGGAGCACACACAATGGGTAAAGTGAGCATGCTTAATCGGCGTAGCTAGCAAATGGCAAGGTGCTCCTCCAAGATCTGGGGGTCGGCATGAATGGCAGCCATCGTGACCTCATCCGCGCGTGCGGCCGCGATTTGCTTCTCCACTGCCAAATGCTCCTTGAGATCTTGGCTATACTGCATGCACCATGGCTTAGGGCGGCACTTATTTGGTGGAGGAGTCGGTGATTTGGGTGGAAGGTGTCGTGCTCGCACCGGTGGTTGGGGCATGTGGGATGTGGAAGGAGGAGGAGGATGGGGGTCGGGTGTGGATTACCTGCCTGGATAGACGAGGCCGAGCAACATGAAGGAGGGTCGCCAGCGAGGAGGCGGTACTGCAAGCAAGGAGTGAAGGATTCAACTTGGAAAGGAAGGCGAAAACATGGGAAATGTGGCTTTTGGTAAGGGGGAGGGGGTGGGGATGTAGATATTTCCGCGGAAGCCGAAAATTTAGAATCGCTTCAGCGAAAAAACTGGCACGCAAAGTGTCATCAAACACGGTCCCTTATTCAGAACTGTATAAGATATGTGAACATCACAAACGATTCAGATAGCTTAACCCGTGTGTGATGAGTTTGAACGTCAAAAATTTTGGTTCGGATTTCCATGGTTACAGTGGTCATCCATGTCATTGCATAATTTGGGTACACAAAGGAGGTTACAGCGCACCCACACTTCTTAATCGAGCAAGTTCAACAATTAAACAGAGCTGGCTGACCTAAACATTACTCTAACAAATTAAAGACCGGCGCTCTTAATTAAACAAAACCAAGAGTACTACTATGACTGGTGCTCGTCGATCTCCGCCGCCGCCGCCATATCCAGCTCGTGCCCAACGGTCTCCTGGGGAAGGGGCTCCATGGCATCAATCGCACCATACTCGGCAAGCATCTCGCCATCCGCGTCCGCCATCTCTTTGGAAAAGGCCGCCACGAGCTGGGCGTGGGCGGACATGATCTGGGCTTGGACGGGCTCCGCTGTTGCAAGGTATGCGGCAGAGGAACAGACGGCTGCTCGAACGCTCTTGGTGATTGCCAACTCTTCGGCTGTGGGTTGCTGACCGTTGTCGGAGAAGCTTCGTTCAATTTGTGCGGTGACTGCCACGAGCTGGGCGTGAGCGGCCTCCATCAGGGCTAAGGCCACCGCTGCAGAACAGACAACTATTGTGCCGCTCTCGCCAGTTGCTAACCCCGAGGCAGATGTTGCTGCCACCGCGTGAGAAGCAACAGCGGCCGTTAGGGCTGCCTCGGCCACCCGGTCGCAGATTGCGGCCGCGCTCATGCACCTTGTTAGCACGTGCAAGGCGGTTGCGGCCCCGCTCTCGCCGAAGTGGGCCACCGAAGTTGCCCTCACGACGCGGGTCCACATGCCCATCTTTCACCGGCGATGATTGAACAGTGAAATGATATTTGGGGAGCGAGCTAGTGTGCTTGAGATGTCGGCTGCGGACTATAGCCGCGCACCTTCTCGCGTAAGCCATAGGCGTACTATGCACCAACGGTGCTCCAACATATTTTGTGCTGCATCTCACACGGTTGGTGATAATAAACTGTGTGCGATCTACTTAATTTTTCATCTTGATTTGAATTACATAATGGGGTCACAACGGAAATGAACGTTGTTTGAATTGCTAGACCTTTTATCTGCAGTGAACATGCAACTATATGTGTGTCGTAAAAGAATTGGAATTATTTAGGGTTCGTTTGGACATTGTATACATTAAACTGGTTTTCTAGCCATTTCAGGTGCACAATTCAAAATTAAACTACATGCACATGCTCCGGTGCACCAACATGGGTTGTAAAATCATATATGTTTCCATGGGTTTATGCTTATGTCCCATGCAAGAAATGGGGATGAAATTCGAACACCACAGCACCGTGGCTCTCCGGCAAACATCGACGTACTTTCTTTTATAATTCTAGTAAATCTAAAATTTATCCGAAATTCATGAAACTTGGCATGATATCATGGAACGGCATCAACATGCCGTGGGAAATTTTTGGTCCCATTTGGGGAATAATTGGGTATATGCTTCTCACAAACCGGAGCTTCTCACAACAAGCATGATGGTTTCGGTTGGGAACGTCCCACCTTTGGGGCCAAAACGATATCCATTGCTTCTTATTGCTTTCAAAAATTTCTCGTGTCAACATAGAACAACAGGAGTGTTGTGTCAATTTTTGTGATTTTTCGGGGTTCGTTTGGACATTTTTATGCATTAACTGAGTTTTCAATGCATTTATGTGCATAATTCAAATTTGAACTACATTCACAAGCTCTAATGCATATAAATTGGTTGAAAATTCAAATATGTGTTCTTGGTGCATGCTTAGGTCCCATGCAAGAAATGGGAATGAATTTCAAACACAGGAGCACCATTCATTGCCGGCAAAATGTTGAGATACTTTATTTTTAAATTCTAGTAAATCCAAAACTCGTCAGAAATTCATGAAACTTGGCATTCTATCATGGAGCGGCATCAACATGCCGCGGTAATTTTTTTGTCCCATTTGGGGCAGGTTTGGGTATATACTTCTCACAAACCAGAGCTTCTCACAACAAGCATGATGGTTTCGGTAGGGAACGTCCCACCTTTGGGGACGTAATGATATCCATTGCCTCTTATTGCTTTCAAAAATTTTCTCGTGTCAACATAGAACAACAGGAGTGTTGTGTCAATTTTTGTGAATTTTCGGGGTTCGTTTGGACATTTTTATGCATTAACTGAGTTTTCAATACATTTATGTGCATAATTCAAATTTGAACTACATGCACAAGCTCTAATGCATATAAATTGGTTGAAAATTCAAATATGTGTTCTTTGTTGCATGCCTAGGTCCCATGCAAGAAATGGGAATGAATTTCAAACACCAGGGCACCATTCATTGCCGGCAAAACGTTGAGATACTTTATTTCTAAATTCTAGTAAATCCAAAACTTGTCTGAAATTCATGAAAATTGGCATGCTATCATGGAGCGGCATCGAGATGCCGTCGTAAATTTTTTGACCCATTTGGGGTAGGTTTGGGTATATGCTTCTCACAAACCAGAGTTTCTCACAACAAGCTTGATGGTTTCGGTAGGGAACGTCCCACCTTTGGGGACGAAACGATATCCATCGCCTCTTATTGCTTTCAAAAAATTTCTTATGTTAACATAGAACAACATGAGTGTTGTGTCAATTTTTTGTGATTTTTCGGGGTTTGTTTGGACATATTAATGCATTAACTGAGTTTTTAATGCATTTATGTGCATAATTCAAATTTGAACTACATGCACATGCTCAAGTGCATATAAATTGGTTGAAAAATCAAATATGTGTCCTTGGGTGCATGCTTAGGTCCCATGCAAGAAATGGGAATGAATTTCAAACACCATGGCACCGTTGATTCTTGACAAAACGTTGAGGTACTTTATTTTGTAAAGACCATAGTATGACTATCTCTACGAAAGACTTGGCAATCAACATGAGTGAATAGCGCATTTAAACCAAAATCAGCTAATCTACACACGGAAAGAAGATTATATCTGAGAGATTCTACAAGCATGACATTCCTGATAGAGCTATCGTTGGATATGGCCACCTTACCAAGGCCAACAACTTTACCCTTAGAGTTGTCACCAAAGGTAGCATACTTTCGTGGACCATCATTTCTAGCAAGCTCATCAAACATGTCCTTATCTCCGGTCACATGATCCGTGCATCCACTTTCAAGCACCCATTCCTTTCCTCCGGCTGCGTAACCATGAAGATTAGCCATAAGACCAAAATGTCTCATTTGTTCATCAAGGTCAAACTCACTATCATCATCCTGATCATAATAACCATGTTCAATATTGTCTTGAGGTAGATCAACACCTTAAGAAAGTAATATTAGTTATGTGATCATGAAAATGTTCATCTTTATGAATTCCAGTGACTTCCGAGATGATATTACTAATGATTCCTACATCTCCTTTGGCACGCATAAGGTCACGAAGTTCAAATAAACATTCATCAAATTTTGGATCACTAGAGTTCATCTTATTTAAAGCAATGGACTTTTGAAGAATCACATCTAATTTTTTCAAGGAGTAGTCCTAAAATTGTTCCTCAAGGAATCTCCATATAGTGTAGGCACATTTGAAAGTAGGCAAACATACAAGCAAGTTTCTAGGCAATCCTCTAGTGATAAGACCAACAGTTCTAAGATTTCGAATCATGTCAAGTTTCTCATTGGAAGTAGGATTCGCAGCATCAATGGGGGGCACACAAGGACTAACAATATACTTGTTAAAATGATATTCATTGAAGATCTCAAGCATTTCATTTTCCATTCCTTATAAAACTCTCCATCAAGTATAGGCACTCTATGTCTAATACTCCCAATCGTAGACTCATCCATCTTCCTCCAATGGTGATTAAACCAAAGCAATGGAGACCAAAGCTCTGATACCAATTGAGAGGATTGAAGAAGAGGTGTCTAGAGGGGGTGATTATACACTCAACAAGAAAAATAGATGTTTTTATGATCTTTGAGTTGAGGTAGAGTTTTTAGCATAATTTCAAACATTCACAATACATTTCAAGAAAGCATGGCTAGAGTATATGAGCAGGGGAAAGTAAAGGATGCAAGTTGCAAGAAAGTAATGGGATGGGATGTGACGCCCGAGACCGACGTCCCAGAAGATTCCAGAAGATTCCAGATGTTCCGGGTTGCCCGTGTGTTTCTTTTGTGCTTGTGTTATTATTTTTGCATTGCATCATGTCATCATGCCATCATGTCATATTTATTTTGCATCTCAACCAAATAAATTGTGTGGGCCTTCGGTCCATTTAAATCGAGGGAAGAATGTCTTCTCTTTAAAACATATCATCCCAATATTTAGGGAGCTATATAATAAATATTCCATTGTTTGGAATTACCCGCAACACACGTGCATAATTTCCCCATGCTTCTCCTACTTCGAGTTACTCCTTAAAACCTTGCCAATAATTCTTTTCCGTTGTTTCGAGGTTCCTCCAAAAATTCGAACATTTTTGGACACTTCTATATTCAAGTCTTAGTTCAAACCCATTTGAATTAAATTCAAATATGTTTGAATTATTTTCCGATCTGGCCTTTTATATTTTTCTCCGGTCGTGCTCATTTTTACGAGCCCGAGAAAATTAACATTGTGCTAGTTTTGCCCAAACCCTCTCCTTCTTCTCTTTCTTTTCTTCTTGCTTGACTCCGAATAGGGATAAAAAGGTGAGCAGCCCAGCAGCCTTCCTCCTCCCAGCCCATCCTCCAGCTGGCCTCAGGCCTCATCCCAGCCGCGGCCCCCTCCTTGGCCCAGGCACCTCGGCCCCCTTAGGCCCATCGGCCCAAACCCCCATGTAACCCTAGCCCCGACCCGCATCGCTCCTCTCCCTCCGTTTTCCCTTCCTCGCGCCGCCAGGCATCTCTGCCCGATCTCTTTCCCTCGCTAACTCCCTCCGCTCGCAGCCTCCCACCCATCGCCCGAGACCCCATCGGCCCGATTCCCTCGTGACTGAATCCTCGAGCGCCCGATTCCCTCTGCTCGAACTCAGCTGTTTCCCTCGCAACGCCGCGGCGACCCTCTTCTCTAACGACGCAGCAAGGCCCGCGCCGTGGCCAGTCCCGCGCGCCAGGAGCTCCTCCTTCCCCCGTCGATCTCCTACGCCAGGAGTCGATCCCGCGGCGCCCTTCCGTCCCCTCCAGCCCCGCGCGTCCCGTCCTCATCGCGCCAGGAGCCGGGCCCCAGCGCCGCGGTGCCCCTCCAGCCAGGCCGCGCGGACGCGCCCCTCCTCTTCTCCAGGCCTCTGCCACGGCCTCTTCCTCGTCTGGCCCGAGCCAGCGCCGCAGCTCCATGGCTCCAGGTCGCCGGAGCCAGCAGCCGCGCCCCTCCGTCGCCGTCCGGCGCGCCAAGGCCCCCGCAGCACCTCCTCGCCATGGCGCCCAGCCAGCCAGCCGCCGTCACCAAGCCCCGCCTCGCCCAGTTCATCCGCTCCCGAGCCCTTGCGTCGTCGCCATACTGCAGAGTTTTCCCCGCTGGAGTGCCTCGTCTCCTCGCCGTGCCGTGTCCGGTGTTTTCTTTGTGTTGCCTTTTGCTGTTGTCTTGACAGAGAACGACAGGTACCGCGACGTTCGGAGCACTCGAGAACGACAAGTACCCCTACGATCGCGATGTAACAAGTACCTCGACGGCATGTACAACTACGACTCGAGACGAGACCGGCAAGACCGAACGGAACGAGTACATCTACCGATGCCAAGTACCACGACCAAGTACCACGACGACCGAACGGCTACGAGCTCCGTGAACGACTACCGTCGCCGCGTACAACTACCGCCGACGGAACGACTACTTCCTCTCCGAACGTGAACGCCTACTTCCACTACGTCCCTCGACGACTTGACCCCCTCCGAGAATGATTGTTCCGAAGGTATAACCCCGAGACGTGACCCGTGTGATGCTTGTGTGTTGTATGAAATGTTTCCCTTGTTGCACCGTGCCCGTTTCATCTTTTGTCATGCTCCTCGGTTGTCTCGTCGCCGACTCGTGGGAACCCGGCAACGGGATCCCCCACCTTTATCTTGTTCCGCTCGCTTCGTCATCTATCTTTTGCACCGGTCTCTCAACAAGTTACCGGTACCGTTATGTTGCGTTGCATCATTTTCGGATTGTTGCCGTGGCACCCTTTTTCCTTCCACAACGGTGACGATGCTTCATATCATCTTCTTGCTAACCTTCTAATAAAAAGTGCATTAAACTTGATCATGTCATCCGCATCATGTTAACAACTTTATAATGTTTAATTGTTGTTGCTTTAATAATTGCTAAACATGCTCATGGGGATTTTCCGGATATGTTGTTGTTATTTTCCGGCCTCTTTTAAAATGTCTAAATAGTGTAGTTTTATTATGCTTCACCTCTTGCCATGCTAAAAACATTTAATCTTGTCTTGTTAATAATCGAGAGTCAATTAAATAATTAATGTGGTGTTTCGTCAATATGCAACTCGTTGCATATTGAGCTCCACTTAACTTGTAGTTTTGTTTGTGCACTTTGCCATGCCATGCATATTAAACCGGACATGCATCATACTTGGATGTGCATCGTATGCCATGCTTATGCTTGTGTGTTTACCGAGTTGTTTGCTTCTTTCCGGTTGCTTCTCTTGATAGCTTCGGTTTCGTTCCGGAGTTGTGAGGATTCGCTCGATTGTTGCTCCTTCTGCTTCATGGATCCGTTCTTCTCCCTTGTGGAATCCCAGGCAATATGATCATACCCTTGGATACCTTTACTACCATTGCCATGCTTAGTTGTCTCGATGCTATCGTTACATGTCGCGCTACCCATCTTTTATGTCAGCCTCTCCTTGTTGCCATGAAACCTCTAACTTTGACACCTTCCTAGCAAAACCACTGTTTGGCTATGTTACCCGCTTGCTCAGCCCCTCTTATAGCGTTGTTAGTTGCAGGTGAAGATGAAGTCCGTTCCAGGAGGGAACTTGTTGTTGGAATATCACAATATCTATAATTATTATTAACACACCTATATACTAGGCATGGGTGGAAGGCTTGGCCTTTTGCTCGGTGTTTTGTTCCACTCATGCCACCTTAGGCGCCGATAAACCGGCATTATGTTCCTTGATTTTGCGTTCCTTACACGATGGGTGAAATGGGGACCCCTTGACAGTTCGACTTTGAATAAAACTCCTCCAGCAAGGCCCAACATTGGTTTTAATTTGCCTCATAATAACAACTTAATTAAATAATTAAAATTGCATAGGGGGTCGCGTCCCCGAGGATTCTTAATTCTACATAGCAGGGGGACCAGTGCTGATGGTGTTGGTCCCAAACTAGAGCCACTTGCAGATGCCACCCAGTTCGCTGGGATCTTCGGTATCTGTACGTACTGCTCATCCGAACGTGGCCTGAGACGAGATACGCGCGGCTACTATCAGGGTGTCGGCACGCCGGGAGGTCTTGCTGGACTTGTTTTACCATTGTCGAAATGACTTGTGCTACCGGGATGCCGAGCCTGATCGGATTTTCCCTAAGATAAGGGGTGATGATATTATATTTATCACTTCAGCTAATCGTGAGAGCTTGTGATGGGCTAAGTTGGGACACCCCTGCAGGGTTATGATCTTTCGAAAGCCATGCCCGCTGTTATGTGGCAGATTGGAATTTGTTAATGTCCGGTTGTAGAAAACTTGACAGATGATCCGAAGTAAAACACACAACTGTGTGAGTAACCGTGACTGTCTCTTTTCACTTTGAGAAGAGAACACGGTGGGGTTATGTTTGACTCGTATGTAGTTAGGATCTTTAGCGATCACTACTTTTGCGACCGTTTGCGTAGATGCTCATCTTATTCTTGTACTCGTAAGTTAGCCACCATATTATGCTTAGCCGCTGCTGCAACATCACCACTTTACCTATTCCTACCCTCAAAGCTTTGCTAGTCTTGATACCCATGGTTATGGGATTGCTGAGTCCTCGTGGCTCACAGATACTACAACACCAGATGCAGGTTCAGCCGAGTTGATGCAGAAGCTGGTTCAAGTTCTACACTGGGAGCTAGTTGAAGAGAGTGGCCGTATGCTTGTGACGTTTTCGACGATCAGTAGTGGTTTCTACTAGGATTCGATCCTGACCTGTGGCTTTATGTTGTTTTGGTATCTTTCTTTTGGATCTTCACCCGTAGTCGGGTTGTGATGTTTTTGAATGATGTATTGCTTATGTATTGTATTGTGTGAAGTGGCGAGTGTAAGCCAACTATCCCCTTTTGCAATTTAATCCCTCTTTTACATGAGTCGTGCAAAGATACCAAAACTTGAGATCATTCTAGGATGGGCTTATATCTTTAAGTCGTGCCTCGACACGTAGGAGATATAGTCCCATCCTGGGCATTACATGGGATTGGAGTGTGCAAACGCAATTGGAGACACTGATGTTTTTGGCGTGGTTCTGGTAGGTGGTGCTATCGTACATGCACGTTGATGGAGACTTCAACCCATGAAGGGTAACGGCTGCGCGAGTCCACGAAGGGCTCCACCCACAAACGGTCCACGAAGAAGCAACCTTGTCTATCCCACCATGGCCATCACCCACGAAGGACTTGCCTCACTAGGGTAGATCTTCACGAAGTAGGCGATCTCCTTGCCCGTACAAACTCCTTGGTTCAACTCCACAATCTTGTCGGTGGCTCCCAAGTGAAACCGAAGCAATCTAGGAGACACCACTCTCCAAAAGGTAATAAATGGAGTGTTGATAATGAACTCCTTGCTCAAATGTTTCAAATGAAAGTCTCCCCAACACTCAAACAACTCCTCATAGATTTGGATATGGTGGAAGAAGAGATTGAGTCGAAAGCAACCTGGGGAAGGCTAGAGATCAACATTCTTATGGTAGGATTAGAATATCTTGGTCTCAACACATGAGTAGGTGGTTCTCTCTCAGAAAATGTATGCTAGAAGTGTAGGCACATTCTGATGGCTTTTGATAACCCACAAGTGTAGGGGATCAGTTGTAGCCTCTTTCGATAAGTAAGATTGTCGAACCCAACGAGGAGCTAAAGGCAGAACAAATATACCCTCAAGTTCTATCGACCACCGATACAACTCTACGCACGCTTGACGTTTACTTTACCTAGAACAAGTATGAAACTAGAAGTACTTTGTAGTTTTTGTGGGATAGGATTGCAAGAATATAAAGAACACGTAAATAAAACTAGGGGCGGTTAAGATAAAGAAACAATAAAGTTAATGATAGCGAGTGTGGAAAAGTGGTGGTAGGAGTTGCGAAATTGCCCCTAAGCAATTGACTACGTTACTAGACCGATAGCAAGTTTTATGTGGGAGAGGCCACTGCTAGCATGTCATCCCTTAATTGGAATTCTATGCACTTATGATTGGAACTATTAGCAAGCATCCGCAACTACTAACATTCACAAAGGTAAAACCCACCATAGCATTAAGATATATTGGCCCCCTTCAATCCCGTATGCATCAATTTCTACGCTAGGTTGAAGCTTCTGTCACTCTTGCCCTCCAATACGTAGTCCTATCAACATACAACTAACCCTATGGTGTGATCCACGCGCACGCTCATATGATGGGCACCAAAGGACAGAAACATAACCACAAGCAATTTAAACCAATCATAGCAATTCACCAATCACCGATAGGACAACGATAATCTACTCAGACATCATAGGATGGCAACACATCATTGGATAATAATATGAAGCATAAAGCACCATGTTCAAGTAGAGGGTACAGTGGGTTGCGGGAGAGTGGACCGCTGTAGATAGATGGGAGAAGGTGATGGAGATGTTGGTGAAGATGACGGAGGTGTTGGTGTAGATCGCCGTCACACGATGATGGCCCCGGTGGCACTCCGGCGCTACCGGAAGCGAGGGGGAGAGAGCCCCCCTCCTCCTTCTTCTTCCTTGACCTTCTCCCTAGGTGGGAGAAGGGCTTCCCCTCTGGTCCATTGTCTCCATGGCGGCGGAGGGGCGAGAGCCCCTCCGAGATTGGATATGTCTCTCTCTGTTTCTGCGTTTCCAGATTCTGGCTCTTCACCGTTTCTTATATTCCCGGAGATCCGTAACTCCGATTGGGCTGATTTTTTGACACGATTTTTATCCGGGTATTAGCTTTCTTGTGTTGAAATAAGGGCATCAACCACCTTATGGTGTGGCCACAAGGGCCCAGGGCACGCGTGCACCTGGTGGGCGCGCCCCTGCCTCGTGGCCCACTCGGGCATCCTCTCATGTTGGTTCTGCTTCCCAAAATTCACATATATTCCAAAAAAAATCTTCAGCCATTTTTATTCCGTTTGGACTCCGTTTGATATGGATATTCCACGAAACAAAAAACATGCAACAAACAGGAACTCGCACTGGGCACTGGATCAATATGTTAGTCCCAAAAAATAGTATAAAAAGTTGCCAAAAGTATATGAAAGTTGTAGAATATTGGCATGGAACAATAAAAAATTATAGATACGACGGATATGTATCAGCATCCCCAAGCTTAATTCCTGCTCGTCCTCGAGTAGGTACATGATAAAAAAGATAATTTTTGACGTGGAATGCTACCTAGCATAATCTTGATCATGTAATCTAATCATGGCATGAATATTAAGACACGAGTGATTCAAAGCAATAGTCTATCATTTGACATAAAAGAATTTAATACTCGAGCATTCCAACAAACAGTCAAGTCTTTCAAAATATCAGTGCTAAAGAACGTTATCCCTACAAAATCATATAGTCTTTTATGCTCCCTTTTATTAACACAAGGTACCCCTCATGCCCATCCCGGTGTCAGCCAAGCAATTGTTTTCATACTTTTCTTTTTCGAACTTTTTCAACTCTTCACGCAATACATGAGCGTGAGCCATGGACATATCACTATGGGTGGAATAGAAGGTGGTAGTAGACAAAAGGAGGGAGAAGGTCTCACATCAACTAGGCATATCAATGGGCTATGGAGATGCCCATCAATAGATATCAATGTGAGTGAGTAGGGATTGCCATGTAATGGATGCACTAGAGCTATAAGTGTATGAAAGCTCAAAAGAAAACTAGTGGGTGTGCATCAACTTGCTTGCTCATGAAGACCTAGGGCATTTGAGGAAGCCCGTCGTTGGAATATACAAGCCAAGTTCTATAATGAAAATTCCCACTAGTATATGGAAGTGAGAAAACAAGAGACTCTCTATTATGAAGATCATGGTGCTACTTTGAAGCACAAGTGCGGAAAAGGATAGTAGCATTGTCCCTACTCTCTTTTCTCTCATTTTTTTTTTGTTTTTTTGGAGGGGCTTTCCCTTTTTTTAGCCCCTCTGTAATTTTTAGACCATCTCTTTTTTTATTTGGCCTTTCCTCGCATGGGACAATGCTCTAATAATGAAGATCATCACACATTTATTTACTTACAACTCAAAGATTACAACTCGAAGCTAGAACAAAATATGAATCTATGTGAATGCCTTCGGCGGTGTACTGGGATGTGCAATGATCTAGCGTAGCAATGAAACCAAAAAATGGACAACCCAGGGGAACATCATGCTAGCTATCTTACGATCATGCAAGGCAATAAGACAATGATGGTGCGTGTCATAATAAATGGAACGGTGGAGTTACATGGCAATATATCTCAGAATGGCTATGGAAATGCCATAATAGGTAGGTATGGTGGCTATTTTGAGGAAGATATATGGTGGGTGTATGTGTCAGATTACGGGCTCCGCAAGCCCAAGAAGTTCGAACACAGGGGCGTGAACGAAGATCTCTCCCACTCACGTCTACCTAGCGTCTTGCCCTCATCCAGTGAGGAGATTCAAGCGAACAACAAGTAAAGCACACAAGGATTTACCCAGGTTCAAGCCACCTTGCGGTGTAAAACCCTACTTCCTGCTTTGGTGGATTGGCCTCAGGAGGGCTTGAGTATGAATGAGTATAGTGGTTCCTGAGCTCAGGAGGAGAGGTCAGGAGGCTCAGGAGGCAAGAGTTCTTGTTCCCTTGTGCGAAGGCGGAGTTTCTGGATCTGATCCCCTCCTTCGTCCTCCCTCCCATAGTGGGGATCCTAGCTACTTATATAGGCGGCCAGGGTCCTCTTCCCCCGAAATGTTTAGGCGGGAAGGGATCCCACAACGGCCATTTTGAGTGGAAACACAAGGACGTTCCTATCTTGACAAAAGCGGTCTCCGCCTGCAAAAGGATCAGGCGGTGATGTGGTGGTGGGCTCGGTGGTGACATCCTCCCTATCGTCCTTGCGGTCTTCGGTCTTGTTGCACCGAAGGGGAAACCTTTTCCCCGATCCTAGGGAACCGGCGCCTCCACTGTCTCCTTTGCACCAAAATGGCAACTGCACCGCTGGCACGCGCTGGCACCCGCTGGCGCGGTGCATCACTTCTTGGGTCACTGCCTCCTCCTGAGGCAGGCTTGGCCTTGGATTCTCCGCCCCTCTGGAGAAACCTAGCCGAGGCCGCTCCTGAGGGGGTCTTGATGTTGTTCTCCTCGCGAGGCCGAGCCCCCTCGCGAGGGTCTTGGGCAGCTGGTCGATCAGTTGGGCCGTACCAGGCCATAGTAGGAGCGCGTCGCGGCCCGCAGACAGGCAAGTCTGGGTACCCTGGTTCCCAGGACACCGACAGTAGCCCCCGGGCTCAAGGCGCGCGCGGAGTTGGCTTCAGGGTGAAGCCTTAGTCGAGGACGGAGCGCCACGGGCCCCAAAAAGGCCGCGGGCCAGGCTGGCGCATGACGGTTGGATGGGACGTGGGCGACTCCGCTTCCCACGCAGTCTTGGCAACCGTGTGACTTGACAACTCCATGGCGCAGGTGGCAGGGTCATTATGGCCGCGTGCGAGTGGCCTGCGATTGATCTTCTTGGCCTATAAACAGGGGGTGAGGCGCCACACCCTTCATTTGACTGTTGTAGATCAAACCCTGCTCTTCCCACTTCTCTGAGGGCTCTTCATGGTGCCGATACGTAGGTTCTCGGCCGCGCAGAAAGGGAAGGCCCCGATGGTGGAGCCCGAGCAGCTCCCACTAAAGAAGAGTCGTCGTGATTGTCCAAGAGCGCCCTTGAGACTGGCGAACACATGTACATGGTGCACGCAGGCGCCACCAGGATTCCTGCTTCCCTTGGGTGCTCCGGCGACAGGCAAACGAAGCGGGGGAGGCGACGGGTGCGGTGCGGTCAGCCGCCCAAAAAGGCGGGTGGTTTCACGCGCCCCGCCGCCGTCTCATACTGAAGACAATGTCTGCGACTTTATCGTGTGGGCGGGAGCCCCTCCGCATTCTTGGATCCTTCTTCCTCCATTCCTGAAGGAGGTGCTCCCGGCTCGTGGCCGACTGATGATGCAGTTGCGGCATGAAGGGTGCCATCTTCCCCCTTCATATGCCGACGTGGAGGTGGTCTCCTCCGGCCAGGTCTTCTTGACCTGGGGTTGGGGCGTGGTGCACCGCGCCTGCGCCCCCGCCGGGAGGCACATTCTTCATTTCGCGCTGGACAGGATGGCCACACTGACCTTCAAGGTCTTCGGGGCGGACGGCCTTCGGCTGGCGTGCAACGCTGGGGATGGGCCCGCCGGTGACCATCTCCCATGCTGCCAGGGCAGCGAGGCCAGGGGCGAGGCGCTCGCCGTCGGTTGCACCTCTGTCTCCTCCGGTAGTAGCTACGCTTCTCCTGAGATAGCCTGAAGCTCGGACGAGAGCTACGAGCCGCCGAGTCGCCGCTCTTATCCCGGAGGGAGACAGCGTCCTCCAGCCGTTGCCGTCGCTGAAGGAGCCCGGGCCGCGTCCTTCTAAGAACTGTCTTCTTTAGCTTGGTCCCTGCGAGGCAGCCACGGACGGCCCCATGGGGGCGTGTAAATCTTTTATGGTACTTTTGTTGTTATCTGATTATATAGATTTATGTTCCTCTTAAGGTCCTTCGCTAGAGCAGGACTTTCCCTTTCTTCCGTCCCTGCGGTAGTTTAGGGCCCTTCGCCTGCGAGACCTAGTCCCTAGACAAGCTTCAGCCGTCGGTGGTATGCCAGGTCTCGATGCCGTGGTCAAGGCTAGGAGGTGAGCGGCCCAGGGTCCGGTAAGAGCCCCCGAGGCGTGATGCTCGGGAGGTCCCTCTTGGCGTGTAGGTAATCGTCCACTAGGGCCGGCGAGAGGGGCTTTCGTGCTCCAGCAAGTTCATGATTACAATGGGTGGAGGTGTAGGTGCACGAGTAGATGCGGGCGTTGAAAGCTTATCTTAGTGATCCCCTGCGGTCAGGCGGCAGTGGCACTTGATCTTCTGTCACATTTCCCGCGGGACGAGGCTCTGTGCTTCTTGGGACTCGCCTCCGGAGATGCCTAGGCCGCCGCTGCCATGCTGGGTTGCGATGCCACGCGCGAGGCTAGGAGGTAAGGTTCAGGAACTAGTGGAGGCGTTTCTCCGGGTTGCTGCTGCCGCGGCCGAGGAGGCGGAGACTGGTGATGACGCGCTTGGTGATGCCTGACCCGTTCCTCTACAGATGAGAGAAGTGCAAGTGCCTGGGGGAGGCGTAAGAACTCGCTTGAATTTGGAGAACTTGGTATTATTGTAATAACTAGATTGAACTTTGATGATTTCCATGCGTGCTTCCTTTCATGTTTGCTTAGGTGCTCTGCGTCGGCAGGGCCCAACCCCGCGCATACCTCGATCGCCATTGAGCCCTACGGGTCACTGGGGTTATCATAATAACTAGACTCAAGGACTGAGCCCTTCGGGTGACCGGGGTTACCGTAATAACTAGACTCAAGGAATGAGGGGCTACGTGGCTAGTGAGGCCCCTGGGTCGCGATGCCCAGGGCCCCCCCTTGACGTTCAAGCAATCCCATTTGCGTTCTGCGTTGGCAAGTCCCAGCCCCGCGCATACCTCGACCGCCGTTGAGCACCGTGCTCAAGGAGTGAGGGGATACGTGACTAGTGAGGCCCGTGGGTCGCAATGCCCAGGGGTCCCCCTTGACGTACGAACGGCTCTCGTGAGGGAGAACGAGCACCATACCTTGCTGACGAGCCTTCGCCTAGGATGGGGGCACGAGAAAGCCAGTTGTCTGGGCACCTGGTAGGGTGGCGTCTGGCAGGCGTGACCTAAGCATAGCCCCCGTGCCTAGCCCCCCTCGCGACACCTATCCAAGGAGAAGCTGTGAGCGTCGTGAGCTGAAAAGCTCCCGGAGGTTGGTGCGACCGCTGGGGGCCGCCCACAGTTGTTTATAAATAGCGCGGAGCATAGAGCTACCACACTTGCACGGAGTGTGGGCATAACTGCGCCTCGGTCGTAGCGGCCAGCGCGGAGCTAGGTGCTTCCACTGGTTCGTGGGCATAACCGCTCCTTGGTTGGTTCTGCCAGCGCGGAGCATGGCACTTCCACTGGACCGTGGGAGGGAGACTCCCACCGGGAGAGACTCCGGGGCGTGTACAGCCCCGTCCTGACACGTGGCTTGCACGGCAGGACAACCAAGGTGTATATGGGCCCTCCTCAGGATGAGCTGAATGACTCTGAGGAAGTTCTCGTGAGCTTACGCATCACTCACGAGACCCTACCCTGAGGCAGGCTGCGCCTGAGTCCTCTTCTGCAAAATGTGAAAAGAGAGGCGTTGTGTTGACCTGCGCTGAGTGCATCTCTAGAGGTCATCGCATGAGAAGGCCGCGGCACCAACGACCCCAGGAGGTGACGTTAACGGGACCGGCCCGTAAGACAGAGCTCAGCCGCTGGATTAATCGATGCTCCAGGGACGGACCCGAGCACAGACACCGTGCCTAGTCTTCTCATGCAATAGTCCAAAAGAAAAACAACCGGCGCACGGTTCCCGCGTGAGCGAGGCACCTGCCACGGGCCCCTACTTACCCATCCACGATTAGCCCATGTGAGAACAAGGCACCAAGGACCACGGGGGGCGACGTCACGGGAATGGCTCGCGAGACAGAGCTCAGCCCTTGTATTTAGCGATGCTGCAGGGATGGACCTGAGCACAGACACCGTGCCAGTCCTTAATCATGGGGCGGTCGCGAGTGGGCTCGTAAGGGCTCATGACCTTACTGGCGGTGAGAACGCCAAGCATATAGATAATGCGAATAGGAAGAAGCAACTAGCCTTGATTCATGCGCAAAAAGAGACAGCTACGCGCGAGGGGGGGGGGGGTGAGCCCCCAGCAGCTCGAGGATGATGCAGTCCGGGGGCGCCCTCGATTGAATACCTGAAACATCACCTGACACTTGTCGAAGAAGAGTTGGGGTAGCTGAAGACGCGAGCCGTGCGGGTTTCCCTTGAGGATCGTCGGGCTCCTGAGGCCCAGGGGCTCCGGAGGCCCTCAGTGGTCACGGGGGTCAGGCTCCTGCTCTGTCTGGACCGCCCGCCACTGAGCCTCCCGAGGCCCCAAAGTCTGCCGCGCGAGGCGCTGGAACATGGCAGCTGCGTTGTAGAAGCCGAAGAGCGTGCAGACGTAGCTGCAGGGGAGAGCCCTCCTCCGGCCGACCGCCGTCGGCCAGAAGGGCTCCAAAGAAGCGGCTCGGTTGAGACCCGCGGCGTCGACGCAGACGCGGAAGTGGTTGCTCGGGTTGCGGGTAGGTGAGCTTGGCATCGTGCGGTTACACCCACCGCGTATGAGCCTTGCGTACTGAAGTTCCTCGGTAACCTGGTCGATGAAGTCCTGAGCCCCCAGCGCTGTGCGGCTCACACTAGGCTCACAAAAACGCGCGTCGAAACACGCCTGCAGGTGGTGCCCGAACACCTCCCTCGAGAAGCGGCTCGGTTGAGACCCGCGGCGTCGACGCAGACGCGGAAGTGGTTGCTCGGGTTGCGGGTAGGTGAGCTTGGCATCGTGCGGTTAAACCCACCGCGTATGAGCCTTGCGTACTGAAGTTCCTCGATAACCTGGTCGATGAAGTCCTGAGCCCCCAGCGCTGTGCGGCTCACGCTAGGCTCACAAAAACGCGCGTCGAAACACGCCTGCAGGTGGTGCCCGAACACCTCCCTCGAGACGCTAGTCAGGCCAGAGACACTCCAGAGGAGAGCCTCCGAGCCCATCCTGAGAGGGGCGTCGGGAGCGCCTCCCTATGCGAGGGTGGAGGGCACCTCGTCGCAGGCGCGGGTCCTGAGGCGAGGCCGCCAGGAGCCCGTGCGTCCTGAGGTCCGTTGGCGGGCAGGTCCTTCTTCTTGGGGGCGGTCTCCAGGGCGAAGACGGCTCCATCCTCGTCGGAGCTCTCGATCGCCGCTGTCTGGTAGGGGCGCTCCAGGGAACGCACTGCTTCCTTCTCATCGGAGGCGATCGTGATGACTCCGCCACTCCCGGGCATCTTGAGGACGTTGTAGCCATGATGGGTCGCTGCCATGAACCTGTCAAGGGCAGGATACCCAAGGATGGCGTTGTACGGGAGGTGGATGTTGGCGACATCGAAGTCGATGAGCTCGGTGTGATAGTTGTCGCGGTCACCGAAGGTGACAGGGAGGTGGACCTGCCCCATCGGGAGTGCGGAGGCATCTGTGACTCCGTAGAATGGCTTGGTCGGGTGGAGCTGATCATAGGGGACCTGGAGCGTCTCGAAGGTCTGGACAGAGAGGACGTTGAGCCCTGCCCCGCCGTCGATGAGGGTCTTGGTCACGAGGACGTTGCTGATAGTCGGAGTGCAGAGCATCGGGAGAACACCTGGGGCTGCGGTGCACTTGAGCTGGTCCTTGGGGTCAAAGGCGATGACCTGCCTGGCCCACTTGAGGTTGCACGCGGCGTCAGGCCTGGAAAGAGCCGCGTTCACTTCGCGAGCGAACTGCTTGAATATGCGGTGGGAAGCTGGTGCATGGGCTCCTCCCAGGATGCATGCAACCGCACGTGGCTCCTGAAATCCCCCTGCTCCATCTCCTTGGCGGTCGTATTCGTTTCTTCTTGGCGGTGGTGGCAGCGGAGACAGACCTCCGTTGCCCTGAGGGCGACCCTCACGAGGCTGGTCGCTCCAGGGGGCATCACGAGGCTGCTCCTGCCAGTGGTCTTCACGAGGCTGTTCACGCCACCCTTGGCGTGAATTCCTTCCATCCCAGCGTCCTCCACCACGGCCTCCTCCGCGGACGTAGCCGCGGTTGTCGCGCTTAGGGCGCTGCCCGACGCGCCCGCCGCACATCGCCCTGAGCTCCTGATAGTCGTTGGTGTTGTGGCTGTGGACATCGTGGAAGACGCAGTACGGACAGTTGTCTCTGGGGAGTCGTTGTAGTCGCAGCCACGCTTCACTTCCGGCTCTGCAGCCAGCACGGTGGGTCCCTTGCGCTTTGCTTCTTTGGCCTTGGCCTTCTTGTCGCTAGCCTCCACTTCTGGCAGCTTCTGGAGGGAGAGGCGTCCTTCCTCCATCCTGGCGCACTTTGCCGTGAGCTTGAACATCTCGAGGGCTGTGCATAGATCCTCGTGGATGGTGAGCTCCTCCCTCATCCTGACGTCGCAGACACCGTCGGAGAACGCCGAGATGATGGCCTCGTCCGAGACCCTAGGGATCCTGAGGCGCATGGTGTTGAAACGCTGGATGTACTTCTGCAGGGTCTCCCCTGGCTGCTGCTTCACGCGGCGTAGATCCGCGGCCGCTGAGGCTCGGTCGCGGGTGCCCTGGAAGTTAGCGACGAAACGCTCACGAAACTCTCCCCACGAGGAGATGGATCCCATGGGGAGGTTCAGGAGCCAGGAGCGGGCACCATCCTTGAGGGCCATAGGGAACCACTTCTCCATGACCTGCTCGGTGCCGTTGGACGCCTCGATGCTCAGCTCGTAGAGTTGGAGGAACTCCGTGGGGTCGGTGGTGCCATCATAGCGTGGAGGCACATCCGGCTTGAACTTGCCGGGCTAGACGAGGCACCATAGATCGGGAGCTAAGGCGCGACATCCAGCCACGCTCATGATTGCAGGCGCCCCCTGCGCCTACGGTGCTGGTTCTTGAGGTGCGGGCGCCACCACCTCCTGTGGTGCGCGGTCTCGGTGCTGCAAGACCGGGGGCCCGCGAGCTTCTGCCTGGGGATGCGGAATCACCTGGCAGCTCTCTTTGTCGCGCGCGGGGGCCATGCAAGGCGGCTCACGCCGCGAAGCCTCGCGCCTGACCCCCTGGACGGCGCCGTAGAGTGGAGGTGGAGCCGGGACACCGTGGCCTTCTTTCCCCGCCATGGGAGACGGAGGACGGGAGGAGTGAGTTGGTGCAGGTACCTCCCCGGCGGCGTTGACGAGCTCGGTGATGCGGTGGAGCCACTCGTCGTAGAGGTCGTCCGCCGGGCGGTAGCGCAGGAGTTCCCGCGCCATCAGTAGTGCAGGCTACAGGTAGACTGGCCCGTGGCGGATCAGCGAGGACGACGCCGCGGCCGGCGAGGGTGACGGCGTCGCCATGCGGCCATCGCGCCGCACGGACAGCGGCAGCGACGAGTCCTGCTGCTCGTGGATGACCGGGCCGGTGGCGGCGTTGGCAACCGGCGAGTTGGGGCGGAGCGGCGCACCGTTGCCCACGGGTGCTGTCTGAGCGATGTTCGCGGTGCGATGGGCGGCGCGTGCTCGGCATGTGTCCACCATGGCAGTGGAGCGAGGTTGACGATGAGAGCGGGACGAGGTCGTCGGAGAGGTGAGATTTCGACACGCCCCCTACCTGGCGTGCGAAATGTCGGATTACCGGCTTCGCAAGCCCAAGAAGTTCGAACACAGGGGCGTGAACGAAGATCTCTCCCACTCATGTCTACCTAGCATCTCGCCCTCGTCCAGTGAAGAGATTCAAGCAAACAACAAGTAAAGCACACAAGGATTTACCCAGGTTCAGGCCACCTTGCGGTGTAAAACCCTACTTCCTGCTTTGGTGGATTGGCCTCAGGAGGGCTTGAGTATGAATGAGTACAGTGGTTCCTGAGCTCAGGAGGCTCAGGAGGCAAGAGTTCTTGCTCCCTTGTGCGAAGGCGGAGTTTCTGGATCTGATCCCCTCCTTCGTCCTCCCTCCCATAGTGGGGATCCTAGCTACTTATATAGGCGGTCAGGGTCCTCTTCCCCCAAAATGTTTAGGCGGGAAGGGATCCCACAACGGCCATTTTGAGCGGGAACACAAGGACGTTCCTATCCTGACAAAGCGGTCTCCGCCTGCAAAAGGATCAGGCGGTGACGCGGTGGTGGGCTCGGTGGTTACATCCTGCCTATCGTCCTTGCGGTCTTCGATCTTGTTGCACCGAAGGGGAAACCTTTGTCCCGCTCCTCGGGAACCTGCGCCTGCGCTATCTCCTTTGCACCAAAATGTCAACTGTGCCGCTGGCACGCGCTGGCACCCACTGGCGCGATGTGTCACTGCTTGGGTCACTGCCTCCTCCTGAGGCAGGCTTGGCCTGTATTCTCCGCCCCTCTGGAGCAACCTAGCTGAGGCCGCTCCTGAGGGGGTCTTGATGTTGTTCTCCTCGCGAGGCCTAGCCCCCTCGTGAGGGTCTTGGGCAGCTGGTCGATCAGCTGCGCTGTACCAGGCCATAGTAGGAGCGCGTCGCGGCCCGCAGACAGGCAAGTCTGGGTACCCTGGTTCCCAAGACGCCGACAGTAGCCCCCGGGCCCAAGGCGCGCGCGGAGTTGGCTTCGGGGTGCAGCCTTAGTCGAGGATGGTGCACCACGGGCCCCAAAAAGGCTACGGGCCAGGCTGGCGCGTGACGGTTGGATGGGACATGGGCGACTCCACTTCCCACGCAGTCTCAGCAACCGTGTGACTTGACTACTCCATGGCACAGGTGGCATGGTCATTATGGCCGCGCGCGAGTGGCCGGCGATTGATCTTCTCGGCCTATAAACAGGGGGTGAGGCGCCACGCCCTTCATTTGACTGTTGCAGATCAACCCTGCTCTTACCACTTCTCCGAGGGCTCTTCATGGCACCGATACGTAGGTTCTCGGCTGCGCAGAATGGGAAGGCCCCAATGGTAGAGCCCGAGCACCTCCCACCGAAGAAGAGGCGCCGTGATTCTCCAAGAGCGCCCTTGAGATTGGCGGACGCCCGTACATGGTGCACGCGGGCTCCACCAGGATTCCCGCTTCCCTTGGGTGCTCCGGCGACAGGCGGACGAAGCGGGGGTGGCGACGGGGGTGGTGCGGTCAGCCGCCCAGAAAGGCGGGTGGTTTCGCGCGCCCCGCTGCCGTCTCATACTGAAGACAATGTCTGGGAATTTATCGTGTGGGCGGGAGCCCCTCCGCATTCTTGGATCCTTCTTCCTCCATTCCTGAAGGAGATGCTCCCGGCTCGTGTCCGAGTGATGATGCAGCTGCGGCATGAAGGGTGCCATCTTCCCCCTTCATATGCCGACGTGGAGGTGGTCTCCTCCGGCCAGGTCTTCATGACCTGGGGTTGGGGCGTGGTGTGCCGCGCCTGCGCCCCCGCCGGGAGGCACATTCTTCATTTCGTGTTGGACGGGATGGCCACACTGACCTTCAAGGTCTTCGGGGCGGACGGCCGTCGGCTGGCGTGCAACGCGGGGGATGGGCCCGCCGGTGACCATCTCCCATGCTGCCAGGGCAGCGAGGCCAGGGGCGAGGCGCTCGCCGTCGGTTGCACCTCCGACTCCTCCGGTAGCAGCTACGCGCTTCTCCTGAGACAGCCTCAAGCTCCGACGAGAGCTACGAGCCGCCGAGCCGCCGCTCTTATCGCCAGAGGGAGACAACGTCCTCCAGCCGTCGCCGTCGCTGAAGGAGCCCGGGCTGCGTCCTTCTAAGAACTACCTTCTTTAGCTTGGTCCCTGTGAGGCAGCCATGGACTGCCCCATAAGGGCGTGTAAATCTTTTATGGTACTTTTGTTGTTATCTGATGTTATAGACTTATGTTCCTCGTAAGGTCCTTCGCTAGAGCAGGACTTTCCCTTTCTTCCGTCCCTGCGGTAGTTTAGGGCCCTACGCCTGCGAGACCCAGTCCCTAGACAAGCTTCAGCCGTCGCTGGTTTGCCAGGTCGCGATGCCGTGGTCAAGGCCAGGAGGTGAGCGGCCCAGGGTTCGGTAAGAGCCCTCGAGGCGCGATGCTCGGCAGGTCTCTCTTGGCGCGCTGGTAATCGTCCACTAGGGCCGGCGAGAGGGGCTTTCGTGCTCCAGCGAATTCATGATTACAGTGGGTGGAGGTGTAGGTGCGCAAGTAGATGCGGGCGTTGAAAGCTTATCTTAGTGATCCCCTGCAGTCAGGCGGCAGTGGCACTTGATCTTCTATCACATTTCCCGCGGGGCGAGGCTCCGTGCTTCTTGGGACTCGCCTCCTAAGATGCCTAGGCCGCCGCTGCCATGCTGGGTTGCGATGCCACGCGCGAGGCCAGGAGGTAAGGTTCATGAACTAGTGGAGGCGTTTCTCCGGGTTGCTGCTGCCGCGGCTGAGGAGGCGGAGACTGGTGATGACGCGCTTGGTGATGCCTGACCTGTTCCTGTCCAGACGGGAGAAGTGCAAGTGCCCGGGGGAGGCATAAGAACTCACTTGAATTTGGAGAACTTGGTTTTATTGTAATAACTAGATTGAACTTTGATGATTTCCATGCGTGCTTCCTTTCATGTTAGCTTAGGTGCTCTGCGTCGGCAGGGCCCAACCCCGCGCATACCTCGATCGCCATTGAGCCCTCCGGGTCACCGGGGTTATCATAATAACTAGACTCAAGGACTGAGCCCTCCGGGTGACCGGGGTTATCGTAATAACTAGACTCAAGGAATGAGGGGCTACATGGCTAGTGAGGCCCCTGGGTCGCGATGCCCAGGGCCCCCCCTTGACGTTCAAGCAATCCCGTTTGTGTTCTGCGTCGGTAGGGCCCAGCCCCGCCCATACCTCGATCGCCGTTGAGCACCGGGCTCAAGGAGTGAGGGGCTACGTGACTAGTGAGGCCCCTGGGTCGCGATGCCCAGGGGTCCCCCTTGACGTACGAATGACTCTCGTGAGGGAGAACGAGCACCATCCCTTGCTCACAAGCCTTCTCCTAGGATGGGGGCACGAGAAAGCCAGGTGTCTGGGCACCTGGTAGGGTGGCGTCTGCCAGGCGTGACCCGAGCATAGCCCCCATGCCTAGCCCCCTCACGACACCTATCCAAGGAGAAGCTATGAGCGCCGTGAGCTGAAAAGCTCCCTGAGGTTGGTGTGACCGCTGGGGGCCGCCCACGGTTGTTTATAACTAGCGCAGAGCATAGAGCTACCACACTTGCGCGAAGTGTGGGCATAACCGCGCCTCGGTCGTAGCGGCCAGCGCGGAGCTTGGTGCTTCCATTGGTTCGTGGGCATAACCGCTCCTTTGTCCCGCTCCTCGGGAACCTGCGCCTGCGCTGTCTCCATTGCACCAAAATGGCAACTGCGCCGCTGGCACGCGCTGGCACCCACTGGCGTGGTGCATCACTGTCTCCTCCTGAGGTAGGCTTGGTCTTAGATTCTCCGCCCCTCCGGATCAACCTAGCTATCGGTGTACTAAGATAGGAGTACCTTAGTACCCCAACTTGTGCACAGGCAGTAGCAGCTTCCCGCGGCAGGGTTTACCACGTGCTCGCCAAGTACCTTTCGGGTCCTTATGAAGCCATTCAAAAATAAAGTATACAAGACAGAAGGTCAAGACCCCGGCAAGAGGAGCTTGCCGGGAAGGCCGCACCAGGCTCAAGATTATCACCTAAACGCAAGACCCTGGCAAGAGGAGCTTGCCAGGAAAGCCAAGGAATACGTATCTCAAAAGATGCCTCGGCGCACCCTGCGCCCCGGCAGGACCCGGGGAGCGACAAGCTTCCTGGCCCGGCAAGATCAAGACCCCGGCAAGATGCTTGCCGGGGAAGCCTGCGCTGTGTGCCCGCGCTCCAGCTCATCGGCCCACGCGTCGCCCTGGGGCCCTTCCAGGGACGCGTGGCGGATGGCTGTGCAGCATGGGGGACACGGTGGCAGGCCACGGTGACGAGGCTACCGCCGTGGCGAACGGAGAAGCATGGACGGGCGCTTTTGGGGTCGACGGCGACGGGCATTTAATGCCCTTGTCCCCCACTGTCAAGGTTAGGTGAAGACCACTGTTCATGCACTGTTCATGCACTGTTACAACTACCACCAAAATTACACTTTTACCCTCCTCTACGTTGACACCTGTCGATGACCCCTTGAGCTATAAAAGGAGGCCCATGCACAACGTAGAAAGGGTTCGGAACCTAGACAACTCTTCCGCTCGGTGTAGCTAGCTCTTCAAGCTCCCGAGCTCAAGAACTCAATACAATCCAAGCAGGAGTAGGGTTTTACGCGTCCGCGCGGCCCGAACCTGGGTAAACTGCCCGCGTGCGTTCCTCGATCTGCTCTCCGTGCTCCCTCCGCTCCCTTACCGCAACGTAGAAGGGGCTCCGGTCCCATAGGTGCTCGTGGGAGGACAGTTTCCCCCGACATCTTTGGCGCGCCAGGTAGGGGGCGTCGAGGTTGTGCGAACCTGATCCGGCGCTCACGCGGGCGCATTCTTCATCAACCTCTCCAGCTTCATCAACCTCATCAGCAACAACAACATGCCTCCGAAGAAGAAGGCTTCGGAGGTCGCGGGCCCGTCTGCGTCGATCCCACTGCCACCAGAACCAACGGTTGGTGGAGGAGACGCCGGCGGAAGGGTGGTCGCCGGCGAGGAGACTCACGGCGCCACCAAATCCAAGGACAAGACGGACGACCGGGCGAATTCCAAGGCCTCGGTGTCCGTAGACGCACCACGTATCTCTCAGCAGACGCCAGGCCAGCAGCGCCGTGGTACAGGAGGTACCATACGCTTGCTGGGGCAAGGACAAACCGGAGGATCGCGGGACGCTCAAGGTCACCGTCCTGGTACGAGCAAGGCGCGGTCGCCGGGGCGAGAAACTGCTCCTTCTAACCCTGTTAGAAGTCCGAGCATATCTCGCTCCTCGCACCGCTCGCCGCCGCTCCCCTCCTCTCCAGCAGAAGCTCTAGCAAGAGCACAACTGCTCCTCGATTTCCCTCCAGCGACAGACAAGGCCGAAGACTGGAGGGCGACGATTCAGAGCCTCATCGCCTTCGCCAACAACGACACGCCGCAGCAGCCGGCGACATCGCGACCGCGGCAAGTCGACTAGACGAAGGCCGATGGCGACAAGACCGCCGGGGGTGCAACCACCGTGCACTCCCCGCCGCGGAAGCAGAAGACGCCTCCCCGCCGGATCAACGTCGACGACGACTCCACGGCGTCGTCGGATCTGCGGGCTCGTCGGGACCAGCGCCAAGTCCTCGACGACCGGCGGCAAGAAGACGCTCGGACGCGCATCGAGCACCGACGAGAAGCCCGGCGACAATCGGATCAGCACGCTGGGACCGCTGTCGACACGTACGCGCCCGGTGAACCAGGCGACTTGCCGTACGCGGCAGGTTACCCTGCGTTCACCCGTGAGCTGCGGCGAGTCCAGTGGCCCAGCATGAAAAACTTCAAGCCCGACGTACCCGAGAAGTACGACGGCAAGACGCACCCCTCAGAGTTCCTCAGCATCTACACCATCGCGGTGCAGGCTGCCGGGGGACGCGACGAGAAGATACTAGCCAACTACTTACCGCTAGTGCTTAAGCCAAACGTCCGCTCTTGGCTTATGCACTTGCCGGAGAGCTCCATTTCTTCGTGGGCGGATCTGTGCCACCAGTTTGTTGGCGCCTTCATGGGCGGCCACAAACCCCACGGCCAAGAGAGTGATCTCCACATCCTAGCCCAGAAGGAAGGAGAATCCCTGCGCAAGTAAATTCAATGATTCAGCCGCGTGCAACACAACATTCCCGACGTCCACCCTGCCGCGGTTATCAGCGCGTTCCACCAGAACGTGCGTAACCGCCGCATGAGGGAAGAGATGGCCATGACCAAGATCCGGGATGTCAGCGAGCTCTACGCTTTGGTGACAAGTGCGTGCGCGTCGAAGAGGGGAGGAGACTCCCCGGAGAGGATGCTGGCGCAGGAGGAAGCGACAGCGAGGATGCCGCCCCGGCAAGGAAGAGCCGCCGGCGGAACAACCGAAAGAAGAAGAGCAAGGAAGTCCTGGTCGTCGAGCAGTCCGGCAAGGAGGCTCCCGCCAAGAAGGTGCAGGCTGGCAGTTCCGGCAAGGAACCTGCCCCTGTAGCGGCAGCCGACAAGCCGGACGGCTCCGACAAGCAATACTGCAAGATCCACCGCACCAAGGGCCACGATCTTCAGAACTGCAAGCGAGTCGAGTACCTCGTAGAGTAGCAGAAAGCCGAATACGAGCGTCGCGACAAGGAGAAGGCCCAAGGAGGCGGAGGAGAGCCAAGCAAGAAGCGACCGTTCAATGGCCGGGGAGGACGCCGCGGCAAGGCCAAGCAGCGGCAAGGTGATAGACCTCCCCGGGGCCGCGACAAGGATGAGGAAGAAGACGACGATGACGACATGGAAGAAGGAGATAATAGCGAGCAGGAGTTCCAGAAGGCCACAGAGGTTCTGTGTGTCGACGGAGGTGCCTCTCTGCACACTTCCCACCGCCAGCTCAAGCAGTGGGTGCGGGAAGTGAACGCAGCTGAGCCACCCGTCGAGTCATGCAGGCTGCTGAAGTGGTCCGACACGCCCATCATCTTTGACCTTGAGGACCACCCGGACCGCACCACAGCGGTCGGGTGCTTGCCGATGTTGGTCTCACCAACTATCCGCAACCTCAAGGTCACCAAGATGTTGGTTGACGGCGGGGCTGGCCTGAACTTGATCTCCTCGGCTGTGATCAAGAAACTACAAATCCAAGACGGCGAGCTCGAAGAAACCGGGTCGTTCCAGGGGATCAACCCGGGAAGGAGCAAGCCGAAGGGAAAGATTACTCTGCCAGTGACCTTTGGCGGGGAGCTTAACTTCAGGACGGAGAGGATCACATTTGATGTTGCCGATATCCCATTGCCATACAATGGGATACTTGGACGTCCTGCCCTCGCCAAGTTCATGGCAGCTTCCCACTATGCCTACAACGTACTCAAGATGCCGGGGCCGATAAGCTTCATCTCTGTCCCTAGCGACAAGAAGGACGCGCTTATCTGCGCCGACAAGATCTACCGGGACGCAGCAGCCGCAGCAGAAAGCAACACACTTGCCGCTGAAGCTCCCGGGGGAAGACCAAGACCAAGTCCGGCAAGAGCTCTGGGGCCCACTCCGGCAAACGCACCTCTTCGGAGTGCTGCGCTGCCATCGAGGACGCACCATCGAGCTCCACCGGCAAGTGCAAGAAAGGGATGGCCGCTCCACCGGCATCCAAGAAGGTGTCCGCCAAGGAGGACGGCACTGGTGGTACCTTCACCATCAGTGCTACGCTTGACAACAAATAGGAAAGCGCGCTCGTTGCCTTCCTACGGGCGAATGTCGATGTGTTTGCATGGCAACCATCTGACATCCCCGGCGTTCCCAGGAAGGTAATTGAGCACAAGCTTGCTGTTTGTCCTCATGCGCGGCCCGTCAAGCAGAAGGTCAGAAAGCAAGCCGTGGAGCGCCAAGAATTCATCGCCGAAGAGATAAAGAACCTGGAAGCAGCAGGCCTGGTTAGAGGCGTGATCCATCCTACGTGGTTGGCCAATCCAGTTGTCGTACGCAAGGCCAATGGAAAATGGAGGCTTTGTATAGACTTCACTGATGTGAATAAAGCATGTCCCAAAGATCCATTTCCCTTGCCGCGTATCGACCAGATTGTTGACTCCACCGCTGGATGTGAGCTGCTTTCCTTCCTTGATGCATACTCAGGTTACCACCAGGTTTTCATGGCCAAGGAAGATGAAGAGGAGACTGCATTCATTACTCTATGCGGCACATATTGCTTCATACGCATGCCCTTTGGATTGAAGAATGCAGGCTCAACATTTGCAAGGGTGGTGCACACTGCTTTTGAGCCACAGATACACAGAAATGTAGAAGCATACATGGATGACATAGTGGTCAAGAGCAAGAGCAAGGATACACTGATCCAAGATTTAGAAGAGACTTTTGAGAATCTGCGCAAGATCCAGCTCAAATTGAACCCAGAGAAGTGCGTCTTCGGAGTCCCCTCCGGCAAGCTTCTCGGGTTCTTTGTGTCCCAGAGGGGGATTGAAGCCAATCCCGACAAGATAAAAGCCATCGAGCAGATTGAAGCCCTGAAGCGCGTCAAGGACGTAAGGAGACTTGCTGGTTGTGTGGCTGCCCTCAGCAGGTTCTTTTCAAAGTCTGCAGAACGCGCCCTGCCTTTCTTCAAAATCTTGAAAAAGGCAGGTCCTATGAAATGGACTCCGGAAGCGGAGGCAGCGCTGCAAGACTTGAAAGGATACCTGTCCTCCACTCCAATACTTGTCGCACCTAGACCACAAGAGAAGTTACTACTGTACCTAGCGGCAACCAATCAAGTGGTTAGTGCTGCGTTAGTAGCGGAGAGGGAGGCAGATGAGGAACCCACATCCCCGGCAAGCGGATCCAGCGACAAGCAGGGGGCTCCACCGACAAGCTCTGGCCCCGACAAGGACAAGTCTGCGCAGGAACAAGGTGAAGTGCGAAGGAAGATGGTGCAGCGCCCAGTGTATTTTGTAAGTTCCCTCTTGCAGGGGGCTAGATCAAGATACTCTGGGGTGCAGAAGTTGCTATTCGGCCTCCTCATGGCCTCAAGGAAGCTGCGCCATTACTTTCAAGCACATGAGATAATGGTGGTCACTCGCTTTCCGTTGAAGAGGATATTGCAAAATCCAGAAGCAACGGGCAGGATCGTCGAGTGGGCACTGGAACTGTCAAGCTTTGGTCTCAAGTTTGAAAGTACTTCAACCATACAGAGCAGAGCTTTGGCAGAATTCATAGCAGAATGGACCCCAACGCCGGATGAGGAAGTTCCAGAGACAAGCATCCCCGTCCAAGAAGCAGGCAAAGAATGGATGATGTACTTTGATGGTGCTTTCTCGCTGCAAGGCGCTGGTGCCGGCGTGGTACTCATAGCGCCCACCGGAGAGCACCTCAAGTATGTTATCCAGACGCACTTTCCCAGGGAACAAGCGACAAACAATACTGCTGAGTATGAAGGTTTGCTTGCCGGCCTCAGAATTGCAGCCGAGCTTGGGATCAAGAAGTTGATCGTGCGGGGAGATTCACAGTTGGTGGTCCGACAAGTGAATAAGAGTTATCAAAGCCCCTTGATGGAAGCTTATGTCGATGAAGTGAGGAAGCTTGAAGAGCACTTTGAAGGTCTGCAAATGGAGCACGTCCCAAGAGCTCAGAACGATATTGCAGATGGCCTTTCAAAGTGTGCTGCAATGAAGTTACCTGTGGAACCAGGGACCTTCCTGCTCAAGTTGACTCAACCATCCGTTACACCATTAGTTGGGCAGAACAAGAGGAGAAAGTTGGTCTCCGGCGACTACTTGCCGGCGGACCTTCCAGAAGCCGCCGCCAAGGTCCCCAAGATCAACAGTCCAGATGCTGAGGAACAGTTTGCTCCTGCAGATCTAAGGGTCTGTACAGTTGAAGCAAGCGTTCCCGACAAGCCTTGCCCCGACAGGCTTGCCGGGGGACCATCAGCTCCGGCAGAGCCGGAGGTTCTTGCCGTAGAAGCTGGGGTTCCCGCAGCAGCCCTCATGCCTTTAGTCCTTGCCGTTGAGCCTCGGGCTCCAGCATGGGCACAGCAGATCGTCCGTTTTCTGCAAACTGGAGAACTTCCCGATGAGCCAGAAGAGATAGAGAAAATAACCAGACAGTCAAGTATGTACCAGTTCGTTGACAATGAACTGTACAGAAGAAGACTCAACGGTGTCTGGTTGAAGTGCATTTCCAGAGAAGATGGACAGAAGCTGTTGGCAGAAATACATGTAGGCATATGTGGCCACCACATTGGCGCAAGGGCACTTGCCGGGAAGGCGTTCCGGCAAGGGTTCTTCTGGCAAGAAGCCCTCCAAGATGCAACTGCACAAGTAACCAAGTGTGAAGCGTGCTAGTTCCATGCCAAGCAAATTCACCAGCCAGCTCAAGCTCTCCAGACGATTCCTTTGTCCTGGCCCTTCTCAGTCTGGGGGCTCGATATCCTCGGCCCTTTTCCCCGCGCAGTCGGGGGCTTTGACTACTTGTACGTAGCAATCGACAAGTTCACAAAGTGGCCAGAAGTGGAACCGGTGAGAAAGGTGACATCACAGTCAGCAGTCAGGTTCTTCAGAGCGATTGTTTGCCGTTTCGGAATCCCTAACAGGATCATCACCGACAACGGCACACAGTTCACAAGCCGCACCTTCATGCAGTACGTCCAAGACCTTGGCGCCAAGGTCTGCTTCGCTTCTGTTGCTCACCCGAGGAGCAATGGTCAAGCGGAAAGGGCCAATGCTGAAGTGCTGCGCGGGCTCAAGACAAGAACCTTCGACAGGCTGCGCAAGTGCGGGAGAAACTGGATAGAGGAGTTGCCGGCGGCTCTTTGGTCAATCAGGACGACACCAAATCGAGCCACCGGGCAGACACCCTTTGCTCTTGTTTATGGAGCAGAGGCAGTTCTCCCCACGGAACTCGTATACGGATCTCCTCGAGTGCTCGCTTATGATGAGCTCGAGCAAGAGCAACTGCGACAAGATGATGCATTGCTCCTCGAGGAGGAACATCTCCAGGCTGCTGTACGAGCTGCTCGATACCAGCAAGCCTTGCGTCGCTATCATAGCCGCAAGGTCAAAGCCAGGAGTCTCGAGGAAGGCGACCTTGTTCTTCGGCGTGTTCGGTCCGCCAAGAATTCCAACAAGTTGACGCCGAAGTGGGAAGGCCCTTATCGGGTGAGACAAGTCACAAGGCCCGGTGCTGTCCGCCTTGAGACCGAAGAAGGCTTACCGGTGAGCAATTCCTGGAACATAGAGCATCTTCGCAAGTTTCACCCATAAGGCACGGTTGCCGTGATCCGCTCCGGCAACCACCTTTTGTACGAGTCTTGCCGCTGTTGCATGTAAACCTTTGTACAAAGCCGGGCGCAGATCCCGTGCATCAGTAAAGCTTTTTGTGTTTCACACTATTTGCCATTTCCATGCTTTTCTTTGTTATTTGCATGCATCGTTTGGCACCTTGTGTGACACACATCCCCGGTAAGCACTAACGAGCCGTCAAGCTCTATACTTGTTTTTCCTCCTCTTTTTCTTCCCCTCTAAAGCAGAAAGGATATTCCTCGCGCACAAGTTTGCCGGGGGGGGGAAGGAGATGGAGGGTGGGTGAACCAAGTGCAGTTCAAGAAAGAGAAGACTTGCCGAAAGCAAACAATCTATGAAAGCTAAGTTACCAAAGTTTGAGTAATTCAAATTTCTAAATTTGAGTTGTCTTCCTTGAACAAACCACACTTTGTATGGAAAACCTATGCGCGGAGGAACCTACCCGTGGCTAGCCGCGCCCTTACTCTGTTTCGAGCACGCTCAACGGCTTAAGTGAGCTGCGACAAGTGTCGCACCCTTACTTCGTTTTCGAGTTCGCTCAGCGGTTTAAGTGTGCTGCGACTAGCTGCGGCAAGGTTACTTGCCGACAAGGGCTTTTGCCAGCAGGCTGCTAAGAGTCCGGCACTCAGCGCTCGCGGCAAGGGCCCCTTGCCGGCAAGTCCCCTGAAAGCGTAGGATAGAAAGCATACAAAGTGGAGGACCCAAAGCAAGGGAGATAACATTGCATTGACTGATCAAAATGAGATTGTATATTACAAAGATAACTTGCAGCAATACTAATAGATTCTTGTTCATAACATGCCTTGCAGCGGCAAGGGAAATGGAAAGAAAGAAACCTAATCTACGCGGTCGCCTTCCCGCCTTGTGATCTTGTTCACCTTGGCAACGATGTGGGCAACCTGCGCCTTCAACGCCTCCTGATCAGCTTCGGCCGGCAAGGTGCGGAGGACGTTGACGAGGTTGATGCCGGGGTTGCGGTAGACGATTTTTGTCAAGACACGCTCCAAGGTGCCCATGTAGAGCCGACGCGCCTCGTCGGCCAGCTGCACGGGGATCTTCTCCTGCAGCCTCGCAAGCGCCGGCGCGATTCCCCTGAAGAACAGACTTAACTTGGCGCTGTGGGGGAGATTCTCGTCCGGAGAGTACGAGAGATGCTCCGCCCTCAGCGCCACCATCTCCTTGTCAATATTGGCAGCGGAGATGACCAGATCGTCAGTCCACTGCTCCACTGCCCGGCTGAACTGGTTCGCCGAGATGGCGGCGCTCTCCACCAGGCCTCGTTCCTTGCGGAGCTCGTCCTTCAGTTTCGTCTCGCGGTCCCGGGCGGCGTCGAGCGAATCAGTCAGAGTGGAGACCTTCAACTCTAAGTCAGCAATGGAATCCTTGGCGGCAGTAAGCTCGTCGCCCTTCTTGGAGAGGCGTACCTGCAGATCAGAGTTGGTGTGGGCGTCTTTTTCCCGCTCCACATTGAGCGCGGTGATTCTGTCCGCACTCGCCTTCAGGTACCGCTCCAGCTGTTCCACCTTGGCCTCAAGATCCTTCTTGGCGGTCTCCGCGGTGGCGGCGGCGGCCTTCGCCTCCTTCAGGGCTCCGCCAATGGTCTGCTCCCGGGCGGTGAGGTCGTCCTCGTGGGCATCGAGGTCGACCTTCCGCTGGTTGAGCGCTCCTTCTCGCCGGGACAGCTCCTCGGCGGCCAGTCGCTGCTGCTCCTCGGCCTCAGCTTTCTCAAGGAGGAAGGCTTGCTGCGCTCCGGCAAGCTCTTCGCGCTCCTCAGCCAGATGGCGGAGGGCTGCTTGGTTGTCGGCGTGAAGCTTCGCGGCGCACTTCTCCAAGTCAACTCCAGCCTTGGCGGCAAGAGCTTCCCGAGACTCTAGTTTCGCCTGCCTGGCCCGGTACAGAGCCAGAAGCCGGCGAAGGAGCTTCTCCTCTTCGGGCTCGTCGCTGCCGCCAGGCGCTTCAACCACCTTCAACCCCGCGGAGGCGAGGACCTCTCCGTCAAAGGTCTCTCCCTCCGCGGGGGCTCGAGACGAGGACGCCCAAGGGACTTGTATAAAGATCCCGTTGGGGGCCTCAAGGTAGACACCCGACCGCTCCGTGGAGGCGGAGGGGTCGGCGGCCGGTGCATCGCTTGACGCTCCTGCTGCCTCCGGGCCAGCAGTGTGGTCGCCAGCCCCTTCCCCAGCCGCGGCATCTACGGGCGGGACGGTCTCTTCAGCGGCAGGCTCGTCGGCTCCAGCCATGCCCTCAGCGGCAGTGGCGTTGCCGCCGTCGCCGTGCGCGCCCTCCTCGCCGGTGGCCTCCGTTTCCATCCGCTCCGGTGCAGGAGGATCTAGCAGAAGAAAGAAGAAAAGAAAAAGTCAAGCAAATATCCAAAAAGACAAGTTCAAGAAGGAAAAGCTACAAGGATTTACCTTCGCGGACTTCTTCGACGACAGGCTCCCTCTCCGGGGAATCCACCCTTGGCGGCGGAGTGGTGGCCCCTGCTGGCGGAGGGCCGCCCGCGCCCTCCCTTGGCGGGGTGCTCACCCTTGCCGGGCTGCTCACCCTTGGCGGGGTGCCCGCCCTTGGCGGGATGCCCGTCCTCGGCGGAGCGTCCTCCCTCGCCGGGGAGTTCACCCTTGGCGGGGAGGGTGGAACGGGCAGCTCTTCGGGGGTGACCTCCGGTTGCTCCTGCGGCTGCGGCTCCACTTCTGCACAAGACAAACAAGACAACAAGACATCAAGATATCAGTACAAGCAACAATCTCAAGCGCGCCCGTCAAGCAGAAAACTCAAAAACCAGACTTACGCTGGGGGCTGCGCTGGGGGCTGCTCCTCGGAGCAGCAGGTTGATCCGGCAAGCTTGCCGCTGGCACGTCTCCGGTCGCCGCGACGGGCGAGTCGTCTTCAACCTCAACCACATGGATCTTGGCCCTCTTCGCCATCCGCTGGGTCAGGGTCCTGAGAGCAAAACAGAAACAAGATCAGAATCAACAAGGAAAATCAAGACAAAATCGAAGAAACTAAAAGAAGTACAAGCACTCACTCCTCTTCCTCATCGTCGGAGCTGAGGGCGGAGAAGTCGAAATCCGCCTGAGGTGCTCCCGCGCGAGGAGCAGGAGGAGAAGGCTCCCTCGGGCGCTTGGCAGTCTCCGGGGCTGTGGGCTACGAAGACCCAGCCTCTGTCGTCGCCGAGGGCCGAGGAGCAGAAGGGGCGGCCGTTCTGCTCCGGGAGGATCCCCCTCCGCTAGGCGCTGGTGCGCGGGGCGCCTCCTGGACGACTTTGCTCGTCCTGGTGGCGCGCGTTGCACGGCGCGTCGGCTGCTGTCGGGGCGCCTGCGGCCTCGCCGCCTCAGCTGCCTTGCGGGGGCGCTTCTTCGTTTGCTGCTTGGGACTTGCCAGTGGCGAGGAGTTCTCTGAGGACGAAGAGGCATCGTCGTCAAGTCCCAGAGATCCACCAGAGTCTTCGTCAGCTTCGGCGTCCTCCTCCTCCTCCCCGGCAGGCCCGCTGGACCCAGCACCATGCCCGGCGGCCCCGCTCCCTCCGGCAACCTCGCTCCCTCCGGCGACCTCGCTCTCTCCAGCGACCTCGCTCGTCCCGGCAAACTTCAGGGTAGGCACCCCGGCAAACTCATCGGGTGGAAGCTTGAGCAGCCTGAGGATTTCAGCCTCCTCTGCTTGGCTCACCGCGTCCGCGGCCTGTGCCTCATCCACAGTGTATCCAAACTCTCCCGCCACTGCGGCTGCAGCGGCCTCTTCCATCCTAGAAGCAATGTAAGCTATGTCCCGCGCCGTAGTGGCCCGAGTGAGGCCCCTGTTCTCCTCGGTGTTCTTGGGCGTCTCAACCAAGTTGTCGAAGAAACTCAGCACGGTGTCCGGCGGAGGCTCGATCCAGGTGGGGATGACGCCATGGGAATCACACGCCGGCATCATCGCGCACAAGGAATCTCGGGCAGTGCTGTTGCACAGCGGCACCACTCCCCGGGGAGGTCTGAACCACTCCGGATGGGCCGGGTCATGCTTGAAGAGCTCTCGGACCATCCCCTTCAACTCCAAAGCAGTGAAGTTATAGTTTAATCCAGGGCGCAGCCTCATGATATCCGCCGCATTGCTGAATTCCCAGGCGGCCCTCTTCCTTTCTTGTAGAGGGGCAATACGGCGACGGAGGAAATCTGCCCCAACCTCTCCGATGGTCAAATTGGCTACCCGGAGACGGATAATCCTGACGAGGGCAATACTGAGCTTGTTGTCCTCCGGGGCCAATTCTCTCCAATTCCTGCCGCGCACTATGGCTGTTGTGCGCGGCGCAGTGAAGGGCTCCGGCTTGTCCTCCACCACCCAACACCAATCTGCTCTCCACTCCTCCCACTTGCCGCGGAGTTCTCCCTTCAGGTACGAATCCTTCTTGTTCGGCCTGAAGATCCAGGAGATGCCGCCGGAAAGGGGAGCGCCTGATTCTACTCTAGGCATGAAGAAGTGGCGAAAAAGGGTGACATTTGGATGAATCCCAATATAGTTTTCGCACAGATGTACGAAAACGGCCATCGTAAGGATGGCGTTGGGTTGAAATCAAGGAGGTGGAGGCTATATGTGTTCATGATATCGCAAAAGAACTCCGAGAACGGAGGGCACAATCCACAATGGAAAAATGCAGCGAAGAAGAAATACCCGCCGGGGAACATATCTTTGGCGATGGCGGGGAAGACGTGGGTGCGGGGGTGAGCTTTGGTCTCCCTCACCCAGAACAAATAATATTTGTCCCGCAGCTCCCTCGGACCAAGCCTTGGCGCGAAGACCATGTTCCTCTTCCGCAGGGCGGCCAGCTTCGCCGCCTGCTCGGACTTCTCCTTCTTGGCCTTGTCGTTCTTGGCCTTGTCGCTCTTGGCCTTGTCGCTCTTCGGAGCCATGGCGGGAGCGGTGAGGAAAGAAGCGAGGAGCTCGACGGCGCCGCGGATGCGGAAGACGGCGGAGGAGGGGCGGAGGCAAGAAGCAGCGGAGGTTTTTGGAGAAGACAGGCGCAATGAAGACGAAGGAGGGGAACTGCCCCTGCTTCCTCTGCTTTTAAGGGGGAAGTGGGGGACGCTCCGCATTTCCCATTAAAGAACGAGGCCACGATCTCTCCCACGACGCCGCAATCGACGCGTGCCGTTAGGGAGGGATGCGCGGATACGGAAGGAGATACGGCATGCCGTGGGCCACGTGTGCCCGTGCACTGTCTTGGGCCTGGCCCAACAGCGCTCGGCACCGTGTGTGGCCCAGGCCCGGGGGCTCCTGTCGGTGTACTAAGATAGAAGTACCTTAGTACCCCAACTTTTGCACGGGCAGTAGCAGCTTCCCGCGGCAGGGTTTACCACGTGCTCGCCAAGTACCTTTCGGGTCCTTATGAAGCCATTCAAAAACAAAGTATACAAGATAGAAGGTCAAGACCCCGGCAAGAGGAGCTTGCCGGGAAGGCCGCACCAGGCTCAAGATTATCACCTAAACGCAAGACCCTGGCAAGAGGAGCTTGCCAGGAAAGCCAAGGAATACGTATCTCAAAAGATGCCTCGGCGCACCCTGCGCCCCGGCAGGACCCGGGGAGCGACAAGCTTCCTGGCCCGGCAAGATCAAGACCCCGGCAAGATGCTTGCCGGGGAAGCCTGCGCTGTGTGCCCGCGCTCCAGCTCATCGGCCCACGCGTCGCCCTGGGGCCCTTCCAGGGACGCGTGGCGGATGGCTGTGCAGCCTGGGGGACACGGTGGCAGGCCACGGTGACGAGGCTACCGCCGTGGCGAACGGAGAAGCATGGACGGGCGCTTTTGGGGTCGACGGCGACGGGCATTTAATGCCCTTGTCCCCCACTGTCAAGGTTAGGTGAAGACCACTGTTCATGCACTGTTCATGCACTGTTACAACTACCACCAAAATTACACTTTTACCCTCCTCTACGTTGACACCTGTCGGTGACCCCTTGAGCTATAAAAGGAGGCCCATGCACAACGTAGAAAGGGTTCGGAACCTAGACAACTCTTCCGCTCGGTGTAGCTAGCTCTTCAAGCTCCCGAGCTCAAGAACTCAATACAATCCAAGCAGGAGTAGGGTTTTACGCGTCCGCGCGGCCCGAACCTGGGTAAACTGCCCGTGTGCGTTCCTCGATCTGCTCTCCGTGCTCCCTTCGCTCCCTTACCGCAACGTAGAAGGGGCTCCGGTCCCATAGGTGCTCGTGGGAGGACAGTTTCCCCCGACACTAGCCGAGGCCGCTCCTGAGGGGGTCTTGATGTTGTTCTCCTCGGGTGGCCTAGCTCCCTCGCGAGGGTCTTGGGCAGCTGGTCGATCAGCTGGGCCATACCAGGCCGTAGTAGGAGCGCGTCGCGGCCCGCAGACAGGCAAGTCTGGGTACCCTGGTTCCCAGGACGCCGACAGTATGGAACCGGCGAAAGTTGCGCGGTACAAGAGAGGCTAGCAATGGTGGAAGGGTGAGAGTGCGTATAATCCATGGACTAAACATTAGTCATAAAGAACTCACATACTTATTGTGAAAAATCTATTAGCCCTCGAAGCAAAAATACTACGACGCATGCTCCTAGGGGGGAGGTTGGTAGGAGTTAATCATCGCGCGCCCCCGACCTTCACACAAAGATAAACAATCAAAATACAATGCGCGCCAATTAGGTTACATAGTTAGGAGACCATACGTGCATGCTTCGGGAATCACAAACCTTAACACCAATATTTTTACTAGACCACAATCATTCACTAGTACCTCCCACATATTAGCATCTCTATATCGCAAAACTATTGCAAGGAATCAAACATATCATATTCAGCGATCTAAAAGTTTATGTAGGATTTTATGACTAACCATGTGAATGACCAATTCATGTCAACTCTCTAAATAGATATAAGTGAAGGAAGAGAGTTTTAATTCTTTCTAGAAAAGTTATGCCCACGCTCTAACAATTATAAGTGAAGCAAAAGAGCATTCTACAAATGGCGGTTTTCTATGTGAAGAGAAAGAGGCAATCCAAACTTCAAATGATATAAGTGAAGCACAAGAAGCATTCTATAAAGCCATACTCAAAAGATATAAGTGAAGTGCAAAGAGCATTCTATAAATCAACCAAGGACTATATCATACCACCATGGTGCATTTATTAAAATAAAAATAAAAAGCACACGACGCTCCAAGAGTTTACGCATATCATGTGAACGAAACGAATCTGAAAACATACCGATACTTGCTGAAGAAAGATGGGATGCCTTCCGGGGTATCCCCAAGCTTAGACGCTTGAGTCTCCTTGACTATTTACTTGGGGTGCCTTGGGCATCCCCAAGCTTGAACTCTTACCTCTCCTCCTTCTTCTCACATCGAGACATCCTCGGTCTTCGAATACTTCATCCACACAAAACTTAACTGAACTTTTAGTGGCGGGGTTAGTGCATATGATCAATAAAATCCCATCATGTACTGCCCTAACACTATTGTATAACTATAAACAAACATTACCCACTGTATGCTATCATAATTCTATGGCCCCAAGTCAAGGAGGCATCAACAAGAATTCAAACATATGCAGATAATGAAGCTATAACAGCAATCTATGAAAACAGGACAGTCTGTAGTAATATGAACATTAACCATACTTCTGTAACTTTAACAATTCTGAAAAATTAGGAAATATCAACAATTTGTATAGCAAGACTTTGCAAAAAGTTTCAGATCCTTTCATGTTCCAGTAAAAAAATGTAAAATCGCGCACTATAGCCAAAGTTTCTGTTTTTGCACCGCACAAACCAACAAGCAGTTTAATCACCCTAAAGGAAAGTCTTGGCACATTATTTTTATAATACAATGGAATTGTACAAGGGGATAATTATTTTATTGAAAAGTTTCTGTAATCAAGGTTCACAAAGTTTCCATGGGCATGAACAAAGTTCAAGGCTAGCTCCCACTTTAACAATGTTCGTCTTTGTCACTTTCGCTTTTCTTTTTGAAAAAGTTTTAGGTTCCCCTCTTTTATTTTTAAACTTTATAAAGGCACTCAACAGAAATAAATGACTCTCTAAAACTTCCGGGTTGTCTCCCTGGCAGCGCTTTCTTTAGAGCCATTAAGCTAGGCATATAGTGCTCAAGTAATGGATCCACCCGGATCCCAAGGTATATCAAAGCCAATTTTAATTAGCAATGATTTGGCATTTAGTAGTGAGCACAAAGTGATATGTGTCATGCAAAAACGAAGTCTAACTCTCTTCATATGCATAGGCATGTCATACAAGAACAATTCATGCACATCAAGTAAAGGCCAATGCATAGTATAAGCAGTTTCTTGCAATTTTATCATGTTGGAAACATAGAGAGGCGGAGATGTAGTTCCTCTCTCATAATAATCGCAAGTAGGAGCAGCAAGCACATGCATATTATATTCATCAAAATCATCATGTGTAACGGAAAATGGCAACCCATCAATATAATCCTTAATAAGTGCAAACTTCTCCAATATAGTGTAGTTTGGAGAATTCAAAAAGATAATTGGAACTATCTCATGTTTAACATAATGAACTATAGCAAGTTCATCTCCATAAGCATAATTCATATTGGCATCCTGGCCACAATCATAGCAAGCATCATCAAAAAGGAATATTTCAAAAGAATCAACGGGATCATAGCAATCATCATAGCATTCGTCCTTCGGTAAGCACGAAGGGAAATTAAACAATGTATGAGTTGAAGAGTTACTCTCATTAGAAGGTGGGCACGGGTAGCTAATCTGCGCTTCCTCCTTTTGTTCTTTGCTCTCCTCGTCATCCTCTTCTTCTAATGAGCTCACAGTGTCATTAATTTCTTCTTCCATAGACTCCTGCAAAATATTAGTGTCTTCTTGGACAGCGGAGGAGTCCTCAATATATAATTTAACATAGGCATTAGAAGCATAATTATCATAGCAAAATTTAAATATGGCAAAATTGTCAGATTTGTAAAGAGTAGCATTATACTTTTCAATCAAAGAATCAATTTCATAAGCACCCTTAAAAGCAACAAATTCTTCAATTTGTTGAACATCATAGTAACTATAAACACCCTTAGCATACGAAGATACGATTCCATTATCACTAAACTCACATTGGTAGGGAAGGTGTTTCGTAGGGTCTTCAGAACAACAAGTAAAATCATAAATTTCACGTAAATTCCAAGCATAGCATATCAAATGATGAATTTGATCCCGTAAAAGTTTCCCTTTTTCAGATATGCGGTGTCACACATAACAAGCTTGCTCATCTAAAGATTTTCCCTCAACTAAGCTAGTTGGGGTTTCAGCCCGAGCACATAGGGATCGAAGATGATCCAAGTAATAAGCTTCAGTAGTGTGATAGATTTTGAGTGGTTCTTCAACCATTGGTTCAGTAGGTACCACTAATTTATTTGGTATTTTGCGTTTCCTACCCATAACTAAAGATAGAAAACAACTTAGAACAACAAATAAAATCTACTTAGTGATAAAGCAAACAAGCTCACACAAGAATATTCACCCCACACTATTGCTCCCCGGAAACGATGCCAGAAAAAGGTCTTGATAACCCACAAGTGTAGGGGATAAGTTGTAGCCTCTTTCGATAAGTAAGAGTGTCGAACCCAACAAGGAGCTAAAGACAGAACAAATATTCCCTCAAGTTCTATTGACCACCGATATAACTCTACGCACGCTTGACATTTACTTTACCTAGAACAAGTATGAAACTAGAAGTACTTTGTATTTTTTGTGGGATAGGTTTGCAAGAATATAAATAACACGTAAATAAAACTAGGGGCTGTTAAGATAAAGAAACAATAAAGTTAATGATAGCGAGTGTGGAAAAGTGCTGGTAGGAGTTGCGAAATTGCCCCTAAGCAATTGACTACGTTACTAGACCGATAGCAAGTTTTATGTGGGAGAGGCCACTGCTAGCATGTCATCCTTTACTTGGAATTCTATGCACTTATGATTGGAACTATTAGCAAGCATCCGCAACTACTAACATTCACTAAGGTAAAACCCAACCATAGCATTAAGATATATTGGCCCCCCTTCAATCCCGTATGCATCTATTTCCGCGCTAGGTTGAAGCTTCTGTCACTCTTGCCCTCCAATATGTAGTCCTATCAACATACAACTAACCCTATGGTGTGATCCACGCGTGCGCTCATATGATGGGCACCAAAGGACAGGAACATAACCACAAGCAATTTAAACCAATCATAGCAATTCACCAATCACCGATAGGACAACGATAATCTACTAAGACATCATAGGATGGCAACACATCATTGGATAATAATATGAAGCATAAAGCACCATGTTTCTACTAGAGGGTACAGCGGGTTGCGGGAGAGTGGACCCCTGTAGATAGATGGGGGAAGGTGATGGAGATGTTGGTGAAGATGACGGAGGTGTTGGTGTGGATCGCCGTCACACGATGATGGCCCCGGTGGCACTCTGGTGCCATCGGAAGCGAGGGGGAAAGAGCCCCCCCTCCTCATTCTTCTTCTTCCTTGACCTTCTCCCTAGGTGAGAGAATGGTTTCCCCTCTGGTCCATGGTCTCCATGGCGGCGGAGGGGCGAGAGCCCCTCCGAGATTGGATCTGTCTCTCTGTCTCTCTCTGGTTCTGCGTTTCCAGATTCTGGCCCTTCACCGTTTCTTATATTCCCGGAGATCCGTAACTCCGATTGGGCTGATTTGTTGACACGATTTTTATCCGGGTATTAGCTTTTTCTTGCGGCGAAAGAAGGGCATCAACCGCCTTACGGTGTGTCCACGAGGGTCCAGGGCGCGCCTGCACCTCGTGGGCGCGCCCCCTGCCTCATGGCCCACTCGGGCATCGTCTCATGTTGGTTCCGCTTCCCAAAATTCACATATATTCCAAAAAAAATCTCCGTCCGTTTTTATTCTGTTTGGACTCCATTTGATATGGATATTCTGCGAAACAAAAAACATGCAACAAACAGGAACTGGCACTGGGCAGTGGGTCAATATGTTAGTCCCAAAAAATAGTATAAAAAGTTGCCAAAAGTATATGAAAGTTGTAGAATATTGGCATGGAACAATGAAAAATTATAGATATGACGGAGACGTATCAGCTTTCTCCACGAATGAAGAGAGGGTGGAGGGGTATATATAGGCTCCACACAAAATCTAACCATTACACACATATCAGCAAACTCGGTGGGGCCGAATCATGAAACTCGGTCGGACCAATTTAGTTTAAAATGTGAATGTTAAGCTTTTCGGTGGGACCGATTTCAATAGGGTTAGGGCATAACATAATCTCGGTGAGACCGATCACATCAACTCGGTGAGACTCATTTCTATAATAGGCAAACAGAGAGTTGGTCAGGTAAACTCGGTGAGACCAATTTGCTCATTTCGGTGAGACCGAAGTGTTACGAAAGGGAAACAGAGAGTTTGCATTGCGAACTCGGTGAGACTGATTCTCACATCTCGGTTAGACCGAAATGTTTCAAATAGGAAACAGAGAGTTTGCAATCCCATCTCGATGAGACTGAGATCCCTATCGGTGAGACCGAACTGATTAGGGTTTCTGGCAGTGGCTATGTCAAGTGAACTCGGTGGCGCCGGATAGTTCAAATCAATGGGGCCGAGTTTGACTTTAGGTTTAGGACATATGTGGATATGAGAAAGTGGTTGAGGGCTTTGGAGCATATCACTAAGCACTTTGAGCAAGCAAGCCATTAAGCAACACCTCATCCCCTTTTAATAGTATTGGCTTTCCTATTGACTCAATGTGATCTTGGATCACTGAAATAGAAAACGTAGAGTCCTAAGCTTTGTGCTTTTGCCAATCTTCTGTCCTTAGCATCTTGTAGGGGTTCCACATCCTCTTGTCCATGCCACTCCACTGCTGAACTCATCCGAAATATACTAGGTAAAAGTATTAGTCCAATAAGAGATATGTTGATATTAATTACCAAAATCACCCTAGGAGCACTTGTTCTTTCAATCTCCCCCTTTTTGGTAATTGATTACAACATACATCAAAGCTTTAGATAAATATATAGAGAATATCAAGTAAAGCTTTGGAAAGACATGTAACATTCATAGACTCCCCCTACATGTATGCAATCATGTGAATATGGAATATAGATGCAAGTTAATGCATACGCATGTCAGAGCAAGCAATGAGTTACATGTATCTTGGCTGTATGCATCAGAGCAAATGGATATAGGAAATGTACCTTCATGTTCATGAGTCCTTCTTGCAAACAATATGTACATCAACAAGAGATCATCATGCACATGAGTGTGATGAATATACTTACCTTGTGGTCATGAGCTATCTTTGGAAGAGATGAACCTGAGTAAACAAGGTTAGATAACACAGAAACATCTACTAAACAGAGCAAGAACAACAAACCACAAGAGTACCAAGATTGGGATGACATGTAGTGAGTACGTACTAGGTACTCTATTAAAGTGTAGACATGTCCCCAGAAAGATATGCAATGAATTCGAAGATTTCCTTCCCTTAGATGTCTTTCTCCCCCTAAATCTTATATTTGATAATGGGAGAAGATAGGGAAAATAAAATCCGAGCAAGACAAATAATCATAACAAATACTGGCATGTCTTTCCTATCTAGAAGACATGTGACTTCTCTCCCCTTTTAATACCAAGCATCTGTGATGACTAAGAAATTTCTCTCTCCCATAGGGTCTCTCTCTCCCTTTGGTGTAAGTAAGCTTTGATGTGATCTCTCTCTCCCCCTTTGACATCAATTTCCAAGAAGGGCTCTTCTGGATTATGAGTCAAGTAGGTTTGGTCCTTGAGTCACAGTACATAGCAATATGTATAATGAGATGCTGATAGAGGATAAGAATCATTGAGTGGAGCTGTAACAAATATGCAAGATGCAAATGACAAAGTGTCTTCTTAGTATTGAAATCGGTAACACCGAGTTGTTTTCTTCAGTGGCACCGAGATGGTTCAGTTTGACCGAAAGAGGCAAATCGGTGTGTCCGAGTTCAACATAGAGAGAACAATTTTCATCTCAGCTCACTAGGCAAATAAAATCTCACAAAGATTTGCAAGGGATTAACTGAAAGATTTGCAATGAATTGGATGCAGAGAATGCAGAACATAGAAAAGAAAAGAAGTCTAGATGAAGTTTTTTTGTTACAAGTAAGAAGGGGAATAATATGCAATAAAAAATGCATGAACACAGAGAAACACTTAGAGAACTTCATGTAGAATTGGTCGGTGACAAGTCACCAATGTTAGAGTATATTGACTTAGGCGTCAAGTGAAGACACTTGATCATAGGTCATACTCAATGTTTAAGCTCAAAATGGGGTTGCCATTTTTCATTTAAGCATTTTGATGTATTCACATCTTGTTGAGCTGCTTTGACCCATGACTTGGGTAAAGCTTCTCAAAGATGGAATGACATACCTTGGGTGGTGGTGTTGATCTTGATCATGTAGTTGAACTCGTGTGGGATGCTCAAGGTTGATGTAGCTCATCAAGAATTGGGAGCACCACTTGTAGTTTGAGTTCATCTACCTACATGGGTTAGATTTGCAAGGAAGAGCACTTGTGTATCCAAAATGACAATCATGAAAACTTGATACCAAACGAAATTTGATATACCGAAATTTTGAAAGGATATGTTTGAAAGGATTCATGCTTCCTTGACTTCAACCACCATATTTTAGAGACCTTGTGATGTAGAGATCGCTCAAGAAATGAGTGAGTTGCAATCTCATAGAGTTGGACTTATCCAAGTACCTACAAGGGTTAGATAACATGCAAGGGTACAAGTATATCCAAGACATATGATCATCATCATAAGAGAAATATCAAGGATTAGTCAAAGGCTCATGCCTTGCATGTATCCAAATGGAGTTACTACTCCAAGTTTGAGGCATCAATAATGTTCAATGCACCTCTCAACCTGCAAAACACTTTCTCATCAAGTGGTTTTGTAAATATATCTACTAATTGCTTCTCGGTACGAACGTGTTTAAGATTGATGTCTCCTGTAGCAACATGATCTCGAATGAAATGATGACGAACTTCAATATGCTTTGTTCGAGAATGTTGCACGGGATTATGAGCAACCTTAATAGCACTTTCATTGTCACAAAGAAATGGAACATGTTTCACACAGATCCCATAATCTTTAAGAGTTTGAGTCATCCAAAGTAATTGAGCACAACATGAACCGACGGGAATGTATTCTGTTTCGGTGGTTGATAAGGATACCGAGTTATGTTTCTTGGAGGACTAATACACAAGAGATCTACTAAGAAATTGACAAGTACCTGAAGTGGACTTTCTATCAACCTTGTCACCGGCATAATCCGAGTCGGAGTAGCCAACAAGACCAAAAGAGGACCTCTTAGGATACCAAATGCAAAAATTTAGTGTATGAATTAAGTATCTCACTATCCTTTTCACAGCCTTAAGACGACATTCTTTGGGGGCCGCTTGATATCGTGCACACATGCACACACTTAGCATAATATCGGGATGGGAGGCACATAGATATAACAATGAACCAATCATAGAGCGGTAAACCTTTTGGTCAACCGGTTCGCCATCCTTAGTCAAGTCAAGATGTCCACTAGTACGCATGGGTGTAGTCATACCTTTGCATTCTTGCATGTTGAACTTCTTGAATAAGTCCTTGGTATACTTTGTTTGAGAGACAAAGGTACCCTCCTTAGTTTGCTTGATTTGCAAACCAAGAAAGAACTTGAGTTCACTCATCATAGACATCTCAAACTTCTCCAACATTAGCCTTCCAAACTTTTCACTAAAATGGGGGTTAGTAGAACCAAATATAATGTCAATTTTCCCAATTTCAAAGCCTTTTTCAATAAGAAACTTGGTCAAGCATTTATAGCATGCTCTAGGAGCTTGTTTAAGACCATAAAGAGCTTTGTGAATCTTGTAAACATGATTAGGTTTCTTGGGATTAACAAAGCCGGGAGGTTGTTTAACATAAACTTCCTTCTCAATTTCACCGTTGAGAAAAGCAATTTTAATGTCCATTTGGTATAAAGTGATATCATGATGATTTGCATAAGCAAGTAAGATGTGTATGGACTTAAGTCTAGCAACTAGGGTATATGTTTCACCATAGTCCATACCTTCGACTTGAGTGTAGCCTTGGGCGACGAGATGTGCCTTATTGCGTACAACTTATCCATCTTCATCTTGCTTACTGCGAAACACCCATGTCTACTACGCAACCTTCTTCTTGTAGACGTTGCTGGGCCTCCAAGTGCATAGGTTTGTGTCAGGACTGGTCCTTCAGTAAAATAATTACCGGAAGAACGACCTTTTTATTAAACCAGCGAGGAATATTATTACCTGCTGGCAGACAAATCCTTGATACAGAATTCCAGTACACTGAATATTATACAAGGTTGAGCTGGGGGTTGCTCAACAATTTTATTACAAGCGTGCCAATATAATACATAAAGACGGATAAGACACAAGGCAGGGTGGCATACTACTGACTCGTAATAAAAGGTAGTGGATATGTCATAGTGAAGTGGATGATGTGACTCCAATATGTTACAGTTCATCGAGTGTCGGAGTGGGACCCGATGAATTTATTTGGTGGTAGGCGGAAGCGGTTACAAAACAATGATCAACTCCAGGATCGCAAGGTACTGACTGGGACTCCACTAGACGTCAGACTCACTATCAAATTCTTCATCCATGAGATCGCCTTCGTCCACATCTGGCCAAATCAAGAAGCCAGGTGAGTACTTTGAATGTACTCGCAAGACAGTTCGGACTTAAGATATAATAAATGCCAACATGATGCACATGAGTATTCCAGCAAAAATGCGACCGGAATAAAATGAGTTGTATGCACGAGAGAAGTCGGGCGATAATCCTCCCGAAATCCATAAGATAAAAAAAGAAAAAAAAGAAGGAGACCAAACAAGGGTTTGAGTGACGCCTCGTGAAATAATAAATGATAGCAGGCCACAGTCGGGCGTCTGAGCGACACGACATAAAGGGCTTATAATGAAAGAATGCCACAGTCGGACGTCTGAGCGACATCACATAAAGGGCTTATAAATAAAAAGAATGCCATAGTCGGACGTCTGAGCGACATCACATAAAGGGCTTATAA
>LR738713.1:612964749-613008311 GCA_902687465.1 Secale cereale
TGAGTGACATCACATAAAGGGCTTATAAATAAAAAAATGCCACAGTCGGACGTCTAAGCGACATCGCATAAAGGGCTTATAAATAAAATGAATGCCATAGTCGGACGTCTGAGCGACATCACATAAAGGGCTTATAAATAAAAAGAATACCACAGTCGTTCGTCTAAGCGACAACACATAAAGGGCTTATAAATAAAAAGAATACCACAGTCGGACGTCTAAGCGACATCACATAAAGCGCTTATAAATAACAATAGTATAATGATGAAATACTTCTGAAAGTAAATCAATACAGAGATAGTTGGTGAGTTCATCTACCAGATGAACTTTGACAAAAACACTACTCTGGTTACCAATCAAGAATATACTAGAGACGGTCACCGGGTTGACATGAAGATTGACCCTAGGCCATAAACATGGCTACTGAAGGAATTTTAACTCTACAGAGCTTGTACTATTAACTCATAGCCAACGGACTCTACTAGCCACGGGGACTAGTTCCGTCTACGGTGTTTTAGTACAAAAACCCAGCTAACCAGTACACACCCATTTAACATCCTGCTGTCCGGAATCACCCGTGACAACATTCACGAAAACTCTAAGACGGGGAGGCTACAACTTCGAATAGCATGGGATCAAATTTATATATGCGCGCTCTAAGGGGTGCCCCCCTCTCGGTCCCAACCGGAAACACCCATGCCCCCTGACCGGATGATGGGCTTTAATCCAGGGCCATGGAACCCTCATCCCGGCCCCTCTACTTGGTGTGTACTCGGGAAGTGGTTTACAACTGACTAGCCCGTAATCTCAACAGACGGCCTATGATAGTACCAAAAGGAGATGGACGGAATCATGACATGATCTCCGTTGATACTGAGTTAACCAACTACTGGCATGCTCCAACAATACCAGCATTCCACCCGTCATATCACCATATGTTCGAGGTGGTTCAAACATTATCACTCGGGCCTCACCCGAAGCTTACTTGCATGAAATATAACCATACACATATGCCCGTATGATCATGCTTATGAAATGAACTACTCGAGCAAACATGCAACACACTCATCATATCAAAGGTTCAAACATGCTTGCCTGGTTCTGAGAAGTCGGAGTCTAACTCGGTGTGGTTCGCGTCTCCGTCACGACCTCCGGTATCTACGTATTCAAACAAATAAATACTAACATAAATAACGCGCGTGCAAATAAAGTTGCTCCAAAAATTCCCACATAAATATGACAAAAAAACTAGACAGAAAACTAAGCAGGACAGAAAAAGAATCAACTCAAAATCATCTTTAGTTAAAAAGATATTAGAGTTTCTGTCCAGGGACTCATCTGTAATGAAACAGAAAAGTTCCAGGGGCTAGAACAGAAAACGGCAAAGCGAATCGGTACGCAGTACGTCAACCGCAGAGGGGAAACATACTTTGCCCGAATGCACTTACAGAAAACGGTTCGGAGGGGAGAGGTGTGAGGCTGACAAGGGGCCCCACGCGTCAGGTTTGAAAATTAGAACAGAGTCGCGCCGGCGCCGGTGCTGCGGTGGTCGCCGGCGCCGATCCACGGCGAGTTAGGGGAGGGGAGTGATACGTATGGTTTCTCGGTGATCTTCCGCGTCGAATGGTGGTGGAGTTGAGCGTCGGCGATCCCCACGTCGACAGCGACCCTGTCTCCAGCGGACGGCGGCTCGGGTGGTCGTGGGCCTCGTCGGAGAGGGTTCCTGGGATCAAATTGAGGTGGGTGTTAGGTCTAGGTGGGTGCCAGAGTGCTACGCTCGAATCCACGGCGGCGAAGAAGCTCTCACCGGAGTGAACGATGCTGGAGCCCGAGGCGGAGGGAGTTGGCCGAAGTTGGAGAAGAAGGGCCCCTCGAGGCTCTTCCAGAGGCTGGGCGCGGTCTAGGGAGGTAGTGAAGATGTGCGGGCTCGAGAACGAGCTCGTGGGTGCCTTATATAGCCGGCCCGAGGCGGTTGCCGTGAATGGATAAGTCCGACGAGTCGATTACGGTGATGCAGTGGTTGGACGTCGGAGTTAGGGGCTTGAGCATCGTCTAGGAGGTGTAGTGGTTCCATTCCCGCACCGAACTCAGCAGGGGAGAGAGAGTTACGGGCTGTCCTCGACGGAACGGCCGCGCGGCACGTCGGTGGCAGAAAACGCGCTCTGCGCGCGCCAGGCCACGGCGACGGTGCGGCAGGCGTGCGCTCGCACTGGAGGTGGACACGCGGAGCGCTGGGGTGTTTTGGGCGGCGCCGAACGGCGTCGAGCTGCGGGGTTACTTCTGTCAGCCACCACGGGCGGCGCTGTTGCCGTGGCAGTCGCCGGCGCGGTCGGGCCAGGGCGCCACCGACGCCCAGAAGCAGCCAAGCAACCATGCGGCGCTCTGGATAAGAAGATGGTGCAGTGCAGCGTCGAGCCAAGGAGGTTACTGGTGAGATTGTCGAAGTGCCTGATGAAACACCCCAAGTGGAAGGTGTAAGATGCAGTATGTAGAAGTGTTTTCCCTTAGCAAAGATGCCAAGGATCGAATCCCCAGAGACTCCTAGGTTCAACAAGTAGGTGTCAATTGCTAACGGCGCAATTAGCAATCAACGTGGACCTACACACAGATACAAATAACTTTGCTCCCAACGAGTACAGAGAGGTTGTCAATCCCTCCGGCCTTGTAGTTCACAAAGGGTTAAAAGCAATATGATAGTAGTGATAGATAGTGTTTTGCAATAGTAAATAAATAGCGAAAAGTAAATAGCGGGTGTGATCAATGATGGTAATATGGACCGGAGTCTCATGATGTTCACTAGTGATGTCTCTCTCCCAAAAGACGATAAAACAGCTATGTGAGGTAAACAAATTACAGCTGGGCAATTGACAGGACCACGAACGCAAACCAATGCTGATTACATTCCAGAAAGGTTGAGGTTCAAAGCATGGGCGGTACGCCAAAATAAGTAGACCGAAATCCATCAATATCTACTACTAATCATCCACCTTGAGATATCTATCCAGAACATCTCGCTGGTATTAAGTTGCGAGTCCCACCCATAGTGTAAACTCAATGCAACAGACAACTGCATTAAAAGAACTTTGTGTAAAGTAAACAATCCTTGCACCCGCGGGCACAAGCACCGTTGTTTTCCCCCTTGTGGCAACAACACATCCCCTAGACTCATGTTTCTGTCACTCAAGCTAGTCATCGAGGGGCATGAACCCACAATCGAGCATAACGTTCCCTCTTGGAGTCACTACGTATTACTTGGCCAAAGCAATAAATAACAACGGAGAACATGCAAGAATTACTTATGAACATAAATATAAAAGAGCTAGATCAAATATATTACTCAAGATCAATCTGAACATAATCCCATAATCCATCGGATCCCAGCAAACTCAACATAGCAACAGCATAAGGATTACATAGGTGCCTCGATCATGTAGGGCAGCTCACGAGGACTAATTAGTGGAGCACAAGAACGGGAGGAGAACATCACATAGCTACTGGTCATGGACTCATGGTCCAAGGGAGACTACTCACGAGTCATCCGGGGAGGCGTCCATGGTGGTGGAGAAGCTCCCGGTGGTGATCCTCCCCTCCGGCAGGGTGCCGGGAAGAGTTCTCCTGGTGCTCCCGATCTTGGAAGCGGCGGCGGCGGCGGAACAGAGATGGGATCGCGAAAAGAGTTCCTGTTCTGAGGGTTTCGGAGGACGCTTTAAATATATGCCAAAGGGGAGCATCGGGGAATCTTCGGGGGGCCCAGGCGCCCCCCCCGGCGCGGCCCAGGGGGGGGCGCGCCGCCAGGGCGCCTGGAGCCCTGGTGGCCCCCCCAGGCTGCCCTTCGGACGCAGGGTTGTTTCCGAAACGCTGATTTTTTATATAATTTTTCTGGATTTTTCTGGGCAGTTCTCGTAACGTGAAAACCTGAAATACAAAAACAGCCAAAAACAGAAACTGTCACTGGGGTGCACTGGATTAGTAAGTTAGTCCAAATATGATCAAAAGTGTATGGAAGTGTATGAATATCATAGCAATATCACCCAAAAGTGGCATGGAGCAAGCATAAATTATAGATACGTTTTGGACGTATCAACATCCCCAAGCTTAATACCTGCTCGTCCTCGAGTAGGTAAATGATAACAAGAATAATTTCTGTGGTGACATGCTATTAACCATATAGGACTTATTCATAGTCATATGACAAAAGCTTACTGAGACAATGAATCTGTAGTAATTAAGTTGCCTCATGAGAAAATCACAAAGAACTGAAAGTTTTACAATATGATACTGAAACATCAAATAGATTTGCAATGAACATGATGTGCAAATATGATAAAGTGATATCTAGCTTGCCCCCTTTAGTGAAGCAAAATATAAATGCAGGGGCACCTTCAAGGTTTAAGTGATGACTAGATACAATGATTTCAGAAATAACGATATCACAATCATGCAAAAGACAATGCTACTTTGGGACAATGCACATTACACTCAGAATGACAATCATGCTCTCAGTAGTTGGTGCTTTTAAAAAAAAGGTGGAGACTCAACATAAAAGTAAAAGATGGTTATGACTTTTTATTTTGAAAACATGGAAGCAATTTTGTCAACGGTAGTAGTACTTCATATGTGTCATGTATAAGACCTCCTATAAGTTGCAAGCCTCATGCATCGAATACCAATAGTGCTCGCTCCTTGTCCTAATTAGCTCGGATTTCCATGGGTTATCATTGCATTACATATGTTTCAACCAAGTGTCACAAAGGGGTACCTCTATGCCACCTGTACAAAGGTCCAAGGAGATAAATCGCATTTGATTTCTCGTTTTTGATAGATCTCAACTTGAGGACATCCATACCGGGACAACATAGAAAATAGATGATGGACTCCTCTTTAATGCATAAGCAAATTCTCATAAGAGATTGAGGATTAAGTCCAAGCTAAAACTTCCACCATGATGCATGGCTTTGGTTGGCGGCCCAATGTTCTTCTCTAACAATATGCATAGTCATTCAACCCACGGCAAATCACCCTTACTTCAGACAAGGCGAACATGCATAGCAACTCACATGATATTCAACAAAAGTGTGACAGTTGATGGTGTCCCCAGAAACATGGTTACCGCTCAGCAAGCAACTTATAAGAAATAATATACATAAGCAACATATTCTTTACCAGAATAGTTTTTAAGCTACTTTCCCATGAGCTATGTATTGCAAGGTTAGTTTGCTTAGTACAGGTGGAGGTTAGCAAAAGACTGGGAGCGACCAACTAAGAGAGCAATGACGGTCATAATCATGCAGAGCGACAAAGCAATATTGAATCAGGCATGGTAGTTATATCGCTACTTAGAAATAAAAGATCATCAAGGCTTGACAGACTTTCTTTACAGTCTTAAATATGCGTGAGCATACGCCAAGTCAATCAAAATAAATTCTCGAAGGAAGATATTACTAAACCGTACCACATCATTGGCAAACAAATCAAGTTGGTATTCCAATAACACATTGGGAATCCCCCAGCTATTTGAGATTAACCATAAGAAAACCTGAACTACTAAGCACCATTATGCACGTAGCATATTTATCATAGACATATTAACCAATGCAACGGAAGCAAACTCTCTTAATAAGGTGAGCATGATAATTAAAGAGAGTTCAAGCAACCAACTAAACAAAAGCTCTTCGAAAAGATAAGCATGAATACTAAGAGCAGAGCATGATAGTAGCTATTAAAAGACAAAGAACACACACAGCAAAGATAGATATGAAAATTATATGTTATGTTCTAGGTAGAAGTGGAGCGTGTTTCTCTCCCTCATAAAGGAATGTTGGGTTCCGACTCGTTATGAAAAACTAAAAAGAAAACTAAAAGCAAGACGCTCCAAGTATAACACATAACACATGAAGTGATAAAAATATAGCGAAACGAAAGACGAACTGATAATGTTGATGGAGAAGGGGATGCACGGGGGCATCCCCAAGCTTAGACGCTTGAGTCTCCTTGAATATTTCTTGGGGGTGCACGAGGGCATCCCCAAGCTTGAGCGCTTGACACTCCTGAATCTTTTTATCATCTTCCCTCGCACACTTGAAAACTCCCTTCATACATAACTCATCGTAATCTGATTAGCGAGGTTAGTACCCTTAATAAAATAATTATACCTTGCTGGAAATAAAGATATTCTTGAAGTTCTACTGTTTCTCAAGATTGCCAAAAGGTTTATGCAAAGAAAAAGCAAGCTCTTGATTTGCAAAATGAAGGAAAGGCAAAACAGGACAGAATCTGTGAAAAAGAGAACAGCAGGTAGTAATTGATCTGTTCGGGATACTTCTGCAACTCAAATAAAAAAACTCAGAACAGACGCACGAAAGACAATTATATAGAGAACGCTGTCGAAATAATTCAGACCAAAAAGATGATCTGGTGATTTTATACGAATTTTTCTATCCAAGGACAGAATCTGTTTTCTGGACAGCACCTCACAACTTTTGAACTTTCTAGTAATCAGAGGCTATACTTGGCACAAATATGAAAAGCAAAGATACAATGATGATGCTACAGCAGTAAACAACATCAAGACACAACAAAAGCAAAAAAATTATTCATGTGGGCTGCCTCCCAAAAGCGCTTTCTTTTATGCCTTTAAGCTAGGCATAATGCATATCGATCAAGTTTTATCAAGAGTAAAAGAATAGCTAGCCCGTACAACGGACTCAAAAGGTAACTTGATCTTCTTTCGAGGGAAGTGTTCCATCCCTTTCTTGAGAGGAAACTGAAATTTTATATTACCCTCTTTCATGTCAATGATAGCACCAACGGTACGTAAAAAGGGACGTCCCAAAATAATTGGACATGAAGGATCACCTTCAATATCCATAATAGTGAAATCAACAGGAACATAATTATCATTAACAACGATAAGAATATCGTCGATCCTTCCCAAAGGTTTCTTTATGGAAGAATCAACGAGACGAACACCAAAAGAACAAGAATCATAAGGTTTCAATTTAAGCATATCATATATTCTTTTGGGCATAACAGAGGTACTGGCTACAATATCACATAAAGCATAGCATGAGAAGTTGTTTATCTTAATTTTAATCATAGGATCCCAACCATCTTCTAGCTTTCTAGGTATGGAGGCTTCTACTCTAAGTTTCTCCTCCCTAGCTTTGATAAGAGCATTAGTGACGTGCTCTGTGAAGGCAAGATTAAGCGTGCTAGTGTGGGGATCTTTGGCCATTCCTTGTAGGAAGGTGACAACTTCTGAAATACTACAATTATCAAAATCAATTTTATCATTAATGGGCAGAATTGTAGTGTCATCCTCTTTGTTTGAATTGCTCTCTATTATAAGAGTTTGAACATCTTCCCAAGTTTGGGGAAGCTTAGGAGCAATTTTAAACTGAGGCTCATACTCTTTTCCTGGAAGACCATGACATGGGCATAACCCTCCGTCAAGACTAATATAATCACAAGGTTTATTACTTTTGTAGATTCCGACAGTGGTAATTGGGGTAATGGAAGAAGGGGTGTACTCCTCCCATTTAGTGTTTTTGGTAGAACCCATAATAGCAAGCAAGCAAGATAACTATTTTTGTGATTTTCGATAAAAGGTACTAAAGCAAAAACTGAAAGGTAAACTAACAAGACTAAAAACAAAGGTAAAAGTTAGCGTGCAACTCCCCTATCCTGAAGAGTGGAGTCCCCGGCAACGGCGCCAGAAAATACTCCTTGATGGGCCTCGAACCCCTCGTTGGTTACCCCAAGTGGAAGGTGTAAGATGCAGTATGTAGAAGTGTTTTCCCTTAGCAAAGATGCCAAGGATCGAATCCCCAGAGACTCCTAGGTTCAACAAGTAGGTGTCAATTGCTAACGGCGCAATTAGCAATCAACGTGGACCTGCACACAGATACAAATAACTTTGCTCCCAATGAGTACAGAGAGGTTGTCAATCCCTCCGGCCTTGTAGTTCACAAAGGGTTAAAAGCAATATGATAGTAGTGATAGATAGTGTTTTGCAATAGTAAATAAATAGCGAAAAGTAAATAGCGGGTGTGATCAATGATGGTAATATGGACCGGAGTCTCATGATGTTCACTAGTGATGTCTCTCTCCCAAAAGACGATAAAACAGCTATGTGACGTAAACAAATTACAGTTGGGCAATTGACAGGACCACGAACGCAAACCAATGCTGATTACATTGCAGAAAGGTTGAGGTTCAAAGCATGGGCGGTACGCCAAAATAAGTAGACCTAAATCCATCAATATCTACTACTAATCATCCACCTTGAGATATCTATCCAGAACATCTCGCTGGTATTAAGTTGCGAGTCCCACCCATAGTGTAAACTCAATGCAACAGACAACTGCATTAAAAGAATTTTGCGTAAAGTAAACAATCCTTGCACCCGCGGGCACAAGCACCGTTGTTTTCCCCCTTGTGGCAACAGCACATCCCCTAGACTCATGTTTCTGTCACTCAAGCTAGTCATCGAGGGGCATGAACCCACAATCGAGCATAACGTTCCCTCTTGGAGTCACTACGTATTACTTGGCCAAAGCAATAAATAACAACGGAGAACATGCAAGAATTACTTATGAACATAAATATAAAAGAGGTAGATCAAATATATTACTCAAGATCAATCTGAACATAATCCCATAATCCATCGGATCCCAGCAAACTCAACATAGCAACAGCATTAGGATTACATAGGTGCCTCGATCATGTAGGGCAGCTCACGAGGACTAATTAGTGAAGCACAAGAACGAGAGGAGAACATCACATAGCTACTGGTCATGGACTCATGGTCCAAGGGAGACTACTCACGAGTCATCCGGGAGGCGTCCATGGTGGTGGAGAAGCTCCCGGTGGTGATCCTCCCCTCCGACAGGGTGCCGGGAAGAGTTCTCCTGGTGCTCCCGATCTTGGAAGCGGCGGCGGCGGCGGAACAGAGATGGGATCGCGAAAAGAGTTCCTGTTCTGAGGGTTTCGGAGGACGCTTTAAATATATGCCAAAGGGAAGCATCGGGGAAGCTTCGGGGGGCCCAGGTGCCCCCCCCCGGCGCGGCCCAGGGGGGGTGCGCGCCGCCAGGGCGCCTGGAGCCCTGGTGCCCCCCCCCCCCCAGGCTGGCCTTCGGACGCAGGGTTGTTTCCGAAACGCTGATTTTTTATATAATTTTTCTGGATTTTTCTGGGCAGTTCTCGTAACGTGAAAATCTGAAATACAAAAACAGCCGAAAACAGAAACTGGCACTGGGGTGCACTGGATTAGTAAGTTAGTCCAAATATGATCAAAAGTGTATGGAAGTGTATGAATATCATAGCAATATCACCCAAAAGTGGCATGGAGCAAGCAGAAATTATAGATACGTTTTGGACGTATCAATAAGCACATGCAAGACATACATCAAGTTTTCTCAAATCCTTAAAAACTCAATCCGATAAGATAACTTCAAAGGGAAAACTCAATCCATTACAAGAAAGTAGAGGGGGAGAAACATCATAAGATCCAACTATAGTAGCGAAGCTCGCGATACATCAAGATCGTGCCATCTCAAGAACACGAGAGAGAGAGAGAGAGAGAGAGAGAGAGAGAGAGAGAGAGAGAGAGAGAGAGAGAGAGAGAGAGATGAAACACATAGCTACTGGTACATACCCTCAGCCCCGAGGGTGAACTACTCCCTCCTCGTCATGGAGAGCGCTAGGATGATGAAGATGGCCACCGGAGAGGGATCCCCCCCTCCGGCAGGGGGCCGAAATGGGTCTAGACTGGTTTTTCTTTATCACTTTCAGTTTATGAACTGAATTGCTTGAGGACAAGCAAAGGTTTAAGCTTGTGGGAGTTGATACGTCTCCAACGTATCTACTTTTCCAAACACTTTTGCCCTTGTTTTGGACTCTAACTTGCATGATTTGAATGGAACTAACCCGGACTGACGCTATTTTCAGCAGAATTGCCATGGTGTTATTTTTGTGCAGAAATAAAAGTTCTCGGAATGACATGAGAATCAACGGAGATTTATTTTGGAATATACAAAAAATATCTGCGGAAAGATCCATGCGAGGGGCCCACACGCTATCCACGAGGGTGGGGGGAGCGCCCCCTCCCCCAGGGCGCGCCCCCTCCCCCAGGGCGCACCCCCTCCCCCAGGGCGCGCCCCATGCCTCGTGGGCCCCCTGTTGCTCCACCGACGTACCCCAGACTCCATATATTCACTTTCGGGGAGAGAAAAAACGGAGAGGAAGAATTATTGCGTTGTATGATACGGAGCGGCCGCCAAGCCCTAATCTCTCTCGGGAGGGCTGATCCGGAGTCCGTTCGGGGCTCCGGAGAGGGGAGATCGTCGCCATCGTCATCATCAACCTTCCTCCATCACCAATTCCATGATGCTCACCACCGTGCGTGAGTAATCCCATCGTAGGCTTGCTGGACGGTGATGAGTTGGATGAGATTTACCATGTAATCGAGTTAGTTTTGTTAGGGTTTGATCCCTAGTATCCACTATGTTCTAAGATTGATGTTGCTATGACTTTGCCATGCTTAACGCTTGTCACTAGGGCCCGAGTGCCATGATTTCAGATCTGAACCTATTATGTTTTCATGAATATATGTGTGTTCTTGATCCTATCTTGCAACTCAATAGTCACGTACTATGTGTTATGATCGGGCAACCCCGAAGTGACAACAATTGGGACCACTCCCGGTGATGACCATAGTTTGAGGAGTTCATGTATTCACTATGTGTTAATGCTTTGGTCCGGTACTCTATTAAACGGATGCCTTAATATCCCTTAGTTTCCACTAGGACCCCGCTGCCACGGGAGGGTAGGACAAAAGATGTCATGCAAGTTCTTTTCCATAAGCACGTATGACTATATTCGGGATACATGCCTACATTACATTGAGGACTTGGAGCTAGTTCTGTGTCACCCTAGGTTATAAATATTACATGAGGAATCGTATCCGACATAATTCTCCATCACCAATCCAATGCCTACGAGCTTTTCACATATTGCTTGTTGCTTATTTACTTTTCTGCTGCTACTGTTACAAAAACTACAAAGACACTATCGTTACTTTTATTGTTGTTACCACTATTTCCATATTACCTTGCTACTAAATTACCTTGCTGCAGATACTAAGTTTCTAGGTGTGGTTGAATTGACAAATCAGCTGCTAATACTTAAGAGTATTCTTTGGCTCCCCTTGTGTCGAATCAATAAATTTGGGTTGAATACTTTACCCTCGAAAACTGTTGCGATCCCCTACACTTGTGGGTCATCAAGACTATTTTCTGGCGCCGTTGCCGGGGAGCATAGCTATATTCTTTAAGTCACTTGGGATTTATATATATTGATCACTATAAAGAACTTGAAGGACTCAAAAATAAAGATCATTCCCTCATCCACGAAGGGAGGTAAGGAACTGTCAGTTAGCACTGCACTTGATTCACCCTTTGTTATGACTAAATTTGTGACACCTACTCCTGCTATTGAATCTAATATGTCGCATGTTCTTGATGATGCCACTTCTGCTATGTATGATGAAACTACTTCTATGCTTGATAATACTGTGCCACTAGGTGAATTTCTAGATGAACAAATTGCTAAGGATAGGGAGAATGCAAATATTGAAACTGATAATATTTATGAAAGTGATGATGAAGATTTTCCCCCTAGATATGAATTGCCTGTTATTCCTGAGGGTTATGTTATGGATGAAGAAACTGCTAGATGCTTTCTTGCTTGCAACGATATATATGATCTTAAGAAATTATTAGTTAAGCTGAAAGGAAAGTCTTTGAATGCTAGAATGAAATATGACCCTGCTTTTCCTACTTCACCTATCTGTGTTACTGATAAGGATTATGATTCTCTGTTGATCCTGAGTTAATTACTTTGGTTGAATCTGATCCTTTCCATGGCTATGAATCTAAAACTGTTGTGGCACATCTTACTAAGTTGAATGATATAGCCACCCTGTTTACCAACGATGAAAAGATTCGTTATTACTATATCCTTAAGTTATTTCTGTTCTCGTTAAAGGGTGATGCTAAGACATGGTTTAATTCTCTTGATCCTGGTTGTGTGCGTAGTCCCCAGGATATGATTTATTCCTTGTCTGCTAAATATTTTCCCGCTCATAAGAAACAAGCTGCCTTACGGGAAATATATAATTTTGTGCAAATTGAAGAAGAGAGTCTCCCACAAGCTTGGGGGAGGCTTCTCCAATTACTTAATGCTTTGCCTGATCATCCTCTTCAGAGGAATGAAACACTTGATGTCTTTTATAATGGACTAACCGATGCTTCCAGAGACCACCTGTATAGTTGTGATGGTTGTGTTCTCAGGGAAAGAACAGTTGATCAAGCTGAATTACTATTGAATAATATGTTGGCCAATGAAAATAATTGGACACTTCGTGAACCAACCCCTAAGCCAACCGCGAAGAAAAGGGTGTTCTATTTCTCAGTCCTGAAGATATGCAAGAGGCAAAGAAATCTATGAAAGAAAAAGGTATTAAAGCTGAAGATGTTAAAACTTTACCACCTACTGAAGAAATACATGGTCTTGATAACCCGACAGACGTAGTAAAGGTAAATTCTCTTTATAGATTTGATGAAGGTGATATTCCTCGTTATAAGTCTGCTAGCCAATGCTTAGATGAGTTTGATAATTTTATTGTGAAGCAAGAAAACTTCAATGCTTATGTTGGTAGACAATTGCAACGTAATGCTTATATGACTGAACGCTTGAGTGATTATATATCTAGAGTTAAAGGTGAATTGAAACTCATTAGTAAACATGCTTCTATGGCTACCACTCAAGTAGGACAAGTACTTAAGGCTCAGAATGATTTGCTCTATGAATTAAATAGTAAGAATAATGACTTTGATGTTAGGGTTGCAACTAGAGGTGGTAAAGTGACTCAGGAACCTTTATATCCTGAGGGCCACCCTAAGATAATTGAGAAAGATTCTCAGAGAGCTAATTTAAATGCACCTAGTTCTTCTAAGAAGAAGAAAAAGGAAAATGATAAGACTTTGCATGCTTCTAGTGAACCTGTAGCTCACACACCCGAGAATCCTAATGACATCTTTGTTTCTGATGCTGAGACACAATCTGGTAATGAACATTAACCTAGTGATAATATAAATGACGATGTTCATGATGATGCTCAACCTAGCAATGATAATGATATAGAAATTGAACGTGCTGTTGATCTTGATAACCCACAATCAAAGAATCAACGTTATGATAAGAGAGACTTTGTTGCTAGGAAGCATGGTAAGGAAATAGAACCATGGGTTCAAAAACCCATGCCTTTTCCTCCTAAACCATCCAAGAAAAATGATGATGAGGATTTTGTGCGCTTTGCTGAAATGATTAGACCTATCTTTTTGCGTATGCGTTTGACTGATATGCTTAAAACAAATCCTTATGCTAAGTATATGAAAGATATTATTACCAACAAAAGAAAGATACCTGAAGTTGAAATTTCTACCATGCTTGCCAATTACACTTTTAAAGTTGGAATACCTAAGAAACTTGGAGATCCAGGAGTACCTACTATACCTTGCTCCATTAAAGGAAACTATGTTAAAACTGCTTTATGTGTTCTAGGAGCCAGTGTTAGTGTTATGCCTCTCTCTTTATATCGTAGATTTGACTTGAGTAACTTGACACCTACTGAAATATCTTTGCAAATGGCCGATAAATCAACTGCTATACCTGTCAGTATTTGTGAGGATGTGCCTGTTGTAGTTGCAAATGTTACTATTCTCACGGACTTTGTTATCCTTGATATTCCCGAGGATGATAGTGTGGTACCCCGATCCGCATGGAACAAGGGGCCTTCGCACGTCAGCCTAGGAATACACCCGACGCACGACAGGTACATGATACAGCATTCCAGGTACAATAATATTAATCAAATATCAAGGTATATGATTACATCTTTGATGAATATAATTATCTGGCATAGCCCTAAGGCTATTTACATGGCAGCGGAAGTCTATTGAACTAGCGGCGGAAGTCTTGGTTTGGGCGGCGGAACATCTCTGGCTGGGCTCCACAACTCACAGGACTGGCAAGATTACGGCCTAGCGCAACGAAGCAAACGATCCAAACAAGTGTGACCTACAAAACTGGCATGACACGCAGGTCAGTACATTGAATGTACTTGCAAGACAACCAAATACATAGCATCCAAACAGGCAGAAGACAAGGCAAGAACCAAGCATATGCAACAAACTACCTTATATCAAAACATGGCATGCAATTAAGATAAAGGAGACCGAATCATGACATACCCAATTAATTTCAATATGGTGATAGCAGCATAATAAACTATCTTACTCATGGCATAACTTAATGAATAGAACAGAGTATGGCATGGCATCATGAGAGTAATCTAAAAATAAACTACTGTCCATACAAAATCAAATGCAGACACAACATATTACGTTATGCAACAGAATCTTGTACTACCATGGCTTCTTAAAAATGCAAACTATGAGTCATGCAAAATAAATCAAGTTGTACACCGATTTCATCCGACTATAAGACCAACAATTTATCTTACCAGATAACCGTGATCCTTCTCGGTGATCGCAACCGCAACAAACACTTGGTCTCCAATATTCACCGAGAACTCATCTCGTGATTACAACTTAGTCTTGACTTCAAGTTACCATATTAACAAATTTTATTATATCAGGTTTATTCTCCATTCCGATCGAGACCCAATAGTGTGACCTACTATGAACTGTGTGCTATCGATAGACTTTGTGAACACTCTGCAGAGGTAGTGCACTGTACCCACACCACGGAACCCATGGCCTCTTTATCCCATTCGGGTGGACCAACGGCGTTCCGACGAAACCGAACTACTGTCATGACACTCTCCCAGCCACTCCAACTCTCCCCTATTGGGCTAGTCCTGGGTGGCCCTGTGTCTACCAAAGACACACCGACCACCGTCGTGGCCAAACTGTCCCAAACGGGAACTCGGTACCATAACTAAAACAACTATGGGCACACAAGGTCTATGTCCGCCCACCTGATCAGGGTAGCGCGTGCCCATAACCTTCCCTCATTGGATGTACCGGCGAGAGGCACAACAATAGTTCGTGTTAAGGCATTCCCATAAAGGCAAAATGTGGCTGCACTGAAAAGTTCGATTTGGTGGCACTATGAAACGATCCCATCGATGACGGAGGAGTGTCTTATGATTAATTCATTTTTATTAACTCTACATCATCATGAGCATATTTAACAAGAATGCAACAATGAGCATCCAACATACAAAAGCATGTACAAAACATCGAACTTATCAGGTGCACAGATTATAACATGAAGAATATGACAATACTAAGTACTAGCATATCAACGGTGCATTAAAAGCATCATAGCATTTTATAATGGAAGCAAGTAGAGTAGAGACATGGCATTCTTAATAGCAACATCCTAACTAGCATGGAAAGAGATAACACAAGCATGCATGAAAATACAAAAATGAAAGATTGCCGCTGAAAACAATAAGTCAACAACAACAACTACACATGCACAAGGTACAAGCAAAGTCAACGTGCGAGTTCGGAGCTTATGATAAGAGGTTGGCTTGCCTGGGGGTCGACAAATACTCCGGGAAAAATGGTCATTTTCACAGTGACAAACCATAGTGAAAATGTTACCAACAGAATGGGCTCGACGAGACGAAGAAGTGGGCTTTGGAATCACCTCAATCGGAGTCTCGAGCAAAAAGTAGTGATAGTTTTTCTGCCAGGGACCTATCTGTAAAAAGGTTGCTGCAAATAAGCCCCTGACTGAGAAAACAGAAAGCTGGTTTCGGCGATTACGCTTTCGAACAGGGAAAACATACTTCTGCACGAAGAAGAAGAAAAATGCGCTTTCAGTGAAGGGAAAACATAAAGTGGCCAAGAGCGTTTCCACTTATCTGATGTGGACTCGGCTGAGTCTTTGACAGGTGGGGTCACTCGGAGTGGGGCCCGCCTGGCCACACTTCTTCTTTCTCCAGCTCGAGCGCGCGACTGGCCGAGGGAGGTGTCCGCCTCGACGGCGCTCGCCGGCGACTCCGGTCACCGCAGACGACGGGCGACCTACCAACGAGCTCAGGAGCGAGAGGCGCATCCCGTGGTGGTGGTTGTTGCCGCCGAGGAGCACCAGAGAAGGAGCACCAAGGCTCGTGGCGGAAAGAGGTTCGGTCGCCGGTGGCTACAGAGCTATGGTGGAGGAGGGGAGGGGTTGAGGCTACGAGGAGGGTCGCCGGAGCTTGGGGAAGGCAGTGGTGGAAGTGGAACGGAGAGAGGGGTGCGGCATCGCCGGATTCGAGCAGATCCCGAGGCGGCGGCCATGGCGATGGGGAGAGGTCAGAGAGGAGCTCCGGGGAGGAACGAGTGCTCGGGGAGAGGTTGGGGACAGCGAGAGAGCTCGAGGGCGCGCTTAAATAGCCGCGGAAGTGCTTGAGGGCGAGGGGAACAGCTCACACGCGGCTCACGACGTGGCCGTGCGCCGGCGACGCGCAGGTGTCGGCATACGCGGCCAAAGAGCTCGGGAAGTGGCGGGAAGGCGGCGAGGAAGAAACGGACGGGTGCCAGAGCCTCACGGAGACGAGGAAGGCGTGCGGGCGAATGGAGGAAGCGGACACCGGCGAGGAAGAGGACGAGCTCACGGGCACGCACTGTTCGAGCGTTGGCATGGCTCGCCGGAGAAGAAGACGAAGGGGGCTAGAGGTCCAGAAGGAAGACGACCTCGAGGGGGAACTATTGGGCATTAATGGCGAGGTCAGAGATGGCCGGAGCAGCGATACCGACGACCACAGTGGCTAGACCACCGTTTTGGCTGGTCTGCCTCGTGGTCACCATTGGCATGGCGTGCTCTGGTTTTTTTTACTGCGGTAAGATCATGTCTACCGTGTAGTCCTTCCAGCGTGGAGTGTTACCATGGTAAAGAGAGGGGTAGAGACAAAGTAAGCTGAGTGAAACAAGCTCCAGAAGTTTACTGCTGCAAACTTTACCACACTCCAGAGAGTAAACCAGAGAGGGTAAAAGGTAAACTTGAGGCCTGGGAGGCTTAGGGTAGAAAGGACTACAATCCTTGGAGTTTTGAGGTAATTTGGACAACTATTTGCCATAGTTGTTGTACAATCACCAAAACTGACCCAAAAACTGAATGATGAACAAGCACTCACTAGGAGTGTTGGATGAGGCTATAACTTAGCAAAGCCTGATGATTTGAACATACCATGATGCTGTAAAAAGTACATACCAAATCGACTCACCAAAATGGTACTTCCTTCACAGCTATCATTTCTATCCAAAAACTTCAGAAAAATCCTCAGGGCAAATGGCTATATGAAATTAGCCACAATCTTGAGGAGAGGGATCATATAGATAGGAGAAGGCCTGGAAAAATTATCAGCCATAATGGAGCAATATAAAATACACTTGCTTCACAAACTGAAAATGTGGACAGAAACAAAGAATTGCTCCTGTGCTCACATAATTCATTGGAATGAACTAAATTTGGGTGCAGGCTAATGATTTGAGATACTCGAGAGGATGGAAAAGTATCATCCCATTTGGAAACACTATGAAGGTACTTCCTTCACAAACTTGTGTTCTGGTCAGAAACTTTGAAAAATTGCACAGGGAGCTAGGATGAAAGGATTTAGCTCATATTTGGTATCCATGGGTTATTTAACAATGTTAAGCACCCTACCAAATTCCAGCTCAATTAGACTTAAGAATAGGGCACTTCCTTTACAAAGTTCCAGAGAAGGCAGAAACTTGCATTGGATCATGTGCCAAATTTTTGAACTATGGGACTTGAGTTAATGATGGAACTAATGATTATATAGCAAGGGCAAGCTCCCCAATTTATGGGAGAATTTTCTCTGCCATAAAATAATAGTTCCTTTGGAAAGTGGCAAAAATGCAATATTGGCTAAAATAGGAAAAGGGAATTTTCCTTATTTTAATTGTGGCCAATATTCTTGCCAGAGCTTGGATTAGGCATGAGTATCATCTCCACGAATCCTCATAGATTTTTGAGATGCACAACTATGCCTCTGGGTTTTATTCCTCAGACAGAAAATAAAAGGAATAAATCACCATTCAAAAATCTTGCGTAGGACTTAGCAATATTTTTGCATATCCAAGGATTATGAAGACAAGATGGTCTCTGGAAAAGGATAGAGTGATCAACAGATCAAAGAAAGTGATGGCTCCTTTGTAATCAAAAGGGACACCTAGAAATTCCAAAAGCTTGGAATTAGGGTTTGTGAGAGTTTAAGGTGATACAAATGAGGTCTTGCCTACTGACAAAGGCATGAGCAAGGTTTTGAAGGTTGAAAATGACCATAATTCTCAGGGTCATCTAGAAATCTCCATGAGAAAAATTTGAAAGAGGGTTGCTAGGAAGAAATCACAACACAAAATTGATAACCCAATTTTGAGGTTGTGACAACTCTTCCCTCCTTAAAAAGAATCTCGTCCTCGAGATTTCTAAGGTTACATCAACCAAAAAAGATAGCCATCCCGGGGGAAAAAAACCCCGGGTTAAATTAACCCTTTGGCTGGATACAGACAAGTTGGGGTACCGATAATTGGTACACCCAAAGAGAGTCCTGGGCAAAACAAGGTTACCTCCACGCATAGGGGCACTCGAGATCAGACTCACGACAAATGTTGGATGCACCCCAATGAATAGTGGATTCACCCACTAACATGTGGGTCCAGGGCCCACTGGGAGCCTCCTTCTTCTACCTCCGGCTGGCTGCTTCATCTCCGTCGCTGCTCCGCGTGCGGCTTAGCGCAGCACGCATCTAGCTTCTAGGGTGCTGAGGACCCTAGTGCCATAGTGCGTGGCGTGCACGACGACGGTGCAGCGAGCATTCACGTCGCAGGCCAGCACCTTGTCGGCACTACTCGCGGATTCGCCTCCTGGACGCCGGTGATCGGGCGACGAGCGATTTCCCTAGACATCGCTCACCGTACACCAGAGTTGGGCTATAAAAAGGACAGCGCGGCTTCTCCTGCAACATACCAACACAATGCCACTCTACTACCTCTTCGGCTTGGATGAAATCGAGCCAAGCTCCTTCGGCGAGGCGGTGTTCTTGGTGGCACTGCGGTGGTTCCTGGCTGCTCTGCTGGGCACGCTGATCGGCTCGCCGTTCCTCCTGATGATACTCATTAGGAACGAGCAGGCTCGAGGCAATGCGCGGCTCGGGGTGGTGGATAGAGACGCAGGAGAAGATGGTGCACTGGGTGGTCCTCCGCCACGCTTGGTTCTCCGTCGCTTTGCGCCGGTGGAGTAAGTGCGTTCTGCGGTGGAGCGGGGTGGCGACTTGCCTGCGTTACGCAAGGCCAAGGTGAGGGTGACGTGGTCCAGATGCTTGTGAGGTGGCTGGTCAAGATGCATATTGGGGTGCGGGAAAATGCTTTCGCGGATGTTTCCACGAAAAAGTAGGTGTAGAGGTAGAATCAGAATGGAAAGTTGTATTGCACTCGATGTACTAGTGTGAGAGAAATAAAGCTCGCAGCGTTTTTCTCTGGAAACGAAATCGGAAATGAGAGTTAAATATGGGAACTTACCAGATGGAAAGGCCTCTGCGAGGCGTTGATTTTGGAAAGCCGGGCACAGGAGGTGTGCACCGGTAGAGAAAATAGGTGACTTTGCTTGCCCACAAGTACTGCCAAAAAGTACTCATGGGTGAACCAAGTGTGCGTGTGACATGCAACATAATCCAAACTGGCAAACAAAAGAAATGCAAGGAAGAACACACCAGTCAAAACATTCTAAAGTGTTTTAATGCTAGTGGGTATATGTAATCCTGGTACACATATACCTACACTAGCGCGCATTTTATTAGTTTAGACTCGGGATGAGTCAATGTTATTTTAGTGTATGTGATCTACTAATAAAAGCTGGTTAGCAAAATACTGCCAACCCTGTCAAACATTTCTGCTTGACAGAGCGACAAGCAAAAACCAAACAAACTCAAAAGCACACAAACATACATATCATAGGGATTACACTAGTATAACATCCAATAAAACATGGACGCGCTACGCGCTACATGAGACTACTCTCTCCGGGATACAAAAGGCTATACTCCTATTGAGGATGAACAGACTGACCAACCTACTTGCAGAAACACCTGACTGCGTGACTAAAGTCATGCAGAAGGCTGAGCTTGTCGGGGTTCTCCGTGAGGACGAAGACTGAGCCAATCTCCATCTTCATCGTCAGACAACACTATGGGTGGGGATTCGGCTACTGCGGGTGTGGCTGAGGTTGATCCTTGCAAATGTTGTTGGTGGATCCGATAAAGAGCTTGGTCGAAGGATATGGGGGTTGGTCTAGGCCACATCACAGGCCGAGAAGGCAATACTGGTTCAGAACGCATGGGATGAACAACTTGAGATGCGAACCTACGAGCTTCACGGTAAGCTTCCTTGACAACTCGTACTGCATCATTGTCCAGGGTTCTAAACTCGGCAAGAATCTTGGAAATCATCATCCCCTGAGCAGTGATATACTGCACCAGACGAGCGATTGTGGGATCCTCCCCTTGGATAACAGGAGAAGGTTGCATGACTGCTTTTTTCCACAATAGAGAAAAAGCAGAACTCCCGCTTCTATGCCACTTGCGGGAACTTGGTTCGGAGGTGAAGGATGGCCACCACAACAGCAGCCTGAATAGCCAAATCAGTAGTGGGCATGGCTCTGCCCTGGAGAACCAAGGACTGACCATCTGCTGCGGGTCCTGGGCAGATGTGCACTCTAGCATCATAGCGATGAAGGTGAGGGACGGGTGATGACTGAAACACTAGATATTTAGGGATGGAGTTACAACCCAAGGCTTTGCTGAGCATCTCAATGAGAAGGGGTGGAAAGCCAGGGTGATTGACAGCAAAGGTGCGGGTGTAGAACTTGGAAGCTTTTAGGGCTCTAGTCATGGCTGGAGTGTTACTAGCTAGGCTTCTCTGCAGAGACATGGCAGACTGAGGAGTGAGCGATCCGGCTAGCAAAAAGGGGGTTTTATAGGCAGCTATGCGGGACATGCCCGCATGGTGCGGCACTTTACCCTGATGGGTAAGCGATGCGCCCGACCGAAAAAGATAAGGGCGCTATTCGTTCCACGGATAACTAGGCGGGGACAACGAGGTGAGGACGTGTCGGTCCCGACTATGCCACTTGTGTATTAACAGTGGCCATGTCGGATGCTGGGGACGGGTCAAATCCCTTAGGGTTATTAAGGGTTGATGGTGGTGGTAATCTAAGGCTAGGATAATCTATGCCAGCCTAGCTGCTTTGATACCATGTCCTGTGGCACCCCGATCCGCATGGAACAGGGGGCCTTCGCACGTCAGCCCAGGAATACACCTGACGCACGACAGGTACATGATACAGCATTCCAGGTACAATAATATTCATCAAATATCAAGGTATATGATTACATCTTTGATGAATATGATTATCTGGCATAGCCCTAAGGCTATTTACATGGCAGCGGAAGTCTATTGAACTGGCGGCGCAAGTCTTGGTTTGGGCGGCGGAACATCTCTGGCTGGGCTCCACAAGTCACAGGACTGGTAAGATTACGGCCTAGCGCGACGAAGCGAACGATCCAAACAAGAGTGACCTACAAAACTGGCATGACACGCCAGGTCAGTACATTGAATGTACTTGCAAGACAACCAAATACATAGCATCCAAACAGGCAGAAGACAAGGCAAGAACCAAGCATATGGAAAATACTACCTTATATCAAAACATGGCATGCAATTAAGATAAAGGAGACCGAATCATGACATACCCAATTAATTTCAATATGGTGATAGCAGCATAATAAACTATTTTACTCATGGCATAACTTAATGAATAGAACAGAGTATGGCATGGCATCATGAGACTAATCTAAAAATAAACTATTGTCCATACAAAATCAAATGCAGACACAACATATTACGTTATGCAACAGAATCTTGTACTACCATGGCTTCTTAAAAATGCAAACTATGAGTCATGCAAAATAAATCAAGTTGTACACCGATTTCATCGGACTATAAGACCAACAATTTATCTTACCACATAACCGCGATCCTTCTCGGTGATCGCAACCGCAACCAACACTTGGTCTCCAATATTCACCGAGAACTCATCTCGTGATTACAACTTAGTCTTGACTTCACACGACTATTTCATTCAAGTTACCATATTAACAAATTTTATTATATCAAGTTTATCCTCCATTCCGATCGAGACCCAATAGTGTGACCTACTACGAACTGTGTGCTATCGATAGACTTTGTGAACACTCTGAAGAGGTAGCGCACTGTACCCACACCACGGAACCCATGGCCTCTTTATCCCATTTGGGTGGACCAACGGCGTTCCGACGAAACCGAACTACTGTTATGACACTCTCTCGGCCACTCCGACTCTCCCCTACTGGGCTAGTCCTGTGTGGCCCTGTGTCTACCAAAGACACAACGACCACCGTCGTGGCCAAACTGTCCCAAACGGGAACTCGGTACCATAACAAAAACAACTACGTGCACACAAGGTCTATGTCCGCCTACCTGATCAGGGTAGCGCGTGTCCATAACCTTCCCTCGTTGGAGGTACCGGCGAGAGGCACAACAATAGTTCGTGTTAAGGCCTTCCCATAAAGGCAAAATGTGGCTGCACTGAAAAGTTCGATTTGGTGGCACTATGAAACGATCCCATCGATGACGGAGGAGTGTCTTATGATTAATTCATTTTTATTAACTCTCCATCATCCTGAGCATATTTAACAAGAATGCAACAATGAGCATGCAACATACAAAAGCATGTACAAAACATCGAACTTATCAGGTGCACAGATTATAACATAAAGAATATGACAATACTAAGTACTAGCATATCAACGGTGCATTAAAAGCATCATAGCATTTTATAATGGAAGCAAATAGAGTAGCGACATGGCATTCTTAATAGCAACATCCTAACTAGCATGGAAAGAGATAACACAAGCATGCATGAAAATACATAAAGGAAAGATTGCTGCTGAAAACAATAAGTCAACGACTGCAACTACACATGCACAAGGTACAAGCAAAGTCTACGTGTGAGTTTGGAGCTTATGATAAGAGGTTGGCTTGCCTGGGGGTCGACAAATACTCCGGGAAAAAGTGCGGTGAAGCCGCTAAAAGAATCGCTGGAAATAGTACTCTCTCGGAAGGGGCTATTTACGGCAATGGCAAAATGATCATTTTCATAGTGTCAAACCATAGTGAAAATATTACCAACAGAATGGGCTCGACGAGACGAAGAAGTGGGCTTTGGAATCACCTCAATCGGAGTCTCGAGCAAAAAGTAGTGATAGTTTTTCTGCTAGGGACCTATCTATAAAAAGGTTGCTGCAAATAAGCCCCTGACTGAGAAAACAGAAAGCTGATTTCAGCGATTACGCTTTCGAACAGGGAAAACGTACTTCTGCACGAAGAGGAACAAAAATGCGCTTTCGGTGAAGGGAAAACGTAAAGTGGCCAAGAGCTTTTCCACTTATCTAATGTGGACTCGGCTGAGTCTTTCACAGGTGGGGTCGCGCAGAGTGGGGCCCGCCTGGCCAGCCTTCTTCTTTCTCCTGCTCGAGCGCGCGACTGGCCGAGGAAGGCGTTTGCCTCGACGGCGCTCGCCGGCGACTCCGGTCACCGCAGACGACGGGCGACCTACCAACGAGCTCAAGAGCGAGAGGCACATCCCGTGGTGGTGGTTGCTGCCGCCGAGGAGCACCAGAGAAGGAGCACCAAGGCCCGCGGCGAAAAGAGGTTCGGCCGCCGGTGGCTACAGAGCTATGGTGGAGGAGGGGAGAGGCTGAGGCTACGAGCAGGGTCACTGGAGCTTGGGGAAGGCAGTGGTGGAAGTGGAATGGAGAGAGGGGTGCGGCATCGCCGGATTCGAGCAGATCCCGAGGCGGCGGCCATGGCGATGGGGAGAGGTCAGAGAGGAGCTCCGGGGAGGAACGAGTGCTCGGGGAGAGGTTGGGGACAGCGAGAGAGCTCAGGGCGCGCTTAAATAGCCACGGGAGAGCTCGAGGGGGAGGGGAATAGCTGACACGTGGCTCACGACGTGGCCGTGCGCCGATGATGCGCAGGTCTCGGTATACGCGGCCAACGAGCTCGGGAAGCGGCGGGAAGGCGACGAGGAAGAAACGGATGGGTGCCAGAGCCTCGCGAAGACGAGGAAGGCGTGCGAACGAACGGAGGAAGCAGACACCGGCGAGGAAGAGGACGAGCTCACGGGCACGCATTGTTCCAGCGTTGGCATGGCTCGCCAGAGAAGAAAACGAAGGGGTCCAGAGGGAAGACGACGTCGAGGGGGGACTATTGGGCATTAATGGCGAGGTCAGAGACGGCCGGAGCAGCGATGCCGACGACCACAGTGGCTAGACCACCGTTTTGGCTGGTCTGCCTCGTGGTCACCACTGGCATGGCGTGCTCTGGGTTTTTTACTGCGGTAAGATCATGTCTACCGTGTAGTCCTTCCAGGGTGGAGTGTTACCATGGGAAAGAGAGGGGTAGAGACAAAGTAAGCTGAGTGAAACAAGCTCCAGAAGTTTTTCGCTGCAAACTTTACCACACTCCAGAGAGTAAACCAGAGAGGGTAAAAGGTAAACTTGAGATCTGGGAGGCTTAGGGTAGAAAGGACTACAATCCTAGGAGTTTTGAGGTAATTTGGACAACTATTTACCATAGTTGCTGTACAATCACCAAAACTGACCCAGAAACTGAATGATGAACAATCACTCACTAGGAGTGTTGGATGGGGCTATAACTTGGCAAAGGCTGATGATTTGAACATACCATGATGCTGTAAAAACTTCATACCAAATGGACTCACCAAAATGGTACTTCCTTGACAGCTATCATTTCTGTCCAAAAACTTCAGAAAAATCCTCAGGGCAAATGCCTATATGAAATGAGCCACAATCTTGAGGAGAGGGATCATATAGATAGGAGAAGGCCTGGAAAAATTATCAGCCATAATGGAGCAATATATAATACACTTGCTTCACAAACTAAAAATGTGGACAGAAACAAAGAATTGCTCCTGTGCTCACATAGTTCATTGGAATGAACTAAATTTGGGTGGAGGCTAATGATTGGAGATACTTGAGAGGATGGAAAAGTTTCATCCCATTTGGAAACACTATGAAGGTACTTCCTTCACAAACTTGTGTTCTAGTCAGAAACTTTAAAAAATTGCACAGGGAGCTAGGATGAAAGGATTTAGCTCATATTTGGTATCCATGGGTTATTTAACAATGTTAAGCACCCTGCCAAATTGCAGCTCAATTAGACATAAGAATAGGGCATTTCCTTTACAAAGTTCCAGAGAAGGCAGAAACTTGCATTGGATCATGTGCCAAATTTTTGAACTGTGGGACATGATTTAATGATGGAACTAATGATTATATACCAAGGGCAAGCTCCCCAATTTATGGGAGAATTTTCTTTGCCATAAAATAATAGTTCCTTCGGAAAGTGGCAAAAATGCAATATTGGCTAAAATAGGAAAAGGCAATTTTCCCTATTTTAATTGTGGCCAATATTCTTGCGAGAGCTTGGATTAGGCATGAGTATCATCTCCACCAATCCTCATAGATTTTTGAGATGCACAACTATGCCTCTGGGTTTTATTCCTCAGACAGAAAATAAAAGGAATAAATCACCATTCAAAAATATTGCATAGGACTTAGCAATATTTTTGCATATCCAAGGATTATGAAGACAAGATGGTCTCTGGAAAAGGATAGAGTGATCAACAGATCAAAGAAAGTGATGGCTCCTTTGTAATCACAAGGGCCACCTACAAATTCCAAAAGCTTGGAATTAGGGTTTGGGAGAGTTTAAGGTGATACAAATGAGGTCTTGCCTACTGACAAAGGCATGAGCAAGGTTTTGAAAGGTTGAAAATGACCAGAATTCTCAGGGTCATCTAGGAATCTCCATCAGAAAAATTTGAAAGAGGGTTGCTAGGAAGAAATCACAGCACAAAATTTATAACCCAATTTTTAGGCTATGAGAGATAGTATGTCTATTATCCTTGGTAGACCCTTTTTGAATACTGCAGGGGCTGTTATTGATTGCAACAAAGGCAATGTCACTTTTCATGTCAATGGTAATGAGCATACGGTATATTTTATTGGAAAAATTACAACTATTACTATTGGAGGTTTTGAATTTCCTCTTTCTACTGTCAAGAAGACATATGATATTTTTATTGCTGGGGACATACATATCCCCATTGAGGTAACCTAGTGTTATACGAAAATTCTCCAGTTTCATGTTATTTGGAAAGAGTTTATTAACAAGACTTGATCAACCTTGTTAATGGATTCCTTTTGACGAGCATGAGATGGGTGTATCTAGATAGCACAAACTTATGTACCCTCCTTTTACTTTTTGTTAATTAGATTAAATAAAGCAAAATTAGTATTTTCTTTCTGTTTCCAGACTTATCCGTGCAATAAAAAATACCCCGAAAATAAAAGTTATCCAAATGCCCTCAAATGAAATATGATTTTTTTCTAGAATATTTGAGAATGTTTGGCACAGAAAACACAGCGAGGGGAGCCAACACCTGGCCACGAGGGTCCAGGGCGCGCCCACCCTCACAGGGCGCGCCCCCTACCTCGTGGGCCCAAAGTGGCCCCCCTCCACTAATTCCTGCACCCACACACTCCATCTTCCTCCTAAAAAAATCACTATCCAGCTCAAGCACGAGTTCTAGCTCATCTTGCTGCCATTTTCGAGCTAGTTGCTCAAAGCTCCATTCACAAAACTGTTTTGGGGAGATTGTTCCTTGGTATGTGACTCCTCCATTGGTCCAATTAGTTTTTGTTCTAGTGCTTTATTTATTGTAAATTTTTGCTACTGTGGTAACCTTGTTCTTGAGCTTGCATGACAAATTTCTTTGGTCCCAAGTAGTTCTAATGCATGATATGGTCTCTAGGGACTTGTAGGAGTTGTTAATATCAATCTTGTTGAGTTTGGTTCACTTTTATTTTGAGGTACTAAAAATTTCAGAAAAATGCATAGGAAAATCTTCCAATGTGGTTCCTCAAGGAAGCAAGAACCAAGGATCGCGATGCGTGAGCCGGACGATGAATTACCGAGGGAAGCTGAAGTGCGGCCTTGTGAATGGCCATCAGAGGAATTTATGGTTCGAGCAGGCATTAAGGAGGAGTTTGACGCATATGTGCGTAATGCTGACCTCGAGGGCTTCATGCAAGATAAGTGCCCTCAATACCGTTACTTAACTGATACCTTTATGAGAAGGTTTAAATTTTCATCTTCACGTAACTCTCACACTGTCCTGTTTGATCTATATGATAAATCTTACACCATGGACCTAGAAGATTTTAATGATGCTTGTAAGCTCCTGCAGTGGGCTAATATGGGTGATCCTCGCAAATCTGAATATAAAGACTTCCTTGCTAGTATCACCGTGGGGGAATCTAGAGAGATCACACAAGCTACCATAGGGAGCATTCTTTTTCCAGCTATACACTATTTCTCTCTCTTTATGGGTAGATGCATCAATGGTAAAGATGAGGCTTTCCATATGTGCGTCCCAGATCTTAGTGTTCTCAAGAGTGCTGTGTTAGGGATAGAGAATATAACTTGGGAGCCATTGTTGCACGTAGGCTACATCATAATGGTTTAGATGGAGATTTATTTGGTGGGATTTATGCCACTCACATAGCCCGCTGTCTTGGTGTGCCTATACATGAAAATGATGAACTATTACCTCCTGCTTATTTAGATTTTAATGCTATGGTTAGCCATCGGTTTATAGAGAGGGATGAACAACCCCTCCAGTATCGACTAATCTTTGACATGCGTCACACTGTCCATATTGCTCTTCCTACTCCTACCTTGTTTGACTTTCAGGCAAAAGGGAGATATACTATAACCAGGGAGGAGGCAAATGAGTATCCGGAGACAATGAAAGCAGCCCGTCTCCAAGCTGCAGCTCAGCACGCAGTAGCTGCTGCATCCCAGTACAACCCCAACTACGACTTATGATATCCGCCAGGCCAATATTGGCCATAGACCAACTTAGGCCAAAAGCCTAAGCTTGGGGGAGTACGTGTTTCTCACTGACATTACATTCATGTCCATACATTTATTCTAGTCGTTGGTGCTCACACTCTTTCATCGTACTATCCATGCTAGTTTCAATTATTTTCTTAGTATTCTTCTTGTGTGTTAGAAAAACCTTGACAAAAAATAGTTGTAGTTTTTAGCTAGTTTGCTTTCCATGCCTGTAGTAGTAATAATTAAAAGAAAACCCAAAAAGATTTCTCGTTCTTCTTTTGCTTGTTGGGAGATTTCCCGTGTAAATAGTTTCTTTTCTTTCTTTGGGGGTCAAGAGTAGAAGTCCATGATGAAAATGTTTAGTGGCTCTCACATGCTTTATTGTTGATTTCACCTTGAACAATATTACTTTGTCTTCTCTCTTGTATTTAATGCTCGCAGATTCCAGCTTAGTCCAATGCACGTGCACAATTATTATTATCCACACCGTTCGGTCGTGCGAGTGAAAGGCAATAATGACGATATATGATGAATTGATTGAGATGAGAAAAGATGGTATGAGCTCGACCTCTCTTGTTTTTGTAAATATGATAGTTCATCATTCCTGATTCAGCCTATTATGAATGAAACATGCTTGCAATGACAATTAGAGATCATAGCTGCTCATGCCATGCTTAGTTAGCTAAGAGTTTATAATGGTCTATCTTGCGTGCCAACATGATATTAAAATGGTTGTGATGTGGTATGATAGGGTGGTATCCTCCTTTGAATGATTCAAGTGGTCTGACTTGGCACATGTTCACGCATGTAGTTGAAACAAAATCAACATAGGCTCCATGATATTTATGTTCATGGTGATTTATATCCTACTCATGCTTGCATTTATTGTCGATTAATTTTAATGCATCACTACAAAAAAAAAGACAGATCAGTGACATTTTGGGCCGAACGAAACTTTTTTCTGTCATACTTATGACACTTCTATGACGATAATTGTGACAAAACCCGGTATCATCATAGATGTGGTGGGGTCCTACTTCTATGACAAAAAATCATGACAGAAAATGGGCTTTTCGTCCTGGGCGGGCCGGAGACGCAGCTGCATGACATTCTTTGGGTTGTCCATGACGGAAAAAACCGTGGTAGAAGCGAGGGCGAGGAAAATATCGGGGTGTTCCAGGTTACGGTGGGTGGTCGGGGCCGAGCGATGCGCGTTTCTCTCGTACACGCATGCGCGTGGGTGCGAGGCGTTGGGCTCTAACTAAACCCGAGCGATTGCACTGCAGGCTACGCGGGCTGGAGGAGTACGGCGATGTCGTCCGCGAGCTTCTTGAGGACGGTGAACTTGTTGGTGGTGGCAACGATCATCTGGTCCAACTGAGAGTCGTAGTTGGCGTCGACGGCGGCCATCCACCAGCCGGTCTCCAACACCGTCTGGAGACGATCCTCGGTGCCATGCCGCAGGCCAAAGTCGTGGACCATCTGGCACAGCCGCTGGCCGCTCACGTGCATCGCCGCCATGGGTCTAGAGTGAGCTCTTTCGTGCTTAGTGTAGGTGCTTAGGCAAATGCTTAGGTACGTACGATGTGGTAGTGATACGTTCATTTTGCATCATGCTTATATGTTGATATTTATTGCATTATCGGCTGTTATTACATGTTTTGTCACAATATTTATGCCTTTTCTCTCTTATTTTACAAGGTTTACATGGAGAGGGAGAATGTCGACAGCTGGAATTCTGGGCTGGAAAAGGAGGCTTTCAGGACCAGACGCCGATGTCTCAAGGCGGAACCGAGGCGGAAACCAATCTAGGGCGCCCGCAGAGCTGTTCTGCCGGGGATACTTCCCTCCGGGAGGGGGAAATCGTCACCGCCATCATCACCAACAACTCTCCCATCTTGGGGAGGGATATCTTCATCAACATCTTCACCAGCACCATCTCCTCTCAAACCCTAGTTCATCTCTTGTACAAATCTTTGTACCCAAACCTCAGATTGGTACCTGTGGGTTGCTAGTAGTGTTTATTACTCCTTGTAGTTGATGGTAGTTGGTTTATTTGGTGGAAGATCATATGTTCAGATCCATTATGCATATTAATACCCCTCTGATCATGAACAACATTATGTCTTGTGAGTAGTTACTTTTTTTCCCGAGGACATGGGAGAAGTCTTGCTATTAGTAGTCATGTGAATTTGGTATTCGTTTGATATTTTGATGAGATATATGTTGTCTCTCCTCTAGTGGTATCATGTGAACATCGACTACATGACACTTCACCATTATTTGGGCCTAGAGGAAGGCACTGGGAAGTAATAAGTAGATGATGGGTTGCTAGAGTGACAAAAGCTTAAACCCTAGTTTATGCGTTGCTTTGCGAGGGGCTGATTTGGATCCACTTGTTTCATGCTATGGTTAGGTTTACCTTAATACTTCTTTTGTAGTTGCGGATGCTTGCAATAGAGGTTAATCATAAGTTGGAGGCTTGTCCAAGTAAGGACAGCACCCAAGCACCGGTCCACCCACATACCAGATTATCAAAGTACCGAACGCGAATCAGATGATCGTGATGAAAACTAGCTTGACGATAATTCCCATGTGTCCTCGGGAGCGCTTTCCTTCATATAAGAGTTTGTCCAGGCTTGTACTTTGCTACAAAAAGGATTGGGCCACCTTGCTGCACCTTATTTACTTTTACATTTTGTCACTTGCAATAAATTACCCTATCACAAAACTATCTGTTACTTATAATTTCAGTGCTTGCAGAAAATACCTTACTGAAAACTGCCTATCATTTTCTTCTGCTCCTCGTTGGGTTCGACACTCTTACTTATCGAAAGGACTACAATAGATCGCCTACACTTGTGGGTCATCAAGACTCTTTTCTGGCGCCGTTGCCGGGGAGTGAAGCGCCTTTGGTAAGTGGAATTTGGTAAGGAAAAATTTATATAGTGTGCTGAAATTTATTGTCACTTGTTACTATGGCTCATAATCCTATGAGGGGCTTGTTCGGGGTATCTTCACCCCGACCAGAAGAGCAAAGAGTTTCTCCTCAACCTACTGAAAATGTTTGCTTTGAAATTCCTTTGGGTATGATAGAGAAATTGCTTGAAAATCCTTTTACAGGAGACGGACCATTGCATCCCGATTTACACCTAATCTATGTGGATGAAGTTTGTGGATTATTTAAGCTTGCAGGTATGCCCGAGGATGTTATCAAGAAGAAGGTCTTCCCTTTATCTTTGAAGGGAGATGCATTGACATGGTTTAGGCTATGTGATGATATTGGATCATGGAACTATAATCGTCTAAAGTTGGAATTTCATCAGAAGTTCTACCCTATGCACCATGTTCATCATGATCGTAATTATATTTATAATTTCTGGCCTCGCGAAGGAGAAAGCATTGATCAAGCTTGGGGGAGGCTTAAGTCAATGTTATATTCATGCCCCAATCATGTGCTCTCAAGAGAAATGATTATTCAAAAAATTTATGCTCGGCTTTCTCTTAATAATCGCTCCATGCTCGATACTTCTTGTTCTGGCTCTTTTATGATGAAGACTATTGAATTCAAATAGGATTTATTGGAAAGAATTAAACGCAACTCTGAAGATTGGGATCTCGACGAAGGTAAGGAGTCAGGTATGACCCCTAAGTTTGATTGTGTTAAAGCTTTTATGGATACCGATGTTTTCCGTGAGTTTAGCACTAAGTATGGACTTGACTCTGAGATAGTAGCTTCTTTCTGTGAATCATTTGCTACTCATGTTGATCGTCCCAAGGAGAAGTGGTTTAAATACCATCCTCCCATTGAAGTAAAAGTAGTTGAACCTGTTAAAGTTGAAGAAAAAAGACTATCACTTATAATGTTGATCATGTTGTTCCTACTGCTTATATTCAGAAACCACCTTTCCCTGTTAGAATAAAGGATCATGCTAAAGCTTCAACTATAGTTCGTAAGAGTAATACTAGAACACCTACACCCCTTGAGCAAATTAAAGTTGAACCTAGTGTTGCTATGGTTAAAGATCTCCTGGTAGAAGATTTAGATGGACATGTTATTTACCTCCAAGAAGAATCTGCTAGAATAGCCAAACCCAATGCTAGGAATAAACATAGACCTATTGTAGGCTTGCATGTTATCTCGGTTAAGATAGGAGATCATTGCTATCATGGTTTATGTGATGTAGGTGCTAGTGCGAGTATTATCCCTCATACCTTATATAAAGAAATTATGCATGATATTGCACTTATTGAGTTAGAAGGGATTGATGTTACTATTAAGCTAGTTAATAGAGACACTATTTCACCAGTTGGAATTGTTAGAGATGTTGAAGTCTTGTGTGGGAAGGTTAAATACCCTACTGATTTTCTTGTTCTTAGTTCCCCACAAGATGAATTTTGTCCCATTATATTTGGTAGACCCCTCTTGAATACTGTTAATGCTAAAATAGACTGCGTGAAAGATATTGTTACTGTTGGATTAGGGGATATGTCTCATGATTTTAACTTTGCTAAATTTCATAGACAACCCCTTGATAAAGAACTACCTAGTAAGGACGAAATTATTGGTCTTGCTTCTATTGTTGTGCCTCCTAATGATCCTTTCGAACAATACTTGCTAGATCATGAAAATGATATGCATATGAATGAGAGAAGGGAAATAGATGAAATATTCTTTAATCAGGGACCCGTATTGAAAAACAACTTGCCTGTTGAAATCCTAGGGGATCCCCATCCACCTAAGGGTTATCCCGTGTTTGAACTTAAACCTTTACCTGATAATCTTAGGTATGTTTATCTTGATGAAAAGAAGATATATCCTATTATTATTAGTGCTAACCTTTCAGAGCAGGAAGAAGAAAAAATATTGAAAACTCTAAAGAAGCACCGTACTGCTATTGGATATACTCTGGATGATCTTAAAGGCATTAGTCCACCTTATGCCAACACAAGATAAAATTGGAAGAAAATGCTAAACTGGTTATTGATCATCAGCGATGGTTAAATCCTAAGATGAAAGAAGTGGTAAGGAAGGAAATACTAAAGCTTCTAGAGGGAGGTATTATCTATCCAGTTGTTGATAGCCAGTGGGTAAGTCATGTCCATTGTGTATCTAAGAAGGGAGGTATGACTGTCGATCATAATGATAAAGATGAATTGATCCCGCAAAGAATAGTTACAGATTATAGGATGGTAATTGATTTCCATAAGTTAAATAAAGCTACTAAGAAAGATCATTACCCTTTGCCTTTTATTGATCAAATGCTAGAAAGTCTATCCAAACATACTCACTTTTGCTTTCTAGATGGTTATTTTGGTTTCTCTCAAATACTGTGTCAAAAGGGGATCAAGAAAAGACCACTTTTACTTGTCCTTTCGGTACCTTTGCTTATAGACGTATGTTGATACGTCTCCAACGTATCTATAATTTTTGATTGTTCCATGCTATTATTTATGAAGTCTTGGATGTTTAATGGGCTTTGTCATACACTTTTATATCATTTTTGGGACTAACCTACTAACCCAAAGGCCCAGTCCAGATTGCTGTTTTTTGCCTGTTTCAGGGCTTTGCAGAAAAAGAATATCAAACGGAGTCCAAACGGAAAAAAACCTTCGCGAGAGATATTTTCGAAGAAAATCACGCACAAGGAACTTGAGAACCACGTTAGGGGAGTATCGAGGCGCCCACGAGGGTGGGGGGGCGCCCCCTGCCTCGTGGGCCCCTCGAGCACCCCCCAGTGTCCTCCTTCCTCCTATATAAGTCTACATACCCCGAAACCTTCAACAACAGAGAGAAAATCCTAATTCCACTGCCGTAACCTTCTGTTCCTATGAGATCCCATCTTGTAGCCTGTTCCGGAGCTCCACCGGAGGGGGATCCATCACGGAGTTCATAATCATCATCATCTCCCTCACCATGAGTTGTGAGTAGTTTACTACAGACCTTCGGGTCCATAGCTAGTATCTAGATGGCTTCTTCTCTCTCTCTGGATCTCAATACAAAGTTCTCCTTGGTCTTCCAGGAGATCTATTCGACGTAATATTATTTGCGGTGTGTTTGTTGAGATCCGATGAATTGTGAGTTTATGATCAAGATTATTTATGAAAGATATTTGGTTCTTCTCTGAACTTTTTATGTGTGCTCATATTATCCTTGCAAGTCTCTTCGAATGATTGTTTTGGTTTGGCCTACTAGATCTATAGTTCTTGCAATGGGAGAAGTGCTTGGCTTTGGGTTCATTTTTACGGTGTCCTTTCCCAGTGACAGTAGGGGCAGCAAGGCACGTATTGTATTGTTGTCATCGAGGATAAAAAGATGGGGTTTATATCATATTGCTTGAGTTTATCCCTCTACATCATGTCATCTTGCTTAAGGCGTTACTCTGTTCTTATGAACTCAATACACTAGATGCATGCTGGATAGTGGTCGATGTGTGGAGTAATAGTAGTAGATGCAGAATCATTTCGGTCTACTTGTCTTGGACGTGATGCCTATATACAATGATCATGCCTAGATAGTCTCATAATTATTCGCTTTTCTATCAATTGCTCGACAGTAATTTGTTTACCCGCCGTAGAATATCGCTATCATGAGAGAAGCCACTAGAGAAAACTATGGCCCCTGGGTCTATGCTTAACATATCAATCTACATCTACTTTACTTTTATCGCTTTTATTTGTTGTTCTTATAAACCAAAAATACCAAAAATATAAACTATCATCTCTATCAGATCTCACTTTTGTAAGTGACCGTAAAGGGATTGACAACCCCTTATCGCGTTGGCTGCGAAGTTCTTATTTGTATGTGCGGGTGCAAGGGACTCGCGCGTGGTCTCTTACTGGATTGATACCTTGGTTCTCAAAAACTGAGTGAAATACTTACACTACTGTGTTGCATCTCCCTTTCCTCTTCGAGGGAATACAACGCAAGCTCGAGAAGTATCATATGCCTTTTGGTTTATGTAATGCACTTGCTACCTTTTCAAAGATGCATGATGGCTATATTCTCTGATTTTGGTGAAAATATTGTTGAGGTTTTCATGGATGATTTCTCCGTTTACGGAACTTCTTTTGATGATCGCTTAAGCAACCTTGATCGAGTTTTGCAGAGATGTGAAGACACTAATCTTGTCTTGAATGGGGAGAAGTGCCACTTTATGGTTAATGAAGGCATTGTCTTGGGACATAAAATTTCTGAAAGAGGTATTGAAGTTGACAAAGCTAAAGTTAATGCTATTGAAAAGATGCCGTGCCCCAAGGACATCAAAGGTATACGAAGTTTCCTTCGTCATGCTGGGTTTTATAGGAGGTTCATTAAGGACTTCTCCAAAATCTCCAGGCCTCTGACTAATCTCTTACAAAAAGATATTCCTTTTGTCTTTGATGATGATTGTCTAGAATCATTTGAAATAGTTAAGAAAGCATTGATCTCTGCGCCTATTGTCCAGCCTCCTGACTGGAATTTACCCTTTGAGATTATGTGCGATGCTAACGATTATGCTGTAGGTGCTATCTTAGGGCAAAGAGTTATAAGAAATTGAATGTTATCCAATATGCTAGTAAAACCCTAGGCAGTGCCTAGAGAAATTATGCTACTACTGAGAAATAATTTTTAGCAGTTGTATTTGCTTGTGATAACTTTAGACCCTATATTGTTGATTCTAAAGTAACTATTCACACTGATCATGCTGCTATCAAGTACCTTATGGAAAAGAAAGATGCTAAACCTAGACTTATTAGATGGGTTCTCTTGCTGCAAGAATTTGACTTGCATATTATTGATAGGAAGGGAGCTGAGAACCCCGTTGCAGACAACTTGTCTAGATTAGAGAATATACTTGATGACCCACAACCTATTGATGATAGATTTCCTGATGAACAATTAGCTGTCATAAATACTTCTCGTACTGCTCCATGGTATGTTGATTATGCTAATTATATTGTTGCTAAGTTTGTACCTCCTAGCTTCACATACCAGCAAAAGATAAAGTTCTTCTATGATTTGAGACATTACTTTGGGATGACCCACATCTTTATAAAGAAGGAGTAGATGGTATTATTAGACGTTGTGTACCTGAGCATGAACAGAAACAGATCCTATGCAAGTGCCACTCCGAAGCTTATGGAGGACACCATGCGGGAGATAGAACTGCACATAAGGTATTGCAATCCAGTTTTTATTGGCCTACTCTCTTCAAGAATGCCCGTAAGTTTGTCTTATCTTGTGATGAATGTCAAAGAATTGGTAATATCAGTAGACGTCAAGAAATGCCTACGAATTATTCACTTGTTATTGAACCATTTGATGTTTGGGACTTTGATTATATGGGACCGTTTCCTGCCTCTAATGGGTACACACATATTCTAGTTGTTATTGATTACGTTACTAAGTGGGTAGAAGCTATTCCAACTAGTAGTGCTGATCATAACACTTCTATTAAGATGCTTAAAGAAGTTATTTTTCCGAGGTTTGGAGCCCCTAGATACTTAATGACTGATGGTGGTTCACACTTTATTCATGGTGCTTTCCGTAAAATGCTTGCAAAGTATGATGTCAACCATAGAATTGCATCCCCTTACCACCCACAGACTAGTGGTCAAGTAGAACTAAGTAATAGAGATTTGAAGTTAATTTTGCAAAAGACAGTTAATAGGTCTAGGAAGAATTGGTCCAAGAAACTTGATGATGCATTAAGGGCTTATAGAACTGCATACAAAAATCCTATGGGTATGTGTCCATACAAAATGGTTTATGGAAAAGCTTGTCACTTACCTCTTGAGCTAGAACATAAGGCATATTGGGCTATTAAATAGCTCAGTTATGATTTCAAGCTTGCTGGTGAGAAGAGGTTATTTGACATTAGCTCTCTTGATGAATGGAGAACCCATGCCTATGAGAATACCAAGCTGTTTAAAGAAAATGTTAAAAGATGGCATGATAAAAGGATACAAAAGCGTGAGTTTAACGTAGGTGATAATGTCTTGCTATACAACTCTCGTTTAAGATTTTTTTTTGCAGGAAAACTTCTCTCTAAGTGGGAAGGACCTTACGTTATCGAGGAGGTCTATCGTTCCGGTGCCATAAAAATCAACAACTTCGAAGGCACGAATCCGAAGGTGGTAAATGGTCAAAGAATCAAACATTATATCTCACGTAACCCTATAAATGTTGAAACCAATGTTATTGAAACCGTAACCCCAGAGGAATACATAAGGGACACTTTCCAGAACGATCCAGACTCCGAAAAGGAAGAGGGACGTGATACGGTCAGTAAACCGACTCCAAAACAGTTCTAAAGGCATTTTTCTCCGTTTTGGAATATTTAGAAAAAAAGAAAAATAAGTGGCTGACCGGAAGAGACACGAGCCGTCCACGAGGGAGGAGGGCGCACCCCCCTTCCTCGTGGGCAGCTCGTGTGCCTCCCGGACTCCGATTTCTTGTATGTTACTCCTTTTGGTCGGTAAAAAATCATTATATCTACTCCCGAAGTTTTTGACCCCTGTATCACGGAAAAATCCTCTGTTTTCATTTCGAGTTGTTTCCGTCGCAGATAAAAGCAACATGTCGTCCCAGGATTCGGAGGGAGAAAGCTATGTAGATGATTCCCTTGCTGACCCTAAGGCCTTAGGGTCAGCAAGGGAATCATCTACCTAAGGGAGCAGTTGCCAAGGGGAGTGCCCATATCCATATCCAAGTTAAGGAAGAAGCCATCATCACCACCCCCGAAGAGGGAGACATAATCATATGGATATGGGAACTCCCCTTGGCAACTGCCAAGCTTGGGGGAATGACCCCGGTATCATATCACCATCACTCCTATCTTTACCGTTTTTCTTAGTTCGATCCTTTTGGTAGTATCTTGATCTAGTAGAATAGAGTTAGCATGATCTAGTTGTGAGCTTTTGCTTTATGTTCTTTACCCTTTGTAATCGAGTCCGTGAGCTATATAATAAAGATTAGTGTTGAGTCAAGGGCTTGATTTCCTCACTTTGGTCATGATAAAAAGAAAGAAAACATAAAGAGTATCCAAGAGATCATATTGATCTTATGTGAAGTAATGACTTCGCATATAAAGAGTATGATGAATAAAAGTTGTTGGGAGTTGACAATCATAGTTTAGGTCATCGTTGCAATTAATAGGAAGTAATAAAGAAAGAGATGTTTCACATACAAATATACTATCTTGGACATCTTTTATGATTGTGAACACTCATTAAAATAAGACATGCTAAAGAGTTGATGTTGGACAAGGAAGACAACATAATGGGTTATGTCTTCTTGTATCCGAAATAAAGTATATTGTCACGGATCATCCAACATGTTGAGCTTGCCTTTCCTCCTCATGCTAGCCAAAAATCCTCGCACCAAGTAGAGATACTACTTGTGCTTCCATACATCCTTAAACCCAGGTTTGCCATGAGAGTCCACCATACCTACCTATGGATTGAGTAAGATCCTTCAAGTAAGTTGTCATGTTGCAAACTCGCTAAAATATGTATGATTTATTAGTGTGGATGAAATAAGCTTTATACGATCTTGTGATATGGAAGTAATAAAAGCGACGGACTGCCTAATAAAGGTCCTTATCACAAGTGGCAATATAAAGTGACGTTCTTCTGTGCTAAGACTTTGTGCATCCACCAATAAAAACACATGACAACCTCTGCTTCCCTCTGCGAAGGGCCTATCTATTATTCTTGCTTTATAAGAGTCAAGGTGAAATCCACCTTTCCTTTTTACATTTTATCCTTTGGCAAGCACATTGTGTTGGAAAGATCCTGACATATATACCCACTTCGATGTAAGTTTTCATGGTCTATTACTGTTGACATTACCCTTGAGGTAAAAGGTTGGGAGGCAACACCATAAGCCCCTATCTTTCTCTGTGTCCGATTAAAACTCCAAAACCATAAGTATTGCGTGAGTGTGAGCAATTGTGAAAGACTATATGATAGTTGAGTATGTAGGCTTGCTGAAAAGCTCTTATATTAACTCTTTCCGATGTTATGATAAATTGCAATTGCTTCAATGACCGAGATCAAAGTTTGTTAGTTCTCAATGAAGTTTATGATTCATGCTCGATATGTTGTTGTTATGAGAATGATCATGATGCCCTCATGTTCGTATTTTTATTTTTATCGACACCTCTATCTCTAAACATGTGGACATATTTTTCGATATCGGCTTTCGCTTGAGGACAAGCGAGGTCTAAGCTTGCGGGAGTTGATACGTCCATTTTGCATCATGCTTATATGTTGATATTTATTGCATTATGGGGTGTTATTACATGTTTTGTCACAATACTTATGCCTTTTCTCTCTTATTTTACAAGGTTTACATGAAGAGGTAGAATGCCAGCAGCTGGAATTCTGGGATGGAAAAGAAGGCTTTCGGGACCAGAGACGCAGCCGTCTCGAGGCGGAACCGAGGCGGAAACCAATCTAGGGCTCCAGCAGAGCTGTTTTACCGGGGATACTTCCCTCCGGGAGGGGGAAATTGTCATCGCCGTCATCACAAACAACTCTCCCATCTTGGGGAGGGATATCTTCATCAACATCTTCACCAACACCATCTCCTCTCAAACCCTAGTTCATCTCTTGTATCCAATCTTTGTACCCAAACCTCAGATTGGTACCTATGGGTTGCTAGTAATGTTGATTACTCCTTGTAGTTGATGCTAGTTGGTTTATTTGGTGGAAGATCATATGTTCAGATCCATTATGCATATTAATACCCCTCTGATCATGAACAATATTATGTCTTGTGAGTAGTTACTTTTGTTCCTGAGGACATGGGAGAAGTCTTGCTATTAGTAGTCATGTGAATTTGGTATTCGTTCGATATTTTTGATGAGATGTATGTTGTCTCTCCTCTAGTGGTATCATGTGAACGTCGACTACATGACACTTCACCATTATTTGGGCCTAGAGGAAGGCATTGGGAAGTAATAAGTAGATGATGGGTTGCTAGAGTGATAGAAGCTTAAACCCTAGTTTATGCGTTGCTTCGTAAGGGGCTGATTTGGATCCACTTGTTTCATGCTATGGTTAGGTTTACCTTAATACTTCTTTCCTAGTTGCGGACGCTTGCGATAGAGGTTAATCATAAGTGTGAGGCTTGTCCAAGTAAGGACAGCACCCAAGCACTGGTCCACCCACATACCAGATTATCAAAGTATTGAACGCGAATCAGATGATCGTGATGAAAACTAGCTTGACGATAATTCCCATGTGTCCTCGGGAGCGCTTTCCATCATATAAGAGTTTGTCCAGGCTTGTCCTTTGCTACAAAAAGGATTGAGCCACCTATCTGCACCTTATTTACTTTTACCTTTTGTCACTTGCAACAAATTACCCTATCACAAAACTATCTGTTACTTATAATTTTAGTGCTTGCAGAAAATACCTTACTGAAGACTGCCTATCATTTCCTTCTGCTCCTCGTTGGGTTAGACACTTTACTTATCGAAAGGACTACGATAGATCCCGTACACTTGTGGGTCATCAGGTAGATGCATTGGAATGGAGGGGAGCCTTTATATGAGGGCAAACTGCGTTGCATTCACATAGTGCAGCCTCTTTTCCCGATCCTCCTCCCATTACTTCCCTCATGCATTAATTGAAGGAGGATGCATTGACCGTTCAACATTTCGGGAACCGCTACTCCCTCCCTCATCTGCATTAAAGCCATATCGGGAACTGCGCTGCCCGCTGTCAAATTGAATAGTACTGCACCGCCCGCTGCACGCCCGGCTGAACACGCCTCCTTGCCTCCATCAAACCCCTCCGTTAAACCCGCATGCAAACCGAGAAACCTACACCGGCCACACGTCCGTTCATGAGCGGGCCGGAATTAAACGCAACACTGGCCGAGCTCCTCCCGTCCGCCCTCAGTTTAGAGAAAGTACAATAGAGTTGAGTCAGCGGGCTATAAGGAATAAACTAGTATATTTCTGCTTAGTTGGAGGAAAAAGAAGAGGAGAGAGAGGGTAAGCGGGCTCTTCGTGAAGAGCCAGCTCTAGCACGTGCTCCTAGGCACTTTTTGAGAATGAAAGGTGGGCCACATAATAAAAAAGTAATACATTCTTTCAATCTACTATTGTATATGTTGGCTATAAGATGGGCTGTAGATGATATGGCACTGGCTTATAGCCAGCAGTTGGCTATACTATTAACCATGCTCTTAAACGAGGCCAGACGCCGACCAAGCTCCTACCGTCCGCCCTCTATTTACACGAGGCCAGACAGACAGCGGGCAAGAATCGCACCCCTCCGTTGCTCCCCCATTTCCTCCTTCACCATTTTCTCCACTCTTCCGATGGCTTCCAAGTAGCCGTTCTCCGGCATATTACCCAGCTGGGTGGCCCGCTGAGCCCACCGGATACGGGCGAGGCTGCCTGGTGCTTCACCAACCTCGCTTGGCCTGACAGAGCCAGTTACCTCCCTCTGCAGGCGCGTGGTTCAGCAACTCGCCGCTCCAGTTCAGCTCGATGAGGAGTGGTGAGTTGCTCCACGCCGGCACGTCGGCGAGCACACCGGTATGGGCGTCGTCGTTGTCGCATCGTACCGCGCCACCAGTGTCTGCGGTGCCGCGCCTCCCATGTCTGTGGGCGCCTCCCGTGCCTGCGGCAGTGCCATGTAGGCAGAGACGGAAGCCGGGTGCGTCGAGAGCAACGAGTCGGTTGCCAGCTTCTCCGTGTCCGCCGCCATCATCGAGGAGAAGTAGAACACGGGAGGCCGCCTCCACTTGGGTCCCATGAAGGCCACCGCCGAGGCGACGACTGCGCATTCAGGTGGTTTCTTTGCTTCTTCGTATCTTCCTCGGACCTTCGTCGACCCTGCAAAGTGTCTGCCCGACATGAGGAAGACAAAGGGATCCGCGGGCGGCCATTTAGATTATGTACTCCCTCTCTATTTAGATTATGTACTCCCTCTCCAGCTGATTGAGGGAGTATTAATTATACCAACAGAGCCGGATTGGCACCGCTTAGTTCATGTAAATGTAATGAAACCCATCATGTTTATATGAAGATCCGCCTTTTTTATACGAAATCCTTCATGCTTATTTGAAATCAGTCCGTGTTTGCATGAATTTCATCTGGTTGGTTAGAGTTGTGAAAATGTCTGCCGCTGGCGTTTGATGTCGTCCTCCACGGAAGGAAGCGGGAGGAAATTTGCCGGCTGCCGTTGGAGATGCTCTTATGCTGGAAATAATAGAGTGACATCCAATCCATTTGAGTTAATTGCGTGTATGATTGTCCCTCTATAAAAAGTTAATTGCATGCACAGTGTACACGTGACTTGCAGGGTGGCTACAACTTCGTACAAAAAATTAAAAATAAACAAGTCCATCCTTAATCTTGTATTCTAAGTACTCTGTGGGTTCCACTGTTAGTACAGTAGCGAAAGAAGTATATATTAAATTAGTAATATATAATATAAAAATCTAAAGTTAAAGACATAATTTGAACTCATGTCATCGCGTTGTGAGCATCCGGTGCTAACCAGTCCAGCACATTTTTGTTGTAGACCATGCTGGAGATATATCTCCATGTCTACTCTTATACTCCATCCGTTCCTAAATATTTGTCTTTTTTTAGATTTCAAATGGCCTACCACATATGGATGTGTATGTAGACATACTTTAGAGTGTAGATTCAATCATTTTGCTCCATACGTAGTCACTTGTTGAAATCTCTAAAAAGACAAATATTTAGGAACGGAGGGAGTAGAAAACAGAGTTGGTGATGATGGTGTGCGTGCCATCCTGCAATATAGGCCATCGGATTTATATCTAACGGATAGGAAGAAAACTATGGCAATTTTGCAAAAATATACCCACACCCCTCTCCACGTTCGCAAATACAGCCTTCCCTCGTTCATCATTTTCTCTCACAAGATAAACTACTCATACAAATGCATCTTGATGTTCCGTGCAACGCACGGGCATCTAGCTAGTTTCTTTCAAAATAGTTACTGCGATAATTGGGTTGAAGTGATATATTTTATGTCTGCCCCGAATGATTTCAGATTCACTAGTAGTAACAAAGAAAAGGTTGCCTTGTTAATTAACAGAAAACAGGGTGAGAACTATCACATGAGGCCAGTACAAACGAAGCACACTGGGTTCAGCGTCATCGTCACTATAGCTGTGAGCGCGCGAGAAGTCTACATATCGAGGAGACTATTGAGTGAGGCACATAGACACAATGCTCGAGAGAGAAACCAATTGACAGATTACGATCAGATCGAGTTGTCACCCTTCTGTTGTCATTGTTGGGGTAGGGGGGAGGGGGAGGGAGAGAAAGACGTATCGAGAGTGTGCGCGGTAGGCACAGAGGCACAACTAGCGAGTGTGTGTATGTGTGTGTGTGTGTGTGTGTGTTTGAAAGAGTAGTAGATATATTACTATAAAGATCGAGGTGCCGCCCTACTCCTTCG
>LR738713.1:613008455-613136752 GCA_902687465.1 Secale cereale
GTGTGTTTGAGAGAGAAGCCAGTCGATAGATTAGTATCAAGATCGAGGTGTCACCCTACTCCTTGGTGTTGGGAAGAGTGTGCGTGTGTGGTTGTGTGGGTGTGGGTGTGTGTGTCGGGGGAGGGGGGCAGTGACACTTACATATCCCTACTCTTATAAAAAACAGAGTTGGTGATTATGGTGTTCCTGCCATCCTGCAATATAGGCCATCTGATATATACCCGACGGATAGGAAGGAAACTGTGGCAATTTTTCAAAAAGATACCCACACCCCTCTACGCATTTGCAAATAAGGCATTCCCTTGTTCATCCTTTTCTCCCACAAGATAAACTACTCATACAAATGCATCGTGATGTTCGATGCAATGCATGGGCATCTTGCTAGTAGGGAGAAGGAGTTTGTGTGACACATATCTAGCTATATTAAGGGATAGGTAGATAGCATTTGTGCGAGGCATACTTAAAGCATCACGCGGATAAACAAAATTGTGTGCATGCAAGTGCCGGAAAAATGAAGCGAGAAACAATGTGTGTGTGTGTGTGTGCGCGCGTGTGTGTGAGAGAGAGGGGAGAGAGAGAGAGCGAAATCTCAAAACAAAAGGTGCTCTGTTGGAATCCCATTGTATGTATTCATATGGTTCCGAAACTCGAGTTAACCTTGGGCATATGTGTGAGATGCATTATTATAATTTGAGACATGAGTGGTTGTGGGTGGGCGGAATTAAAGGGGTGGGCGTGTTCGACAGAGAGAGCGTGTGTGTTTCTGGGTGAGAGACTTGTAGGATGGGGTAGAAAGACAAATTCTAACCTTGACGGAGGGAGAGAAATACATGAAGTGCGCGTGTGTGATTCCGATGCCCACAGGGAAATGAGATATGTATGCGTGCGAGAGAGATTGCACAATTCATTCATGTATCACTATCTAGCGATCGTGGACGTGCATCGCTTGAACATAAATCAATATCTACTTCGTATCGTGGCCAAAGGTACAATATCGTTTCAACGGTATAAAGATTGGACACTCACATATCACATTTTTTTCTATTTAAATAAACCTTTTTAGTTGTGCATGCCAAAGTTACAGTGATGTTTCTTCAAACAACCAATGTAGCTATCATGTACATGCACCATTGTTACTCTTGCATTCAAAATCATTAGTCTTGGATGATTTAAGGTTCTATTATGAAGTAATATATGTACTATTCATATATGAATTCAACGGGTACGCATTTTATAAAATGGAGGCTATGTAATCATATGAGGTAACACTTTTAAGTAGCAGACTACAATATCCATTTCTTTTTGTGCGCCTCTACACTAACACGTCAATACATTATGTTTAAAGTAAATAACCAATTGCACTAAATTATCTATTTACAAGAGAAATACATAGGCTGAGCGTTTGATCCCTTTTTTGTGAACGCGCCACTACACCCGTACAATTGGCCGTGCCCATGTGAACGTCCATGTTATCGGCACATCATCCCGAGTTGTTGTCTTTTTTCTGGCGTGGACTTCACACCAGTTATTAACTGCTGACATGTGCCCCGTGTACACAGTCTCGCATGACCTTCCCGCAAGCACGGTCCAAAATTAGTTGAAACTGGATACAAACGATCCAGCGGGCGGCAAAATCTCCCGCCTCCTTCTAAAATTTCCGCCACCTTAGTCTTTAGCATGCGAAATTCCCCTTTTATCCTTGGTGCACGGAGACCAACAGTTACAATACCGCCCTCATATACATAATAGGTCGGGGCTGCTTTGGTAACTTCCGGTTCCCCCCACTACATGGCACCCCCATTTCCTCTCCCCCTCCCGCAAAAACGACTAACTCCAGAGCACCAGAGCATCTCACATCACTCCGTCCGTACTTCATCGGCCTTTCTCCCCTCCCCTCTCGAAACCCTAGACTGCTCATCCACCGGCGTACCAGAGACCATTCATTGCCAGCGGCGTCCACCTCGCCGGATCTACTTCTGCGGCCGCATCTACCCCTCCCACCTCCCCTAGAAACAAGTAGACTGCTCATACACCACTGTACCACAGCCCATTCAGTGTCGGCCTTGTCCACGGCGTCGGATCTGCTTCGTCGGTACTCTCCTCAACTGTAGCACATCTGCAGCGGCTCATTCGTACTCCCCACCGGAGATGCTTCGACCACACACCCCCGGAGCCGCCCCACCGACGCCCCGGTCGACGGCCTCTGATCCTCTTCGCTAACACCTTCCTCAACCCTACCGGAGACACTTCGCCGACACCATCGTCTACCCCACCGAAGTAGCTTCACCTATACCATTTTCAACCCTACCAGGGCCGCTTTGCCAACTCAGAAGTCCACCGCCTCAGATCCGCTTCCTCGCACCCTCATTTAACCTACCGGAGCAACTTCTGATGCCCCGTCCATGGCCGCACATCCGCATCGTCGACACCATCCTGAACCCAACCACCGGGGCAGCTTCACCTACGCCCTCGTCCACGGCCATAGATCCGCTTCGCCCACACCATAGTCCACCCTACCCGAGCCACTCCACAAACACCCTACTCGACGGTTCTAGATCTCCTTACCGGACCCCGACAGCCAGCATAGCATCATCACCCTTGACGTTTCTCACCCGACTCCCACCGTGTGGCAAGATGCCAAGCACCCGCCATGGCCTAGGTACTTGTCACCTTTAAACCCGTCCAGCATCACCTACCCAATGTACTTCAAATATACTAACAGGTCGCTGTTACCTGTTATGCAGCTGGCAAAAACTACAAGGACGATGTTTCTTCTGGATCTAACATCTTGGCCGACCAAGATCCTGGACCGAGGCATTGCTATGATCTTGTAAGCGTGGCTCTCTCTCTTATATTGTTCTGTGCCTGCCATGGTGCTTTGCTAGGATTATCGACCAGTAATCCCTTTGTGCAGAAAATGATGTCTACTACTGGCTGCTAAATTAGATATGTAGATGTCATACATGATACTACCTCGTACCTCCATTCCTAAATATAAGTCTTTCTAGAGATTCCACTATGGGCTACATACGGAGCAAAATGAGTGAATATACACTCGAAAATGCATCTATATACATATGTATGTGGTCAATACTAGAATCTCTACATAGACATATATTTAGGAACAGAGGCAGTACATTACACAAAATCGTAGGTGGCATGTAGGAATTCCAGTACACTACATTAGGCTCCCTTAGAGTGCCTGCTAGTCCAGCACACAGAGTCATGGCTAGTTTATGCTACGCACACAATCATTAATTGGTGGTTTAAATATGCGCAAGGGATATGCAATGTATTATCATGTAGAGATGTCTGAAATTAGTCGTGTCAACTTGCAGATAGGGTTACACAATGAAAAAGTACAAGATGTATATGGCAATTTCATGGAACATCACAAAAAAAGGAGAGCCAGCGATGAGCCTATGCACTGTGCTATGGTACGTCACTCCTCCATTGCAATCATCGTGACATGTTATTTGTATGTCAGTTTTATTGGCCAAGTTTCTTAGGGACAGTTATTATGAGTTATCCTAAGAAAATAAGCACCTGTGAATATAAGCTCCATGTAATAAGCCAACTAGTTCTTTTCATTGCGTTTTCAGCTTATCTTTGGTATGATCAGTGAAAAGTCTAGATTGCATTATATTTTTTCATTTTGCTGCCCATACGAAAATTAATTTGACTTGCAAACATCACAAATTGAACCCAGTGCAGTAATTAATATGATAGGAAAACAGACCATCACTATTTGCTCAAAATGCAAATACAAAGATACCATCTACTTGGCACAATCTACTTTGGTCAATGTTTTCCATAGAGATCACATTGCCTAAGTTAAACAAAAATGCATGACCATCACTGTTTGCTTTGATTACTTGCTGTTCTGGACCTAACACTCTAACAAAGCTTGTCAATGATTTAAACACTAAGGGCTGCTATAGTGGGGCCTTTTCTAACTCATAGGTGACATAAAGGTTTGGTTGTACACTAAAGTAGGCTCTCCAAGAGTACCTGGAGATCCAGTTCGAAGGTATGCCTAGTTTTTACATAGTGCAGACATAGTAAATGCTCATTTCATTGTGTGCAAGTGCAAGAGATGCGGCATGTTTCATTATGTGGTGTTGTTTTGTTATAATCTCATCCTTTTGTGTTCACAAACAGGAAAGTATGCATATTTATCTTCCAAGGAGACGAGTAACTAGTTTGTGTCACCTTGCAGAGGGGGTGCAATGAAGATAAGATTGAGGATTTCCAAGTACAAGATGTTAGGAAGGAGCCTTGCAAGAGAAGTAGGAGCTGCACTGAGCCTCTTCAACCTCTTAAGGTAAGTCACTGTATCCAACTCAACAGTTCAATTCCTTGTTTGTTTCAGGCATAGTTAATTTTCTCTTTTCAATTGCTTTATTTGTCCTCAGTTAATGAGATGCCTGATGTTGGGTACTTGTATAACTATTAGTTGACATAATTAAAGGCCTTACCATTTAATTACTCTGCTGAAGTGTGCCTGAAGCTTTGAAGTCTATTAACCAACTATTATTGAATGAGGCTCACAATCTAGTTTATACTAGGCTAATGATTGCATAATTTTGCTTGCTGTAGTATGTTTGTATGAAATCCTCTGTTGTTCATTATGCTCCCTAAGACTTTAATTGAGCTACAGAATGGCCAACTGCTTGCTTACTTCTACGCAACATGTTGTCTAAATTTGTAACTTGTCTATGTTTTGGATTGGGCCCCAACATCATGCTCCTCTGGTGAGCTAAGAGAGATTTCTGTATGCAGGCTGCACAGACTATCTTTTTTATAATTTTTAAAATATCACATGCTTATGCTTCATGACGTGTAACATTATTGTTAGTCCTGTTTTGCCATGTACAAAATAGTCTGTCTTGCGCGCTTCACTGTTGTAACTACATTTTTGCCCTACTCATGTGTACTTACAGAAACATTTCAGGATGAAGTGACATCAACACAAAGATTTGCGAGCAGTGCGGCATGGCCGTTACCAACTAGAGATGGAATGTGCTGATGTTCTCGGGCATCAACTAGAGGTGGCAAGACTACGTGTACATGATTCTGAACAAACAATCAACAATTTGAGACTGGACATGCAGGTATTAGATGTAGGGGCCAAAATAATGAAACAAGACACTGAGGTAACAATGAAGGAATTGGAGATTTTGTAGACTGAAATTTGTGCTATCTAAATCCGGCCAATCCTATTTTCTAAAGAAATTATAGTTCAAATGGTAAGTTATGTTGATGCGCGTCCATGATGTATGAGCTGTATTTGCCCAGTGTATGCAATTTTCTCTTTGTGTATGTTTTTTTATCACTGGTGCCGAACCATAATGCCTAGTGGGTATAATCAGCTGTAATTTCTTTATTGTATAGTGTCGGATTATTCTATGTTTCTATGCCTTAGTCTCTTTATTGTATAGTGTATGATTTTTAGAGGTGATAGTGTTGAGTAGGATAATTCTTTGAATATGCTATATCGTTCAAAAGGGGGCCAACTCACCCAAACGTTGTAGTGACCATGGCTCTCCACAGGTCGTACGATCCATGGGCCATCTACGGGACGAACGATCCATGGCCTTCTATGGCCGTCGGATTCGTGGGCCTTCTGTGGGCTCTCGGATCTGTGGGCCTTCTATCGGATGTTGGATCCATGGGCCTTCTATGGGTCGTTGGATCAATGGGCCTTCTATGGGCCGTCGGGTCAATGGGCCTTCTACATCACGTAGGATCCATGGGCCTTCTACGGGCCGTCTCATCTATGGGCCTTGTACCGACCGTATAAGGGGCCGTAAACGGGCTAGAGTGGAAATCGTATGTTTTATGGGCTGACCATAACGGGCCGTTAATAGGCCGTATTTGATGATGCTATGAAAATGGCCCAATGTATTAACGGGCCACAAACGGGCCGACTGTAACCACATGCTGAATTTGCCCCACAAGCAAAAAATGACAGTAACGGGCCGAAAGTAAACGAATGCTGGAAATGAGCCCAAGAATAAATGGGCCCTGAGAAGGCCGAAAGATAACATGGGCTGGAAACGGCCCAACGGAATAATGGGCCATTAATGGGTATAAAGTGATACAATGTTCATTACGGGCCGGTTTTACCACGGGCCGTTAATGGGTCGAGTGTTACTAATGGCCTCATATGGGCCAAAAGACGTCATGGTCCGGAAGTTTAAACGGGCTGGAATTATATTGGACGGCCCAGATGACGCGACTGGGCCTAATTCGGATAGGTAGTAAATGGGCCCTGGTTTAGCGGGCTGTAAATGGGCTATACGCAAACAGGCCGTTAACAGGCTTGCCGTGGGCCGGCCCGCCACCTTTTGACCAAGTCAAATGGGCCGGTCTTTTCACAGGAATGGGCCTTTGTAGGGGCCGTGCCACGTTTCGACGTATCATAGGCGCTTTGGGTCCAATGAGTAGATGACGCTACTGGGCCTAATTCGAATAGGCCGTAAACGGGCCCTGGGTTAGTGGGCTGTAAATGGGCTATATGCGAACAGGCCGTTAACAGGCTTGCCGTGGGACGGCCCGCCACCTTTTGACTAAGTCAAGCGGGCCGGCCTTTTCTTAGGAATGGGCCTCTGTTGGGTCGTGCCACGTGTCGACGTATCATAGGCGCTTTGGGACCAATGAGTGGATGACATCTGTCCCAACGGTGAGCCGACACGTGTTTCCTCCAGCCAATGATGATTTTACACGTGGAAAATCCCCATTGGTCGAGGCTGTTAACGGGTTATCGGATCCAAAACCGGACCCGATAGCTTAACGGCGTTCTGTTACGGTGGATGCCATGTGTCGGTCACCCTTGACGAAAGCACTTCTGTGACGCGCGATTTATCGTCATGGAAGTGGACACTTCCGTGATGATAATTTTGGTAATGTCATGGAACACTTCTACGACAACACATGTATGATTATATTCATTCTGTCATAAATTTGTCATGGATGTACATGCAAGACAGATAACATGACCTACTGTGACAAACACGTATCATCATGGAAGTGTATTTTTTTGTAGTGCCTGTTCATGACCGTTGTCACTCTCTAACTGGTCGCTTCCCAGTCTCTTTCTAGCCTTCACCTGTACTAAGCGGGAATACTGCTTGTGCATCCACTTCCATAAACCCCAAAGTTATTCCATATGAGTCCACCATACCTTCCTATATGCGGTATCTACCTGCCGTTCCAAGTAAATTTGTATGTGCCAAACTCTAAACCTTCAAATAAAATTCTGTTTTGTATGCTCGAACAGCTCATGTATCAACTAGGGTTGTCTATATCTTCCATTCTAGGTGGGTTATTCTCACGATGAGTGGACTCCGCTCATCATTCATGAGAAAATGGCTGGTAACCGGGATGCCCAGTCCCATGCTCAAATCATAATAAATAAACAAAACTCCCCCAGGGCTGTTGCTGGTTTGGACTGTACCCATTGTTTCGGGCTAGCCGTGGAGTGTGCTTGTAGGTGGTTGGGGGAGTCAAAACTTTACCATTCTGTTTGGGAACTGCCTATAATGTGTGTAGCATGGAAGATATCGAGATTCTTGGTTGTTATGTTGACAATGAGAGTATATCGCTCAAAATATTATTCATATATATTTAAAAATCAAGCTGTAGCACCTCTACAAATCCCTGCTTCCCTCTGCGAAGGGCCTATCCATTTACTTTTATGCTGAGTCATCATCCTCTTATTAAAGAGCACCAGTTGGAGAGCACCGCTGTCATTTGCATGTATTGCTATTAATTTGCATTAAGTATGATTATGACTGGATCTCTTTTACCAAGAATCACAATGTCTAGTCAGTCATTGATCTTTAAAGGTGCTCTTCATTTATGTTTTGCGGTCTCAGAAAGGGCTAGCAAGATACCATCTTGTTATATCATATCATGATTGTTTTGAGAAAGTGTTGTCATCCGAGGTTTATTATTATTGCTCGCTAGTTAATTATGCCATTGATATGAATAGACATGAGACCTGAAAGTTATTGCGAATGTGGTTAGTTCATGATCTTTGCTGAAAACTTGAATGCTGGCTTTACATATTTAGAACAACAAGAGCAAACCGAGTTTGTCAAAGTTTTTCTTTATCACTTTCAGTTTATCAACTGAATTGCTTGAGGACAAGCAAATGTTTAAGCTTGGGGGAGTTGATACGTCTCCAACGTATCTACTTTTCCAAACACTTTTGCCCTTGTTTTGGACTCTAACTCGCATGATTTGAATGGAACTAACCCGTACTGACGTTGTTTTAAGCAGAATTGCCATGGTGTTATTTTTGTGCAAAAATAAAAGTTCTCGGAATGACCTAAAAATCAACAGAGAATTATTTTGGAATATATAATAAATATCTGCGGAAAGATCCATGCCAGGGGGGCCACACCCAGTCCACGAGGGTGGGGGCGCGCCCCCTCCCCCGGGGCGCGCCCCCCTGCTTCGTGGGCCCCCTGTTGCTCCATCGACGTACCCCTGGACTCCATATATTCACTTTCGGGGAGAAAAAAATCGGAGAGGATGAATTATTGCATTTTACGATACAGAGGCGCCGCCAAGCCCTAATCTCTCTCGGGAGGGCTGATCTAGAGTCCGTTCAGGACTCCGGAGAGGGGAGATCGTCGCCATCGTCATCATCAACCTTCCTCCATCACCAATTCCATGATGCTCACCGCCGTGTGTGACTAATACCATTGTAGGCTTGCTGGACGGTGATGAGTTGGATGAGATTTACCATGTAATCGAGTTAGTTTTGTTAGGGTTTAATCCCTAGTATCCAATATGTTCTAAGATTGATGTTGCTATGACTTTGCCATGCTTAATGCTCGTCACTAGGGCCCGAGTGCCATGATTTCAGATCTGAACCTGTTATGTTCTCATGAATATATGTGTGTTCTTGGTCCTATCTTGCAAGTCAATAGTCACCTACTATGTATTATGATCCGGCAACCCCGAAGTGACAACAATCGGGACCACTCCCGGTAATGACCGTAGTTTGAGGAGTTCATGTATTCACTATGTGTTAATGCTTTGGTCCGGTACTCTATTAAAAGGAGGCCTTAATATCCCTTAGATTCCACTAGGACCCCGCTGCCACGAGAGGGTAGGACAAAAGATGGCATGCAAGTTCTTTTCCATAAGCACGTATGACTATATTCGGAATACATGCCTACATTACATTGATGAACTGGAGCTAGTTCTGTGTCACCCTAGGTTATAACTGTTACATGAGGAATCGCATCCAACATAATTCTCCATCTTCTATCCAGTGCCTACGAGCTTTTCACATATTGCTTGTTGCTTATTTACTTTTCTGCTGCTACTGTTACAAAAACTACAAAAAACACAATCGTTACTTTTATTATTGTTACCACTATTTCCATATTACCTTGCTACTAAATTACCTTGCTGCAAATACTAAGTTTCCAGGTGTTGTTGATTTGACAACTCAGCTGCTAATACTTAAGTGTATTCTCTGGCTCCCCTTGTGTCGAATCAATAAATTTGGGTTGAATGCTTTACCCTCGAAAACTGTTGCGATCCCCTACACTTGTGGGTTATCAAGACTATTTTCTGGCGCCGTTGCCGGGGAGCATAGCTATATTCTTTAAGTCACTTGGGATTTATATCTGTTGATCACTATGAAGAGCTTGAAGGACTCAAAAACAAAGATCTTTCCCTCAACTACGAGGGGAGGTAAGGAACTGCCATCTAACTCTGCACTTGATTCACCCTCTGTATGAGTAAATTTGCGACACCTACTCCTGCTATTGAATCTGATATGTCGCATGTTCTTGATGATGCCACTTCTGCTATGTATGACGAAACTACTTCTATGCTTGATAATACTGTGCCACTAGGTGAATTTCTAGATGAACAAATTGCTAAGGTTAGGGAGAATGCAAATATTGAAACTGATAATATTTATGAAAGTGATGATGAAGATTCTCCCCCTAGATATGAATTACCTGTTATTCCTGAGGGTTATGTTATGGATGAAGAAACTGCTAGAGACTTTCTTGCTTGCAACGATGGATATGATCTTAAGAAATTATTAGCTAAGCTAAAAGAAAAGTCTTTGAATGCTAGAATGAAATATGACCCTGCTTTTGCTACTTCACCTATCTTTGTTACTCATAAGGATTATGATTTCTCTGTTAAAAGTTTTTATTATATCCCTCTTGGATGCCCATCATATTTAGGACTAAATTCATAACCAAAGAAAATTACCATGCTGTTCTAAAAGACTCTCAAAATAATATAAGTGAAGCACTGAGAGTTCATCAATTTCTTCAAAATAAAACCACCATCATGCTCTAAAAAAATATAAGTGAAGTACTAGAGCAAACCACAAACTACTCCAAAAGATATAAGTGAATATCAATGAGTAGTTGAATAATTATGTAACTATGTCAAGACTCTCTAACATTTAAGAATTTCAGATCTTGGGATATTATCCAAACAGCAAGCAAAACAAAATAAAATAAATTGACGCTCCAAGCAAAACACATATCATGTGGTGAATAAAAATATAGTCTCATGTAAAGTTACCGATGAACGAAGACGAAAGAGGGGATACCTTTCGGGGCATCCCCGGATTAGGCTCTTGGTTGTCCTTGAGTATTGCCTTGGGGTGCCTTGGGCATCCCCAGGCTTAGGCTCTTGTCACTCCTTATTCCATAGTCCATCGAATCTTTACCCAAAACTTGAAAACTTCACAACACAAAACTCAACAGAAAACTCGTAAGCTCCGTTAGTATAAGAAAATAAAACCACCACTTAGGTACTATTGTGAACTCATTCTAAATTCATATTGGTGTAATATCTACTGTATTCCAACTTCTCTATGGTTCATACCCTCCGATACTACTCATAGATTCATCAAAATAAGCAAACAACACATAGAAAACAGAATCTGTCAAAAACAGAACAGTCTGTAGCAATTTGTAACTTTCGAATACTTGTGTAACTCAAAAAATTCTAAAATAAATTGGTGGACGTGAGGAATTTTTCTATTAATCTTCTGCAAACAGAATCAACTCAAAAGCACTATTCTGTAAAAAAAATGGCAGCTAATCTCGTGAGCGCGAAGTTTCTGTTTTTTACAGCAAGATCACAAAGACTTCCACCCAAGTCTTCTCAAAGGTTCTACTTGGCACTTTATTGAAACAAAAGCTATAAAACATGATTACTACTGTAGCTTAATCATGTGAACACACAAAAATAGTAGGGGTAAATATTGGGTTGTCTCCCAACAAGCGCTTTTCTTTAAATCCTTTTAGCTAGGCATTGAGATTTCAATGATGCTCACATGAAAGATAAGAATTGAAACATAAAGAGAGCACCATGAAGAATATAACTAGCACATTTAAGTCTAACCCGCTTCCTCTGCATAGGTATTTTGTGAGCAAACAACTTATGGGAATGATAATCAACTAGCATAGGAAGGGATAACGAGCATAACTTCAAGATTTTAAGCACATAGAGAGGAAACTTGATATTATTGCAATATGTATAAGTGATGACCCACAACCGTAAGGGATCTATTGCAGCGTTTTCGATAAGTAAGAGTGTCGAACCCAACGAGGAGCAGAAGGTATTGATAAGCGATTCTGAGCAAGAAATTACTGCAAGCACTGAAAGATAACTTTTTAGGGGTTTTCTTGATATAAGCGACAGGAAAGTAAAAGCAAGCAAAATAAAAGGTACTAAGAGTAACAAGTGGCCCAATCCTTTCTGAACAAAGGAGAGGCCTAGCAACTGAACTTATAAAGGCTAAAGCGTTCCTGAGGACACACGAGAGAGGTGGTCATGTGCTTTCGCCATATTCCGTATCGATACTATGTTATGTGTTGATAAGTGTTGAGTGGGTGGATCTATGCTAGTACACTCTCTAGACTAAGATGAGTGCACTCTTATGATTAAACACCTTGCAAGCATCCGCAAATACAAGATAGAATTTAAGGCAAAAGCCTAACCATAGCAATACGACCGATGATCCATTGATCCCTTGTGCAAAAGCGTGCGAACTGGGGTTCAGGTTTCTGTCACTCCGGCAACCCACCGTAAGCATTCTTTGTACACAATGTATTCCCCTAGGTCCTTAATAAGGCGAAGTGTTGAGTGTTCGACTCACACAACACCACTAGTAGAATGACAACGCAACTTAAGTATCAAACAACACATATTACTTCAACAGCATATGACTACTAACAACAAGACCTTCCCCATGTCCTCAAGAACTAAGGTAACTACTCACAAGACATAAAAGAGATCATGATCAGTGGAGATAAATGGGTGATAAACAATCTGGACATAATAATATTTCTCCAACAAAACTCAATAGCATTCACCACAAAGTAGTAATCAACACCGATGGAGTAGAGAGGATAGGTAGTACGAGTTACAACACAAGTTGCAATTGTGAGATGAGATTTGGATGAAGATGGAGATGGTGCTGATGTTGGGGATGATGTTGATGATGATCTCGATGATGCCCGTGACGATGGTGATGACGATGGCGATGATCTCCCCTTCCGGGAGATGATCTCCCCGGCGGAATCTGCCCGTCGGAGATGGCTTTTTCTTCTCTGTAGGTTTCCGCCACGGAGGGGCGGCGGAACTCCGTAAAAACTCTCGTCCACTTTTTACTGCTGAATCCTGCGTCTGCTGCTTCGGCATCGGAAAGTTGCAAACTGTGTAAAATAGGCCAAAACAACATAAGAACATCATCGTAACGTGAAATATATCAATGAATAAGGATAAATTACGATATAAAATAGTGATGCATTTTGGACGTATCAACACCCCCAAGCTTAGACCTCGCTTGTCCCCAAGCGAATGCTGAGCTCGGTAAACCTGTCCACAAGTTTAGAGAGTGAAGTGTCGATAAGTAGAATACGGACAAGAAGCATCACAGCTTCTTCACCAACTCAGATATACTCAACAGCAATCTTCAACTCATAAGGCCCTTATAAAAGAGTGATAACACTTATATTCAAAAGTAGGGCTAAGGAAACTCATCAAATCATGGCAAACATGTCCTTCGGTCAAAGAACAACAAATAAATTTAACTTTTGCTCTTCCTCTTATGTTTTGATGAGATTAATTGAAGCTTTTGAAAGAACATGTTATAAGGCAAGAAGTGAAATTGTTAACACAAAGGAAGATATTTGCCTTAGCTGGGCTTGACAAACAACTTACTTATCAAATGATAATGTCAACAAGGATATGATATGACAAATCTTAATGCAACTTTATATGAATGAATCCTTGTCAACATCAAATGTCTGCTCTCTTTAAGAATAGAAGGAAGTAGGAATAACTGACTCAACCCAAAATTAAAAGATAGGCCCTGCTCTAGGGAAGTAGGGAAAACTCATGTGCTATCCTTAAATCAAACAGAATGAAAACAAGTTTTGAGAGGTGCATGATTTGTCAACGAATGCTAATAGATAACTCAATTACTTCTCGAGCTGGACAAGTTTCAAGGAACGGCTCCCGCATGAGGACGATCACATCCTCTTAATCTCCTTTGTTTATCACTGCCAAAGTTTTCTGATTTCTCATGAACAAAGTGTGAAGGAGGGTTTGTTTGTTATATTATTTTTGAGCCGGGCGCACTCTTTGCCAGTTCATTCTCGTATTATGGTTTTGCACATTAGACATGCAATCCCGGGGTGAAGCTTGTCCAACTCAAAAAGACAATGAATTAACTATTACTTCCTCATGAGCTAAAGCAGAGGCACAAAATAAAAGATTTTGAACATTTAAGGATAACACATAAATTCTGTACTTTAGGAGGTGGTAGTGGAATACCACAAATAGGGAGGTATGGTGGACTCATATGGAGGGTATTGGTTTTAAGGGTATGGATGCACAAGCAGAATTCCGCTTAGTACAGAGTTAGGCTAGCAAAGGTTCTGAGAGAACAGACAATTGATGATGACTATGACGCAAAGCAATATAAAGCATAAACATTGAGGTAAGCATAACACATCAAGTTGTCTTCCTTGTCAGCATAACACTTCAAGCATAATAACATAAAGGTTTTGGCTATGTCGATACTTTTAAGAAAATCATGCTTGTTGTTATGACCAAACCTATGTTTACCAAGATTAAATAAAGTTTTCACAGCCATACCTGATATAAGGTCAATACTCCCCATAAGAATCATCATATAAGGTCGATTGCGTGAAGAGAATACCGAGTGCAGCAAAGGAACCAATAGACTTCTCATTAATATTCCATCATAGATGACTCCACACTCACGGATACAATCTCTCCACCGAAGGAGTGATAGACCTCAATGCACAAAACTATTTCATATAGCAACCTCCCTAAACATGATATGACTCTACTTGACTCTAAAAGAAAAAGATAAAGATAAAGATATCGGGCACTCCCCCAAGCTTGGAACAAGCCAAGGGAATGCCGTTACCCAAGGAGATTTCACTCCTCATTCTTGTTGGCGTTGATCACGTAGTCCTCGGCGAAACGCTTCCATGGAAGGGGTTCTCCAGTCTCATATGAGAAGTTTGTCTCTTGAATCCTGCATGCAGCACCCATACCCATGCGCATAAACCTTAGTTCATACTCACAGTTCTGGTTATGTAGATCAAAAATTTGCCCTTGGAGCTCTTCAATTCTTTCTTCAGACACGGTGATGCTTTTCCACATCTCCTTCATCTCCTTCAGGAAGTAGGTCTTCAGCTCGTTGATGATGTCAAAGTTAGCTTCAACACCACGCTCGATCATCTTCTTGTACTTGAAGACTTCTTGCTCCACTTCTTCCAGCCTGGCCTGGATGCTCCCCTCCTTGATAGGTCCCTTCAGATCTTCTTGATGAAGGACACCGTCCTCCATCCGAACAACCTGAGGGTGCTTCTTCACCTCAGCGAGGTAAGGGTTGATGACGTTGACGACGAACTTGTCCTTGGGGGAACTTGGAGAAGCCATGGCACCTAGATTCAGCTGAAAGATTCCCTGGCAGAAACAGATCGAAAAGAAAACACACGAAATCGCAAGATACGTTGCCGGAACAATCCGGGCAAATATATAGCAAAAATTTGTGCACAGAAAGGAAGGTAACAGGCTAAAGCAGGGTCGGAGACGGGCTTCCGGGTGTCCAGGCGGCCTCCCGGTGCGGCCAGGAGGTAGGGCGCGCCAGGGGGGCGCCTGGACCCCCTGGAGCTCGTCTCCGGCTCCACTTAGGCTCAGATTTTTACTAATTTTGCAAAAACTCATAATACGGAACTTTTATGGCGGTTCGCGATGTTTCCTTACCGTAATACATACCTTTTCTTTATTCTGCTTCCGCTGGCGTCTGAAACAGGGCTGCAACATGTTCTTCGTGAGTTGTTGTGTCTATTATATTCACATCAACATTGACAGGGTCTCCTGCTATGTAATGTTTAAGTCTTTGCCCATTCACAACTTGAGGTTTGGTGCCTTCAAAATTGTTAATCTTAATTGCACCAGACCGATATACTTCTTCAATATGAAATGGTCCTTCCCACCTGGAAAGTAGTTTGCCTGGAGAAAACCTGAAACGGGATCTAAACAACAAAACTTTATCACCAACATTAAATTCACGTTTCAGAATCTTCCTATCATGCCACTTCTTTACCTTTTCCTTGAACATTTTAGCGCTCTCGTAAGCTTCACTTCTCCATTCATCTAGAGAAGTCAAGTTCATGAGGCGCTTCTCACCAGCTAATTTTGGGTCAGCATTAAGCTCTCTAACAGCCCAGAAAGCTTTGTGCTCTAACTCTAATGGCAAATGGCAAGCTTTGCCATACACCATCTTATAGGGGGACATGCCCATGGGGTTTTTGTAAGCAGTTCTATACGCCCACAAACATCTCCTAACTTATTTGACCAGTCCTTTCTATTTCTGTTTACTGTCTTCTGTAAGATCAACTTAATCTCTCTATTGGTGAGCTCAACTTGCCCACTAGTTTGAGGATGATATGGTGAAGCAATTCTATGATTGACATCGTATTTTGCTAAAGCTTTTCTAAAAGCTCCGTGCGTGAAGTGTGATCCTCCATCAGTCATGAGATACCTAGGTACACCAAACCTAGGAAAAATTACATCCTTGAGCATTTTCAAAGATGACTTGTGATCAGCACTTTCAGTGGGGATTGCTTCAACCCACTTGGTCACGTAATCAACAGCTACTAAAACGTGCGTGTACTTGTGCGAAGAAGGAAAAGGACCCATAAAGTCAAAACCCCAGCAATCAAAAGGTTCAATCACTAGTGAGTAATTCATAGGCATCTCATTCCTTCTACTAATGTTACCAACTCTCTGACATTTATCACAGGCTAAAACATAATTTCTAGCATCCTTAAAGAGAGTAGGCCAATAAAAACCTGATTGAAGAACCTTATGTGCAGTCCTCTCACCGGCATGATGTCCGCCATAGGGACTATCATGACACTGTCTGAGAATGTCCTTCTGCTCATGTTCCGGTATACATCTTCTCACGATCCCATCGGGGCCTTCTTTGAAAAGATGTGGGTCATCCCAAAAGTAGTGCCTCAAATCATGAAAGAACTTCTTCCTTTGCTGAAATGTTAAACCTGGAGGCAAATACTTTGCAACAATAAAATTAGCATAATCTGCAAACCAAGGATCGGAAGGAGATTGTACTTTTACAACGGCAAGTTGTTCGTCTGGAAAACTGTCGTTGACTGGGATGGGATCGTGCGGTATATCTTCCATCCTTGAAAGATTGTCCGCTATCGGATTGTCTTTCCCTTTCCTATCAACAATCTGCAAATCAAATTCTTGAAGAAGGAGTACCCATCTGATAAGCCTTGGCTTGGCATCCTTCTTTGTCATAAGGTACTTAATGGCAGCATGATCAGTATGAATAATAACTTTGGAATCAACAATATACTGCCTAAACTTATCACAAGCAAATACTACAGCTAAGAACTCCTTCTCAGTAGTAGCATAATTTCTTTGAGCACTATCAAGGGTTTTGCTAGCATAATGTATAACATTCAATTTCTTATCAACTCTTTGTCCTAAAACAGCTCCAACAGAAAAATCACTAGCATCACACATAATCTCAGAAGGTAAATTTCAGTCAGGTGGTTGTACTATAGGAGCGGTTATTAAAGCTTTCTTAAGGACTTCAAAAGCTTCCTTACAATCCTCATCAAATACAAAAGGAACGTCCTTCTGGAGAAGATTAGTGAGGGGCCTCGAAGTCTTAGAAAAGTCTTTAATAAATCTTCTATAGAAACCAGCATGACCAAGAAAACTGCGAATACCTTTGATGTCCCTTGGATAGGGCATCCTCTCAATAGCTTCGATCTTGGCCTTGTCCACTTCAATTCCCCTTTCGGAAATCTTGTGACCAAGAACAATTCCTTCGTTAACCATGAAGTGGCACTTCCCCCAGTTGAGTACCAAATTTGTCTCCTCGCATCTCTGCAAAACTTTATTAAGGTTGTGGAGACAATGGTCAAAGGAGGTTCCATAGACGGAGAAATCGTCCATGAAGACTTCCATAATATCCCCACAGAAACCATGAAAGATAGCAGACATACACCTTTGAAAAGTAGCAGGGGCATTACATAAACCAAAAGGCATACGCCTCTAAGCATAAGTACCAAAGGGACAAGTAAAAGTGGTCTTCTCTTGATCAGCAGTGTTAACATGAATTTGAGAGAAGCCAGAATAACCATCGAGATAACAAAAGTGGGTATTTTTGGATAACCTTTCAAGCATTTGGTCGATGAACGGCAACGGGTAGTGATCCTTCCTGGTTGCCTTGTTCAGCTTCCTGTAATCAATACACATTCTGTATCCAATAATAATTCTCTGAGGTATTAGTTCATTCTTATCATTAGGAACCACAGTTGTACCTCCTTTCTTAGGAACACAATGTACCGGGCTTACCCACTTACTATCAGCTATAGGGTAGATAATACCTGCGGCTAGAAGCTTGAGAATCTCGGTTCTTACAACATGCATCATCTTCGGGTTCAACCGTCGTTGATGATCAACAACTGGTTTAGCATCAGGCTCAAGGTTGATAGTATGTTGACAGATAGATGGACTAATCCCTTTAAGGTCATCAAGGGTATAGCCAATTGCGCCTCGGTGTTTACGAAGTACTTCCAATAGTCGTTCTTCTTCATATCCTGAAATGTTAGAGTTGATAATAACAGGATATACTTTCTTTTCATCTAAATAAGCATACTTGAGCGAATCGGGAAGAGGTTTAAGATCGAACACCGGGTCTTCTTTTGGTTTTGATAAAATTCCCAAAGGTTCAACCGGGAGGTTGTGCTTCAGGATAGGATGTTGCCTCAAGAATATTTCATCTAGTTCATTTCTTTCCTGCATATGCAAATCATTCTCGTGGTCCTCCATATATTGCTGCAAAGGATCATCAGGGGGAATAGCAATAGAAGCAATACTTTCAATAATTTTATCATTAGTAGGTAAATCAGTACCATGAGGCTGCTTAGAGAACTTAGAAAAATTAAATTCATATGGCTCACCATTGAATTCAACAGAAACTTTACCTTTCTTGCAATCTATTATAGCTCCACAAGTTCTAAGAAAAGGTCTACCAAAAATAATAGGACAAAAATTGTCCCTCTCTGAACCAAGTACTAGAAAGTCGGTAGGGTATTTTACCTTTCCACATAGGACTTCAACGTCCTTCACAATTCCGATAGGAGAGATAGTTATTCTGTTTGCAAGATGAATGGTAACATCAACTTCTTCAAGTTCACAAGGGGAAATCTCACCAATGATCTCTTCATAAAGTGAATAGGGGATAGCACTTGCACTCGATCCCAAATCGCATAGCCCATAATAATTGTGATCTCCTATTTTAACAGATACCACTGGAGTACCTGAAATTGGGCCTTTATTCTTGGCTGTGACAAGGTTAGTGGAAACAGCACAAAAATTCACATCGGAATCCAAAACATCATTAGTAACTAGGTCTTTAATCAATGCAACTTGAGGATCGACCTTGATCTGGTCCTCAGGCTCATCAACTCTTCTCTCACTTTTATTTATTACGCCTGTCACAAGAGAGTGCTCCCTTATCCTTGCGGGAAAAGGAGGCTTTTCATATATAACTGCAGGCAAAATAGGGTCAGCGACATGAATATCAACGGGTAGCTCTTTAAATGGTTCATGATGCTGGTCTCTCTTCTTTTTAAAAGAATCAACGTGAGAGGCAAAATTCTTACATAAATCAATCATTAGATGGGAATCAAGACCAATCTTAGAGCAAAAGGTATTGAAGTAATCAGTTTTCACATAGCTCTCAATATAATCATGTTCATAATTTATAGCGGGTTCAATACCTTTATCGATTTCCCAATCTTCGGTATTCCTCTGGATCCTTTCAATGAGATCCCACCTTTCTTCAACACTCTTCGTCTGAAATACCCCACTAGAGGAGGCATCCAGCATCTCCTTATCCTGATGAGAAAGCCTGGCATAAAAATTTGTAAGTATAATTTCCTTGGGAAGCTTATGAATAGGACATTTGAGCATTAGGGACTTCAATCTCCCCCAAGCTTGAGCAATGCTTTCTCCGTCACGAGACCTAAAGTTATAGATATAGTTCCTGTCTCGATGAATTTCATGAAGAGGATAAAACTTAGTATAAAAGAGAGACATAAGCTCTTGCCAGTCAAGCAAGTGTGAGTTATCGAGAAGCCTATACCAATCTGAAGCTTTATCTATAAGTGACACGGCAAACAATTTTCTCATGACAAACTCCCTCGATACACCTGCGAGCTTAAATAATGAACATAGTTGTGACAGATATAGCAAGTGTTCACCGGGATGTCTGTCTCCTGCATAACGATTAGCCAAAACATAATCGATGATATCAGCTGGTATTTTATAGGGCACAATTTCAGTAGGGGGAGGAGCAACCACCACAGGTGTGGGGCGTCTTCCCGCAAGCAACGATCCAATAACAGGGTTGTCCATAAGGACAAAGAGCAGCAATAGCAAAAATAAAAACAGAATTATAAAAACTTCCTTACCAGTTTCACTTTACCAATAGCGCTACGCTCCCCGGCAACGGCGCCAGAAAACGGTACTTGATGACCCACAACCGTAAGGGATCTATTGCAGCATTTTCGATAAGTAAGAGTGTCGAACCCAACGAGGAGCAGAAGGTATTGATAAGCGATTCTGAGCAAGAAATTACTGCAAGCACTGAAAGATAACTTTTTAGGGGTTTTCTTGATATAAGCGACAGGAAAGTAAAAGCAAGCAAAATAAAAGGTACTAAGAGTAACAAGTGGACCAATCCTTTCTGAACAAAGGAGAGGCCTAGCAACTGAACTTATAAAGGCTAAAGCGTTCCTGAGGACACACGGGAGAGGTGGTCATGTGCTTTCGCCATATTCCGTATCGATACTATGTTATGTGTTGATAAGTGTTGAGTGGGTGGATCTATGCTAGTACACTCTCTAGACTAAGATGAGTGCACTCTTATGATTAAACACCTTGCAAGCATCCGCAAATACAAGATAGAATTTAAGGCAAAAGCCTAACCATAGCAATACGACCGATGATCCATTGATCCCTTGTGCAAAAGCGTGCGAACTGGGGTTCAGGTTTCTGTCACTCCGGCAACCCACCGTAAGCATTCTTTGTACACAATGTATTCCCCTAGGTCCTTAATAAGGCGAAGTGTTGAGTGTTCGACTCACACAACACCACTAGTAGAATGACAACGCAACTTAAGTATCAAACAACACATATTACTTCAACAGCATATGACTACTAACAACAAGACCTTCCCCATGTCCTCAAGAACTAAGGTAATTACTCACAAGACATAAAAGAGATCATGATCAGTGGAGATAAATGGGTGATAAACAATCTGGACATAATAATATTTCTCCAACAAAACTCAATAGCATTCACCACAAAGTAGTAATCAACACCGATGGAGTAGAGAGGATAGGTAGTACGAGTTACAACACAAGTTGCAATTGTGAGATGAGATTTGGATGAAGATGGAGATGGTGCTGATGTTGGGGATGATGTTGATGATGATCTCGATGATGCCCGTGACGATGGTGATGACGATGGCGATGATCTCCCCTTCCGGGAGGTGATCTCCCCGGCGGAATCTGCCCGCCGGAGATGGCTTTTTCTTCTCTGTAGGTTTCCGCCACGGAGGGGCGGCGGAACTCCGTAAAAACTCTCGTTTTTAGGGTTTTCGGATAACGGAGAGTATATAGGCAAAAGGGGGCTGCCGGAGGTGGGCCAGGGGCTCCAGGCGCCCCCCCCCCCGGCGCGGCCAGGGGGGGCGCGCCCCCAGGGCGCCTGGGCACCCTGTGGCCCCCCTCTGGTTGTGTAATGCCCAGGATGGGACTATACCTCCTACGTGTCGAGGCACGACTTAAAGGTATAAGCCCATCCTAGAATGATCGCAAGTTTGGTATCTTTGCACGACTCATGTAAAAGAGGGATTAAAATGCAAAAGGAGATAGCTGGCTTACACTCGCCACTTCACACAATACATTACATAAGCAAACATCATTCAAAACATCACAACCCGACGACGGGCGAAGATCCAAAAGAAAGATACCAAAACAACATAAAGCCACAGGTCCGGATCGAATCCTAGTAGAAACCACTACTGATCGTCGAAAACGTCACAAGCATACGCCAAACTCTCTTCATCGAGCTCCCGAAGAAGTACTGAACCAGCTCCTGCATCGAACTCGGCTGAACCTGCATCTGGTGTTGTAGTAACTGTGAGCCACGAGGACTCAGCAATCCCATAACCATGGGTATCAAGACTAGCAAAGCTTTGTGGGTAGGTAGAGGTTAAGTGGTGAGGTTGCAGCAGCGGCTAAGCATAATATGGTGGCTAACTTACGAGTACCAGAATAAGATGAGCATCTACGCAAACGGTCGCAAAAGTAGTGATCGCTAAAGATCCTGAACTACATACGAGTCAAACATAACCCCACCGTGTTCTCTTCTCAAAGTGAAAAGAGACAGTCACGGTTACTCACACAGTTGTGTGTTTTACTTCGGATCATCTGTCAAGTTTTCTACAACCGGACATTAACAAATTCCAATCTGCCACATAACCGCGGGCACGGCTTTCGAAAGATCATAACCCTGCAGGGGTGTTCCAACTTAGCCCATCACAAGCTCTCACGATTAGCTGAAGTGATAAATATAATATCATCACCCCTTATCTTAGGGAAAATCCGATCAGGCTCGGCATCCCGATAGCACAAGTCATTTCGACAATGGTAAAACAAGTCCAGCAAGACCTCCCGGCGTGCCGACACCCTGATAGTAGCCGCGCGTATCTCGTCTCAGGCCACGACCGGATGGGCGATGCTACAGGTTATACCAGATACCTCGGGTTTCCCCAAGGCGGCCCTGCAGGACCCCCGTTTGGGACCAACACCATCAGCACTGGCCCCCCTGCTATGTAGAATTAAGAATCCTCGAGGGAGCGACCCCCTATGCAAATTTAATTATTTAATTAAGTTGTTATTATGAGCAAATTAAAACCAATGTTGGGCCTTGCTGGAGGAGTTTTATTCAAAGTCGAACTGTCAAGAAGTCCCCATTTCACCCATCGTGTAAGGAACGCAAAATCAAGGAACATAATGCCGGTTTATCGGCGCCTAAGGTGGCATGAGTGGAACAAAACACCGAGCAAAAGGCCAAGCCTTCCACCCATGCCCAGTATATAGGTGTGTTAATAATAATTATAGATATTGTGATATATCCAACAACAAGTTCCCTCCTGGAACAAACTTCATCTTCACCTGCAACTAACAACGCTATAAGAGGGGCTGAGCAAGCGGGTAACATAGCCAAACAGTGGTTTTGCTAGGGAGGTGTCAAAGGTTAGAGGTTTCATGGCAACAAGGAGAGGCTGACATAAAAGATGGGTAGCGCGACATGTAACGATAGCATCGAGACAACTAAGCATGGCAATGGTAGTAAAGGTATCCAAGGGTATGATCATCTTGCCTGGGATTCCATAAGGGAGAAGAACGGATCCATGAAGTAGAAGGAGCAACACAGTCGAGCGAATCCTCACAACTCCGGAACGAAACCGAAGCTAACAAGAGAAACAACCCGAAAGAAGCAAACAACACGGTAAACACACAAACATAAACATGGCATACGATGCACATCCAAATATGATGCATGTCCGGTTTAAATATGCATGTCATGGCAATGAGCACAAACAAATACTACAAGTTAAGTGGAGCTCAATATGCAACGAGTTGCATATTGACGAAACGCCACATTTAATTATTTAGTTGACTCTCGTTATTTACAAGACAAGATTAAATGTTTTTAACATGGCAAGAGATGAAGCATAAGTAAACTAACTATTTAGACATTTTAAATGAGGCCGGAAATAACAACAACATATCCGGAAAATCCCCATGAGCATGTTTAATAATTATAAAGCAACAACAATTAAACATTTTAGTGTTGTTAACATGATGCGGATGACATGATCAAGTTTATGCAATTTTATTAAAAGTTGACAAGAGAGATATGAAGCACTTGTCACCGTGGTGGAAGAAAGGGTGCCACGGCAACGATCCGAAAATGATGCAACGCAACATCTCGGTTCCGGTAACTCGGTGAGAGACCGGTGCAAAAGGAAAAGTGGCGAAGCGGGTCAAACGAGATGAAAGGTGGGGCGATCCCGTCACCGGGTTCCCACGAGTCGGCGACGAGGCAACCGAGGAACATGACAACGGACGAAACGGCACGGAGCACACACGGGAAACAATTCATACAACCACAACAAGCATTCCACGAGTCATCCACGAGGTCGTCTCGTTATACCTTTGAAGCGTGCGTTTCGGGGCGTGTCGGGGAAAACTGTCCACCACGAGCACCTATGGGACCGGAGCCCCTTTGTTCGTACGGTAAAGGAGCGGAGGGAGCACAAAGAGCAGATCGTAGAGCACACGCGGGCAGTTTACCCAGGTTCGGGCCGCGATGGACGCGTAAAACCCTACTCCTGCTTAGATTGTATTGAGTGTTGGAGCTCGGGAGCTTGAAGAACTAGCTACACCGAGCGAATGAGCTATCTAGGTTCCGAACCCCTTCTACGTTGTGCATGGGCCTCCTTTTATAGCTCAAGGGGTCACCGACAGGTGTCAACGTAGGAGAAAGGGGTAAAAACGTAACTTTGGTGGTAGTTGTAACAGTGCGGGAACAGTGCGTGAACAGTGGATGAACAGTGGTCATCACCTACTTTGACAGTGGGGGACAAGAGCATTAAATGCCCGTCGCCGTCGACCCCAAAAGCGCCCGCCCTTGCGTCTCCGTTTGCCACGGCGATAGCTTCGTCATCGTGGAGTGCCACCGTGTCCCCCAGGCTGCACAGCCATCCGCCACACGTCCCTGGAATGGCCCCAGGGCGACGCGTGGACCGATGAGCTGGAGCGCGGGCACGCAGCGCAGACTTCCCCCGGCAAGCACCTTGCCGGGGTCTTGATCTTGTCGGGCCGGGAAGCTTGTCGCTCCCCGGGTCTTGCCGGGGCGCAGAGTGCGCCGAGGCGTGTCTTTTGAGATGCAGTCTTCTGGTCTTCCTGGCAAGCTCCTCTTGCCAGGGTCTTGAGTAAATGAGGAAATCTCGAGCCTGGGACGGCCTTCCCGGCAAGCTCCACTTGCCGGGGTCTTGATCTTCTGTCTTGTATACTTTGTTTTTGAATGGCTTCATATGGATCAGAAAGGTCTCCGGCAAGCACGTGGTAGGCCCTGCCGCGGGAAGCTGCTACTGCCCGTGCACAAGTTGGGGTACTGAGGTACCCCTACCTTAGTACACCGACAGGAGCCCCCGGGCCTGGGCCACACACGGTGCCGAGCGCTGTTGGGCCAGGCCCAAAACAGTGCACGGGCACGCGCGGCCCACGGCACGCCGAATCCCCTTCCGCATCCGCCGCGTCCCTCCGTAACGGCACGCGTCGATTGCGGCGTCGTGGGAGAGAACGTGGCCACGTTCTTTAATGGAAAATGCGGAGCGTCCCCCACTTCCCCCTTAAAAGCAGAGGAAGCAGGGGCCGTTGCCTTACTTCGTCTTCATTGCTTCTTCCATCTCCAGAAATTCCCCTCTGCGCTCCGCCTCCACACCTCCTCCGCCGTCTCACGCATCTGCGGCGCCGCCGGACTCCTTGCTCTCCCTCCCTCGCCGCCTCCGCCATGGCCCCGAAGACCGAGAAGGCGAAGGCGGAGAAGACCAAGAAAGAGAAATCTGAGCAGGCGGCGAAGCTTGCTCTCCTACGGAAGAGGAACGTCGTCTTCGCGCCAAGGCTCGGCGCACGGGAGCTCTGGAACAAGTACTACCTGTTCTGGGCCAAGAAGACCAAGGCGCATCCTCGGACCAGAGTTTACCCCGCCGCCGCCAAGGATCTGTACCCCGGCGGGTATTTCTTCTTCGCAGTTTTCTTCCACTGCGGCCTTTGTCCTCCCTTTTCTGATTTTTTCTGTGATATCATGAACACCTACAACCTCCATCTCTTAGACTTCACCCCCAACGCCATCCTCACGATGGCGGTTTTCGCACATCTGTGCGAAAACTACATAGGGATCTATCCAAACGTAGCACTCTTTAGGCATTTCTTTACGCCTAGAGTAGAGGCCGGCGCCCCCCTCTCCGGGGGTATCTCTTGGGTCTTCCGCTTGAACAAGAAGGAATCCTATCTGCAAGGGGAGCTCCGCGGCAAGTGGGAGGAGTGGCGCGCGGATTGGTGCTGGATAGTAGAGGACGAGCCGCAGCCTTTCACCGCGCCGCGCACAACTGCTATAGTGCGCGGCAGGGACTGGAGTGAACTGGACGCGGACGACATCAAGGTCAACGTCGCCCTTGTCAGAATTCTTCGTCTCCGGGTAGCCAAGTTGACCATCGGAGAAGTGGGGGCAGACTTCCTCCGCCGCCGCATTGCCCCTTTACAGGAAAGGAAAAGGCCAGCATGGGAGTACGGCAATGCGGCGGACATTATGAGACTGCGCCCAGGGCTGAACTTCAACTTCACGTCGCTGGAGCTGAAGGGGATGGTCCGGGAACTTTTTAAGCACAACCCGGCCCACCCAGAGTGGTTTAGAGCTCCCCGGGGAGTGGTGCCCTTATGCAACAGCACGGCCCGGGACCCCCTACGCGCAATGATGCCCGCATGTGACTCGCATGGCGTCGACCCCACATGGATAGCGCCCAAGCCGGATGCTATCATGAGCTTCTTCGACAACTTGGTGGAGGTGCCGAAGAACAAGGAGGAAATCAAGGGTCTCACTCGGGCCACCACTGATCGGGAGATTGCTTATATCGCTTCCCGGGTAGAAGAGGCCGCCGCAGCCGCAGCGGCAGGAGAGTTCGGGTTTACAGTTGAAGAGGCAGAGGCTGCGGAAGCATCGTGCCAAGCAGAGGAGGCGGAGATCCGCAGGCTGCTTAAGCTTCCACCCGACGAGCTTGCCGGGGTCCCCTCTCTGAGGTATGCTGGGATCCCCGGGATCGTGAGCGAGGCCGCCGCGAGGGGCGACGTTGCCGGAGGAAACAGAGGTGCCGGAGGGAGCGGAGGCGCCGGAGGGAGCACGGCCGCAGGGCAGGGCGCTGGGCCCAGCGAGCCGGCCGAGGAGGAGGAGGAGGAGGACGCCGGGGCCGACGAGGACTCCGGTGGGTCTCTGGGGCTCAACGACGACGCCTCCTCATCATCGGAGACCTCCCCGCCTCGGGCAAGTCCCAGGCGATCTCCGTTGAAGCGCCTCCACAAGGCGACGACGACGACGAGGGCGCAGGCGCCCCGACAACAACCTGTTCGCCGGGCGGCGCGAGCTACCCGGGGGAGCCAAGCCGCGACGGGAGCGCCCGGCGCACCAACCGCGGCGGAGGCGCCCCGCGCACAGGCTACGGCGGAGGCTCCCCGCACGTCAGCGCCAAGTGGAGGAGGGTCTTCTCAGAGCGGAGCAGCTGCTCCGCCTGCTCCCCGGGCCTCGGCGTCCACAGGGGCCGGGTCTTCACAGCCCCCAGCCCCGGGGACCGCCAAGCGCCCGAGGGAGCCTTCTCCTCCTGCTCCTCGCGCGGACGCGCCTCAGGTGGAGTTCGACTTCTCCGCCCTGAGCGACGACGACGACGAGGAACAAGAGTAAGGACTTGTATTCTGTAGCTTCTTCAATTCTGTCTTGATTCCTACGTCGATGACTCTGATCTTGTTTCTGATTTGCTTGCAGGACCCTGGCCCAGCGGATGGCGAAGAGGGCCAAGGTCCCCGTGGTGGTGGTCGAGGACGACTCGCCCGCCGCGGCGACAGGGGATACGCCGGCGACGGACTTGCCGGACCCAACTGCTGCTCCGAGGAGCAGCCCCCAGCGCAGCCCCCAGCGTAAGTCTGGGCTTGGCCTTTCCGCTCGTCGGGTGCGCTTGAGGATTTTGTCTTGATATTGATGTTTTGTTGTCTTGTTTGTCTTGTGCAGGGGTGGAGCCGCAGCCACAGGGGCGCCCGGAGACCACTCCCGAGGAGCCGCAGGCCCCGCCGTCCCCGCCAAGGGCGAACTCTCCGGCGAGGGAGAGTGCTCCGCCAAGGGCGGGTACTCCGCCAAGGGCGAGTACCCCGCCAAGGGCGAGCAGCCCGGCGAGGGCGGCCACCCCGCCAAGGGAGAGTTCCCCGGCGAGGGAGCCTGTCGTCGACGAAGTCCGCCAAGGTAAGTCTTGCAACCTCGTCTTCTTGGACTTGTCTTTTTTGGATATTTGCTTGAACTTTTTCTTTTCTTCTTCTTCTATCAGATCCTCCTCCCCCGGAGCGGATGGAGACGGAGGCCGCCGTCGAGGAGGAGACGGGCGGCGGCGACGGCAACGCCACTGCTACTGATAGCATGGCGGGAGCCGACGAGCCCGCCGCGGAGGAGACTGCTCCAACCGCAGATGCTGCGGCCGGGGAGGGGGACGGCGACCGTACTGCCGGCCTGGAGGCGGCAGGAGCGTCGAGCGCTGCACCAGCCGCCGACCCCTCCGCCGGAAAGGAGCAGTCGGGCTTCTACCTTGAGGCTCCCAACGGCGTCTTCATTCAGGTGCCGTGGGGATCCTCGTCGCGAGCCCCCGTGGAGGGAGAGGCCTTTGATGGAGAGGTCCTCGCCTCCGCGGGGCTGAAGATCGTCGAGGCGCCGGGCGGGAGCGACGAGCCCGAGGAGGAGAAACTGCTTCATCGGCTCCTGGCCCTTTACCGGGCCAGGCAGACGAAACTTGAGTCTCGGGAAGCCCTCACCGCCAAGGCCGCAGCAGATATGGAGAAATGCGCCGCGGAGCTCCGTGTCGCCAACCAGGCGGCCCTCCGCGACTTGGCGGAGGAGCGCGAGAGGCTTGCTGGAGAGTACCAAGAGTGGCTCCTGGAGAAGGCTGAGGCCGAGGAGCAGCAGCGACTCGCCGGAGAAGCGCTGTCCCGGCGAGAAGGAGAGCTCACCCAACGGAAGGTCAACCTCGACGCTCACGAGGAAGACCTTACCGCCCGGGAGCAGGCCCTTGGCGGAGAACTGAAGGAAGCGAAGGTTGCCGCTGCCACCGCGGAGACCGCCAAGAAGGACCTCGAGGCTAAGGTGGCGCAGCTGGAGGAGTTCCTGAAGGCGAGCACGGAGAGGGTCACCGCGCTCAACTTAGAGCGCGAGAAGGACGCCCACACTAACTCCGAACTCCAGGTACGCCTCTCCAAGCAGGGCGACGAGCTGAAGGCCGTCAAGGACTCGATTGCAGATCTGGAGCTGAAAGTCTCTACGCTGAAGGATTCGCTCGACGCCGTCCGGGACCGCGAAACCAAGCTGAAGGACGAACTCCGCAAGGAGCGAGGCCTGATGGAGAGCGCCGCCACTTCAGCTGAGAACTTCCGTCGGACCGTCGAAGTATGGACCGATGACTTGGTGGCTTCTGCAGCTAGCATCGACAAGGAGCTGATGGCGCTGAGGGTTGAGCATCTCATATACTCTCCGGATCCAAATCTCCCCCACAGCGCCAAGCTCAGTCTCTTCTTCAGGGGGGTCGCGCCGGCTCTCGCGAATCTACAGAAGAAGCTCCCCGCGCAGCTGGCCGAGGAGTCACGCCAGCTCTGCGCGGGAACTTTGGAGCGCGTTCTGACGAAGATAGTGTACCGCAATCCTGGTATAAATCTCGTCAACGTTCTCCGCAGCTTGCCGGCCGACGCGGATATGGAGGCGCTGAAGGCGCAGGTCGTCCACATTATCGCCAAGGTGAACAAGATCTCCAGGCGTGAAGGTGACCGCGTAGATTAGGCCTCTTCCTTTTTATTTCCTTTGTTACTGCAAAGTGTGCCATGGGCACGAATCTGTTAGTGATTGCGACAAGTTATCCCTTGTAAGATATTATCTTATTTTGAGCAATCGATGCAGTGTTATCTCCCTTGTTTCGGTCCTTTACTTTGTATGCTTTCAACCCTACGCTTCTAGGGAACTTGCCGGCAAGGGGCCCTTGCCGCGAGCGCTGAGTGCTGGACTCTGAGCAGCCTGCTGGCTAAGGTCTTACTGGCAAGCAACCTTGCCGCAGCTAGTCGCAACGCACTTAGCTTGCTGAGCAAACTCGAAAACGAAGCAAGGGCGCGACACTTGTCGCAGCTCACTTAAGTCGTTGAGCGTACTCGAAAACAAGATAAGGGTGCGGCAAGCTACGGGTAGGTTCCTCCGCGCACAGGTTTTCCATACAAAGTGTGGTTGTTCAAGGAAGACAACTAAAATTTAAAAATTTGAACTGCTCAAATTCTGGTAACTTAGCTTTCATAGTCTGTTCGTTCTCCGGTAAGCTTCTCTTTCTTGAACAGCACTTGGTTCATCCTCCACCTCCTTCCCCCCCCCCCCGGCAAACTTGTGCGCGAGGAACATTCTTCCTGTTTAAGAGGGAAAGGAAAAAGGAGAAGAGGAAACAAGTATAGGGTTCCTCGGGATGGTAATGCTTACCGGATATGTGTGTTGCACAAAATGCCAAATAATGCATGCAAATAACAAAGAAAAGCACGAGAATGGCAAATAGTGCGAAAACACAAAGCTTTACTGATGCACGGGGTCTGCGCCCGGCTTTGTACAAAGGTTTACATGCAACAGCGGCAAGACTCGTACAAAAGGTGGTTGCCGGAGCGGGTCACGGCAACCGCGCCTTATGGGTGAAACTTTCGAAGATGCTCTATGTTCCAGGAGTTGCTCACCGGTAAGCCTTCTTTGGTCTCAAGGCGGACAGCACCGGGCCTTGTGACTTGTCTCACCCGATAAGGGCCTTCCCATTTCGGCGTCAACTTGTTGGAATTCTTGGCGGACTGAACACGCCGAAGAACAAGGTCGCCTTCCTCGAGACTCCTGGCCTTGACCTTGCGGCTATGGTAGCGGCGCAAGGCCTGCTGGTATCGAGCAGCTCGTACAGCAGCCTGGAGACGTTCCTCCTCGAGGAGCAATGCATCATCTTGTCGCAGTTGCTCTTGCTCGAGCTCATCATAAGCGAGCACTCGAGGAGATCCGTATACGAGTTCCATGGGGAGAACTGCCTCTGCTCCATAGACAAGAGCAAAGGGTGTCTGTCCGGTGGCTCGACTTGGTGTCGTTCTGATTGACCAAAGAGCCGCCGGCAACTCCTGTATCCAGTTTCTTCCGCACTTGCGCAGCCTGTCAAAGGTCCTTGTCTTGAGTCCGCGCAGCACTTCAGCATTTGCCCTCTCCGCTTGACCGTTGCTCCTCGGGTGAGCAACAGAAGCGAAGCAGACCTTGGCGCCAAGGTCTTGGACGTACTGCATGAAGGTGCGACTAGTAAATTGTGTCCCGTTGTCGGTGATGATCCTGTTAGGGATCCCGAAACGGCAAACAATTGACCTGAAGAACCTGACTGCTGACTGTGCTGTCACCTTTCTCACTGGTTCCACTTCTGGCCACTTTGTGAACTTGTCGATTGCAACGTACAAGTACTCAAAGCCCCTGACAGCACGGGGGAAGGGGCCGAGGATATCGAGCCCCCAGACCGAGAAGGGCCAGGACAAAGGGATTGTCTGGAGAGCTTGAGCTGGCTGATGAATTTGCTTGGCATGGAACTGGCACGCTTCACACTTGGTTACTTGTGCAGTTGCATCTTGGAGGGCTTCTTGCCAGAAGAACCCTTGCCGGAATGCCTTTCCGGCAAGTGCCCTTGCGCCAATGTGGTGGCCACATATGCCTCCATGTATTTCTGCCAACAGCTTCTGTCCATCTTCTCTGGAAATGCACTTCAACCTGACACCATTGAGCCTTCTTCTGTACAGTTCGTTGTCCACGAACTGGTACATACTTGACTGCCTGGTTATTCTCTCTATCTCTGCTGGGTCGTCGGGAAGTTCTCCAGTTTGCAGAAAACGGACGATCTGTTGCGCCCACGCCGGAGCCTGAGGCTCAACGGCAAGGACTAAAGGCATGAGGGCCGCTGCGGGAACCCCAGCTTCTACGGCAAGAACCTCTGGTTCTGCCGGAGCTGGTGGTCCCCCGGCAAGCTCGCCGGGGCAAGACTTGTCGGGAACGTTTGCTTCAACTGTACAGACCCTTGGATCTGCAGGAGCGAACTGTTCCTCAGCGTTCTAGTTGTCGATCTTGGGGACCTTGGCGGCGGCCTCGGGGAGATCCGCCGGCAAGTAGTCGCCGGAGACCAACTTTCTCTTCTTGGGTTGCCCAATTGATGGTGTGACGGATGGCTGAGTTAGCTTGAGCAAGAAGGTCCTTGGTTCCACAGGTAACTTCATCGCAGCACACTTTGAAAGGCCATCTGCAATGTCATTCTGAGCTCTCGGGACGTGCTCCATTTGCAGACCTTCAAAGTGCTCTTCAAGCTTCCTCACTTCATCTACATAAGCTTCCATCAAAGGGCTCTGGTAACTCTTGTTGACTTGCCGGACCACCAACTGAGAATCTCCCCGCACAATTAGCTTCCTGATCCCAAGTTCAGCTGCAATTCTGAGGCCGGCAAGCAGACCTTCATACTCAGCAGTATTGTTTGTCGCTTGTTCCCTGGGAAAGTGCATCTAGATAACATACTTGAGGTGTTCTCCGGTGGGTGCTATGAGTACCACACCGGCTCCAGCGCCTTGCAGCGAGAAGGCACCATCAAAGTACATTACCCATTCACTTATCGCTTCTTGTACGGGTACACTTGTTTCTGGAACTTCCTCATCGGGCGTTGGGGTCCATTCAGCTATGAATTCTGCTAAAGCTCGGCTCTGGATAGTTGAGGTACTCTCAAACTTGAGACCAAAGCTTGACAGCTCAAGTGCCCACTCGACGATCCTGCCTGTTGCTTCTGGATTGTGCAATATCCTCTTCAACGGAAAGCGAGTGACCACTGTTATCTCATGTGCCTGGAAGTAATGGCGCAGCTTTCTCGAGGCCATGAGGAGGCCGAAAAGCAACTTTTGCACCCCAGAGTATCTTGATCTAGCCCCCTGCAAGAGGGAACTCACAAAATACACTGGGCGCTGCGCCATCTTTTTCCGCACTTCTCCTTGTTCCTGCGCAGAGTTGTCCTTGTCGGGGCCAGAGCTTGTCGGAGCAGCCCCCTGCTTGTCGCTGGATTCGCTTGCCGGTGGTGCTGACTCCTCGTCGGCCTCCCTCTCCGCTACTAACGCAGCACTAACCACCTGGTTGGTTGCCGCTAGGTACAGCAGCAACTTCTCCTGTGGCTTAGGTGCGACAAGTATTGGAGTGGAGGATAGGTACCGTTTCAAGTCTTGCAGCGCTGCCTCCGCTGCCGGAGTCCATTTCATAGGACCTGCCTTCTTCAAGATCTTGAAAAAAGGCAGGGCGCGTTCTGCAGACTTTGAAATGAACCTACTGAGGGCAGCTACACAACCTGCAAGTCTCCTTACATCCTTGACGCGCTTCGGGGCCTCGATCTGCTCGATGGCTTTAATCTTGTCGGGATTAGCTTCAATCCCCCTCTGAGACACAAAGAACCCGAGAGGCTTGCCGGAGGGGACTCCAAAAACGCACTTCTCGGGGTTCAACTTAAGCTGGATCTTGCGCAGATTTGCAAAAGTTTCTTCCAAATCTTGGATCAGGGTATCCTTGCTCTTGCTCTTCACCACTATGTCATCCATGTAAGCTTCTACATTTCTGTGGATCTGTGGCTCAAAAGCAGTGTGCACCACCCTTGCAAATGTTGAGCCTGCATTCTTCAATCCGAAAGGCATGCGTATGAAGCAGTATGTGCCACATGGAGTGATAAATGCAGTCTTCTCTTCATCTTCCTTGGCCATAAAAATCTGGTGGTAGCCTGAATATGCATCAAGAAAGGAAAGCAGCTCACATCCAGCAGTGGAGTCAACAATCTGGTCAATGCGCGGCAAGGGAAATGGATCCTTGGGACATGCTTTATTCACATCGGTGAAGTCTATACACAGTCTCCACTTCCCGTTGGCCTTACGCACGACAACTGGATTTGCTAACCACGTCGGATGGATTACGCCTCTAACCAGGCCCGCTGCTTCTAGCTTCTTGATTTCTTCGGCAATGAATTCTTGGCGCTCCACGGCTTGCTTCCTGACCTTCTGCTTGACGGGCCGCGCATGAGGACAAACAGCAAGCTTGTGCTCAATCACCTTCCTGGGAACACCGGGGATGTCAGATGGTTGCCATGCAAACACATCGACATTCGCCCGCAGGAAGGCAACGAGCGCGCTTTCCTATTTGCTGTCAAGCGTAGCACTGATGGTGAAGGTACCACCAGTGCCATCCTCATTGGCGGACACCTTCTTGGTTGCCGGTGAAGCAGGCATCCCCTTCTTGCACTTGCCGGTGGAGCTCGATGGAACGTCCTCGACGGCAGCGCAGCACTCCGAAGAGGTGCGTTTGCCGGAGTGGGCCCCAGAGCACTTGCCGGACTTGGTCTTGGTCTTCTTCCCCCCGGGAGCTTCAGCGGCAAGTATGTTGCTCTCCGCCGCGGCTGCTGCATCCCGGTAGATCTTGTCGGCACAGATAAGCGCGTCCTTCTTGTCGCCGTGGACAGAGATGACGCTTATCGGCCCCGGCATCTTGAGTACGTTGTAGGCGTAGTGGGAAGCTGCCATGAACTTGGCGAGGGCAGGACGTCCAAGTATCCCATTGTATGGCAATGGGATATCGGCAACATCGAAAGTTATCCTCTCCGTCCTGAAGTTAAGCTCCCCGCCAAAGGTCACCGGCAAAGTGATCTTCCCCTTGGGCTTGCTCCTTCCCGGGTTTATTCCTTGGAACGAACCGGTCTCTTCGAGCTCGCCATCTGGGATTTGGAGTTTCTTGATCACAGCCGAGGAGATCAAGTTCAGCCCGGCCCCGCCGTCAACCAACATTTTGGTGACCTTGAGGTTGCGGATGGTGGGTGAGACCAGCATCGGCAAACACCCGACCGTAGTGGTGCGGTCAGGGTGGTCCTCAAGATCAAAAATGATGGGCGTGCTGGACCATTTCAGCAGCTTGCGCGACTCCACGGGCGGCTCTGCTGCGTTTACTTCCCGCACCCACTGCTTGAGTTGGCGGTGGGAAGTGTGCAGAGAGGCGCCTCCGTCGATGCACAGCACCTCTGTGGCCTTTTGAAACTCCTGCTCGCTGTTATCATCTTCCTCCATGTCGTCGTCGTCGTCTTCCTCGTCCTTGTCGCGGCCCCGGGGAGGTCGATCACCTTGCCGCTGCTTGGCCTTGCCGCGGCGTCCTCCCCGGCCATTGAAAGGCCGCTTCTTGCTTGGCTCTCCCCCGCCACCTTGAGCCTTTTCCTTGTCGCGCCGCTCGTACTCAGCTTTCTGCTGCTCGACGAGGTACTCGACGCGCTTGCAGTTGGAGAGATCATGACCCTTGGTGCGGTGGATCTTGCAATATTGCTTGTCGGAGCCGTCCTGCTTGTCGGCTGCCGCTACAGGGGCAGGCTCCTTGCCGGAGCCACCAGCCTGTGCTTGCTTGGCGGGAGCCTCCTTGCCGGACTTCTCGACGACAAGCACCTCCTTGCTCTTCTTCTTCCTATTGTTCCGCCGCCGGCTCTTCTTTGCCGGGGCGGCATCCTCGCTATCACTCCCCCCTGCGCCAGCATCCTCCCCGGGGAGTCTTCTCCCCTCTTCGGCGCGTGCGCACTTATCAGCCAGAGCATAGAGCTCGCTGACATCCCGTATCTTGGTCATGGCCATCTCCTCACGCATGCGGCGGTTACGCACGTTCTGGTGGAACGCGCTGATAACCGCGGCAGGGTGGACGTCGGGGATGTTGTGTTGCACGCGGCTGAATCGTTGGATGTACTTGCGCAGGGGTTCTCCTTCCTTCTGGGCCAAGATGTGGAGATCGCTCTCCTGGCCGTGGGGTTTGTGGCTGCCCGTGAAGGCGCCAACAAACTGGTGGCAAAGATCTGCCCAAGAAGAAATGGAGCCTTCCGGCAAGTGCATAAGCCAAGAACGTACGTTCGGCTTAAGCACCAGCGGGAAGTAGTTCGCCAGTATCTTCTCGTCGCGCCCCCCGGCAGCTTGCACCGTGATGGTGTAAATGCTGAGGAATTCCGAGGGGTGCGTCTTGCCGTCGTACTTCTCCGGTACGTCGGGCTTGAAGTTCTTCATGCTGGGCCACTGGACACGCCGCAGCTCACGGGTGAACGCAGGGCAACCTGCCGCGTACGGCAAGTCGCCTGGTTCACCGGGCGCGTGCGTGTCGACAGCGGTCCCGGCACGTTGGTCTGATTGTCGCCGGGCTTCCCGCCGGCGCTCGATCGTAGTTCGAGCATCTTCTTGTCACCGATCGTCAAGGACTTGGCGCTGGTCCCGACGAGCCCGCGGATCCGACGACGCCGTGGAGTCGTCGTCGACGTTGATCCGGCGGGGAGGCGTCTTCTGCTTCCGCGGCGGGGAGTGCACCGTAGTTGCACCCCCGGCGGTCTTGTCGCCGTCGGCCTTCGTCTTCTCGACTTGCCGTGGCCGCGAGGTCGCCGGCTGCTGCGGCGTGTCGTTGTTGGCGAAGGCGATCAGGCTTTGGATGGTTGCCCTCCAGTCCTCGGCCTTGTCTGCCGTTGGAGGGAAATCGAGGAGCAGTTGCGCTCTTGCGAGTGCTTCTGCTGGAGAGGAGGGGAGCGGGGGCGAGCGGTGCGAGGAGCGGGATATGCTCGGACTCCTAACAGGGTTAGAAGGAGCAGGGTCCCGCCCCGACGACCGCGCCTTGCTCGTGCCAGGACAATGGCCCGGAGCATCCCGCGAGCCTCCGGTTTGTCCTTGGCCCAGCAAGCGGAAGGCACCTCCTGTGCCCTGGCGCTGCTGGCCTGCCGTCTGGTGAGATGGACGCGGCGCATCTACGGAGACCGAGGCCTTGGAGTTGGTCCGGCCGTCCGCCTTGTCCTTGGATTTAGCGGTGCCGTGAGTCTCCTCACCGGCGACCACCCTTCCGCCGGCGTCTCCTCCACCCGCCGTTGGTTCTGGTGGCGGTGGAACAGACGCAGACGGGCCTGCGACCTCCGAAACCTTCTTCTTCGGGGCCATGTTGCTGTTGCTGATGAAGCTAACGAAGTTGGAGAGGTTGATGAAGAATGCGCCCGCATGAACGCCGGATCAGGTTCACACAACCTCGACGCCCCCTACCTGGCGCGCCAAAGATGTCGGGGGAAACTGTCCACCACGAGCACCTATGGGACCGGAGCCCCTTTGTTCGTACGGTAAAGGAGCGGAGGGAGCACAAAGAGCAGATCGTAGAGCACACGCGGGCAGTTTACCCAGGTTCGGGCCGCGATGGACGCGTAAAACCCTACTCCTGCTTAGATTGTATTGAGTGTTGGAGCTCGGGAGCTTGAAGAACTAGCTACACCGAGCGAATGAGCTATCTAGATTCCGAACCCCTTCTACGTTGTGCATGGGCCTCCTTTTATAGCTCAAGGGGTCACCGACAGGTGTCAACGTAGGAGAAAGGGGTAAAAACGTAACTTTGGTGGTAGTTGTAACAGTGCGGGAACAGTGCGTGAACAGTGGATGAACAGTGGTCATCACCTACTTTGACAGTGGGGGACAAGAGCATTAAATGCCCGTCGCCGTCGACCCCAAAAGCGCCCGCCCTTGCGTCTCCGTTTGCCACGGCGATAGCTTCGTCATCGTGGAGTGCCACCGTGTCCCCCAGGCTGCACAGCCATCCGCCACGCGTCCCTGGAATGGCCCCAGGGCGACGCGTGGACCGATGAGCTGGAGCGCGGGCACGCAGCACAGACTTCCCCCGGCAAGCACCTTGCCGGGGTCTTGATCTTGTCGGGCCGGGAAGCTTGTCGCTCCCCGGGTCTTGCCGGGGCGCAGAGTGCGCCGAGGCGTGTCTTCTGAGATGCATTCTTCTGGTCTTCCTGGCAAGCTCCTCTTGCCAGGGTCTTGAGTAAATGAGGAAATCTCGAGCCTGGGACGGCCTTCCCGGCAAGCTCCACTTGCCGGGGTCTTGATCTTCTGTCTTGTATACTTTGTTTTTGAATGGCTTCATATGGATCAGAAAGGTCTCCGGCAAGCACGTGGTAGGCCCTGCCGCGGGAAGCTGCTACTGCCCGTGCACAAGTTGGGGTACTGAGGTACCCCTACCTTAGTACACCGACAGGGCGGTTCGAGACGTAGAGGAAGAAGGCGTTCACGTTCGAAGAGGAAGTAGTCGTTCCGATATCGTGTCGTGGTACCTGCGGCGTCGGACATCTTCGGGGTGACGGTAGTGGTACACGTTCCGTAGGGGTACTTGTCGCATCGCCATGTAGTTGTTCACGTTCATCGGAGAGGTACTCGCCAACGGGGTACTTGTCGAATCCACGTAGATGAACTTGAAGATCCGAAGATGTTCACGGTTGTAGTGGTACTTGATGGTCATCTTGTATCCGTTCGGTCGTCTTGCACTTGGTCGAGGTACTTGTCGGGGCCGTGGACTTGGTTCTTTGTGACGTAGTGGAACTTGCTGCTCCATGGTTTTGCTGGACAAAAACAAAACGCAAGCCGAAAGAAAAAGAAGCACAGCAGCAGCAAGGCTAGGCGCGCCGGGGAGGACCATGAGGCCATGGCAGCAGCAAGAAGACGACACGGCAGAGGCAGGGCCGTGGGATCCGATGCTGTCGGAGGGAGCTGGCGCTGCGTTGCAGAGTCCCGCCTTGGCGATGAGGCAGGAGGGAGCGGCGCTGGTGCGGGCGCTGAGGGGACGGAGGGAGGCGCCGGGCTTCGACCGGCTGCCTGGGCGCTGGACGCTCGGCGGAAGGGAGGCGGAGGGTACGATGGTGGAGACCCGAGGCGCAGCGGCGGTGCTGGCCGGCGGACGTCCGGCGAACGAGGCAGGGCAGAGCCGTCGGCTCTGGAGGCGGCCGACGGTAGCGCTGTCGGAGTACAGGCGTCGGGGAGGCCGGCTGCTCGCGCTCTGGATGGGCGTGGCGCTCGAGGGGAGAAGGCCTCGGTAGAGAGGGAGGAGGGCTGCGGGGGGAGCGGGCCTCTGCGAGAGGAGCGAGGCGCAGGGGATGCTCGAGGGGAGAGGGTGAGGGACGGTCGAGCGCTGGGAGAGCGGCTGGCGGCGGAGGTCGGGAGTCGGAGGAGCGATGGGGTCGGGCTAGTTAGCGCTAGGGTTACGGGAGGAAGCTGGGCCTCGGGCCTGCGGGGATGGAAGAGGCCTTGGGCCTAGGAGGGAGGTGCGGCTTGGAGTGAGGAGAGATGGGCCGCTGGGCCTCTGCTGCGGCAGGGCTCTCCCTTCTCTTAACTGTTTTTTTAAACAGAAAAGAAAGAAGAAGAAAAGGGAAGAAAAGAAAAGGTTAGGGAAGAGATTTAAACACGGAGTTAAATCTCTGGACTCTCACAAAATGTAAGGAATTTAAAGAATTTGTTGGAAGACTTTTGGAAGATAAAAATTCAAACGAGTTTGAATAAATGTCAAACTGTTCGAATTTAGAAAACCCTTTAGATGAAATCCAAATGGGTTGGAATTTCAAGAGATGGCCCTACACATTAGATGTGATTTATGAGAAGATTTGGAACATTTATAGATAAAGTAAAATTGCAACACAATTTTACTAAAGGCTCAAAGGAAGAAAAGGCAGTAGAGTTGGATGAAAGAAAATTGAAGAAAGGTGCAATTGTGTTATAGGTGATTCCAAGGAATGGAATATTTTTAAATATAGCTCCCTAAATATTGAGAGGCTTTTATATGTTTTAAAGAGAAGACATCCTTCCCTCGATTTAAATGGACCGAGGTCCACACGATTTATTTAAGTTGAGAAGCAAAAATAAATATGACATGATGGCATGATGACATGATGCAATGCAGAAATAAATAAAGCAAGCACAAAGAACACACGGGAGAACCCGGAACATCTGGAATCTTCTGGGATCTTCTGGGACGTCGGTCTTCGGGCGTCACAACTCTCCCACACTAACAGAGGATCTCGACCCGAGATCCTAGAGATAGCACCGGGTAAAAACGGAAAAGAAGAGGTAAAACAAAGTTGCTTCTTTGACAGACGAGTGAAACCAAAGAACCTTGAGAGGTTGAACAAGATGAAAGAAGAGTACAACGGAGATGAACGAAGATGAAAACTCCGTTAGAAAAGAGGAACAAGGAACATAACAAGAACCTTGTAGGTTGAAAGACATGAACAATAGCTCACAGACCAAAAGAATATGAAACTGCAAGGGTATAGCCAAGGAATAAGAATGGCAGAATTTGGGCAGCACTCCGTCTGAAAAAAGGAAGGAATTAAACAAGAACTTGAGAAGATGGATGATAGTTGATGAAATCAACAACACATTGCCTCCGAAACAATTAAAAGAATGGCACAAGGGGGTAAGAACGATTCAGACGGCACTCCGGTTGAAAGAGTTAAAACTTGATAAGATGAGGGAACTTGAATGAAGAATACAACACTCCGGTTAAATGATAAACAAGGAAAAGAACATGATCTTGACAAAACGAGATGATGGTTAAAGAGAGAGCAACAACACAAAGCCTCCGGAATGAAAGAATAGCATATAATCAATGAAAGAAATGAATGGAGAAGAAAAATGACAACTTCTCCCACAAAATTGAATTGAAAGAGCATCCTTACGAAGAAGGGTTGAACGTGGTTGATGGAAAATCAACAACGAAACGAATGAGGTTCATGTGGGCTTATGGAAAACATCTCAAAATTAAGAGGTGATAACCAGCCACTAACGGAACGAATTGCTTGGATTGAGATCAACAAGGAGACGAAAAACTTATATCACCGGAATGATAAATGAAGAACTTGGGTCATTTATGAGCACCATAATAGCAACAATCCTTAGGGAAAGCTTTAGGTGAAATACAACCCAAGATAACTCCAATGAATAAATTGAAGGGTTGAAAAGATCTCTTGAACAAAGAAAATGATGGTTTTAAATATTTCATTCTTGACAACTTGTTAATCATGAAACATGAAGGAAAATTGTCAAAAATGACATAACACCATCTCAAAAGATAAGGGAGAAAGAATTGCACTTGGAAAGCATGATGAAGAATGCTTGAGCTCCAACAAGAATCTTGATGAAGACTTCGAGGATGAATTAAATGATGATGAACCATCATGAAAACTCCGGTAATGAAAGCATGAGAAGTGAAAGATGAAAAGAATAAGATTCAAGGCCTGCGATGAATTAGATGGAGCTTTGAAATGATATAATAGAAATAACTTGGAGCTCCGGAAAACAAGATGGACAACTTAGAACCGAGGATATGATATGATGAACAAGCTCCGGAAAAAGAGATTTAATCACCTTGAAGGAATAAGAATAAGAATTATGTCATGCATCTCCTTCACCAATTTAAATTGGCGACAAGCAATGGATTTGGCATACTACTTATTCTCGTTGGAAAGAATTAAAGAGAGATCTAGTACAACCTCGGATTCAACGAACCACCGGTAGGATTATGAAAGAGCAAATGAATTAAAACGATAACAACGGAAGGGTAATCTTGAATGAACCACCGTAAGAATTGGAGACGAACGAAGAGGCATCAATGAATAATATTTGGAGATCGAAGTTGAAAACTGAGAACGAAGAAATATTCTGAAATGATGGCCTTCGGAGGATCACAATGAGAAGAACTCAAGAATTGCTCTGAAGGGGCATGAAAACAATTCCCACAATCGAAAACAATTATGAGGATGGCATGAAGCTAGAATCACAACTCATCAAGAGAACGGTCAAGGTTTAAAAGAAACACTTCTCCGGTCTTCAGATGTTGAGAGTGAAAACGAGAAATGCCATGAAGAATTGTTGAGCACTCCGGAATGAAGAATTAAAAAGGTTGAAACAATGAAGAAAAGAATTTGAAAGCGATCTTGGAGAAGTCATATGACTGATGTAAATCATTCTTACGTCACACTTGAAAGGAATTTCAGAATACTCCGGAAAAAAAAGAGTCAGGTAAGATCCTGGAAAAAGACCTGTGGGTTAGGGGCCACTCAAAATAAATCACCGTTGGAAAGATTGCTTAAGAGATGTTGCACCGGTTGAATTAAATGGCTTGAATAAGATAACAATCCTCAAAATAGCTTGAACAGATTAAGAATGGAAACACGAATCTTCTGAGATACCTTGAACACTCCGGAGAAGAATTAAAGAGAGGAGAATGATTAATTGGTGCACCGGAATAAGAAAGCATTGTGAAAAGAGGAAAAGGATAAGATCAACACCGAAATCTTGAATTACATCCACCGGCAGAATTTGAGAACAAAAGAATGATGAACTTGAAGCTCTTGAGCATCTTCACGATAATCGCCGGATAAAAACATTGAAGGAAAAGAATGAAGAAATATCACATGAATAAAATGGATACTTCATCTGAGAATTTCTGGCTCCAAGAAGAAGAAGGGTGGGAGGGTGGGGAAAACAAAGACAACTTGGGATGAATGAAACAGACAAATCGTCAGGTTTCTCAACGACGTCCGTATTGAATAACTTGAAGAGAAGGCACACCGGTTGAAAGGATTAACATGACAATCTTGACGATCAAGAAGGATTAGCACTCCCATAGAAATATGAGAACACCGATTAGGAAAGGTATGGAATCAACATTTGACATCGAAGCAACTCGAATAACAGAATCAAAACAAGAACAAAGGATAGATGTGTAACATGATCTTCACAATATCATCCGAACAGAGAATTGAACGAATGAATTCTGCATGTACATCAACTAGTCGAGAAGCCACTTGGAGAACAAAAAGTAAATAAAAAGGAACAAGGAACAGATAGAACAAATACAAGATAGAAGCTTCGTCCGTCATATTCGTGCTGAAAGCTCATGGAACGTGTTACAAAAGGGTTTTGTCATCCCCGGATCAGCATAGCCAACGACCCTTTAAGATGCAACTCCCGATCAGAACAAGTCCATAAACCACTTCACTCAATGTAGAACCCCAAACTTCATATCGTGCATCCGTTGGAAGAATGCCTAGAACTACTAGATGAACCCACCTATTAATTTCCGAAAGTTTCCAGTTATGCAATCAGGTATTGGGGATACAGGGGAAGCACCGCGCAATCAACTCTAAACCTACATCCAGCTGTATCCATCCTTCAACACATAACCAGTCTTTCTCGGAAACCGTTTACCTCGGACCTTCGAAACGCATCCACTATACAAGCTATGGCAATACTCCCGAACTACCTCCCCAGTACTGGGTGATGTCGGGGTTATCTTGCCACTAACCGCATAGGAGAGTTTTCGATGTCGGCCGTCTTAAGTATTCTAGTACTCCCGCGATGGATTTGTGACGACAACACCTCGGAGCTCAACTCCCCGGGACACTGCCACAACCCCTGATGACAGGAGGCATCGAGAACAATGTTCTCGTCACAAAGACATCGAAACAATCCAAACAATACTCGCGAGATCCTAAAAAAAAATTTGGTGCATTTTTGAAAGTAGAAGAGGCAAGAGTAATCGTCAGGAGTCCTCACCAGAATGAAAAGAGAAGAGAAGCAAAAGAAATCCTACTCTCCGATATATATATAGGACTCAAAACATTTTCAGTGTGTGCCTAGACTCAACCGTCAACGATTCGATCAATCAGTGGGGGCTTCTAGGTCGGAGAAAGCTCTGAATACCAACTTGTAATGCCCAGGATGGGACTATACCTCCTACGTGTCGAGGCACGACTTAAAGGTATAAGCCCATCCTAGAATGATCGCAAGTTTGGTATCTTTGCACGACTCATGTAAAAGAGGGATTAAAATGCAAAAGGAGATAGCTGGCTTACACTCGCCACTTCACACAATACATTACATAAGCAAACATCATTCAAAACATCACAACCCGACTACGGGCGAAGATCCAAAAGAAAGATACCAAAACAACATAAAGCCACAGGTCCGGATCGAATCCTAGTAGAAACCACTACTGATCGTCGAAAACGTCACAAGCATACGCCAAACTCTCTTCATCGAGCTCCCGAAGAAGTACTGAACCAGCTCCTGCATCGAACTCGGCTGAACCTGCATCTGGTGTTGTAGTAACTGTGAGCCACGAGGACTCGGCAATCCCATAACCATGGGTATCAAGACTAGCAAAGCTTTGTGGGTAGGAAGAGGTTAAGTGGTGAGGTTGCAGCAGCGGCTAAGCATAATATGGTGGCTAACTTACGAGTACCAGAATAAGATGAGCATCTACGCAAACGGTCGCAAAAGTAGTGATTGCTAAAGATCCTGAATTACATACGAGTCAAACATAACCCCACCGTGTTCTCTTCTCAAAGTGAAAAGAGACAGTCACGGTTACTCACACAGTTGTGTGTTTTACTTCGGATCATCTGTCAAGTTTTCTACAACCGGACATTAACAAATTCCAACCTGCCACATAACCGCGGGCACGGCTTTCGAAAGATCATAACCCTGCAGGGGTGTTCCAACTTAGCCCATCACAAGCTCTCACGATTAGCTGAAGTGATAAATATAATATCATCACCCCTTATCTTAGGGAAAATCCGATCAGGCTCGGCATCCCGGTAGCACAAGTCATTTCGACAATGGTAAAACAAGTCCAGCAAGACCTCCCGGCGTGCCGACACCCTGATAGTAGCCGCGCGTATCTCGTCTCAGGCCACGACCGGATGGGCGATGCTACAGGTTATACCAGATACCTCGGGTTTCCCCAAGGCGGCCCTGCAGGACCCCCGTTTGGGACCAACACCATCAGCACTGGCCCCCCCTGCTATGTAGAATTAAGAATCCTCGAGGGAGCGACCCCCTATGCAAATTTAATTATTTAATTAAGTTGTTATTATGAGCAAAATAAAACCAATGTTGGGCCTTGCTGGAGGAGTTTTATTCAAAGTCGAACTGTCAAGGGGTCCCCATTTCACCCATCGTGTAAGGAACGCAAAATCAAGGAACATAATGCCGGTTTATCGGCGCCTAAGGTGGCATGAGTGGAACAAAACACCGAGCAAAAGGCCAAGCCTTCCACCCATGCCCAGTATATAGGTGTGTTAATAATAATTATAGATATTGTGATATATCCAACAACAAGTTCCCTCCTGGAACAAACTTCATCTTCACCTGCAACTAACAACGCTATAAGAGGGGCTGAGCAAGCGGGTAACATAGCCAAACAGTGGTTTTGCTAGGGAGGTGTCAAAGGTTAGAGGTTTCATGGCAACAAGGAGAGGCTGACATAAAAGATGGGTAGCGCGACATGTAACGATAGCATCGAGACAACTAAGCATGGCAATGGTAGTAAAGGTATCCAAGGGTATGATCATCTTGCCTGGGATTCCACAAGGGAGAAGAACGGATCCATGAAGTAGAAGGAGCAACACAGTCGAGCGAATCCTCACAACTCCGGAACGAAACCGAAGCTAACAAGAGAAACAACCCGAAAGAAGCAAACAACACGGTAAACACACAAACATAAACATGGCATACGATGCACATCCAAATATGATGCATGTCCGGTTTAAATATGCATGTCATGGCAATGAGCACAAACAAATACTACAAGTTAAGTGGAGCTCAATATGCAACGAGTTGCATATTGACGAAACACCACATTTAATTATTTAGTTGACTCTCGTTATTTACAAGACAAGATTAAATGTTTTTAACATGGCAAGAGGTGAAGCATAAGTAAACTAACTATTTAGACATTTTAAATGAGGCCGGAAATAACAACAACATATCCGGAAAATCCCCATGAGCATGTTTAATAATTATAAAGCAACAACAATTAAACATTTTAGTGTTGTTAACATGATGCGGATGACATGATCAAGTTTATGCAATTTTATTAAAAGTTGACAAGAGAGATATGAAGCACTTGTCACCGTGGTGGAAGAAAGGGTGCCACGGCAACGATCCGAAAATGATGCAACGCAACATCTCGGTTCCGGTAACTCGGTGAGAGACCGGTGCAAAAGGAAAAGTGGCGAAGCGGGTCAAACGAGATGAAAGGTGGGGCGATCCCGTCACCGGGTTCCCACGAGTCGGCGACGAGGCAACCGAGGAACATGAAAACGGACGAAACGGCACGGAGCACACACGGGAAACAATTCATACAACCACAACAAGCATTCCACGAGTCATCCACGGGGTCGTCTCGTTATACCTTTGAAGCGTGCGTTTCGGGGCGGTTCGAGACGTAGAGGAAGAAGGCGTTCACGTTCGAAGAGGAAGTAGTCGTTCTGATATCGTGTCGTGGTACTTGCGGCGTCGGACATCTTTGGGGCGACGGTAGTGGTACACGTTCCGTAGGGGTACTTGTCGCATCGCCATGTAGTTGTTCACGTTCATCGGAGAGGTACTCGCCGACGGGGTACTTGTCGAATCCACGTAGATGAACTTGAAGATCCGAAGATGTTCACAGTTGTAGTGGTACTTGATGGTCATCTTGTATCCGTTCGGTCTTCTTGCACTTGGTCGAGGTACTTGTCGGGGCCGTGGACTTGGTTCTTTGTGACGTAGTGGAACTTGCTGCTCCATGGTTTTGCTGGACAAAAACAAAACGCAAGCCAAAAGAAAAAGAAGCACAACAGCAGCAAGGCTAGGCGCGCCGGGGAGGACCATGAGGCCATGGCAGCAGCAAGAAGACGACACGGCAGAGGCAGGGCCGTGGGATCCGGTGCTGTCGGAGGGAGCTGGCGCTGCGGGGCAGAGTCGCGCCTTGGCGATGAGGCAGGAGGGAGCTCGGAGAGGAGGGAGCGGCGCTGGTGCGGGCGCTGAGGGGACGGAGGGAGGCGCCGGGCTTCGACCGGCTGCCTGGGCGCTGGACGCTCGGCGGAAGGGAGGCGGAGGGTACGGTGGTGGAGACCCGAGGCGCGGCGGCGGTGCTGGCCGGCGGATGTCCGGCGAATGAGGCAGGGCGGAGCCGTCGGCTCTGCAGGCGGCCGACGGTAGCGCTGTCGGAGTACAGGCGTCGGGGAGGCCGGCTGCTCGCGCTCTGGATGGGCGTGGCGCTCGAGGGGAGAAGGCCTCGGTAGAGAGGGAGGAGGGCTGCGGGGGGAGCGGGCCTCTGCGAGAGCAGCGAGGCGCAGGGGATGCTCGAGGGGAGAGGGTGAGGGACGGTCGAGCGCTGGGAGAGCGGCTGGCGGCGGAGGTCGGGAGTCGGAGGAGCGATGGGGTCGGGCTAGTTAGCACTAGGGTTACGGGAGGAAGCTGGGCCTCGGGCCTGCGGGGATGGAAGAGGCCTTGGGCCTAGGAGGGAGGTGCGGCTTGGAGTGAGGAGAGATGGGCCGCTGGGCCTCTGCTGCGGCTGGGCTCTCCCTTCTCTTAACTGTTTTTTTTAAACAGAAAAGAAAGAAGAAGAAAATGGAAGAAAAGAAAAGGTTAGGGAAGAGATTTAAACACGGACTTAAATCTCTGGACACTCACAAAATGTAAGGAATTTAAAGAATTTGTTGGACGACTTTTGGAAGATAAAAATTCAAACGAGTTTGAATAAATGTCAAATTGTTCGAATTTAAAAAAACCCTTTAGATGAAATCCAAATGGGTTGGAATTTCAAGAGATGGCCCTACACATTAGATGTGATTTATGAGAAGATTTGGAACATTTATAGATAAAGTAAAATTGCAACACAATTTTACTAAAGGCTCAAAGGAAGAAAAGGAAGTAGAGTTGGATGAAAGAAAATTGAAGAAAGGTGCAATTGTGTTATAGGTGATTCCAAGGAATGGAATATTTTTAAATATAGCTCCCTAAATATTGAGAGGCTTTTATATGCTTTAAAGAGAAGACATCCTTCCCTCGATTTAAATGGACCGAGGTCCACACGATTTATTTAAGTTGAGAAGCAAAAATAAATATGACATGATGGCATGATGACATGATGCAATGCAGAAATAAATAAAGCAAGCACAAAGAACACACGGGAGAACCCGGAACATCTGGAATCTTCTGGGATCTTCAGGGACGTCGGTCTTCGGGCGTCACAGGTTTCCCTTTCACGTGCCTTCATGATCCGTCTGAAAAATATCTCCCGTCGATTTTCAGGTAATTTGGAGGTATTCTTCTTCAGCAACTCAGCGTCCACTTTTTACTACTGAATCCTGCGTCTGCTGCTTCGGCGTCGGAAAGTTGCAAACTGTGTAAAATAGGCCAAAACAACATAAGAACATCATCGTAATGTGAAATATATCAATGAATAAGGATAAATTACGATATAAAATAGTGATGCATTTTGGACGTATCAATAAGCATATGATCCTCTCTCATAATAATTTTCAGTAGCATCATGAATGAATTCAACCATATAACTAGCACATAAAGCATTCTTTTCATGATCTACTTGCATAGAAATTTTACTACTCTCCACATAAAGAAATTTATTCTCATCAATAGTAGTGGGAGCAAACTCAACAAAACAACTATCATGTGAAGCGTAATCCAATTGAAAATTAAAATCATGATGACAAGTTTCATGGTTATCTTTATTCTTTATAGCATACATGTCAACACAATAACCATCATAAATAGGAGGCATGCTTTCATCATAATAAATTTGCTCATCAAAACTTGGGGGCCAAAAAATATCATCTTCATCAAACATAGCATCCCCAAGCTTGTGGCTTTGCATATCATTAGCATCATAGGTATTCAAAGAATTCATACTAACAACATTGCAATCATGTTCATCATGCACATATTTTATGCCAAGCATTCTATGTAATTCTTCTTCTAGTACTTGAGCACAATTTTCCTTCCCATCATTTTCACGAAAGATATTAAAAAGATGAAGTATATGAGGCAACCTCAATTCCATTTTTTGTAATTTTCTTTTATAAACTAAACTAGTGATAAAACAAGAAACTAAAATATTCGATTGCAAGATCTAAAGATATACCTTCAAGCACTCACCTCCCCGGCAACGGCGCCAGAAAATTGCTTCTTGTCTACTACGCAACCTTCTTCTTGTAGACGTTGTTGGGCCTCGAAGTGCATAGGTTTGTAGGACAATAGCAAATTTCCCTCAAGTGGATGACCTAAGGTTTATCAATCCGTGGGAGGCGTAGGATGAAGATGGTCTCTCTCAAACAACCCTGCAACCAAATAACAAAGAGTCTCTTGTGTCCCCAACACACCTAATACAATGGTAAATTGTATTAGTGCACTAGTTCGGCGAAGAGATGGTGATACAAGTGCAATATGGATGGTAGATATAGGTTTTTGTAATATGAAAATATAAAAACAGCAAGGAAACTAATGATAAAAGTGAGCACAAATGGTATTGCAATGCGTTGAAACAAGGCCTAGGGTTCATACTTTCACTAGTGGAAGTTCTCTCAACAAGGATAACATAATTAGATCATATAACAATCCCTCAACATGCAACAAAGAGTCACTCCAAAGTCACTAATAGTGGAGAACAAATGAAGAGATTATTGTAGGGTATGAAACTACCACAAAGTTATTCTTTCTAATCGATCTATTCAAGAGTCTGTAGTAAAATAACACAAAGCTATTCTTTCCGTTTGATCTATCCTAGAGTTTGTACTAGAATAACACCTTAAGACACACATCAACCAAAACCCCAATTTCACCTACATAATACATTGCCAACTCAAGTATCCGTGGGCATGATTATACGATATGCATCACACAATCTCAGATTTAATTATTCAACCAACACAAAGAACTTCAAAGAGTGCCCCAAAGTTTCTATCGAAGAGTCAAGATGAAAATGTGTGCCAACCCCTATGCATAGATTCCCAAGGTCATGGAACCCGCAAGTTGATCACCAAAACAGACATCAAGTAGATCACGTGATATCCCATTGTCACCACAGATAAGCACATGCAAGACATACATCAAGTGTTCTCAAATCCTTAAAGACTCAATCAAATAAGATAACTTCAAAGGGAAAACTCAATCCATTACTAGAAAGTAGAGGGGGAGAAACATCATAAGATCCAACTATAGTAGCAAAGCTCGCGATACATCAAGATCGTGCCATCTCAAGAACACGAGAGAGAGAGAGAGAGAGAGAGATAGAGAGAGATCAAACACATGGCTACTGGTACATACCCTCAGCCCTGAGGGTGAACTACTCCCTCCTTGTCATGGAGAGCGCCGGGATGATGAAGATGGCCACCGGAGAGGGATTCCCCCTCCAGCAGGGTGCCGGAATGGGTCTAGTCTGGTTTTCGGTGGCTACAGAGGCTTGCAGCAGCGGAACTCTCAATCTAGGTTTCTTTTTGGGGGTTTCTGTATTTATAGGAATTTTTGGCATCGGTCTAACGTCAGGAGGGGTCTCCGAGTCATCCATGAGATAGGGGCTCGAGCCTAGGGGGTAGGGCGTGCCCTCCACCCTCGTGGACGGCTCGGGACTCTTCTGGCCCAACTCTTTTACTCCGGGGGCTTCTTTTGGTCCATAAAAAATCATAAATTGTTTGCATGTCAATTGGACTCCGTTTGGTATTCCTTTTCTGTAAAACTCAAAAACGAGGATAATACAGAAACTGGCACTGGGCTCTAGGTTAATAGGTTACTCCCAAAAATCATATAAAATAGCATATAAATGCATATAAAACATCCAAGATGGATAATATAATAGCATGGAACAATAAAAAATTATAGATACGTTGGAGACGTATCAATCACCTACATCAATTGGCAATTTCTCCACTTGCGAGCCATTAGATTCATCAAACTTCACATCTACCGTCTCTTCAACCTCTCGGGTGAAACTGTTGTAGACACGGTAAGTGTGAGAGTTTGAGCCATAACCGAGTAGGAAACCTTCATGAGATTTAGGAGCAAATTTTGAACGACGATGCTTATCAAGAATATAGCACTTTGAGCCGAATACTCGAAAGTATCCAACTTGGGGTTTGTTACCGGTGAGAAGCTCGTATGTCGTCTTACCGAGAAGTTTGTGAAGATATAGACGATTTGTAGCATGACAAGCTGTCTCAACCGCTTCTGCCCAAAAGTGTTTTGACGTCTTGTACTCATCAAGCATAATTCTCGCCATTTTGATGAGTGTCTGGTTCTTCCTCTCAACAACTCCATTTTGTTGAGGTGTGTACGTAGCTGCGAACTCATGTGAAATCCCTTCTTCGTCAAGAAAGGTATCCACATTTGCGTTCTTGAACTCCATTCCGTTGTCGCTGCAAACCTTCTTGATCTTCACTTCAAATTGATATTGGGCCTTCCTAGTGAAGTTCTTGAAGATCTTTTGGACCTGCGATTTAACATCAAGAAAGAACACCCTCATAATTCTTGAAAAATCATCAACAATGACCAGTCCAAAAGAGTTACCGCCGAGACTCTTGTAAGGATTGGGACCAAAAAGATCCATGTGCAGTAGCTCAAGCGGTCTTCTTGTATTCATGATGTTCTTCATGGGATGACTTCCTCCAACTTGTTTTCCTGCTTGACAAGCACTACAAAGTCTATCATTGTCAAATATAACATCTTTAACACCAAGGATATGATCACCTTTAATAAGCTTATCAATATTTCTCATGCCGACATGACCTAACCTTCTATGCCACAACCACCTTTAGAAGATTTAGCAATAAAACAAGTGCGAGGTTGGGCTTTCTTAGTGAAGTCAACAATGTATAGGTCACCTCTACGAATGCCGGTAAAGACCATATTATGATTATCTCTATGAAAGACTTGGCAATCAACATGAGTGAATAGCACATTTAAACCAAAATCAGCTAATCTAGACATGGAAAGAAGATTATATCCGAGAGATTCTACAAGCATGACATTGTTGATAGAACTATCGTTGGATATGGCCACCTTACCAAGGCCAAAAACTTTACCCTTAGAGTTGTCACCAAAGGTAACATACTTTTGTGGACCATCATTTCTAGCAAGCTCATCAAACATGTCCTTATCTCCGGTCATATGATCTGTGCATCCATTTTCAAGCACCCATTCCTTTCCTCTGGCTGCGTAACCACGAAGATTAGCCATAAGACCAAAATGTCTCATTTGTTCATCAAGGTCAAAGTCACTATCATCATCCTCATCATAATAACCATGTTCAACATTGTCTTGATGTAGATCAACACCTAGAGAAAGTAATTCATTAGTTATGTGATCATGACAATGTTCATCTTTATGAATTCTAGTGACTTTCGAGATGATATTACTAATGATTCCTACATCTCCTTTGGCACGCATAAGGTCACAAAGTTCAAATAAACATTCATCAAATTTGGGATCACTAGAGTTCACCTTATTTAAAGCAATGTACTTTTGAAGAATCACATCTAAATTTTTCATGGACTAGTCCTGAAATTGTTCCTCAAGGAATCTCCATATATGTAGGCACATTTGAAAGTAGGCAAACATACAAGCAAGTTTCTAGGCAATCCTCTAGTGATAAGACCAATAGTTCTAAGATTTTGAATCATGTCAAGTTTCTCACTGGAAGTAGGATTCGAAGCATCAATGGGGGGCACACAAGGACTAACAATATACTTGTTAAAATAATATTCATTGAAGATCTCAAGCATTTCATTTTCCTTTTCTTATAAAACTCTCCATCAAGTATAGGAACTCTATGTCTAATACTCCCAATCGTAGACTCATCCATCTTCCTCCAATGGTGATTAAACCAAAGCAATGGAGACCAAAGCTCTGATACCAATTTAGAGGATCGAAGAAGAGGTGTCTAGAGGGGGGTGATTAGACACTCAACAAGAAAAGTAGCAGTTTTCATGATCTTTGAGTTGAGGTAGAGTTTTTAGCATAATTTCAAACATTCACAATACATTTCAAGCAAGCATGGCAAGAGTATATGAGCAGCGGAAAGTAAAGCATGCAAGTTGCAAGAAAGTAAAGGGATGGGATTGGAGTGTGCAAACGCAATTGGAGAAACGTATGTTTTTTGCGTGGTTCCGATAGGTGGTGCTATCGTACATCCACGTTGATGGAGACTTCAACCCATGAAGGGTAATGGCTGCGCGAGTCCACGGAGGGCTCCACCCACAAAGGGTCCACGAAGAAGCAACCTTGTCTATCCCATCATGGTCAGCACCCACGAAGGACTTGCCTCACTAGGGTAGATCTTCACGAAGTAGGCGATCTCCTTGCCCGTACAAACTCCTTGGTTCAACTCCACAATCTTGTCAGAGGCTCCCAAGTGACACCTAATCAATCTAGGAGACACCACTTTCCAAAAGGTAATAGATGGTGTGTTGATAACGAACTCCTTGCTCAAATGCTTCAAATGAGAGTCTCCTCAACACTCAAACAGCTCCTCACAGATTTGGATATGGTGGAAGAAGAGATTGAGTCGAAAGTAACTTGGGGAAGGCTAGAGATCAAGATTCATATGGTAGGATTGTAATATCTTGGTCTCAACACATGAGTAGGTGGTTCTCTCTCAGAAAATGTATGCTGGAAGTGTAGGCACGTTCTGATGGATTTCTCCATGAATGAAGAGAGGGTGGAGGGGTATATATAGCCTCCACACAAAATCTAATCGTTGCACACAATTCACCAAACTCGGTGGGACCGAATCATGAAACTCGGTCAGACCAATTTAGTTTAAAATGCGAATGTTAGGCTTTTTGGTGGGACTGAGATGATCAACTCGGTGGGACCGATTTTATTGGGGTTAGGGCATAACGTAATCTCAATGAGACCAATTTCTATAATAGGCAAACAGAGAGTTGGTCAGGCAAACTCAGTGGGACCGATTCTCTCATTTCGGTGAGACCACAATGTTACGAAAGGGATACAAAGAGTTTGCATTGCGAACTCGGTGAGACTGATTCTCACATCTCGGTTAGACCAAAATGTTTCAAATAGGAAAGAGATAGTTTGCAATCCCATCTCGGTGAGACCGAGATCCCTATCGGTGAGACCGAACTGATTAGGGTTTCTGGCAGTGGCTATGTCAAGTGAACTCGATGGCGCCGGATAGTTCAAATCGGTGGGGCCAAGTTTGACTTTAGGTTTAGGACATATGTGGATATGAGAAAGTGGTTGAGGGATTTGGAGCATATCACTAAGCACTTTGAGAAAGCAAGCCATTAAGCAACACCTCATCCCCTTTTAATAGTATTGGCTTTCCTATGGACTCAATGTGATCTTGGATCACTGAAATAGAAAATGTAGAATCTTGAGCTTTGAGCTTTTGCCAATCTTCTGTCCTTAGCATCTTGAAGGGGTTCCACATCCTCTTGTCCATGCCACTCCACTGTTGAACTCATCTGAAATATACTAGGTAAAAGTATTAGTCCAACATGAGATATGTTGACATTAATTACCAAAATCACCCAGGGAGCACTTGTGCTTTCATATGCAAAGCCATAAGCTTGGGGATGTTATGTTTGATAAAGATGATATTTTTAGCCCCCCAAGATTTGATGTGGAAATTTGTTATAATGAAAGCATGCCTCCTATTTATGATGGTTATATTGATAAAAGTGGATTTGGATAGGTCATGACTTTATTTAGTGACGAATCCACTACTTTGGAGGATGTTTCAATTGACTATGATAACAAAGATGCTATCTATGATGATTATGGTGATGACATGTATGCTATATTGAATAATGATAACCATGAAACTTGTGATCATGACTTTAATTTTCAATCTCATGATAGTTATTTTGTTGAGTTTGCTCCCACTACTATTCATGAGAATAAATTTGCTTATGTGGAGAGTAGCAAAATTTATATGCTTATGCATCATGAAAAGGATGATTTATGTGATGGATATATTGTTGAATTCATTCATGATTCTACTGAAAATTACTATGAGAGAGGAACATATGCTTGTAGGTATCTCAATAATACCAAGTTTCCTCTCTTTATGTTGAAAATCTTGAAGTTTTGCTTGTTTTGCCTTCCTATGCTAGTTGATTCTTGCTCCCAAAAGTTGTTTGCTCACAAAATCCCTATGCATAGGAAGTAGGTTAGACTTAAATGTGCTAGTCATATTCTTCATGATGCTCTCTTTGTGTTTCAATCTTTACCTTTTATGCGAGCATCATTGAAATCATCATGCCTAGCTAAAAGGAATTAAACAAAAGTGCTTGTTGGGAGACAACCCAATATTTATACCTACTATATTTGTGTGTTCACATGATTATGCTACTGTAGTAATCATGTTTCATAGCTTTTGTTTCAATAAAGTGCCAAGCAAAGCCTTAGGATCATGTTGGGTGATAGTAGATTTGATCTTGCTGAAAAGCAGAAACTTTTACGTTCATGAGAAAAATTCTCATTTTTAATAGAAGAGTGCTTATAAGTTGATTCTTTTTGCAGAAGATTAATATACAAAATTTTCACATGGTTATATTTTTTTCAAGATTTTTAGAGTTGCAGAAGTATGGTGAATGTTCAGATCATTACAGAATGTTCTGTTTTTGACAGATTCTATTTTCAATGCATGGTTTGCTTGTTTTTTAGTTTCTATGGCTTATATTGATAAATATAAATTGTAGAAATTATATGCTACAGTAAGCATTGTGTGAGAACAATTATGAATCGTGTCTTTGACAGTACCCAAAGTGAATGATTTGTTTTATCATACCAACCCATCTCATGAAGTTTTGTTAAGTTTTGTGTGATTGAAGTTTTCAAGTCATGGGTGAGATATCTATATGAGGAGAAAAAGGAGTGAAAATACCCTAAGCTTGGGGATTCCCAAGGCACCTCAAGGTAATATTCAAGGAAGATCCAAGCAACTAAGCTTGGGATGCCCCGGAAGGCATCCCCTCTTTCGTCTCCAACATTATCGGTAACCTCACTTGGAGCTATATTTTCATTCGTCACATGATATGTGTTTTGCTTGGAGTGTCAATTTGTTTTGTTAGAATTTGCTTGCTGGTATTTGTAATAATGTTTTGCATCTTTTATATCAATAAAAGTGTCAAGGATAGCCTTTACCATGCTTACTTTGCAAGTCTATATGTTGATGTTTGAAAATAGAAAGTTTTCTATCATTGTCTGAATTCTTCTGGATAGTCAGAATGTGATAAAATCTTGAAATTTTAAGAAAGTTTGAATGAATAAGGTCTCTATAACGTGGTAAGTTTTCAGAATTTTTAGATCTAGGGAAGTATGAGAACGATTCCACTCTTTACGGAGTGTAATGTTTTGGCATATTGATGTTATGTGTGCATTGTTTGCATATGTTTGCTTGTTCAATGATTCTATTTGAGGATAGGAGTATTAAATATGCAGATGCATTTAGTATGCAATGTTGAATAATAATTTTAGTGCTTTGCTACAGTAGAGAATTATAAGGTTTTGCATTGATTTATAGTAACTTATCTCACGAGTTCTTGTTGAGTTTTGTGTCGAAGAAGCTTTTGAGATTTAGGGAAACTGTTATATGAGAAGAATTAAGGAGACACAAAAGCTCAAGCTTGGGGATGCCCAAGGCACCCCAAGATAATATTTCAAGAAGTCTCAAGCATCTAAGCTTGGGTATGCCCCGATAGGCATCCCACCTTTCTTCATCAGCAATTATCGGTCAGTATGAGTTGATCCTAAGTTTTTGCTTCTTCACATGAGATGTGCTATTCTAGAAATGTCATTTTATTTTGTTTGCTTGCTATTTTAATAAAATACTTAGATCTGAAAGTTTTTAAATAAAATAGAGCCCTCAAATAGTTGTCGGAAAAGCTAGATAAGCGGCATTCACATCCCGTCAACGAAGCTCTTTTCTAGCATCGTTGCTCCAGTGCTTCACTTATATCTTTTTTAGCACGGTGTGCTTTAGTATTTTTTAAGAAAATCTCTCATGCTTCACTTAGATTAATTTGAGAGAAGAAAATATTATGCTCATGATCTTCACTTATATTTGTTTGAGCTTATCAAAATCAACACATGAAAATTAGTCCCAAAGTGATAGATATCCAAGAAGGATATAATAAAAACTTTCATGAAGATCATTGGACAAAATAAACTTGATTCCTTGTACTAGTTTTGAGACATGATGATGTGATATGTGAGTCATGTTAATGAGTAATTGTGCTTTAGTAAGATATTGGTGTTAAGGTTTTTGATTCCCGAAGCATGCACATATAGTCTCTCGTGATGCCGGGAAGTTGGAGCACAATTTATCCTTGATTCTCCTATCTTTGTGTGAAGGTCGGGGGCGCGCGATGGTTAACTCCTACCAACCTCCCCCTTGGAGCATGCATAGTATTATTTTGCTTCGAGGTCTAATAAACTTTTGCAATAAGTATATGAGTTCTTTATGACTAACATGAGTCCATGGATTATATGCACTCTCACCCTTTCATAATTGCTAGCCTCTCTTGTACCGCGCAATTTTCGCCGGTGCATAAACTTTACTATACCTTCCTCAAAACAGCCACCATACCTACCTACATGCGGTATTCCCTTGCCGCTCTAAGTAAATTTGTATGTGTCATCCCTAATTTTCAAAATAAATTTCCCTTTTGTGTGCCCGTACTGCTCGCGAGGCAGTGAGGGGTGGCCAATATTTTCCATGCTAGATGTGTTATTCTCATGATAAGTGTTTATTCAATTGTCATTGCCCGAGAGTAAAGCAAAGGTATTAGGGATGCCCAGTCCCGAAATGAAAAACAAATTTACTTTATGTTGTTAAATAATAAATTCCTTGGAAAGTGTTGGTATGGAAGGCAACCGTGGATTCGGCTAGCCATGGCTTGTGAAAGTTTGGTGGAAAAGGAATAAATTTATTTTATGTTTGGGAACCGCCTATGATATATCTAGCATGGAAAGTGTTGGTAACCTTGAGTCGTTTTCATTGGTGGGAAAAGTATACCTCCCAAAGTAATTTTATATCTCAATTTAAGCTTTGAGCTCTGGCACCTCTACAAATCCATCCTCCTCACATTGATATCGATTGATGGATATCTCCATAGTCCATTAGTTTGTCTAGTTGATGTGTGACCTTCTTCCCTTCTTTTGTCTACTACCACAGCATTCTATTCCACCTATATTGCTATATCCATGGCTTGCGCTCATGTATTGCGTGAGAGTTGAAAATGCTGAAGCGCGTTAAAAAGTATGAACCAATTGCTTGGCTGACACCGGGGTAGTACATGATTTATAATTTGAGCTGGGAAGATAGAGCATGACAAGGCTATATGATTTTGTAGGGATAACGTTCTTTGGCATTTGATATTCTGAAATACATGCTTGCTTGTTGATATGTTTGAGTATTTAAATCTCATGTCAAAACTAGACTATTGCTTTGAACTATATAAATGTCCAAATGTCCATGCTATAAAGAAAAGAATATGATATGACATGACAGGCAACATTCAACATCAAAAATTATGTTTTTATCATTTACCTACTCGAGGATGAGGAGGAATTAAGCTTGGGATGTTGATACATCTCCAACGTATCTATAATTTTTTTATTGTTCCATGTTGTTATATAATCATTCTTGGATGTTTTACAACCATTTTACAATCATTTTATATCATTTTTTGGTACTAACCTATTGACATAGTGCCAAGTGTCAGTTGCTGTTTTCTGCATGTTTTCTACATCGCAGGAAATCAATATCAAACGGAGTCCAAACACCGCGAAACTTTTAGGAGAATTTTTATGGTCCAGAAGACACTCAATGGGCTGAAGCAGCACCTGGGGGTGCCCCGATGGGGGCACAACCCACCAGGGCGCGCCAGGCCCCCTAGCGCACCCAGGTGGGTTGTGCCCACCTCGGTGGCCTCCCGCGCCGCCTCTTTACCCTATAAATTCAAAAATATTCTCAAACCCTTCGGGGTAGACATAGATCAGAAGTTTCGCCGCCGCAAGGCTCTGTAATCCACGAGATCCAATCTAGAGCCATTTTCGGCACTCCGTCGGAGGGGGAAATCATCACGGGTGGCCATCTTCATCATCCCGGCGGCCACCATGATGAGGAGGGAGTAGTCCACCCTCGGGCTGAGGGTTTGTACCAGTAACTATGTGTTTAATCTCTCTCTCTCTCTCTCTCTCTCTCTCTCTCTCTCTCTCTCTTTCTTGAGATGCACAATCTTGATGTATCGTGGGCTTTGTTAATATAGTCGGATCATATGGTCTTTTCCCCTCTCTATCTTGTGATGAATTGAGTTTTCCCTTTGAGATTTCTTTGGATTGAATACTTTTATGGATTTGAGAACACTTGATATATGTCTTCCAATTGAATACTCGTGGTGACAATGGGGTATCGTATTGATCCACTTGATATATGTTTTGGCACTCAACTTGCGGATTCTCAAAGTGACATTGGGGTAATCTATGCATAGGGGTTGATGCACGTTCTTGTCTTTGTTTCTCCGGTTTTGGTGTTATCTTACTATGAACTCTTGATAGATCGATTGGGAAGGGTAACTTTGTGTTATCTTAGTACGAACTCTTGAATGATTGATCGGAATAGATAACCTTGTGTTATTCTAGTACGAACTCTTGATAGATAGATCAGAAAGGATAACTTTATGTTGTCTTAGTACGAACTCTTGATAGATTAAACAGAAATAATAACTTTGAGGTGGTTTCGTTGAGGAGTGGTTATATGATCCAATTATATTAGCACTATTGAGAGATTGCAGTAGCGAAAGCACGGACCCGAGTCCTTGTTTCTAAGCATTGCAATTCCGTTTGTGCTCACTTTTGTTACTTTCTACCTTGCTGTTTTTTATTGTTCGCACTAAAAAAATCAATATCTACTATCAATATTACACTTGTATCACCACCTCTTCACCAAACTAGTGCACCTATACAATTTCCCATTGTATTTGGTGTGTTGGGGACACAAGATACTTTTTATTATTTGGTTGTAGGGTTGTTTGAGAGAGACCATCTTCATCATACACCTCCTACGGATTGATAAACCTTAGGTCATCCACTTGAGGGAAAATTGCTACTGTCCTACAAAACTCTGCGCTTGGAGGCCCAACACATGTTTACAAGAATAAAGTTGCGTAGTAGACATCAATAGCCGAATGGGGATATTCTGAACCATTCATTTGCTTACCTCCAAAGTCGTTGTCACACCAAGATCGGTTACAAAATAAGAAGTATACCTTCAATTCAAGCATGTGTGATCAAATATTTGATTTGTTGCTCGAAAATACATTAAAGTTCTTGATCACCATGTCAAGCCATCAATCCAAGGACGAATATATTATAAGTTGCATGATTCGTCCAAGCATAATTTTGAGGATTGCAACATGTTTCATCAAATAGTTAAATCGGCCATTGATAAAGGACGATTAAAATAGTGTTGAAACACCAAGGGATGACCAATCTATTCTGATTGGTCCCGATGGCAAACGGTTTTTGCATCGGTTGGTTGAAGCCGATCCATTTAAACACAAGAAGGTAAAAACTACGAATAGAGCACAATGATAGTAGTTTTTAGTGTAGGGTAGGAAGGACTATAAGCTGGTGTAATATGAGATGATTTGAACCAAGTTTGACCATAGTTGCTTCACAACTATCAATCTGGTCCAGAAAATAGAAGAAAGTTGCACTCATGCAGAGTGTTGGATGGAGCTGAAATTTGGTGGAGGGTGATCATTTGGGAATATGAAGGCACTATAAAAATCTCATAGCAGTTGGACATACCAAAATGGTACTTCCTTGACAATGCTTTCCTCTAGACAGAAACTTGGGGATTTTTTAGGGTAATTGGTTTGGTAAAATGAGCCCAAATTTTGTGGAGGGATGTTATATAGGTAGGATCATGTCCTGGTAAAGTTTCAATAATTATGGAGCAATATAAAGTATAGTTGCTTCACAAACTGACAATATGACCAGAAGCAAAGATTGGATGGTGTGTCTGGAATCTTGAATATTTTTACATGTCCAAGGTCCATATGGTCCAAAGGAATATTGAGAATGTAGTGGGAATTTTTGGAGTGATAAAAATGTAGGTTGCTTCACAACCTAGGGCAAAAAAATTATCCCTTTAATAGAATAAAGAATATCCCCAAGAAATATAGATTAAGGTTTGGCTACGATTGAGCGAAATGGTTTTGGGAAGGATTTGAGTGTTACAAGCCACTTGGGAGAGGAAGAAGAGATGACATTCCAAGGTTTCAAGACCATAGAGCCCCAGAAAAGGAACTCCAAATAAAAACCCAAATAAATTTAAAAGAAAAAGAAAGGTTCAAAATCAGGGTGTCAAAACTTACAGGTAGAGTAAAAGGAACATAAGGGAGACCCAACCAAATATAACGTTTGTACCAAGAGATGTAGCGTGCTTTGCGAAGGAATGAGACTCAAAGTTGAAGTTCCGCGCTCATGAACAAAAGAGCACCGATGTAGTCCTAATTTTCAATCCCACATCTCTTTGATGATGGCCACATAGCTTCCTTTAGAACCTTGATTCATGTTTTAACCATCTCCTTGCAATCTGTTGCAATGAGAATGTTCTCGAGATGTAGATCCTCGGTGAGGGCCAACCCCTCTCTACAAGCAAGTGCTTCCATACAATAAGGGTTAGAAATATTGCTTACCACAATGGCCAAAGCACCAAATTCTCCGACCCTGGGAAAGGCTCAGTCGACATTAATTTTCGAGGCACTACCTTGAGGAGGAAGCCACTGTTCCCTATCATCTCGAGGATGTCTAGAAAATGGAATGTTTGGTTTTGCGATCACCTGAAGCTCGGAGAAGTAGCTTTCAATAAAATTGTGTGTGGACAGGTATCACTGGAACACCTCTTCGTGAATCACCTTCCTTCTCGCAGACCATATAGCCCATAGAGTCTCGATCATATGGCTGAATTCTTTGTGTTATTGTGTCTCATTCACATAAATATCCAGCTCGTGTTCGGTACTGCACATGCACTCATATGGTCCACTACGTTCTTGCTGGACAGTGCCCAAGTGTAGTGGGAGATTCATCAGTTCGGTTCTGTGCTATGCAGGTGTGAAGATTCATGGCAACACTCCCTCCTTGAGTGGTGAAACATATGTGGGTGTGAAGATTCACGACGACACACCCACATAGCTTGCAAGCACTAGAAGTGGTCATGATTCTATGCACCAAAAGATCGGCTAAAGGCAACAACTATTGGGCCAGTCTCCAGAAAAAGCCTTCATCTTCATTGGGATAGATATCTTTCTAGTCCATTGCTTGGCTTCAAGGTCGCTATTCGACGATTCTCTGTTACCATCCAACAAATTCTCCGTTCTTGTTTTTGTGTCTACTAGCATTCGTCTTGAAGCCAATCCTTGGTAGGGGGCACTCAAATTAGCATGGGAGATGTGACAAGTCATGTCCGAGGGTTTTGAAATTAACTTGGCTTGGTAGAACAACTCAAGATGTCTTAGATTGCTTAATCATATATGCATGCCATCCAGGTTTGATATAATACAAGAATATGATTAGGTAATTTGGGTGATTTAGGTAGCCTGCATCACCCCCAAACATGCCCACTGGGTGCAAGAAAAGTGTGTTTGGTAGATTACACTAGGGCCTGGCTCGCACATGCATGAAATTTAAAGCAGCCTAAAGCCTGACTCGTTAGGAACGCTCTAATTGGCCGTTTCCAGTGAGTCAGGCTGAGTCGAGCGCAAATAGGGGGATGGCGTATGAGACGGTACAGAGGATTCAACATGGAGAAGGCGGGAGATGAAAATCAGCCGGCGTGGGATGGCAGAAAATCTAGAATTAGCCCCACCCCCAATTTACTTGCTCAACTCTAGCTCTAGGACAAACCCAGGCTCACTTCTTGTCACAGTCGGCGGCGGCAACTCAAATATGCAGAAGCGGCGACAAAGGTGATAGCTACAATCTTCGACAACAAGACCCTCTTCTCTTCTCTGTCTCCGAGTCTGTCTCGTCCTCCTTGTCTGCATCATGGGCGGGTGGTTGGCTCTAAAGAGGGTAAGAAGCATTCAACCCCATCCTCTGTTAGGTTGTTAGGTACAATGAAGGTCGATTTCGCCATTGCTTACCACGTCATCGTTGTCGCCATTAGGTTTGGACAAACGGATGAAGCTCATTATTCATGCAACAACACTGCTAGCTACGATTCAGGCCTCGGTCTTGTTAGTCCACAAGAGAGTTGTGCGTTAGAGCAACAAGTCTAACATGTGTTATGGTCCAATGTTAATCAGAGATAGGGAGAGGATTGTGTATCTGAACCTGCAACAACGTAGAGCGTGTGAACATGCTCCGAATGTGATGAACACCTTTTTCCAAACTTGTGGAGACATTTAGCAACAGGAGGCTGGTAGAAGATAGCATTCAGACCTTTGTGGAAGAGCAAGTTGCCATGTTTCCTTTACGCCGTACATCATTATCAAAGGTTTAGGGTTATTTACAACACGGTTAGGAGATCAATGGAGACCATTTCAAGGTATTTCAAACAAGTTTTGTATGAAGTTGGGAGCTCAAAGGAGAGATGATGTGATAGCCTGGCTTATTAGGGATGATAGACTACTCATATCAATAAGGAATTCCTTCTTTTCCGGAAGCCCATTCAGACAGAACTGCAAAGTTAAGCGTGCTCAGCTTGGAGTAATTTCAGGATGGGTGACCGGCCGGGAAGTTGCTCCCGGGTGCGCACGAGTGAGGACAAAGTGCGCAGAAAAGACTAGTATTGATATGTGGGGCTAGTCTAGATCCCGCCAGGAGTAACGACCACCGGCGGGTGTGTCTGGGGCGTTACAAGTTGGTATCAGAGCCGACCCTCGTGGTTACATGGATGTTTGCGGACAGGTGCGCGGTCATGTTGTTCATCACGTTTGTGACCCATCGTGGCACACAGCATGGCACATGTGCCGGACTGGATGCACAGATGTATGTGCCAAGAGGGAACGTTCATGTGGCCGACGAGGACGCCGGTTCCTTTGAGTGGGGGTGTATGTGATAGCCTGGCTTATTAGGAATAATAGACTACTCATATCAATAAGGAATTCCTTATTTTCCGGAAGCCCATTCGGACAGAACTACCAAGTTAAGCGTGCTCAGCTCGGAGTAATTTTAGGATGGGTGACCGATCGGGACATTGCTCTCGGGTGCGCACGAGTGAGGACAAAGTGCGCAGAAAAGACTAGTATTTATATGTGGGGCCAGTCTAAATCCCTCCAGTAGTAACGACAACCGGCGGGTGGGTCCGGGGCGTTACAGATGATCAAGGCATCCACTAGGCAAACTCCTAACAGCATTTGCATGAGCCCAAAATGATATCCTTATTTCAAGATGAGCACTGCTCGTAGTTAATGCGTTGACATGCTTCTATTGTACTCCCTCCGTCCCAAAATACTTGTCATCAAAATTGACAGAAAGGGATGTATCTAGAACTAACATACATCTAGATACATCCCCTTTTATTCATTTTGATGACAAGTATTTCCGGACGGAGGGAGTATAACACTGTTTGCATGCCATCACAGGACTTTATTGGCACAATAGATAGTACTCATGTGACTGATAGGAGAGAGCGGTAGAAGGCACTCACAAGCCAAAATGTTCTTGCTACCGTTGACTTTGATCCGAAGTTCACATATGTGTTAGCTGGATAGGAATGATCATCCCATGATGCCAACATTCTTGCTAACAACATGGCTTGAACTGACGGCATCAATATACCTGATGGTAAGTTCTACCTAGGAGATGCTGGATATGCATGTCGACATGGTGTTTTTTCACCCTTTAGTAAAACTAGCTACCATTTGAACGAGTTCTCTTCTAGAAACTTTCCTAGGACTTCCCATGAATTGTTCAACCCAGACACTCTAGCTTTAGAGTTACGGTTGAGAGGGCATTTGGAGCTGTGAAGAACATATTTAAGATCATGTATCATGAGTCATCCACTCTTTCCTCACCCGGATTAGGCTTGTCCTTACATGTTGCATTCTTCATACTTGAATTCTAAAATAGAGTTGTAAAGAGCTTGTGCCGTACGAGGAAGATGTGATGGCTAATGATGTTGATACCTTTTTACCTATAACATGAGAAGATGGCGCCATAAAATGAGGAGATGGCGCCTTTTCCTGTGAGTTGACTGATACGTCTCCAACGTATCTATAATTTCTGATTGTTCCATGCTATTATTTATGAAGTCTTGGATGTTTAATGGGCTTTGTCATTCACTTTTATATCATTTTTGGGACTAACCTACTAGCCCAAAGGCCCAGTCCAGATTGTTGTTTTTTGCCTGTTTTAGGGTTTTGCGGAAAAGGAATATCAAATGGAGTCCAAACGGAATGAAACCTTCGCGAGAGATATTTTTGGAGAAAATCACGCACGCGGAGCTTGAGAACAACGTCAGGGGATCAAGAGGTGGCCCACGAGGGTGGGGGGCACGCCCCCTTCCCAGGGTGCGCCCCCTGCCTCGTGGCCCCCTCGAGCGTCCCCCGGTGCCCTCCTTCTTCCTATATAAGTCTACATACCCCAGAACCTCCGTGAACAGAGAAAAAACCCTAATTCCACCGTCGTACCTTCTGTTCCCGTGAAGATCCCATCTTGGAGCCTGTTCCAGAGCTCCACCGGAGGGGGATCCATCACGGAGTTCTTCTTCATCATCATCATCGCCCTCACCATGAGTTGTGAGAAGTTTACCACAGACCTTCGGGTCCATAGCTAGTATCTAGATGGCTTCTTCTCTCTCTCTCTCTGGATCTCAATACAAAGTTCTCCTCGGTCTTCGAGGAGATCTATTCGAAGTAATCTCTTTTTGCGGTGTGTTTGTCGAGATCCGATGAATTGTGAGTTTATGATCAAGGTTATCTATGAAAGATATTTGGTTCTTCTCTGAACTTTTTATGTGTGCTCATAATATCCTTGCAAGTCTCTTCGAATTATTGGTTTGGTTTGGCCTACTAGATCTATAGTTCTTGTAGTGGGAGAAGTGCTTGGCTTTGGGTTCAATCTTGTAGTGTCCTTTCCCAGTGACAGTAGGGGCAGCAAGACACGTATTGTATTGTTGCCATCGAGGATAAAAACATGGGGTTTATATCATATTGCTTGAGTTTATCCCTCTACATCATGTCATCTTGCTTAAGGCGTTACTCTGTTCTAATGAACTCAATACACTAGATGCATGCTGGATAGCGGTCGATGTGTGGAGTAATAGTAGTAGATGGAGGCAGGAGTTGGTTGTAATGCCCAGTATGCGACTATGTCTCCCACGTGTCGAGGCACGACTTAAAGACATAAGCGCATACTAGAATGATCTCAAGTATGGTATCTTTGCACAACTCATGTAAAATTCAGGGATGAAATAGTAAAAGATAGTTGGCTTACACTCGCCACGTCACACAATGAATACAATAGCATACATCATCCAATAACACAGGGTCCGACTACGGACGAAAATCCAAATGCGAAAGATACCATAACCACAAGGTCTGATTGCCCCTAGTAGGAACCACTACTGATCATCGAAAACGTCACATACATACGGCCAAGCTCTTCATCGAACTCCCAGTGAAGTTCTTGTCCATCTCCTGCATTAGTCTCAGCGGTACCTGCATCTGTTGTGTGTTGAATCTGTGAGCCACAGAGGACTCAGCAATCCTGTTCCCGGGTATCAGAACTACCAAAGCCTTAGGTGAGGAAAGGCTATAAAAGTGTCTGCAGCAAGCACTAAGCATCTAGCTTACGAGTTTAGAGCGAGAAGAGAACAAGTGCCAACGGTCGCCAAGTTGATCAAGAAGTGATCCTAGCTACTCACGATCAAACATAACCCAACCGTGTTCACTTCCCGAAGCCCTTCGGAAAGAGACTGTCACGGTTACTCACACATGTAGTGTATTCTTAAGGATATGGTGTCAAGTTATCTACAACCGGATATTGACAAATTCCCATCTGCCACATAACCACGGGCACGGCTTTCGAAAGTTCAAACCCCTGTAGGGGTGTCCCAACTTAGCCAATCACAAGCTCATGATCTGCGGAGTCGCAACTCCAAAGTGGGAAGACCCGAGTATTCTCGGAATCCTGTGCTCAAGATATTTCGACAAAGGTAAAACTAATCCAGCAAGACCTCCCGGCGTGCCGACACCCTGATAGTAGCCGCGCGTATCTCGTCTCAGGCCATGACCGGATGGGCGATTATACGAGTAAAACCAAACCTCGGGTTTCCCCAAGGTGTCCCCGCATAACCCCCGTTTGGGACCAACACCATCAGCACTGGGCCCCCATGTTATGTAGAATTAAGAACCCGGGGACATGACCCCCTATGCAATTAATTAATTAAGTTGTTTTATTATGAGGCAAATTAAAACCAAAGTTGGGCCTTGCTGGAAAAGCTTTAAGGAGTGGGAATTATCGAGGGGGGCCCATAAACCCCAACCGTGTTAGGAACGCAAAATCAAGGAACATAACACCGGTTTATCGGTTCCTAAGGTGGCATGAGTGCAACAAAACACCGAGCAAAAGGCCAAGACTTCCACCATTGCCAAGTATATAGGTGTGTTAATATATTTAAGAGATATTGTGATATTCCAACAACAAGTTCCAACATGGAGCAATCTTCATCTTCACCTGCAACTAACAACGCTATAAGAGGGGCTGAGCAAGCGGGTAACATAGCCAAACAACGGTTTGCTGGGAAGGTGTCAAAGGTTAGAGGTTTCATGGCAACAATAGGAGGCTGACAAACAGGAATAGGCATCCAGGCATATCTAAAGAGCGAGACAACTAGCATAGGCAAAGATAGAGGTGATATCGGGGAATGGTCATCTTGCCTGGGATTTCGCAAGGAAGAAGAACAAGTCCAAGAAGTAGTCGAACAACTCCTCACAACTCCGGAACGAAACCGAAGCTAACGAGAGAAGCAAACCGGAAAGAAGCAAACAACACGGTAAACACACATATCATAACCATGGCATATGATGCACAAACAAGTATGATGCATGTTCGGTTTAAATATGCATGGCATGGCAAGGTGCACAAACAAGTAGTACAAGTTAAGTGGAGCTCAATATGCAACGAGTTGCATATTGACGAAACACCACATTTTATTTATTTAGTTGACTCTCGTTTATTTACAAGACAAGATTAAATGTTTTTTATTAAACATGGCAAGAGGTGAAGCATGAGCAAAACTACACTATCTAGTCATTTTAAATGAGGCCAGAAATAAAAACAACAATTTCGGAAAATCCCCACATGTCATTTAGCAATTTTAAAGCAAACAACAATTTAAACATTTTAATGTTGTTATCATGATGCGGATGACATTTTCAAGTTTTATGCAATTTTTGTTAAAAGTTGACATGAGCAAGATATGGAGTATTTGTCGCCACGACGGAAATAAAAGGGGGTCGTGGCGGCGAAAACGGATACGGTGCCCTGACACTCGTTGAGATATCAGTACAAAAGAAGGACGACGGGAACATGAGCGTGTCATGCAAAGACGGTGGGGTGCTCCCGGTTACCGGGTGTCCCACGAGATGGTGGCATGGAAACGAGTGGTAAAACGGGCATGGTGCAAACAAGGGGAACATCTCATACATCGCAAGCATTCGTCCACGGGCATCGTTTCGGCGGTATACCTTCGAAGCGTGCGGTTCGGGGTGGTTAGAGTCTCGAGGGAAGTAGTCGTTCACGTATCGAAGAGGAAGTTGTTGTTCACGGGACGTAGTCGTACACGTCGACGGTAGTCGTACTCATCTCGTCGTGGAAGTAGTGGTACTCGACGTCTTGATGAATCCATGGCGACGGTAGTTGTTCACTCGACGGTCTTCGGCAATGGTAGTCGTTCTAGGCATCGGGCGTCGAGGTACTTGGCGGTTCCGAAGACGGCGGTAGAGGTACTTGACGCATCACCATGTAGTCGTACACGTTCGGAGAGGAACTTGACGGATCCGAGGGCTCCGGCCATCGTGGTACTTGTCGAAATCCACATCGGATGTAGTCGTTCATTTTTGAAGAGGAACTTGGCGCATCCTAGGGTCGCCGTGTACTTGTCAGTCCGTGTAGTCGATCTTGGGATCTTGGCGTATCCGTGCGTAGCGGTACTTGCTGTTCCGTGTGGTTGAACTCAAGGTGTTCTTGCCGTCAGACTTGCGGCGTTGGACAAAAACATGGCAAAATAAACAAGGTAGCACCGGCTCATGGGGAAGGCTGCAGAAAAAATGCGGTGATGCGGTCTGGTCGGAGGCGAGGACGAGGCTGACGCCTCCGTTCATCTGCTCGCAGCAGAGGCGGGACGAGGGCGCGCTCGAGGGAGGTCGCAGGGAGGCGAGGCGGCAATGGATGTCGCAGGCGCGGAGGGAGTCGAGCTGGCGATGGGCTCGGGCGGCGATGGAAGGAGGCACGACGGCGAGAAGCAGCAGAGCTCGAAGAGGAACGGGCAGAGCACGGCAACGACGAAGAGACGGTGAGGCATAGCTCCTGGGCGGCGCTAGGCGACGCTCAACGGCGGCGGCTCTGTCACGGTGGCCGGCAGGGTCGGGCGCAAGGGTGTGGTGGAGGAAGAGGCGGGATGCGGCGCCATGGGGGGGGGCGACGGCACAGAGGAGAGGGCCGGCTACGTCGGGAAGGCGCTTGGGGCGCGGGCTCCTGGCGATGGGGAGAAGGGACAAGGAGGAGAGGGACGCGGAGGAGGAGAGCATCGAGCGAAGAGGGAGATGGGGATCGGGCACGGGCGAGAGGACGGGGTCGAGGGTGGCGGCGCAAGGAAAAGAGGAGGGAGAGGGGATCGGGCTTCCTAGGGTTAGGAGCTGGTGGGGCGATTGGGCCTAGCAGGCCGGTGCTGATGGCCTCGGTTGGACCCGGTTCGGCTAGGCTCCTCTTGTTTTTTTTCTTTAAACTCCCTCTTAACTGCTCAACAAATAAACAGAGGGTCTAGCCAAAAAAAATAGAGAGGGGGGTCTGGAAGAATAATTTGAGCAGAAGGCCATTTTTCTTGGACTCATAAAATATGAGGAATATAACAAAAATGGCCTAAGGTTTTCAAGAGGAAGTAAAATCCAAACATGTTGAATTTAACTCGACATGTTTGAATTTTAAAACCCATTCAAATGAACTCCAAATGAGTTGAAATTATAGGAGGTGACCCTACACACTAGATGACATTTATGGGCAGATTTCGAACATTTATGGAGAAGTAAAATTGCAACTCAACTTTACTAAAAGGTCGAAAAGGAAGGATAGGAAGTAGAGTCGGATAAAAGAAGAGTCGAAGATCCATACAATTTATTTAGTTGAGTTTTAAAAATTAAATGACATGATGGCATGATGCAATGATGCAAAGCACAAATAAAATGAAGCAAGCAAAATAAAACACACGGCGAAACCCGGGATAGATGAAAGTCTTCTGGAGCGTCGGTCTCGGGGCGTCACATCGGTCTACTTGTCTCGGACGTGATGCCTATATACAATGATCATGCCTAGATAGTCTCATAATTATTCGTTTTTCTATCAATTGCTCGACAGTAATTTGTTTACCCGCCGTAGAATATCGCTATCATGAGAGAAGCCACTAGAGAAAACTATGACCCCCGGATCTATTCTCAACATATCAATCTGCATCTACTTAACTTTTATTGCTTTTATTTGTTGTTCTTATAAACTAAAAATACCAAAAATATAAACTATCATCTCTATCCGATCTCACTTTCGTAAGTGACCGTAAAGGGATTGACAACCCCTTATCGCGTTGACTGCGAAGTTTTTATTTGTTTGTGCAGGTGCGAGGGACTCGCGCGTGGTCTCCTACTGGATTGATACCTTGGTTCTCAAAAACTGAGGGAAATACTTACGCTACTGTGCTGCATCTCTCTTTCCTTTTCGAGGGAATACAACGCAAGCTCAAGAAGTAGCATTGACCGACTTATTGGAATGCAAAATTTGCAACATCCCCAACCTCATTGTAGATTTTAGCACTTTGTTTGCCCTTGGACAGTTGGAGATATATATATATATATATATATATATATATATATATATATATATATATATATATATATATATATATATATATATATATATATATATATATATATATATATATATATATATATATATATATATATATATATATATATATATATATATATATATATATATATATATATGAATCTATTTATAAAATTAATGCAATTGTGAGCTAAATGTCTATGTTCATTATGACAATGTTGCGAATGTATGGAATGGGAAAAAGTTGATGAACGGTAAATTCGCAATAAAAATTGAAAATACTACAATATTTAAGGTAGTTTCAAATGAATAGTTGTTGTGGGCATCTTTGCATTGCAAGCGGTTTGTCAATGTAAACCGCTTGCGATGGGGAATGAGCACAAATGGTTCTATATCAAGTACTCCCTCTGTCTCAAAATAAGTGTCTTAACTTTGTACTAACTCTAGTACAAAGTTGTACTAAGGTTGAGACATTATTTTGGGATAGAGGGAGTATTAGCCACACGGGCTTTGAGGCCGAATGAGAAACCACCGCCGGCAATGTGTGAAAACCGCAGCCCAATCCCCTTTCGTACTAGTAAGACAATGTCGAGTAAACCAACCACTTAGGTACATGTAGACAAACAACCAAGATTGGCAATCAAGCTAAGCATATCGGTGTGCGGGGGAGGGGGCGTCTAGATAGCAGTCATGCTAGTATCACTAGACCAAGCCGACGTCTTTGCTCACGAGACTCAAGGAAAGAGGTTGTCGAAGTAGACGATGGTGCCGTCGCCAATGCACATGAAGCCACATAGACGGGCGGCACATATAACCAACCGGTTGCGCATGAAGAACAATTGGAACCAAGGGCTTCTCAGCGACGTTACACAAAGCGTCATGGAGATATGATTAGAGTTGAAGACTTTTATTCGAGTTGACACCGTCCATCGCTGTTCGGAGTGTCGTCACCTAAATCTACTACACACATGACTAGAGAAGAGGATCCGCTCCACCTCACTCGCGATGGGCGATGCCTGGAGGCAGAGAGGGAGAAAGATCAATTTTTTTGCTGCTAGGATTTCTCCACGGGAGTGAATGCTTATGTTATCGACATGCTTAATTTCTTTGTTAAACTCAAGACTAAATTATATGCCACGACTATATACTACAACGAGTTTTGCCCGGCTCCGGTGAAGGAGGGGTGATGACGCCGCGCGTTTTCAGCTCGCTATAGTGCTTGTAGTCGTCGTCGGGTGGTCAATTGACCTGGATATAATTTTTATTATTTTTAGTGTTCTTTGTACCGCCATGATAGTTGATGAATAGATTGAAAGTTTCATAAAAAATAAGTAGTACGTCCCGGTCAATAATTGTTCTGTTCAGTGGTCACCGACACTAGAATACCCAGAGATGCTACATCGATGAAGCCTTACAGGGTTTTACATGGTTTGTTTAAGGTGGCAAATTGTGATTGGACAAAGGGATGGGGAGGGGCCCCACCCACCTGAAAATCAGGGGGCATGTTTAGTTAGTTAGAGCAAGTACAATAAGATGACGTGGACGGGCTGTAAGACATTAAATATTATATTTTGGATGAGTTGGAGGAGAGAGAGGAGGAGAGAGAAGAGAAACGGGCTCTTGGTTAGTAGCCTGGTCTAGCACGAGACCCAAGACACTTTGTGAGGTTGTAAGGTGGGCCAACTACTAATAAAATAATACACATATAAAATTTACTATTGTACATGCCGGCTACAAGGTTGGCTATAAATGACATGGCAACTCCTTATAGCCGATTGTTGGCTGTATTATTAACCGTGCTCTTAGGAAGGGATCTGTAGAAGCCTGTATTACCCGTACGTCTAGCATTTTGCTAGAATACCTTACACGGAGGCTGGGGCCGTTGCTTAGTACGTACTACGTACGTCACACTTATAATGCGTACATGCATTTACATGCAGTGGTCGAGTCAGGGTTTTTTTGCCCCGCGACATCAAAAATGCTAGACATACAAAGATTTACAAGCTTTTACACGCTCTTTTTATCTAACAACCAATCACAAACCTCCCCCCTCCCTGATTTTAAGGGGGATGGGCCGCCCCGCTCACCTATTGACCAATTAAGATTAACCCATCATGTAAAAGCCTGTAAACGTTTGTACGTGTAGCATTGCTCCCGCGACATTTATCGCTCGATTAACACCTCTGCGCGTGCCTACGTGGTAAGTTGTGAGCACGAAACAGTGACTTCCAAGGTTAAAACCTCGAACCGTTTCATTCCCGGTCGAATCTCGTTTCGCTAGCTGTTGATTTCGCTCCGTGCAAGGTTTAACTAGCACGACCCGAGTCATCCATCGTCTGGCCGTGATCTGGAGGAACGGACGCCGCAATAAACATCCTCCTGACCAGAGCCAGGTGCACATGCAGTGCTCTGGCTGGCGCCGTTGGGTGCACCAGTGTCGCCACTCGCCTCGACCGTATAGGCACTGTGCGTGCAACTGTGGCCGTCTACGGCGAGCAAGTAGTCGAGGTCGAACTCGGGTTCGTTCGTTGGCCTGCTCTGCTCTGAACCCCTATAAAACCCTCCATTCGCTCCACACACACGCACACACCCAGCACGCCACTGAAGCCAAGCCAGCTTAGCCGGCCCGGACACCCACGACGGCATCGATCGGCATGGCCATGGACATGGCGCACAAGGACCACCTCCTGGCGGCCTACCACGGCCTCCTCGCCGCCGCGGGCCTCCTCCTCTGCGTCCTCGCCGAGCTCCTCGTCTTCGCGCTGCGGCGGGGCGCGGCGCTCTACCTCGTCCCGGTCTCCGCGATGCTGCTCCTCGGCCGCTACCGCCGCCGCGCCGCGGGGGGCGCGGGCGTCCGTGTCGGGCTCGTCGACTTCTCCTGCCTCAAGCCGCCTCGCCGGCTGCGGCTCCCCCTGGGCGCCCTGCTGGAGCACCTGGAGCTCGGCGGCTTCTTCGACCGCGGCAGCATCGAGTTCATGACCAAGGCCATCCGCTCCAGCGGCATGGGCAACGAGACCTACCTCCCGCCCGCGCTGCACTTCCTCCCGCCGGAGTCCACGCACGGGCACGCCATCCGGGAGGCGCACATGCTCTTCTTCCCGGCCCTAGACAACCTCTTTGAAAAGTCCCTCGTGCCGCCGTCCGCCGTCGGCGCGGTCGTCGTCAACTGCAGCGGCTTTTGCCCCGCGCCCTCGCTCGCCGCCATCATCGCCAACCGCTACCGGATGCGCGCCGACGTCAAGATCTGCAACCTCTCGGGCATGGGCTGCAGCGCCGGCTCCATCAGCGTGGACGTAGCGGCCGGCCTCCTGCGGGCGCACGCCATGTCGTACGCCGTGGTCGTCAGCGCCGAGATCCTCACGGTCGGGTGGTACTGCGGCAAGGACCGCGGCAAGCTCCTCCTCAACTGCAACTTCCGCACCGGCTGCTCCGCCGCGCTCCTGACCAACAGCGCCGTGGCACCGGTGAAGTACCGGCTCGTCAACGTGACGCGCACGAACACGACGGCCAACGACCTGAGCTACCGCGCGGGGTACCGGGAGGAGGACGAGGAGGGCATCACCGGCTTCACGCTCGGGCAGGGCGTCGGCCGCATGGTGAGCGAGCTGCTCCGCGCGCACCTCCTCACGCTCAGTCTCTCCATCCTGCCGTGGCGCGAGAAGGCACGCTACACGGCCGCGCTGCTCATGTCGATGCGCCGACGAGGACAGGACAAGCTCGCCGGCAGCAGCACCAGCGCCTCCGCGCCAATGCCGGACTTCCGCCAGGCGGCGGACCACTTCTGCCTGCCTTCCTCGGGGAAGCCGATGATACTGCGGCTGGGGAAGGGGCTCGGGCTCGGGGAGCGGGAGATGGAGGCGGCGCTGATGACGTTCCACCGGTTCGGGAACCAGTCGGCGGCGGCGCTGTGGTACCAGATGGCGTACCTGGAGGCCAAGGGGCGGGTCCGCAAGGGCGACACGGTGTGGCACCTCGGCATCGGGAGCGGGCTCAAGGCCAACAGCCTGGTGTGGGAGCGCGTCGCCGTCGCCGACGACGTCGCTGCCGGCGGGCTCGACGCGCTGGGGCCGTGGGTGGAGTGCATCCACCAGTACCCCGTGTGGGAATAAATGCAGGAGACCCAAGCATGAAGCATGCATGCATGCTAGCTTCCTCATTCGTGCGTGCGTGCGTGCTGCCATGTTCGGCCATTCCACGAGCTTGGATGTTGTTTGCTTCCACCATTACTGCCAACCAAGTTCATGTGTACCATTTGTGAACTTCAAGTATTTCCTTCCTTCCATGAACAAACCCTATTTCCTAGTATTATCGATCGATGGTTGGTGCCATCTCTCTGCAGGAGTCAATGCCATATGGTCAGTAACATGGTCCTGCTGGATACGTGGAGCACGCACATTTGTGGGGGAAATGACCTGACAGGAATGCCGTTAGGTTTCAAATAAGTGCGCCTGTGCCCTGTGGAACGCTTCTGCGGCAACCAGTAAATGAGGGACGGCGGTACCACGTCTAGACACATGCACGCAAGCAGGTTGGTGCCATGGCATTCATGGTGGCTGACGAGGAGAGACAGTGCACGTCGTGAAGTTACTGCCCTATCGCAGCTAGATGAGCTGCCTGCTGCGTCGTATTTATAACCTCGCGCAGACTGACACTGCCGTCGCCAAAGCTGCATCGCCATTCAATATTACGGCAGTGAGGATTTCATTTCATTTGAAGAAATATCTACTCATCGATCACCAGGAACTTGGCCGAGCAAAACCTACTCAAATCAGGGAGCACTTATATATTCATCACGTGCCTCAAAAGTCAAAACGGGGAACCCCTTGTTGCATTGCTTCAAGTTTTTTTTTTTTTAAGAAACTTTCCATCCAACCCTAGCAGGAAACTACTGCTCAACAGAAATAAGAAAACCTACCAAATTTACATTAATATGTTGCAAAAAACTATCAAGTCAAAAAAATGTCTGATTAGTCTCGTTTAAACCTGTTTATGACAGGTTGGACCCAATCACAAGCGTTAACATGGCAGAGTAGTCAACTTCGCTAGATTGACCGTTGTGCCGATTGTTATGACGGGTGGGACCAAGACGTAGGCACCCATCCTCTTCTTACTCCTTCAAGCATTTTTCTCTGGACATTTCTTCAAACAGATCGTACATGTGGTCTTCACCGGCGCTAAAGATGGGCGAGCTGCCGCCGCGTCGTTGGGCGTACTGGTCACTGCGCTGCCTCGCGCCACCAATCAAGCAAGCCGCCCCGCTGGCCTCTGCCCAAGCGTGGCTCACACGCGAGCAAAACATTGTGCCGCTGTGCCAACCAGTTGCTCGTGTGCTAACTTGGCTACCTAGCTACCGCGAGTGCAAGCTGGCCTCCGGGCTGCGGCAAGAAGAGCGCCGCGCCGCCGACGCTCTTAACCTTGCCCTCACTCGGCAACGGTGGCTGTCTGCCATGGCCGAGGATGACGAGGTCGGTGAGCCGAAGGAAGGAGGAGACTTGGGGATTTTTTAGACTAACATGTGGGTCCCACGTGTCATGGCGCCTAACTTGCCGGTCAAACCAACGACGTTGACTTAAGGTGCCATATCAGCTCTGACATGTGGGCCAACCATGTCATAAATAGGTCTAAGCGAGTCTAACCAGTCACTTTTCTGACTTGATAATTTTTACAACAGATTAATAAAAATTTGGTACGTTTTTTCTAATTTTTGTAAAGTGATAGTTTTTGTTGGGGAACATAGTATTTCAAAATTTTCCTACCATCACGCACGATCTATCTAGGACAAGCATAGCAACGAGAGGAGAGATAGTGTGTCTACGTACCCTCGTAGACCAAAAGCGGAAGCGTCTAGTGACGTGGTTGATGTAGTCGAACGTCTTCGCGATCCAACCGATTTAAGCACCGGACGTATGGCACCTCCGCGTTCAGCACACGTTCAACTCGACGACGTCCCATGAGCTCTTGATCCAGTTGAGCTTCACGGGGGAGTTTTGTTGGGGAACGTAGCAGAATTCAAAAAAATTCCTACGCTTCACCAAGATCAATCTAAGGAGTCATCTAGCAACGAGCATAATGGAGTGCATCTACATACCCTTTGTAGATCGCGTGCGGAAGCGTTTGAAGGAACGTGGATGAAGTAGTCGTACTCTTCGTGATCCTCGTCACCGATGATCCCAGCGCCGAACGGACGGCACCTCCGCGTTCAACACACGTACGGTACAGCGACGTCTCCTCCTTCTTGATCCAGCAAGGGCGGAGGAGAGATTGTCGGAGATCCAGCAGCACGACGGCGTGGTGGTGGATGCAACAGAAAAACCTGCAGGGCTTCGCCGGCCCCCTGCGAGAGGAGATGGAAGTGTGACGGGAGGGGGGAGAGGCGCCAGAGGCTTGGGTGCGGCTGCCCTCTCCCCCCCACTATATATAGGGGCCAGGGGGGCGCCGGCCCTAGGGAGATCAGATCTCCAAGGGGGGCGGCGGCCAGGGGGGAAGACTTGCCCCCCAAGGCATAGGGGGCGCCCCCCCTAGGGTTTCAACCCTAGGCGCATGGAGGGGGGCCCATGTGGTGCGCCAGCCCACCAGGGGTTGGCCCCTTCCCCCTTGCGGCCTATGGGACCCACCGGGATGGGTGGCCCCACCCGGTGGACCCCCGGGACCCCTCCGGTGGTCCCGGGACACTCCCGGTGACCCCCGGAATTCACCCGATGGCCGAAACTGGACTTCCTATATATCATTCTTTACCTCCGGACCATTCCGGAACTCCTCGTGACGTCCGGGATCTCATCCGGGACTCCGAACAACATTCGGGTTTCCATGTGCATGTATCTCTACAACCCTAGCGTCACCGAACCTTAAGTGTGTAGACCCTACGGGTTCGGGAGACACGCAGACATGACCGAGACGACTCTTCGGTCAATAACCAACAGCGGGATCTGAATCAAGGATGAACCACTGTGTCAAGGATTCACTCAATCCCGTATGTTATTCCCTATGTCTATCGGTACGGTACTTGCCCGAGATTCGATCGTCGGTATGCCCGATACCTTGTTCAATCTCGTCATGGCAAGTCTCTTTAGTCGTTCCGTAATCCATCATCCCGTGACTAACTCTTAGTCACTTTGAGCTCATTATGATGATGTCTTACCGAGAGGGCCCAGAGGTACCTCTCCGTCATACGGAGTGACAATATCCCAGTCTCGGTTCGTACCAACTCAACAGACACTTTCGGAGATACCCGTTGCGTACCTTTATAGCCACCTAGTTACGTTGTGACGTTTGGCACACCCAAAGTATTCCTACGGTATCCGGGAGTTGCACAACCTCATGGTCTAAGGAATAAATACTTGACACCGGAAAAAGCTTAAGCATTACGAACTATACGATCTCGTGCTAGGCTCAAGATTGGGTCTTGTCCATCACATCATTCTCCTAATGATGTGATCCCGTCATCAATGACATCCTATGTCCATGGTCAGGAAACCGTGACCATCTGTTGATCAACGAGCTAGTAACTAGAGGCTTACCAGGGACACCTTGTGGTCTATGTATTCACACATGTATCGCTGTTTCCGTACAATACAATTCAAGCATGAATAACAGACAATTATCATGAACAAGGAAATATAATAATAATACTTTTATTATTTCCTCTAGGGCATATTTCCAACAGTCTCCCACTTGCACTAGAGTCAATAATCTAGTTACATTGTGATGAATCGAACACCCATAGAGATCTGGTGTTGATCATGTTTTGCCCGTGGAAGAGGTTTAGTCAGTGGGTCTGCAACATTCAGATCCATATGCACTTTACAAATATCTATGTCTCCATCTTGAACATAATTCCGGATGGAGTTGAAACAGCGCTTGATGTGCTTGGTCTTCTTGTGAAACCTGGGCTCCTTGGTATGGCAATAGCTCCAGTGTTGTCACAGAAGAGAGTCATCGGGCTTGACGCGCTTGGAATGACTCCTAGGTCGGTGATGAACTCCTTCATCCAGACTCCTTCTTGTGCTGCTTCGCAAGCAGCTATGTACTCCGCTTCACATGTAGAATGCGCCACGACGCTCTGCTTGCAACTGCACCAGCTGACTGCTCCACCATTCAAAATATACACGTATCCGGTTTGTGACTTAAGAGTCATCCAGATCTGTGTCGGAGCTAGCATCAACGTAACCCTTTACGACGAGCTCTTCGTCACCTCCATAAACGAGAAACATATCCTTAGTCCTCTTCGGGTACTTTAGGATGTTCTTGACCATTGTCCAGTGTTCCATACCGGGATCACTTTGGTACCTCCCTACCAAACTTATGGCAAGGTTCACATCAGGTCTGGTACACAGCGTGGCATACGTGATAGAACCTATGGCTGAGGCATAGGGAATGACACTCATCTTTTCTCTATCTTCTGCCGTGGTCGGGGACTGAGCCTTGCTCAATCTCATACCTTGCAAAACAGGCAAGAACCCCTTCTTGGACTTATCCATATTGAACTTCTTCAATATCTTGTCAAGGTATGTGCTTTGTGAAAGACCAATGAGGCGTCTTGATCTATCTCTATAGATTTTGATGCATCATATACAAAGGAGACCTTGTTAGCATTCTCTGGATCGACAAAACCTTCCGGCTGCATCATATACAGCTCTTCCTTGAGGAAACCATTAAGGAATGCCGTTTTGACGTCCATTTGCCATATCTCATAATCATAGAATGCGGCAATTGCTAACATGATTCGGACTGACTTCAGCATCGCTACGGGAGAGAAAGTCTCGTCGTAGTCAATCCCTTGAACTTGTCGATAACCCTTAGCGACAAGCCGAGCCTTATAGATGGTCACATTACCATCCACGTCTATCTTCTTCTTAAATATCCATTTATTTTCTATGGCGTGACTATTATCAGGCAAGTCCACCAAAGTCCATACTTTGTTTTCATACATGGATTCTATCTCGGATTTCATGGCTCCAAGCCATTTATTGGAATCTGGGCCCGCCATCGCTTCTTCATAGTTCGAAGGTTCACCGTTGTCTAACAACATGATTTCCATGACAGGGTTGCCGTACCACTCTGGTGCGGAACGTGTCCTTGTGGACCTTCGAAGTTCAGTAGTAACTTGATCTGTATCTTCATGATCATCATCATTAACTTCCTCCCATGTCGGTGCAGGCACCTCAGGAACAATTTCCTGTGTTGCGCTACTTTCCGGTTTGGGAGGGGTGACTGTCACCTCATCAAGTTCTACTTTCCTCCCACTCACTTCTTTCGAGAGAAACTCTTTCTCCAGAAAGGATCCATTCTTGGCAACGAAGACCTTGCCTTCAGATCTGTGGTAGAAGGTGTACCCAATCGTTTCCTTTGGGTATCCTATGAAGACGCATTTTTCCGATTTGGGTTCGAGCTTATCAGGTTGAAGTTTCTTGACATAAGCATCGCAACCCCAAACTTTCAGAAACGACAACTTAGGTTTCTTGCCAAACCAAAGTTCATACGGTGTCGTCTCAACGGATTTCGACGGAGCCCTATTTAAAGTGAATGCGGCAGTCTCTAAAGCATAACCCTAAAAAGATAGCGATAAATCGGTGAGAGACATCATAGATCGCACCATGTCCAACAGAGTACGATTTCGATGTTCGGACACACCGTTACGCTGAGGTGTTCCGGGCGGTGTCAATTGTGAAACAATTCCACAGTTCCTAAGGTGCGTGCCAAATTCATGACTTAAATATTCACCCCCACGATCCGATCGCAAGAACTTTATTTTTCTGTCACGTTGATTCTCAACCTCATTCTGAAATTCCTTGAACTTTTCAAAGGTCTCAGACTTGTGTTTCATCAAGTAGATATACCCATATCTACTCAAGTCATCTGTGAGGGTGAGAACATAACGATAGCCTCCGCGAGCCTCAACACTCATTGGACCGCACACATCGGTATGTATGATTTCCAATAAGTTGGTTGCTCGCTCCATTGTTCCGGAGAACGGAGTCTTAGTCATCTTGCCCAAGAGGCATGGTTCGCACGTGTCAAATGATTCATACTCAAGAGACTCCAGAAGTCCATCAGCATGAAGCTTCTTCATACGTTTGACACCAATATGACCAAGGCGGCAATGCCACAAGTATGTGGGACTATCATTGTCAACATTACATCTTTTGGCATTCACACTATGAACATGTGTATCATCACGATCGAGATTCATCAAAAATAAACCATTGACCAGCGGGGCATGACCATAAAACATATCTCTCAAATAAATAGAACAACCATTATTCTCGGATTTAAATGAGTAGCCATCTCGCATCAAACGAGATCCAGATACAATGTTCATGCTCAAAGCTGGTACTAAATAACAATTATTAAGGTTTAAAACTAATCCCGAGGGTAGATGTAGAGGCAGCGTGCCGACGGCGATCACATCGACCTTGGAACCATTCCCGACGCGCATCGTCACCTCGTCCTTCGCCAGTCTCCGCTTATTCCGCAGCTCCTCCTTTGAGTTACAAATATGAGCAACTGCACCGGTATCAAATACCCAGGAGCTACTACGTGCGCTGGTAAGGTACACATCAATAACATGTATATCACATATACCTTTGACGTTGTCGGCCTTCTTGTCCGCTAAGTACTTGGGGCAGTTCCGCTTCCAGTGACCCGTTCCCTTGCAATAAAAGCACTCAGTCTCAGGCTTGGGTCCATACTTTGGCTTCTTCCCGGTAACTGGCTTACCGGGCGCGGCAACTCCCTTGCCGTCCTTCTTGAAGTTCTTCTTACCCTTGCCCTTCTTGAACTTAGTGGTTTTATTGACCATCAACACTTGATGCTCTTTCTTGATCTCCACCTCCGCTGATTTCAGCATTGAATACACCTCGGGAATGGACTTCTCCATCCCCTGCATATTGAAGTTCAACACGAAGCTCTTGTAGCTAGGTGGGAGCGACTGGAGGATTCTGTCAACGACCGCTTCATCTGGGAGATTCATTCCCAACTGAGACAAACGGTTGTGCAACCCAGAAATCTTGAGTATGTGCTCACTGACAGAACTGTTTTCCTCCATCTTACAGCTGTAGAATGCGTTGGAGACATCATATCTCTCAACTCGGGCATGAGCCTGAAAAACCATTTTCAGCTCTTGGAACATTTCATATGCCCCGTGGTGCTCAAAACGCTTTTGGAGCCCCGATTCTAAGCTGTAGAGCATGCCGCACTGAACCAGGGAGTAATCATCACAACGCAACTGCCAAGCTTTCATAACATCTTGGTTTGCCGGGGCGGGAGCGTCACCTAGCGGTGCTTCTAGGACATAAGTTTTCTTGGCAGCTATGAGGATGATCCTCAGGTTACGGACCCAGTCCGTATAGTTGCTACCATCGTCTTTCAGCTTGGATTTCTCTAGGAACGTGTTGAAGTTGAGGGTGACATGAGCGTGGGCCATTTGATCTACAAGACATATTGTAAAGAATTTAGACTAAGTTCATGATAATTAAGTTCATCTTAATCAAATTTTAATGAACTCCCACTCAGATTGACATCTCTCTAGTCATCTAAGTGATACATGATCCGAATCGACTAGCCCGTGTCCGATCATCACGTGAGACGGACTAGTCATCAACGGTGAACATCTTCATGTTGATCGTATCTTCTATACGACTCATGTTCGACCTTTCGGTCTTCCGTGTTCCGAGGCCATGTCTGTACATGCTAGGCTCGTCAAGTGAACCCTAAGTGTATTGCGTGTGTAAATCTGGCTTACACCCGTTGTATGCGAACGTTAGAGCCTATCACACCCGATCTTCACGTGGTGCTTCGGAACAATGATCCTTAGCAACGGTGCACAGTTAGGGAGAACACAATTCTTGAAATTTTTAGTGAGAGATCATCTTATTTACTACCGTCGTTCTAAGTAAACAAGATGCATAAACATGATAAACATCACATGCAATCAATTAAAGTGACATGATATGGCCAATATCATCTTGCTCCTTCGATCTCCATCTTCGGGGCACCATGATCATCTTCGTCACCGGCTCGACACCATAATCTCCATCATCATGATCTCCATCATCGTGTCTTCATGAAGTCGTCACGCCAACTATTACTTCTACTACTATGGCTAACGTTTAGCAATAAAGTGAAGTAATTACATGGCGTTATTCAGTGACACGCAGACGCAGGTCATACAATAATTAAGACAACTCCTATGGCTCCTGCCGGTTGTCATTATCATCGACATGCAAGTCGTGATTTCCTATTACAAGAACATGATCAATCTCATACATCACATATATCATTCATCACATCTTCTTGGCCATACCATATCACATAGCACATGCTGCAAGAACAAGTTAGACGACCTCTAATTGTTGTTGCAAATTTTACGTGGCTTCTATAGGTTTTCTAGCAAGAACGTTTCTTACCTACGCCAAAACCACAACGTGATTTGTCAATTTATATTTACCCTTCATAAGGACCCTGTTCATCGAATCCGATCCGACTAAAGTGGGAGAGACAGACACCCGCCAGCCACCTTATGCATCTAGTGCAAGTCTGTCGGTGGAACCAGTCTCACATAAGCATACGTGTAAGGTCGGTCCGGGCCGCTTCATCCCACGATGCCGCGGAATCAAGATTGGACTAGTAACGGCAAGAAAATTGAGCAAACTCAACGCCCACAACTTGTTTGTGTTCTACTCGTGCAAGATGCTACGCAAAGACCTAGCTCAGATGCCACTGTTGGGGAACGTAGCAGAATTCAAAAAATTTCCTACGCTTCACCAAGATAAATCTAAGGAGTCATCTAGCAACGAGCATAATGGAGTGCATCTACATACCCATTGTAGATCGCGTGCGTAAGCGTTCGAAGGAACGTGGATGAAGTAGTCGTACTCTTCGTGATCCTCGTCACCGATGATCCCAGCGCCGAACGGACGACACCTCCACGTTCAACACACGTACGGTACAGCGACGTCTCCTCCTTCTTGATCCAGCAAGGGCGGAGGAGAGGTTTTCGGAGATCCAGCAGCACGACGGCGTGGTGGTGGATGCAACAGGAAAACCTGCAGGGCTTCGCCCGCGCCCTGCGAGAGGAGATGGAAGTGTGACGGGAGGGGGGAGAGGCGCCAGAGGCTTGGGTGCGGCTGCCCTCTCCCCCCCCCCACTATATATAGGGGCCAGGGGGGCGCCGGCCCTAGGGAGATCAGATCTCCAAGGGGGGCGGCGGCCAGGGGGGAAGACTTGCCCCCCAAGGCATAGGGGGCGCCCCCACCCCCTAGGGTTTCAACCCGAGGCGCATGGAGGGGGGCCCATGTGGTGCGCCAGCCCACCAGGGGCTGGCCACTTCCCCCTTGCGGCCTACGGGACCCACCGGGATGGGTGGCCCCACCCGGTGGACCCCCGGGACCCCTCCGCTGGTCCCGGGACACTCCCGGTGACCCCCGGAATTCACCCGATGGCCGAAACTGGACTTCCTATATATCATTCTTTACCTCTGGACCATTCCGGAACTCCTCGTGACTTCCGGAATCTCATCCGGGACTCCGAACAACATTTGGGTTTCCATGTGCATGTATCTCTACAACCCTAGCGTCACCGAACCTTAAGTGTGTAGACCCTACGGGTTCGGGAGACACGCAGACATGACCGAGACGACTCTCCGGTCAATAACCAACAGCGGGATCTGGATACCCATGTTGGTTCCCACGTGTTCCTCGATGATATCATCGGATGAACCACTACGTCAAGGATTCACTCAATCCCGTATGTTATTCCCTTTGTCTATCGGTACGGTACTTGCCCGAGATTCGATCGTCGGTATGCCCGATACCTTGTTCAATCTCGTCATGGCAAGTCTCTTTACTCGTTCCGTAATCCATCATCCCGTGACTAACTCCTTAGTCACTTTGATCTCATTATGATGATGTCTTACCGAGAGGGCCCAGAGGTACCTCTCCGTCATACGGAGTGACAATATCCCAGTCTCGGTTCGTACCAACTCAACAGACACTTTCGGAGATACCCGTTGCGTACCTTTATAGCCACCCATTTACGTTGTGACGTTTGGCACACCCAAAGTATTCCTACGGTATCCGGGAGTTGCACAACCTCATGGTCTAAGGAATAAATACTTGACACCGGAAAAAGCTTAAGCATTACGAACTATACGATCTCGTGCTAGTCTCAAGATTGGGTCTTGTCCATCACATCATTCTCCTAATGATGTGATCCCGTCATCAATGACATCCTATGTCCATGGTCAGGAAACCGTGACCATCTGTTGATCAACGAGCTAGTAACTAGAGGCTTACCAGGGACACGTTGTGGTCTATGTATTCACACATGTATCGCTGTTTCCGTACAATACAATTCAAGCATGAATAACAGAAAATTATCATGAACAAGGAAATATAATAATAATACTTTTATTATTGCCTCTAGGGCATATTTCCAAGAAGTTTCGTCAGCACGACGGCGTGGTGACGATGATGATGAAGCTACCGGCGCAGGGCCTCGCCAAAGCACTTCAACGATATGACCGAGGTGTGTATCTGTGGAGGGAGCACCGCACACGGCTAAAATCAACTTATGTGTCTATGGGGTGCCCCCTCCCCACGTATATAAAGGAGTGAGGGGAGGAGGAGGCGGCCGGCCTAGGGGCGCGCCATGAGGAGGAGTAGGACTCCTCCTTTCCTAGTAGGAGTAGGAAAGGGGAAGGAAGGGAAAGGAGGAGAAGGAAAGAGCGGGCCGGCCCCCCTTACCCTAAACCAATTCGGTTTGGGCCTTGGGGGCGCACCCCACACTCCCCTTGTTGCCCTCTATTTCCACTAAGGCCCATGTAGGCCCATTAATCCCCCCGGGGGTTCTGGTAACCTCCCGGTACTCCGGTATTTATCCAATAACCCCCAGAACTCATCTGGTGTCCGAATATAACCTTCCAATATATGAATCTTTATGTCTCAGACATTTCGAGACTCCTTGTCATGTCCGTGATCACATCCGGGACTCCGAGTGTAATGCCCAGGATGGGACTATATCTCCTACGTGTCGAGGCACGACTTAAAGATATAAGCCCATTCTGGAATGATCGCAAGTTTGGTATCTTTGCACGACTCATGTAAAAGAGGGATTAAAATGCAAAAGGAGATAGTTGGCTTACACTCGCCACTTCACACAATACATTACATAAGCAGAACATCATTCAAAACATCACAACCCGACTACGGGTGAAGATCCAAAAGAAAGATACCAAAACAACATAAAGCCACAGGCCTGGATCGAATCCTAGTAGAAACCACTACTGATCGTCGAAACGAAACAAGCATACGGCCAAACTCTTCATCGAGCTCCCAGTGAAGAACTTGAACCAGCTCCTGCATCAAACTCGGCTGAACCTACATCTGGTGTGGTGAAGTAACTGTGAGCCACGAGGACTCAGCAATCCCATAACCATGGGTATCAAGACTAGCAAAGCTTTGTGGGTAGGAAGAGGGATAGTGGTGAGGTTGCACCAGCGGCTAAGCATAATATGGTGGCTAACTTACGAGTACCAGAATAAGATGAGAAGCTACGCAAACGATCGCAAAAGTAGTGATCGCTAAAGATCCTGAACTACATACGAATCAAACATAACCCCACCGTGTTCTCTTCTCAAAGTGAAAAGAGACAGTCACGGTTACTCACACAGTTGTGTGTTTTACTTCGGATCCTCTGTCAAGTTTTCTACAACCGGACATTAACAAATTCCAATCTGCCACATAACCGCGGGCACGGCTTTCGAAAGATCATAACCCTGCAGGGGTGTCCCAACTTAGCCCATCACAAGCTCTCACGATTAGCTGAAGTGATAAATATAATATCATCACTCCTTATCTTAGGGAAATCCGATCAGGCTCGGCTTCCCGGTAGCACAAGACATTTCGACAATGGTAAAACAAGTCCAGCAAGACCTCCCGGCGTGCCGACACCCTGATAGTAGCCGCGCGTATCTCGTCTCAGGCCACAACCGGATGGGTGATGCTACAGGTAAAACCAATCCTCGAGTTTCCCCGTGGTGGCCCCGCAGGACCCCCGTTTGGGACCAACACCATCAGCACTGGCCCCCCCTGCTATGTAGAATTAAGAACCCGGGGACGCGACCCCCTATGCAAATTTAATTAATTTAATTAAGTTGTTATTATGAGCAAATTAAAACCAATGTTGGGCCTTGCTGGAGGAGTTTTATTCAAAGTCGAACTGTCAAGGGGTCCCCATCCACCCATCGTGTAAGGAACGCAAAATCAAGGAACATAATGCCGGTTTATCGGCGCCTAAGGTGGCATGAGTGGAACAAAACACCGAGCAAAAGGCCAAGCCTTCCACCCATGCCTAGTATACAGGTGTGTTAATAATAATTATAGATATTGTGATATATCCAACAACAAGTTCCCTCCTGGAACGAACTTCATCTTCACCTGCAACTAACAACGCTATAAGAGGGGCTGAGCAAGCGAGTAACATAGCCAAACAGTGGTTTTGCTAGGAAGGTTTCAAGGTTAGAGGTTCATGGCAACAAGGAGAGGCTGACATAAAAGATGGGTAGCGCGACATGTAACGATAGCATCGAGACAACTAAGCATGGCAATGGTAGTAAAGGTATCCAAGGGTATCATCATCTTGCCTGGGATTCCGCGAGGAAGAAGAACAAGATCCATGAAGTAGACGGAGCATCATAGACGAGAGAATCCTCACAACTCCGGAACGAAACCGAAGCTAAAAAGAGAAGCAACCGGAAAGAAGCAAACAACACGGTAAACACACAATCATAAACATGGCATACGATGCACATCCAAGTATGATGCATGTCCGGTTTAAATATGCATGGCATGGCAAAGTGCACAAACAAAACTACAAGTTAAGTGGAGCTCAATATGCAACGAGTTGCATATTGATGAAACACCACATTTAAGTTATTTAATTGACTCTCGTTATTTACAAGACAAGATTAAAAGTTTGTTACATGGCAAGAGGTGAAGCATAATAAAACTACACTATTTAGACAATTTTAAATGGGGCCGGAAAATAACAACAACATATCCGGAAAATCCCCATGAGCATGTTTAGCAATTATTAAGCAAACAACAATTCACACATATTAATGTTGTTAACATGATGCGGATGACATGAACAAGTTTTATGCAAGTTTATTAAAAGTTGACAAGAAGAAGATATGAAGTATTGTCGCCGTGGTGGACGGAAAGGGTGCCACGGCAACGATCCGAAAATGATGCAGCGCAACATCTCGGTTCCGGTAACTCGTTGGGAGACCGGTGCAAAGCAAAGGTGGAGTGAGCGAGTCGAACAAGATAAAGGTGGGGTGATCCCGTTGCCGGGTTCCCACGAGTCGGCGACGAGGCAACCGAGGAACATGACAAAAGGTCGAAACGGGCACGGTGCACACAAGGGAAACATTTCATACAACACATGCATGTCACGGGTCATCGTCTCGGGGTTATACCTTCGGGATGATCGTTTCGGGGCGGCTCGAGATCGTAGAGGGACGTAGTGGTACATGGGTCGTAGAGGAAGAAGTCGTTCACGTTCGGAGATGAAGTAGTCGTTCACGAGGTCGCCAATGAGTAGTCGTTCCGTTCGTAGAGGAACTTGAGGGTCTCGGCGACGATAGTTGTTCACTTGACGGTCTTCGGCGATGGTAGCGGAACACGTTGATGTAGTGGTACTCGCGGGACATCGTGGTACACATTTTGTAGATGTTCATCCGTCATGTCGTGGTACTTTGCGATTCCGAAGACCGTGGTCATCGGGGTACTTGGTCGTGGTACTTGTCGGGACATCGTGTAGTCGTTCTCGTCGAAACCCCGTAGTTGTACACGTTCCGTAGACGTCCGGTGCATACGTAGATGTACTTGGCGTGACTCGAGCGTAGGCGTACTTGCTGCTCCGTGGTACGCTGGACAAAACAAAACAAGACGAAGCACAAGGCAGGGCAGCACGACGGTGAAGGACAAAGTGGCCGACGTGGTACTTGAGACGGCCGGAGGAAGGCCGACGAGGGCGACCAAGGCGAGGTGCAGGTCGGGCGCTGGTGTTGCTGCCTGGCCGAGGCAGGGCCTGGGGCGCGCCGGGGCGCTGGCAGAGAGGCGAGGAGGTTCTCGAGCGCACGGGAGGAGACGCTCCTGGCCTTGGACGCCGGAGATGAGCGGGCGCTCGAGGCAGGGGTGGCTGCGCCCTGGAGGACGGACGAGCTGGGCGCGGCGGCTCGACCTTGCGCGGGATGACGGCGAGGATGGATGGAGGGAGGCCTGGAGGGAGGGGCGGCCGGCTGCTTGGCCGAGGGAGGACGAGGGCTCCTGGCGCGGCAGGGGAACGAGGACTTGGCGCTGGAACTCCTGGCGCGTTCGATGCCGAGAGGGGCCGACGAGGTCGGGCGGTCGGCTGCTCCTGGGACGACCACGCGAGGGGGCGCGCGCGAGGCAGCTGGAGTGCGGCCTCTGGCGCGAAGGAGATGCGGCGATGGAGGGAATCGGGAGGTAGATCGGTCGGGCGCTGGGGATCGAGAGGGAGACGCTGCGGTGGCCGCGACATAGGAAGGAGGCAGGAACTCGGCGATGCGGGGCGATGGCTCGAGGCAAGAGAGCGAGAGGGTCGGGACAGTCGAGCGAACGAGGGGGACGAGCGAGGGTGAGTGCGGCGGCTGGGAGAGTCGAGGGGTGAGACGAGGGGATCGGGGAATCGGTGCGCTAGGGTTTGGGAATGGGAACTGGGCCGGACCAATGGGCCAGAAAGGCGGCCTGCAGCTGGAGATTGGTGCGGCTGGGCCTAAGGGGGGAAGGAGGAATTGGGCCAGGGAGGCCGGCTGCTGCTGGAGGCCCAAGCTGGACTGCTCCAACTCACTCTCTAAGCAGTTGTTTTCCAAAAAAAAAAACAGAAAACAACACCGAAGAAAAGAAAAGGAAGGATGTGGCTAGGGATAGAATTAGGACATAGGGTAAAATTCCCTAGACTCACAAAAATGTAAGGAATTAAATAAAATTGTTGGAGGGGTTTTTGGAAGAACCTCGAAACAACGGAAAAGAATTATTGGCAAGGTTTTTGAAGGAGAAACTCGAAGTGAAAATAGACATGGGGAAATTTGCAAGTGTGTATGGGTTAATTCCAAACAATGGAATATTTTATAATATAGCTCCCTAAATATTGGGATGATATGTTATAAAGAGAAGACAACCTTCCCTCGATTTAAATGGATCGAAGATCCACACAATTTATTTAGGTTGAGAAGCAAAGAAAATATGACATGATGGCATGATGACATGATGCAATGCAAAATAAATAAAGCAAGCACAACTGAAACACACGGGAGAACCCGGAACATCTGGAATCTTCTGGAATCTTCTGGGACGTCGGTCTTCGGGCGTCACACCGAGATACCTTCGGTACATCAAAACACATAAACTCATAATACCGATCGTCATCGAACGTTAAGCGTGCGGACCCCACGGGTTCGAGAACTATGTAGACATGACCGAGACATATCTCCGGTCAATAACCAATAGCAGAACCTGGATGCTCATATTGGTTCCTACATATTCTACGAAGATCTTTATCGGTCAAACAGCATAACAACATATGTTGTTCCCTTTGTCATCGGTATGTTACTTGCCCGAGATTCGATCGTCGGTATCATTATACCTAGTTCAATCTCGTTACCGGCAAGTCTCTTTACTCGTTCCGTAATACATCATCTCGTGACTAACTCGTTAGTCATTTGCTTGCAAGGCTTATGGTGTGTATTACCGAGAGGGCCCAGAGATACCTCTCCGGCACTTGGAGTGGCAAATCCTATTCTCGATCTATGCCAACACCACAAACACCTTCGGAGACACCTGTAGAGCATCTTTATAATCACCCAGTTACGTTGTGACATATGATAGCACACAAGGTGTAACTCCGGTATTCGGGAGTGGCAAAATCTCATAGTCAAAGGAACATGTATAAGTCATGAAGAAAGCAATAGCAGTAAAACTAAACGATCAAGTTGCTAAGCTAACAGATGGGTCTTGTCCATCACATCATTCTCCTAATGATGAGACCCCGTTGATCAAATGACAACTCATGTCTATGGTTAGGAAACATAACCATATTTGAGCAATGAGCTAGTCTAGTAGAGGCATACTAGGGACACTCTGTTTCGTCTATGTATTCACACATGTACTAAGTTTGCGGTTAATACAATTCTCGCATGAATAATAAACATTTATCATGATATAAGGATACGAATACAAACTTTATTATTTCCTCTAGGGCATATTTCCTTCAGTCTCCCACTTGAACTAGAGTCAATAATATAGATTACACGGTAATGATTCTAACACCCATGGAGTCTTGGTGTTGGTCATGTTTTGCTCGTGGAAGTGGCTTAATAAACGGGCCCGCGACATTCAGATCCGTTAGTATCTTGCAAATTTCTATGTCTCCCTCCTTGACTTGATAGCGGATGGAATTGAAGCGTCTCTTGATGTGCTTGGTTCTCTTGTGAAACTTGGATTCTTTCGCCAAGGCTATTGCTCCAGTGTTGTCACAAAAGATTTTCATTAGACCCGATGCACTAGGTATTACACCTAGATCGGATATGAACTCCTTCATCCAGACTCCTTCATTTGCTGCTTCCGAAGCAGCTATGTACTCTGCTTCACACGTAGATCCCGCCACGACGCTCTGCTTGGAACTGCACCAACTGAGAGCTCCACCGTTCTATAAAAATACATATTAAGTTTGTGACTTAGAGTCATCCGGATCAGTGTCAAAGCTTGGATCGACGTAACCATTTACAACGAGCACTTTGTCACCTCCATAAACGAGAAATATATTCTTTGTTCTTTTCACGTACTTCAGGATGTTCTCGACCGTTGTCCAGCGATCCACTCCTGGATTACTTTGGTACCTCCCTGCTAAACTTATGGCAAGTCACGCATCAGGTCTGGTACACAGCATTGCATACATGATAGATCCAACAGCTAAGGCATAGGGAATGACTTTCATTTTCTCTCTATCTTCTGCAGTGGTCGGGCATTGAGTCTTACTCAACTTCACACCTTGTAACACAGGCAAGAACCCTTTCTTTGACTGATCCATTTTGAACTTCTTCAAAACTTTATCAAGGTATGTGCTTTGTGAAAGTCCAATTATGCATCTTGATCTATCTCTATAGATCTTGATGCCTAATATATAAGCAGCTTCACCGACGTCTTTCATTGAAAAAATCTTATTCAAGTATCCTTTTATGCCATCCAGAAATTCTATATCATTTCCAATCAACAATATGTCATCTACATATAATATCAAAAATGCTACAGAGCTCCCACTCACTTTCTTGTAAATACAGGCTTCTCCAAAAGTCTTTATAAAACCATATGCTTTGATCACCACATCAAAGCGTATATTCCACCTCCGAGATGCTTGCACCAGTCCATAGATGGATCGTTGGAGCTTGCAGACTTTGTTAGCACCTTTAGGATCGACAAAACCTTCTGGTTGCATCATATACAACTCCTGTTTGAGGTATCCATTAAGAATGCAGTTTTGACATCCATTTGCCAGATTTCATAATCATAAAATGCGGCAATCGCTAACATGATTCGGATAGATTTAATCATCGCTATGGGTGAAAAAGTCTCATCGTAGTCAACTCCTTGAACTTGTCGAAAACCTTTCGCAACAAGTCGAGCTTTGTAGACAGTAACATTGCCATCGGCGTATGTCATCCTCTTGAAGATCCATTAATTTTCAATGGCTTGCTGATCATCGGGCAAGTCAACCAAAGTCCATACTTTGTTCTAATACATGGATCCCATCTTAGATTTCACGACCTCAAGCCATTTAGCGGAATCTGGGCTCACCATTGCTTCCTCATAGTTCGTAGGTTCATCATGGTCTAGTAACATGACTTCCAAAACCGGGTTACCGAACACTCTGGTGCAGAACGCACTCTGGTTGACCTACGAAGTTCAGTAGTAATTTGATCTGAAGTTTCATGATCATCATCATTAGCTTCCTCGATGATTGGTGTAGGAATCACTGGAACTAGTTTCTGTGATGTACTACATTCCAATTCGGGAGAAGATACAATTACCTCATTAAGTTCCACTTTCCTCCCACTCACTTCTTCCGAGAGAAACTCCTTCTATAGAAAGTATCCATTTTAGCAATGAATATCTTGCCTTTGGATCTGTGATAGAAGGTGTACCTAACAGTTTCCTTTGGGTATCCTATGAAGACACATTTCTCCGATTTGGGTTCGAGCTTATCAGGTTGAAACTTTTTCATATAAGCATCGCTGCCCCAAACATTAAGAAACGACAGCTTAGGTTTCTTGCAAAACCACGGTTCATATGGTGTCGTCTAAACGGATTAAGATGGTGCCGTATTTAACGTGAATGCAGTTGTCTCTAATGCATAACCCCAAAACGATAGTGGTAAACCGGTAAGCGACATCATAGATCGCACCATATCTAATAAAGTGCGGTTACGACGTTCGGACACACCATTACGTTGTGGTGTTCCAGGTGGCGTGAGTTGTGAAACTATTTCACATTGTTTTAAATGAAGGCCAAACTCATAACTTCAAATATTCGCCTCCGCGATCAGATCGTACAAACTTTTATTTTCTTGTTAGGATGATTTTCCACTTCACTCTGAAATTGTTTGAACTTTTTAAATGTTTCTGACTTATGTTTCATCAAGTAGATATACCCATATCTGCTCAAATCATCTGTGTGAAGTGTTGGGGAATGTAGCAGAAATCAAAAAAATTCTACGCTTCACCAAGATCAATCTAAGGAGTCATCTAGCAACAAGGGAGAAAGGAGTACATCTACATACCCTTGTAGATCGCGAGCGGAAGCATTCAAGAGAACGTGGATGATGGAGTCCTACTCGTCGTGATCCAAATCACCGATGATCCCAGCGCCGAACGGACGGCACCTCCGCGTTCAACACACGTACGGTGCAACAACGTCTCCTCCTTCTTGATCCAGCAAGGGGGGAGGAGAGGTTGATGGAGATCCAGCGGCACGACGGCGTGGTGGTGGATGCAACGGTATTTCTGCAGGGCTTCGCCAAGCACTGCGGGAGGAGGGAGAGGTGTAACGGGAGGGAGAGGGAGGCGCCAGGGGCAAGGGTGCGGCTGCCCTCCCTCCCCCCACTTTATATAGGGGGCCTAGGGGGTGCGCCGGCCCTAGAGATGGGATCTCTAGGGGGGGGGCGGCCTAGGGGGGGGACTTGCCCCCCAAGTCACAATGGGCGCCCCCCACCCCTAGGGTTCCCAACCCTAGGCGCAGGGCAAGGGCCCAAGGGGGGCGCACCAGCCCACTATGGGCTGGTTCCCTTCCCCTTTCAGCCCATGGGGCCCTCTGGGATAGGTGGCCCCACCCGGTGGACCCCCGGGACCCTTCTGGTGGTCCCGGTACACTACCGGTGACCCCCGAAACTCTCCCGATGGCCGAAACTAGACTTCCTATATATAATTCTTTACCTCCGGACCATTCCGAAACTCCTCATGACATCCGGGATCTCATCCGGGACTCCGAACGAAATTCGGGTTACCGTGTGCATATATCTCTACAACCCTAGCATCACCGAACCTTAAGTGTGTAGACCCTACGGGTTCGGGAGACACGTAGACATGACCGAGACGACTCTCCGGTCAATAACCAACAGCGGGACCTGGATACCCATGTTGGTTCCTACATGCTCCTCGATGATCTCATCGGATGAACCACGATGTCAAGGATTCAATCAATCTCGTATACAATTCCCTTTGTCTATCGGTATATTACTTGCCCGACATTCGATCGTCGGTATACCGATACCTTGTTCAATCTCGTCACAGCAAGTCTCTTTACTCGTTCCGTAATACATCATCCCGTGACCAACACCTTAGTCACATTGAGCTTATTATGATGATGTCTTACCGAGTGGGCCCAGAGATACCTCTCCGTCATACGGAGTGACAAATCCCAGTCTTGGTTCGTGCCAACTCAACAGATACTTTCGGAGATACCCGTTGCGTACCTTTATAGCCACCCAGTTACGTTGTGACGTTTGGCACACCCAAAGTATTCCTACGGTATCCAGGAGTTGCACAACCCCATGGTCTAAGGAAAGGATACTTGACACTGGAAAAGCTTTAGCATTACGAACTACACGATCTTGTGCTAGGCTTAGGATTGGGTCTTGTCCATCACATCATTCTCCTAATGATGTGATCTCGTTATCAATGACATCCAATGTCCATGGTCAGGAAACCGTAACCATCTGTTGATCAACGAGCTAGTAACTAGAGGTTTACCAGGGACATGTTGTGGTCTATGTATTCACATATGTATCACTGTTTCCGGATAATACAATTCAAGCATGAATCACAGACAATTATCATGAACAAGGAAATATAATAATAACCATTTTATTATTGCCTCTAGGGCATATTTCCAACAGTCTCCCACTTGCACTAGAGTTAATAATCCAGTTACATTGTGATGAATCGAACACCCATAGAGTTCTGGTGTTGATCATGTTTTGCTCGTGGAAGAGGTTTAGTCAACGGATCTGCGACATTCAGATGCGTATGTACTTTACAAATATCTATGTCTCCATCTTGAATATAATTCCGGATGGAGTTGAAACGGCGCTTGATGTGCTTGGTCTTCTTGTGAAACCTGGGCTCCTTGTCAATGGAAATAGCTCCAGTGTTGTCACAGAAGAGAGTCATCGGGCCTGATGCCCTTGGAATGACTTCTAGGTTGGTGATGAACTCCTTCATCCAGACTCCTTCCTGCGCTGCTTCGCAAGCAGCTATGTACTCCGCTTCACATGTAGAATGCGCCACGACGCTTTGCTTGCAACTGCACCAGCTGACTGCCCCACCATTCAAAATATACACGTATCCGGTTTGTGACTTGGAGTCATCCTGATCTGTGTCGAAGCTAGCATCGACGTAACCCTTTACGACGAGCTCTTCGTCACCTCCAGAAACGAGAAACATATCCTTAGTCCTTTTTAGGTACTTTACGATGTTCTTGACCGCTGTCCAGTGTTCCATACCGGGATCACTTTGGTACCTCCCTACCAAACTTATGGCAAGGTTCACATCAGGTCTGGTACACAACATGGCATACATAATTAAGGACAGTATAACCGAGCCTAAACCGAGCTCTCTCACGCCCTCAGCGATTTCGGTCGTCAGATTTCACGTTTGCATTGTTTCTGGCCGTCAGATCTTCGTTCCAGCGCAGTTTACCGCGACCTGGGCCTTCTGTCCTAATGTGCAGCTATTCTGGGGACTTTTTTCAAGGTCTGTGATTGATTGGGCTCATTGGCCCATTTATCGTTCGGTCCTGTATACAAGCCGAGGCGAAGCCGAGGCGACGATTGTCTAAAAAAACGAGGCAAGGACAGAACTGAGGCGACGCGAGCAAGGGGATCCGTCCAGGGAGGGGATGAAGCCGATGCGACATGGGAGAGGGAACCGACCGTCGAGGGGATCCAGCCGACGTGAGCTGCGCTTGATGGGATCGACGTCACCGCACCCACTGATCCCCTCCGCTACTCCGGAAACAATCCTCCTCGCTCTCGCCTCGCATTCCAGTTGGTTGCGCCGGCGTCGCCGCCGCCATCCCCGCAGGTTCTTTCTTCTCTCGCAACCTCTGGGCGTGTAGTCAATGGCTTATGTCGTTCTTGCCGCTGCCGCAGATTTTCTTCTCTCTTGCCTGACTCGTGGTTCACTTGACTCCAAGGCAGCGAAACCCTAGACGACGTGAGACGACAGTGATGGATCCATCATCTTGTGGTGGTGTGAAGTGACGAACATAAAGCCCAGTCCCTCTCGATTCCTCTCTTCTCGCTGGCTGAATCTTTGTGTTCTACCACCATGGTATTGTATATACCACCCCTTGCTTGAAGAGATCTATTTTTCAGAGTTTTTCACCTCAAGATTTAGTGATGATTCCAGTTAGTTTGGTTTGTTGTGTACTTAATCACCATCCTGTAGATGAATTAATATTATTTTCACCATATATGACGTCCTTCATCTTGTCCCATGCTCTGCACCAAATGTTGATTTGTGTGCCACGTTACTGTTGTGGTCGAGCATGCATCTCTGCTCCAGTCAGTCACATTGTGCTATGATGCGCACATCCTCAAGTCTGGGAAGCGACCCTGGTAAGAAAATTAGAAGCGCATTTTTTAGTCCTATCACGTGCGCAATCTCGTCAGTGGTTAATTTTCCATTATCAAGTTCAAGAGTTTCTTGGTCAGCTCTGATAATTTGGTTCTTATGGATGCCACCAATGCCTGCAATATAAATAAACATATTTGATGATGTCTTCTTGAACCGATCAGCCTCCGTGGATGAAATGAATAAACTCGAGCACCCCATCTATCTGCCACTTAGCCCCTTCAAACCAGTATGACTACTAGCCAAATACACTCAAATCATAGATCTCTACAATCTACAGTAACTATCTCACATGGTATGGTACTAAAAGACAAAAGTTTAGCAAATTATCACTAAATACTATCAGTTATAAAAACTCAAATCATCCTATTGCTGCAAAGTTGTGATGTACATATCTGATGGCTTACGGTTGTTCAAAAAACTAAGACCATGATCTAGCCTAAATGTGAGATTTCCTTGTGAATTACTCCCTCTGTAAAAAAATATAGGAGCATTTAGATCACTAAAGTAGTTACCTAAACACTCTTATATTTGTTTACGGAGGGAGTAGTTGCTAGGATTAATTCTTTTGTTCTGATGCAGCTCACTCTTAATAATGGCAATTCCTGTCCAGAGCCCATCGCTGTCAACAAACTGGATGTAGACACTCACGTGAACGCAGCCGCTCAGCCCCAAATTTATATTTTCTATAACGATTCTCGATATTTATTTATATGAGCCAGAACATCTTATATGGGTGTCTTCTCATGATATTTGTACCTTACAAAGATTCTATCTTGATGCTTGAATTTTACAGATTCTCTCCTATTTTTTACCATTCATTTATTACAGTTGTTATTATGTGTATCACATTTGCTGTAGGGTATATATGTTGTTTTCTGTTGGAGAAAACAAATTTGCAGTATATTGATTGAGTGCATGGCAGTAATGATTTCCCACCGTCATATCACATTCCTTTATTAGCTATTTGTTGTTAATATTATGTGTTGATTTGCTCATTCAATTTTTTCAAGTTACTTCCAAATTTATGTATAACACAGATGAAGTGCGCTTTGACAGATATAACAAGAAAACATCCACGTCTAATTTGTTCTTGATATATTTTATATTGGTTTATATCTCACTGACCATACCATTTCTTATTTGTGGCATTAGAATCTTTGCCTTCTCAAACTTACATTATGCTCGATGAATTTGATAGAAGTATACTCAGAGGATGGAAACATAGTACCCTCGATAAATTTGATTTGCTTTGTCAAGGATATACAGGTCAAAAATTTGTCTTATAGCTCTCCTACTTGTATTTATTGCAATAAGCTTTTGGTCACCATTTGGAATCGTAATCCAGGATCCATGTTAATCCCATACATTTTCCTCCCGAGTCTTGTTGGATGACTGGAATATTACCTCTCCAGGAGCCATACATGCTTATTTTTCTGTTGTTTATGTCTTGGTAGTTGGTACTGATTAGTTGTACTCCATGAACATTGTTGTGTATGATGTCATACCAAGCCAATTTGTATCCATGAACCTTGAGTTTTCCCTTGAATAATATATATGTTTGCCTTTATGCAAATTTAATGTGTTTAATGTGGCATTTATTTACAAAAAAAGTTACCATTTTTTGTATAAATAGATGGGCGCGGCAACGCGCGCTGTCAATGATCTAGTAGAACCTATGGCTGAGGCATAGGGGATGACACTCATCTTTTCTCTATCTTCTGCCGTGGTCGGGGATTGAGCCGTGCTCAATCTCAAACCTTGCAATACAGGCAAGAACCCTTTCTTGGACTGATCCATATTGAACTTCTTCAATATCTTATCAAGGTATGTGCTTTGTGAAAGACCAATGAGGCGTCTTGATCTATCTCTATAGATCTTGATGCCTAATATGTAAGAAGCTTCTCCAAGGTCCTTCATTGAAAAACTCTTGTTCAAGTAGGCCTTTATGCTTTCCAAGAATTCTACATCATTTCCCGTCAGCAATATATCATCCACATATAATATGAGAAATGCTACAGAGCTCCCACTCACTTTCTTGTAAATACAGGCTTCTCCCCAAGTCCGTACAAACCCAAACGCTTTGATCACATCATTGAAGCGAATATTCCAACTCCGAGATGCTTGCACCAGCCCATAGATTGAGTGCTAGAGCTTGCATACCTTGTTAGCATTCTCAGGATCGACAAAACCTTCCGGCTGTATCATATACAGTTCTTCCTTGAGGAAGCCATTAAGGAATGTCATTTTGACGTCCATTTGCCATATCTCATAATCATAGAATGCGGCAATTGCTAACATGATTCAGACAGACTTCAGCATCGCTACGGGAGAGAAAGTCTAATCGTAGTCAATCCCTTGAACTTGTCGATAACCTTTAGCGACAAGTCGAGCCTTATGGCGTGCCGATCATCACATTACCATCCACGTCAGTCTTTTTCAAGGTCACATTACCATCCGCGTTAGTCTTTTTCTTAAATATCCATTTATTTTCTATGGCGTGCCGATCATCGGGCAAGTCCACCAAAGTCCATACTTTGTTTTCATACATGGATCCTATCTCGGATTTCATGGCTTCAAGCCATTTGTTGGAATCCGGGCCCGCCATCGCTTCTTCATAGTTCGAAGGTTCACCGTTGTCTAACAACATGATTTCCCTGACAGGGTTGCCGTACCACTCTGTTGCGGAACGTGTCCTTGTGGACCTTCGAAGTTCAGTAGTAACTTGATCTGAAGCTTCATGATCATCATCATTAACTTCCTCCCTAGTCGGTGCATGCACCTCAGGAACAACTTCCTGCGCTGCGCTACTTTCCGGTTCGGAAGGGGTGACTGTCACCTCATCAAGTTCCACTTTCCTCCCACTCACTTCTTTTGAGAGAAACTCTTTCTCCAGAAAGGATCCATTATTGGCAACGAAGACCTTGCCTTCGGATCTGAGGTAGAAGGTGTAGCCAATAGTTTCCTTTGGGTATCCTAGGAAAACGCATTTTTCCGATTTGGGTTCGAGCTTTTCAGGTTGAAGTTTCTTGACATAAGCATCGCAACCCCAAACTTTCAGAAACGACAGCTTAGGTTTCTTGCCAAACAAAAGTTCAAACGGTGTCGTCTCAACGGATTTAGACTGAGCCCTATTTAAAGTGAATGCGGCAGTCTCTAAAGCATAACCCCAAAATGATAGAGGTAAGTCGGTAAGAGACATCATAGATCGCACCATGTCCAACAAAGTGTGATTACGACGTTCGGACACACCATTACACTGAGGTGTTCCGGGCGGTGTCAATTGTGAAACAATTCCACAATTCCTTAAGTGCGTGCCTAATTCGTGAGTTAAATATTCTCCTCCACTATCTGATCGTAAGAACTTTATTTTTCTATCACGTTGATTCTCAACCTCATTCTGAAATTCCTTGAACTTTTCAAAGGTTTCAGACTTGTGTTTCATCAAGTAGACATACCCATATCTACTTAAGTCATCCGTGAGGGTGAGAACATAACGATAGCTTTCGCGAGCTTCAACACTCATTGGACCGCACACATCGGTATGTATGATTTCCAATAAGTTGGTCGCTCGCTCCATTGTTCCGGAGAACGGAGTCTTGGTCATCTTGCCCAAGAGGCATGGTTCACACGTATCAAATGATTCATAATCAAGAGATTCTAGAAGTCCATCTGCATGGAGCTTCTTCACACGTTTGACACCAATATGACCAAGGTGGCAATGCCACAAGTATGTGGGACTATCATTATCAACTTTACATCTTTTGGCATTCACACTATGAATATGTGTAACATCACGTTCGAGATTCATCAAGAATAAACCAATGACCAGCGGGGCATGACCATAAAACATATCTCTCATATAAATAGAACAACCATTATTCTCGGATTTAAATGAGTAGCCATCTCGCATTAAACGAGATCCAGATACAATGTTCATGCTCAAAGCTGGTACTAAATAATAATTATTAAGGTTTAAAACTAATCCCGAGGGTAGATGTAGAGGTAGCGTGCCGACGGCGATCACATCGACCTTGGAACCATTCCCGACGTGCATCGTCACCTCGTCCTTCGCCAGTCTCTGCTTATTCCGCAGCTCCTGCTTTGAGTTACAAATGTGAGCAACTGCACCGGTATCAAATACCCAGGAGCTACTACGAGCGCTGGTAAGGTACACATCAATAGCATGTATATCATATATACCTTTGACGTTGCCGGCCTTCTTATCTGCTAAGTATTCGGGGCAGTTCCGCTTCCAGTGACCCGTTCCCTTGCAATAAAAGCACTCAGTCTCAGGCTTGGGTCCATTCTTTGGCTTCTTCCCGGCAACTGGCTTACCGGGCGCGGCAACTCCTTTGTTGTCCTTCTTGAAGTTCTTCTTACCCTTGCCTTTCTTGAACTTAGTGGTTTTATTCACCATCAACACTTGATGCTCTTTCTTGATCTCCACCTCCGCTGATTTCAGCATTGAATACACTTCGGGAATGGACTTCTCCATCCCTTGCATATTGAAGTTTATCACGAAGCTCTTGTAGCTAGGTGGGAGCGACTGAAGGATTCTGTCAACGACTGCTTCGTCTGGGAGATTCATTCCAAACTGAGACAAGCGATTGTGCAACCCAGACAATTTGAGTATGTGCTCACTGAGAGAACTATTCTCCTCCATCTTACAACTGTAGAATGTGTCGGAGACGTCATATCTCTCGACTCGGGCATGAGCTTGGAAAACCATTTTCAGCTCTTGGAACATCTCATATGCTCCGTGGTGCTCAAAACGCTTTTGGAGCCCCGATTCTAAGCTGTAGAGCATGCCGCACTGAACCAGGGAGTAATCATCACAACGCGACTGCCAAGCGTTCATAACGTCTTGGTTTGCCGGGGTGGGAGCGTTACCTAGCGGTGCTTCTAGGACATATGTTTTCTTGGCAGCTATGAGGATGATCCTCAGGTTATGGACCCAATCCGTATAGTTGCTACCATCGTCTTTCAGCTTGGATTTCTCTAGGAACGCGTTGAAGTTGAGGGTAACATGAGCGTGGGCCATTTGATCTACAAGACATATTGTAAAGATTTTAGACTAAGTTCATGACAATTAAGTTCATCTAAACAAATTTAATGAACTCCCACTCAGATTGACATCTTTATAGTCATCTAAGTGATACATGATCCGAATCGACTAGGCCGTGTCCGATCATCACGTGAGACGAACTAGTCATCAACGGTGAACATCTTCATGTTGATCGTATCTTCTATACGACTCATGTTCGACCTTTCGGTCTTCCGTGTTCCGAAGCCATGTCTGTACATGCTAGGCTCGTCAAGTGACCCCTAAGTGTATTGCGTGTGTAAATCTGGCTTACACCCGTTGTATGCGAACGTTTGAGCCTATCACACCCGATCATCATGTGATGCTTCAGAACAACGATCCTTAGCAACGGTGCACAGTTAGGGGGAATACAATTCTTCAAATTTTAGTGACAGATCATCTTATTTACTACCGTCGTTCTAAGCAAATAAGATGCATAAACATGATAAACATCACATGCAATCAAATAGTGACATGATATGGCCAATATCATCTTGCTCCTTTGATCTTCATCTTTGGGGCTCCATGATCATCATCGTCACCGGCATGACACCATGATCTTCATCATCATGATCTCCATCATCATGATCTCCATCATCGTGTCTTCATGAAGTCGTCTCGCCAAAAATTACTTCTACTACTATGGCTAACGTTTAGTAATAAAGTAAAGTAATTACATGGCGTTATTCAGTGACACACAGGTCATACAATAAATAAGACAACTCCTATGGCTCCTGCCGGTTGTCATACTCATCGACATGCAAGTCGTGATTCCTATTACAAGAACATGATCAATCTCATACATCACATATATCATTCATCACATCTTTTGGCCATATCACGTCACACGACACATGCTGCAAGAACAAGTTAGACGTCCTCTAATTGTTGTTGCAAGTTTTATGTGGCTGCTATAGGTTTCTAGCAAGAACGTTTCTTACCTACGCCAAAACCACAACGTGATATGCCAATTTCTATTTACCCTTCATAAGGACTCTTTTCATCGAATCCAATCCGACTAAAGTGGGAGAGACTGTCACCCACTAGCCACCTTATGCAACTAGTGCATGTCAGTCGGTGGAACCTGTCTCACGTAAGCGTACGTGTAAGGTCGGTCCGGGCCGCTTCATCCCACGATGCCGCCGAATCAAGATAAGACTAGTAGTGGTAAGAGAATTGAACAAATTTACGCCCACAACTGCTTTGTGTTCTACTCGTGCAAGATACTACGCAAAGACCTAGCTCTGATACCACTGTTGGGGAACGTAGCAGAAATCAAAAAAATTCTATGCTTCACCAAGATGAATCTAAGGAGTCATCTAGCAACGAGGGAGAAATGAGTGCATCTACATACCCTTGTAGATCGCGAGCGGAAGCGTTCAAGAGAACGTGGATGATGGAGCCGTACTCGTCGTGGTCCAAATCACCGATGATCCTAGTGCCGAACGGACGGCACCTCCGCGTTCAACACACGTACGGTGCAGCGACGTCTCCTCCTTCTTGATCCAGCAAGGGTGGAGGAGAGGTTGCTGGAGGTCCAGCAGCACGACGGCGTGTTGGTGGATGCAACGGTATTTCTGCAGGGCTTTGCTAAGCACTGCGAGAGGAGGGAGAGGTGTAACGGGAGGGAGAGGGAGGCGCCAAGGGAAAGGGTGCGGCTGCCCTTCCTCCCCCCACTTTATATAGGGGGCCTAGGGGGCGGCGGCCTAGGGGGGGACTTGCCCCCCAAGTCACAAGGGGCGCCCCCCACCCCTAGGGTTCCCAACTCTAGGCGCAGGGGGAGGGCCCAAGGGGGGCGCAGTAGCCCACTATGGGCTGGTTCCCTTCCCCTTTCAGCCCATGGGGCCCTCCGGGATAGGTGGCCCCACCCTGTGGACCCCCGGGACCCTTCCGGTGGTCCCGGTACACTACCGGTGACCCTCGAAACTCTCCCGATGGCCGAAACTAGACTTCATATATATAATTCTTTACCTCCGGACCATTCCGGAACTCCTCGTGACGTCCGAGATATCATCCGGGACTCCGAACAACATTCGGGTTACAATGTGCATATATCTCTACCACCCTAGCGTCACCGAACCTTAAGTGTGTAGACCCTACGGGTTCGGGAGACACATAGACATGACTGAGACGACTCTCCGGTCAATAACCAACAGCGGGACCTGGATACCTATGTTGGTTCCTACATGCTCCTCGATGATCTCATCAGATGAACCATGATGTCAAGAATTCAATCAATCCCGTATACAATTCCCTTTGTCTATCAGTATATTACTTGCCCGAGATTCGATCGTCTGTATACCGCTACCTTGTTCAATCTCGTCACAGCAAGTCTCTTTACTCGTTCCGTAATACATCATCCCGTGACCAACACCTTAGTCACATTGAGCTCATTATGATGATGTCTTACCGAGTGGGCCCGGAGATACCTCTCCGTCATACGAAGTGACAAATCCCAGTCTCGGTTCGTGCCAACTCAACAGATACTTTCGGAGATACCCATTGCGTACCTTTATAGCCACCCAGTTACGTTGTGACGTTTGGCACACCCAAATTATTCCTACGGTATCTGGGAGTTGCACAACCTCATGGTCTAAGGAAAGGATACTTGACACTAGAAAAGCTTTAGCATTACGAACTACACGATCTTGTGCTAGGCTTAGGATTGGGTCTTGTCCATCACATCATTCTCCTAATGATGTGATCTCGTTATCAATGACATCCAATGTCCATGGTCAGGAAACCGTAACCATTGTTTACTAGGGACACGTTGTGGTCTATGTATTCACACAGGTATCACTGTTTTCGGATAATACAATTCAAGCATGAATCACAGACAATTATCATGAACAAGGAAATATATTAATAACAATTTTACTATTGCCTCTAGGGAATATTTCCAACATGAAGGTCAGGAAATAACGATACCCGCCGCAAGCCTCAACACTCATCGTACCGCATACATGAGTATGTATTATTTCCAATAAGTCAGTTGCTCGCTCCATTGTTCCAGAGAACGGAGTCTTAGTCATCTTGCCCATGAGACATGGCTTGCAAGCATCAAATGATTCATAATCAAGTGATTCCAAAAGCCCATTAGCATGGAGTTTCTTCATGCGCTTTACACCAATATGACCTAAACGGCAGTGCCACAAATAAGTTGCAATATCATTATCAACTTTGCATCTTTTGGCTTCAATATTATGAATATGTGTATTACTGCGATCGAGATCCAACAAACTATTTTCCTTGGGTGTATGACCATCAAAGGTTTTATTCATGTAAACAGAGCAACAATTATTCTATGACTTTAAATGAATAACTATATTGCAACAAACATGATCAAATCATATTCGTGCTCAACGCAAATGCCAAATAACATTTATTTAGGTTCTACACTAATCCCGAAAGTATATGGAGTGTGTGATGATGATCATATCAATCTTGGAACCTCTTCCAACACACATCATCACTTCACCTTTAACTAGTCTCTGTTCATTCTACAACTCTCGTTTCGAGTTACTAATTTTATCAACTGTACCGGTATCAAATACCGAGGGGTTGCTATGAACACTAGTAAAGTACATATCAATAATCTGTATATCAGATATACATTTGTTCACTTTGCATCCTTCTTAACCACCAAGTATCTAGGGCAGTTCCACTTCCAGTGACCATTTCCTTTGCAGGTGAAGCACTTAGTTGCAGGCTTGAGTTTAGCTTTGGGTTTCTTCACGGGAGTGAAAACTTGCTTGTCATTCTTCTTGAAGTTCCCCTTCTATCTCTTTGCCCTTTACTTGAAACAAGTGGTCTTGTTAACCATCAACACTTGATGCTCTTTCTTGATTTCTACCTTCGCTAATTTCAGCATCGCAAAGAGCTCGGGAATTACTTTCTTCATCCCTTGCATATTATAGTTCATCACGAAGTTCTAGTAACTTGGAGATAGTGACTACAGAACTTTGTCAATTACTATCTTATCTGGAAGATTAACTCCCACTTGATTCAAGCAATTGTAGTACCCAGACAATCTGAGCACATGCTCACTGGTTGAGCTATTCTCCTCCATCTTCTAGGCAAAGTACTGTCAGAGGTCTCATACCTCTTGATACGGGCATGAGTATGAAATACCAATTTCAACTCTTAGGAACATCTTATATACTCTGTGGCATTCAAAACATTTTTGAAGTCTCGGTTCTAAGACGTAAAGCATGGTGCACTAAACTATCAAGTAGTCATCATACCGAGCTTTTGTCAAAACGTTCATAAGGTCTGCATATGCTCTTGCAATAGGTCTGTCACCTAGCGGTGCATCAAGGACATAATTCTGCGGCAATGAGGAAAATCCTCAGATCACGGAACAAGTCCGCATCATTGCTACTATCATCTTTCAAATTATATTTCTCTAGGAACATATAAAAATAAACGGGGAGCTACATCGCGAGCTATTGATCTACAACATAGATATGCTAATACTACCACGACTAAGTTCATGATAAATTAAAGTTCAACTAATCATATTACTTGAGAACTCCCACTTAGATAGACATCCCTCTAGTCATCTAAATGATCACGTGATCCAAATCAACTAAACCATGTCCGATCATCACGTGAGATGGAGTAGTTTTAAATGGTGAACATCTTATGTTGATCATATCTATTATATGGTTCAAGTTCGACCTTTCGGTCTCCAGTGTTCCGAGGCCATGTATGTACATGCTAGGCTCGTCAAGTTTAACCTGAGTATTCTGCATGTGCAAAACTGTCTTACACCTGTTGTATTTGAACGTAGAGCTTATCACACCCGATCATCACGTGGTGTCTCGGCACGATGAACTTTCGCAATGGTGCATACTCATGGAGAACACTTATACCCTGAAATTTTGTATGGGATCATCTTATAATGCTACCGTTGTACTAAGCAAAATAAGAAGCATAATAAGATAAATATCACATGCAATCAAAATATGTGACATGATATGGCCATCATCATCATGTGCTTTTGATCTCCATCTCCAAAGCATCGTCATGATCTCCATCGTCACCTGCTGGACACCATGATCTTCATCGTAGCGTCGTGGTCGTCTCGCCAACTATTGCCACTACTACTATCGCTAACTCATAGTGATGAAGTAAAGCAATTACATGGCCTTCGCAATTCATACAATAAAGAGACAACCATAAGGCTCCTGCCGGTTGCCGATAATTTACAAAACATGATCATCTCATACAATAACGTATAACTCATCACGTCTTGACCATATCACATCACAATATACCCTGCAAAAACAAGTTAGACGTCCTCTACTTTGTTGTTGCAAGTTTTACGTGGCTACTACGGGCTTAGCAAGAACCGTTCTTACCTACACATACAAAACCACAACAATTTTTTGTCAAGTGTGTTGTTTTAACCTTCACAAGGACCGGGCGTAGCCACACTCGATTCAACTAAAGTGAGAGAGAAAGACACCCGTCGGTCACCTTTAAGAAACGAGTGCTCGTAACGGTGAAACCAGTCTCGCGTAAGCGTACCCGTAATGTCGGTCCGGGCCACTTCATCTCACAATACCGTCGAATCAAATTATGACATGCTGGTAAGCAGTATGACTATTATCACCCACAACTCATTGTGTTCTACTCGTGCATATCACCTACGCATAGACTTGGCTCATGATGCCATTGTTGGGGAACGTAGTATTTCAAAAGTTTCCTACGATCATACAAGATCTATCTAGGAGAAACATAGCAACGAGAGGGGAGAGAGTGTGTCTACGTACCCTCGTAGACCGAAAGCGGAAGCGTCTAGTGACGTGGTTGATGTAGTCGAACGTCTTCGCGATCCAACCGATCCAAGCACCGAACGTACGACACATCTGCGTTCAGCACAAGTTTAGCTCGATGGCGTCCCACGAGCTCTTGATCTAGTTGAGCTTCACGGGAGAGTTTCGTCAGCACGACGGCGTGCTGACGGTGATGATGAAGCTACCGGTGCATGGTTTCGCCTAAGCACTTCAATGATATGACCGAGGTGTGTATCTGTGGAGGGAGGCACCGCACACGGCTAAAATCAACTTGTGTGTCTATGGGGTGCCCCCTCCCCACGTATATAAAGGAGGGAGGGGAGGAGGAGGTGGCCGTCCTAGGGGGCGCGTCATGAGGGGAGTCCTACTCCCACTAGGAGTAGGACTCCTCCTTTCCTAGTAGAAGTAGGAGAGGGGAAGGAAGGGAGAGGAGGAGAAAGAAAGAGGGGGCCAGCCCCCCTTGCCCTAAACCAATTCGGTTTGGGCCTTGGGGGGCGCACCCCACACTCCCCTTGTTGCCCTCTATTTCCACTGAGGCCAATGTAGGCCCATTAATTCCCCGGGGGGTTCCGGTAACCTCCCGGTACTCCGGTATTTATTCGATAACCCCCGGGACTCATCCGATGTCCGAATATATAACCTTCCAATGTATGAATCTGTATGTCTCGGACATTCCGAGACTACTCGTCATGTCCGCGATCACATCTGGGACTCCGAACTAACTTCGGTACATCAAAACACATAAACTCATAAGATCGATCATCATCGAACGTTAAGCGTGCGGACCCTACGGGTTCGAGAACGATCTAGACATGGCCGAGACATATCTTTGGTCAATAACCAATGGCGGAAACTGGATGCTCATATTGGTTCCTACATATTCTACGAAGATCTTTATCGGTCAAACCGCATAACAGCATGTGTTGTTCCCTTTGTCATCGGTATGTTACTTGCCCGAGATTCGATAGTCCGTATCATTATACCTAGTTCAATCTCATTACCGATAAGTCTCTTTACTCGTTCCGTAATACATCATCTCGTGACTAACTCGTTAGTCATTTGCTTGCAAGGCTTATGATGTGTATTACCGAGAGGGCCCAGATATACCTCTCCGACACTCAGAGTGACAAATCCTATTCTCGATCTATGCCAACACCACAAACACCTTCAGAGACACCTGGAGAGCATCTTTATAATCACCCAGTTATGTTGTGATGTTTGATAGCACACAAGGTGTTCCTCTGGTATTTGGGAGTTGCATAATCTCATAGTCATAGGAAAATGTATAAGTCATGAAGAAAGCAATAGCAGTAAAACTAAACGATCTGCTAAGCTAACGGATGGGTCATGTCCATCACATCATTCTCCTAATGATGCGATCCCATTGATCAAAGGACATATCATGTCTATGGTTAGGAAACATAACCATCTTTGATCAATGAGCTAGTCTAGTAGAGGCATACTAGGGACATTCTTTTTCGTCTATGTATTCACACTTGTACTAAGTTTCCAGTTAATACAATTCTAGCATGAATAATAAACATTTATCATAATATACGAAAATACAAATAACAAGTTATTATTGCCTCTAGGGCATATTTCCTTCAGTCTCCCACTTGAACTAGAGTCAATAATCTAGATTACACAGTAATGATTCTAACACCCATGGAGTCTTACTGCTGATCATGTTTTGCTCGTGGAAGAGGCTTAGTCAACGGGTCTGCGACATTCAGATCCATATGTATCTAGAAAATTTCTATGTCTCCCTCCTTGACTTGATCGCGGATGGAATTGAAGCATCTCTTGATGTGCTTGGTTCTCTTGTGAAACCTGGATTCCTTCGCCAAGGCTATTGCTCCAGTGTTGTCTGGAAATATTTTCATTGGACCCGATGCACTTGCTATTGCAACTAGATCGGATATGAACTCATTTATCGAGACTCCTTCATTTGCTGCTTCTGAAGCAGCTATGTACTCCGCTTCACATGTAGATTCCGCCATGACGCTCTACTTGGAACTGCACCAACAGAGAGCTCCACCATTCAATAAAAATACATATCCGGTTTGTGACTTAGAGTCATCCAAATCAGTGTCAAAGCTTGAATCGACGTAACCATTTACGACGAGCTCTTTGTCACCTCCATAAACGAGAAACATATTCTTTGTCCTTTTTAGGTACTTCATGATGTTCTTGACCGATGTCCAGTGATCCACTCCTGGATTACTTTGGTACCTACCTGCTAAACTTATGGAAAGTCAGACATCAGGTCTGGTACACAACATTACATACATGATAGATCCTATGGCCGAGGCATAGGGAATGACTTTCATTTTCTCTCTATCTTCTGAAGTGGTCGGGCATTGAGTCTTACTCAACTTCACACCTTGTAACACAGGCAAGAACCCTTTCTTTGACTGATCCATTTTGAACTCCTTCAAAACTTTATCAAGGTATGTGCTTTGTGAAAGTCCAATTAAGCATCTTGATCTATCTCTATAGATCTTGATGCCTAATATATAAGCATCTTCACCGAGGTCTTTCATTGAAAAATTCTTATTCAAGTATCCTTTTATGCCATCCAGAAATTCTATATCATTTCCAATCAACAATATGTCATCTACATATAATATAAAAAATGCTACAGAGCTCCCACTCACTTTCTTGTAAATACATGCTTCTCCAAAAGTCTGTATAAAACCATATGCTTTGATCACCTCATCAAAGCGTATATTCCAACTCCGAGATGCTTGCATCAGTCCATAGATGGATCGTTGGAGCTTGCATACTTTGTTAGCACCTTTAGGATCGACAAAACCTTATGGTTGCATCATATACAACTCCTCTTTGAGGTATCCATTAAGGAATGCAATTTTTACATCCATTTGCCAGATTTCATAATCATAAAATGCGGTAATCGCTAACATGATTCGGACTGATTTAAGCATCGCTACGGGTGAGAAAGTCTCATCGTAGTCAACTCCTTGAACTTGTCGAAAACCTTTTGCAACAAGTCGAGCTTTGTAGACAGTAACATTACCATCGGTGTTTGTCTTCCTCTTGAAGATCCATTTATTTTCAATGGCTTGTCGATCATCGGGCAAGTCAACCAAAGTCCATACTTTGTTCTCATACATGGATCCCATCTCAAATTTCATGGCCTCAAGCCATTTTGCGGAATCTGGGTTCATCATCGCTTCCTCATAGTTTGTAGGTTCATCATGGTCTAGTAACATGACTTCCAGAACCGGGTTATGATAACCCACAAGTGTGGGGGATCACAACAGTTTCCGAGGGTAAAGTATTCAACCCAAATTTATTGATTCGACACAAGGGGAGCCAAAGAATACTCTTAAGTATTAGCAGCTGAGTTGTTAATTCAACCACACCTGGAAACTTAGTATCTGCAGCAAGGTAATTTAGTAGCAAGGCAATATGGAAATAGTGGTAACAACAATAAAAGTAACGGTAATGTTTTTGTAGTTTTTGTAACAGTAGCAACGGAAAAGTAAATAAGCAACAAGCAATATGTGAAAAGCTAGTAGGCATTGGATCGGTGATGGAGAATTATGTCGGATGCGATTCCTCATGTAAAAGTTATAACCTAGGGTGACACAGAACTAGCTCCAGTTCATCAATGTAATGTAGGCATGTATTCAGAATATAGTCATACATGCTTATGGAAAAGAACTTGCATGACATCCTTTGTCCTACCCTCCCGTGGCAGCGGGGTCCTAGTGGAAACTAAGGGATATTAAGACCTCCTTTTAATCGAGTACCGGACCAAAGCATTAACACATAGTGAATACATGAACTCATCAAACTACGGTCATCACCGGGAGTGGTCCCGATTGTTGTCACTTCGGGGTTGCCGGATCATAACACATAGTAGGTGACTATTGAATTGCTAGATAGGATCAAGAACACACATATATTCATGAAAACATAATAGGTTTAGATCTGAAATCTTGCCAGTTGGGCCCTAGTGACAAGCATTAAGCATGGCAAAGTCATAGCAACATCAATCTTAGAACATAGTGGATACTTGGGATCAAACCCGAACAAAACTAACTCGATTACATGGTAAATCTCATCCAACCCATCACCGTCTAGCAAGCCTACGATGGGAGTACTAACGCACGGCGGTGAGCATCATGAAATTTGTGATGGAGGAAGGTTGATGATGACGATGGCGATGATCTCCACTCTCCGGAGCCCCAACGGACTTTAGATCAGCCCTCCCGAGAGAGATTTGGGCATGACGGCGGCTCCGTATCGTAAAACGCGATAATTCTTGCTCTCTGATTTTTTCTCCTCGAAAGTGAATATATGGAGTCCGGGGGTACGTCGGTGGAGCAACAGGGGGCCCACGAGGCAGGGGGCACGCCCAGGGGGAGGGGGCGCGCCCCCACACTCGTGGACAGGGTGTGGGCCCCCTGGCTTGGATCTTTCCGCAGTTATTTTATATATTTTCCAAAATAATTTTCCGTTGATTTTCATGTCATTCCGAGAACTTTTATTTCTGCACAAAAATAACACCATGGCAATTCTGCTGAAAACAGCGTCAGTCCGGGTTAGTTCCATTCAAATCATGCAAGTTAGAGTCCAAAACAAGGGCAAAAGTGTTTGGAAAAGTAGATACATTGGAGACGTATCAACTCCCCCAAGCTTAAACCTTTGCTTGTCCTCAAGCAATTCAGTTGTTAAACTGAAAGTGATAAAGAAAAACTTTGATAAACTCTGTTTGCTCTTGTTGTTGTAAATATGTAAAGCCAGCATTCAAGTTTTCAGCAAAGATTATGAACTAACCACATTCACAATAACTTTCAGGTCTCAAGTCTACTCATATCAATGGCATAATCAACTAGCGAGCAATAATAATAAACCTCGGATGACAACACTTTCTCAAAACAATCATAATATGATATAACAAGATGGTATCTCGCTAGCCCTTTCTGAGACCGCAAAACATAAATGCAGAGCACCTTTAAAGATCAAGGACTGACTAGACATTGTAATTCATGGTAAAAGAGATCCAGTCATAATCATACTCAATGTAAATTAATAGCAATACATGCAAATAGCAGAGGTGCTCTCCAACTGGTGCTCTTTAATATGAGGATGATGACTCAGCATAAAAGTAAATAGATAGGCCCTTCGCAAAGGGGAGCAGGGATTTGTAGAGGTGCCATAGCTCGATTTTTAAAAAGAGATGAATAATATTTTGAGTGGTATACTCTCATTGTCAACATAACAACCAAGAATCTCGATATCTTCCATGCTACACACATTATAGGCGGTTCCCAAACAGAATGGTAAAGTTTATACTCCCCCAACCACCAACAAGCACACTCCATGGCTAGTCCGAAACAACGGGTACCGTCCAAACCAGCAACAGCCCTGGGGGAGTTTTGTTTAGTTATTATGATTTGAGCATGGGACTGGGCATCCCGGTTACCAGCCATTTTCTCATGAATGATGAGCGGAGTCCACTCATCGTGAGAATGACCCTACCATGGAAGATATAGACAACCCTAGTTGATACATGAGCTGTTCGAGCATACAAAACAGAATTTTATTTGAAGGTTTAGAGTTTGGCACATACAAATTTACTTGGAATGGCAGGTAGATACCGCATATAGGAAGGTATGATGGACTCATGTGGAATAACTTTGGGGTTTATGGAAGCGGTTGCACAAGCAGTATTCCCGCTTAGTACAGGTGAAGGCTAGAAAGAGACTGGGAAGCGACCAGCTAGAGAGCGACAACAGTCATGAACATGCATTAAAATTAATCAACAATGAGTGCAAGCATGAGTAGGATATAAATCACCATGAACATAAATATCATGGAGGCTATGTTGATTTTGTTTCAACTACATGCATGAACATGTCCCAAGTCAGACCACTTGAATCGTTCAAAGGAGGATACCACCCTATCATACCACATCACAACCATTTTAATATCATGTTGGCACACAAGATAGACCATTATAAACTCCTAGTTAATTAAGCATGGCATGAGCAGCTATGCTCTCTAATTGTCATTGCAAGCATGTTTCATTCATAATAGGCTGAATCGGGAATGATGAACTATCATATTTACAAAAACAAGAGAGGTCGAGTTCATACCAGCTTTTCTCTTCTCAATTAGTTCATCGTATATCGTAATTATTGCCTTTCACTCGCACGACCGAATGGTGTGGATAATAATAATAGTGCACATGCATTGGACTAAGCTAGAATCTGCAAGAATTTAATACAAGAGAAAAGACAAGGTAATATGGCTCAAGGTTAAATCAACAATAAAGCATATGAGAGCCACTAAACATTTTCATCATGGTATTCTCCTCTTGACCCCCAAAGAAAGAAAAGAAACTATTTACACGAGAAAGCTCCCAACAAGCAAAAGAAGAACGAGAAATCTTTTTGGGTTTTCTTTTAATTACAACTAATATAAGCATGGAAAGCAAACTCTCTAAAAGCTACAACTATTTTTTTTGTTTTTCTTAAGGTTTTTCTAACATACAAGAAAAGGACTAAGAAAAGAATTGAAAGTAGCATGGATAGTACAATGAAAGAATGTGAGCACCGACTAATGGAATAAGTGTGTGAACATGAATGTAATGTCGGTGAAAAACACGTACTCCCCCAAGCTTAGGCTTTTGGCCTAAGTTGATCTATGGCCACGGATCGAAGCTACTCTCTCCGGTGTACTGAGAAGCGTCCTCTGGGTGCCACTGGTTGGCCATCTCATCCGGATCCCACCTATATACAGACTGTCGGTAAGGGTCGAGTGGTGGCTTTGGCTCAGGCTCTAAAGCTTGTGCCTGGCTCTGGTACTTGTAAAAGGCATCTGACGAAACAAGGTATATGCCTGAAAACAGATCAAACAGAGATGGTGCAGGCAAGGTAATAATCTCACAATATTTTTCATCTAACCTCAATTTATAATTAAGCAGCTTATCCTTGTCTTTAACAATAAAATCATGTGCTATCACACTCTTATAATCTAGATAAACAGGGGTCAGCAAATTTTCTTCCTTCTCATGATGCCTAATAGGTATTCTAAAATGTTCAGCAAGGCGAGAAGCAAAGATGCCTCCAAAGACGGGGCCTTTTGTGCGGTTCAAACTTAATCGTTTAGCAACGACGGCACCCAAGCTAAAGGTTGTGTCTCAAAACAAAGCATTGCGCAAAATGACAATATCAGGGGCACTAAGATTCCCACTGTTCCCGCGACCAATTAAACATCTACTGGCAAATATAGCAAAGTAGCACAGAATAGGAAAATGTATACTAGTAATTCTTATCCCTGAAACTTGCCTAGTTTCCCCTATAGCTATCATGTCAATAAACCCTTCAACATCTTCACGACGAGGTTCTTCAAGACTACCAGCAAAGGGTATCTTGCATACTTCACAAAATTCAAAGATTGACATCTCCTTAACCTCATCATATAAACGAAACTCCACTAAAGGTGGTGATTTCTTAGCATGAAAATGAAAGTTTTGCGTGAAAATATTAGTGAGTAAGAGATAATGTTCATGCTGGTTGTGGAGGAAGTCGGTGAGGCCTACATTGTTCGCCAAATAATAAAAGTCTTCGTAAATCCCGACGGGTTCCAAGAACTCATTACAAGGCCATTCACAAGGCCGAACTTCCGTAGTGCGAGGAAGATTATATTTGGGCTTCTTATTTTCTTCCTTCTTCTTATCCTCTGAACTTTTACTGGAGGAGTCTCTCAACAATCTCTTTATCATTTTCCTCCTCTGAAAATTTCTGAAATTTTTAGTAACTCAAAATAAAAGTGAACCAAACTCAACAAGATTGATAGCAACAACTCCTATAAGTGTCTAGAGACTATATCATGCATTAGAACTACTTGGGACCATTGTTCAAGAACTCGGCCGAGTTACCATTTAAATGGCCATTTAATCGCTACTCAGTGCCTAACTGAGGCGAATAGCACATACTCGGTTCGTTAAATGGTCAAGCCGATTAACTGGCATTTAATTGGTTGTTAGACGATTAACTGGTTGTCAAACCGATTAATCGGTGATGGGTCAGGTAACTGAAGCGGCATCCATAAAAAAGGGGGTACCGAAGTGGCAATCCAGGCCATTTTTTGGCCCCGTAACCTCCGGCACTGCATCCTCCCTCTCCCAAATCGCAGCGCCCCTTCCTCTCTTGACTCCTCATGAGTCACGACCATGGCTTCTCCTCGCCGGCCCTAGCCACCGCCGGCGATCGCCCTGCTCCCGTCGCTGGCCCTACCCTCCTTCTCTGACCCCATCCCCTCCCATCCTCTTCTCCCCGTCTCTCCTCCAGCCCCTACCTGCAGGCTGCAGCAGCAGTGGCATAGGACAGTCAGCAGCATCGACCTAGTCCAGGCAACAGTGCCGGCGACCTAGGCCAGGCAGCAGCGCCGGCGACCCCTCGAACCAGGTCCCCAAGGATTCACCAACCAACAAGGTATAGTTCTGCTAAGATTCATCTCATGTGCAGCTGTGAGCATTGGATTATGTCGTGTACAATACATGAAAAAATAGTTACATGTTGCCAATATATTCTCATGTGCAGCCGATTAATGATCGACCGATTAATTCAGTTAAATGGCCGATTAACCGATTAATCACTAATCAGTAGTCGACCGAGCAGTTACCAGTTATCGAATTCCCGAACAATGCTTGGGACCAAAGAAATTTAACATTCAAGCTCAAGAACAAGGTCACCACAGCAGCAAAAATTTGCAATAAATAAAGCACTAGAACAAAAAGTAATTGGACCAATGGAGGAGTCACATAGCAAGCAACAATCTCCCCAAACAGTTTTGTGAATGGAGCTTTCAGCAAGGAGATCGAAAATGGCAGCAAGATGAGCTAGAACTCGTGCTTGAGCTGGATAGTGATTTTTTGGGAGGAAGGAGTGTGTGGGTGCAGGAATAAGTGGTGGGGGGGCACGTGGGGCCCACGAGGCAAGGGGCGCACCTAGTGAGGGTGGGCACGCCCTGGACCCTCGTGGCCAGGTGATGGCTACCCCTGCTGTGTTCTCAGTGCCAAATATTCTCAAATATTCTAGAAAAAATCATATTTCATTTTCAAGGCATTTGGAGAACTTTTATTTTCGGGGTATTTTTTTATTGCACGGATAAGTCTGGAAACAGACAGAAAATACTATTTTTTCTTAATTTAATCTAATTAACAGAAAGCGAAAGGAGGGTACAGAAGGTTGTGCTATCTAGATTCACCCATCTCATGCTAATCAAAAGGATTTCATTAACAAGGTTGATCAAGTCTTGTTAATAAAATCTTTCCGAATAACATGAAACCGGAGAATTTTTGAATAACACTAGGTTACCTCAATGGGGATATGTATGTCCCCAACAATAAGAGTATCATATGTCTTCTTGACAGTAGGAAGAGGAAATTCAAAACCTCCAATAGTAATAGTTGAGATTTTTCCAATAGAATTGATACTGTGGACCTGAGGTTGTTTCCTCGGAAAGTGTACCGTATGCTCATTACCATTGACATGAAAAGTGGCATTGCCTTTGTTGCAATCAATAACAGCCCCTGCAGTATTCAAAAAGGGTCTACCAAGGATAATAGACATACTATCGTCCTCGGGAATATCAAGGATAACAAAGTCTATTAGAATAATTTGCAACCACAACAGGCACATCCTCACAAATAGCGACGGGTATAGCAGTTGATTTATCGGCCATTTGCAAAGATATTTCAGTACGTGTCAACTTACTCAAGTCAAGTCTACGATATAAAGAGAGAGGGATAACACTAACACCGGCTCCAAGATCACATAAAGCAGTTTTAACATAGTTCCCTTTGATGGAGCAAGGTATAGTAGGTACTCCTGGATCTCCTAGTTTCTTAGGTATTCCACCCTTAAAAGTATAATTAGCAAGCATGGTGGAAATTTCTACTTCAGGTATCTTTCTTTTATTGGTAATAATATCTTTCATATACTTAGCATAAGGATTTGTTTTAAGCATACCGGTCAAACGCATACGCAAAAAGATAGGTCTAATCATTTCAGCAAAACGCTCAAAATCCTCATCATCCTTTTTCTTGGATGGTTTAGGAGGAAATGGCATGGGTTTCTGAACGCATGGTTCTCTTTCCTTACCATGCTTCCTAGCAACAAAGTCTCTCTTATCATAACGTTGATTCTTTGATTGTGGGTTATCAAGATCAACATCAGGTTCAATCTCTATATCATTATCATTGCTAGGTTGAGCATCATCATGAACATCATCATTAACATTATCACTAGGTTCATGTTCAGTACCAGATTGTGTCTCAGCATCAAAAACAGATATATCATTGGGATTCTCAGGTGTGTCAGCTATAGGTTCACTAGAAGCATGCAAAGTCTTATCATTTTTCTTTTTCTTCTTCTTAGAAGAACTAGGTGCATCTAAATTAGCTCTCTGAGAATCTTGCTCAATTCTCTTATGGGTGGCCTTCAGGATACAAAGGTTCCTGAGTCACTTTACCCCCTCTAGTTGCAGCTCTAACAACATAGTCATTATTCTTAGTATTTAATTCATTGAGCAAATCATTCTGAGCCTTAAGTACTTGTTCTACTTGAGTGGTAACCATAGAAGCATGTATACTAATGAGTTTCAATTCACCTTTAACTCTAGACATATAATCACTCAAGCGTTCAATCATATAAGCATTGCGTTGCAATTATCTACCAACATAAGCATTAAAGTTTTCTTTCTTCACAATAAAATTATCAAACTCATCTAAGCATTGGCTAGCAGACTTATAACGAGGAATATCACCTTCATCAAATCTATAAAGAGAATTTACCTTTACTACCTGTGTCGGGTTATCAAGACTATGTATTTCTTCAATAGGTGGTAAATTCTTTACATCTTCAGCTTTAATACCTTTTTCTTTCATAGATTTCTTTGCCTCTTACATATCTTCAGGACTGAGAAATAGAACACCTCTTTTCTTCGGAGTTGGCTTAGGGGCTGGTTCAGGAAATATCCAATTATTTTCATTGGCCAACATATTATTCAATAGTAATTCAGCTTGATCAACTGTTCTTTCCCTGAAAACACGACCAGCACAACTATCCAGGTGGTCTCTGGAAGCATCGGTTAGTCCAATATAAAAGACATCAAGTATTTCATTCCTCTGAAGAGGATGATCAGGCAAAGCATTAAGTAATTGGAGAAGCCTCCCCCAAGCTTGTGGGAGACTCTCTTCTTCAATTTGCACAAAGTTATATATTTCCCATAAGGCGGCTTGTTTCTTATGAGCGGGATAATATTTAGCAGAGAAGTAATAAATCATATCCTCGGGACTACGCACACAACCAGGATCAAGGGAATTAAACCATGTCTTAGCATCACCCTTTAACGAGAACGAAAATAGCTTAAGGATATAGTAATAACGAATCTTTTCATTGTTGGTAAACAGGGTGGCTATATCATTCAACTTAGTAAGATGTGCCACAACAGTTTCAGATTCATAACCATGGAAAGGATGAGATTCAACCAAAGTAATTAACTTAGGATCAATAGAGAAATCATAATCCTTATTAGTAACAAAGATAGGTGAAGTAGCAAAAGCGGGGTCACATTTCATTCTAGCATTCAAAGACTTTTCTTTCAGCTTAGCAAATAATTTCTTAAGATCATATCTATCGTTGCAAGCAAGAAAGTCTCTATCAGTTTCTTCATCCATAACATAACCTTCAAGAATAATAGGCAATTCATATCTAGGGGGAGAATCTTCATCATCACTTTCATAAATATTATCGGTTTCAATATTTGCATGCTCCCTAACCTTATCAATTTGTTCATCTAGAAATTCACATAGTGGCACATTATTATCAAGCATAGAAGAAGTTTCATCACACATAACAGAAGTGGCATCATCAAGAACATGCGACATATTTCAATAGCAGGAGTAGGTGTCGCAAATTTACTCATAATAGAAGGTGAATCAAGTGCAGAACTAGATGGCAGTTCCTTACCTCCCCTCGTAGTTGAGGGAAAGATCTTGGTTTTTGAGTCTTTCAAATTCTTCATAGTGATCAACAGATATAAATCCCAAGTGACTTAGAGAATATAGCTATCCTCCCCGGCAACTGCGCCAGAAAATAGTCTTGATAACCCGCAAGTGTAGGGGATCGCAACAGTTTTCGAGGGTAAAGTATTCAACCCAAATTTATTGATTGGACACAAGGGGAGCCAAAGAATACTCTTAAGTATTAGCATCAGAGTTGTCAATTCAACCACACCTAGAAACTTAGTATCTGCAGCAAGATAATATGGAAACAGTGGTAACGGCAATAAAAGTAACGGTGGTGTTTTTGTAGTTTTTGTAACAGTAGCAATGGAAAATTAAATAAGCAACAAGCAATATGTGAAAAGCTCGTAGGCATTGGATCGGTGATGGAGAATTATGCCGGATGTGATTCCTCATGTAAAAGTTATAACCTAGGGTGACACAGAACTAGCTCCAGTTCATCAATGTAATGTAGGCATGTATTCCGAATATAGTCATACGTGCTTATGGAAAAGAACTTGGATGACATCTTTTGTCCTACCCTCCCATGGCAGCGGGGTCCTAGTGGAAACTAAGGGATATTAAGGCCTCCTTTTAATAGAGTACCGGACCAAAGCATTAACACATAGTGAATACATGAACTCCTCAAACTACGATCATCACCGGGAGTGGTCCCGATTGTTGTCACTTCGGGGTTGCCGGATCATAACACATAGTAGGTGACTATTGACTTGCAAGATAGGATCAAGAACACACATATATTCATGAAAACATAATAGGTTCAGATCTGAAATCATGGCACTCGGGCCCTAGTGACAAGCATTAAGCATGAAAAGTCATAGCAACATCAATCTTAGAACATAGTGGATACTAGGGATCAAACCCTAACAAAACTAACTTGATTACATGGTAAATCTCATCCAACCCATCACCGTCCAGCAAGCCTACGATGGGATTACTCACGCACGGCGGTGAGCATCATGAAATTGGTGATGGAGGTAGGTTGATGATGACAATGGCGACGATCTCCACTCTCCGGAGCCCCGAACGGATACCAGATCAGCCCTCCCGAGAGAGATTAGGGCTTGGCGGTGGCTCCGTATCGTAAAACACGATAATACTTCCTCTCTGATTTGTTTCTCCCCGAAAGTGAATATATGGAGTCCGGGGATACGTCGGTGGAGCAACAGGGGGCCCACGAGGCAGGGGGCGCGCCCAGGGGGAGGGGCGCGCCCCCCACCCTCGTGGACAGGGTGTGGGCCCCCTGGCTTGGATCTTTCCATAGATATTTTTTATATTTTCCAAAATAATTCTCCGTTGATTTTCAGGTCATTCCGAGAACTTTTATTTCTGCACAAAAATAACACCATGGCAATTCTGCTGAAAACAACGTCAGTCCGGGTTAGTTCCATTCAAATCATCCAAGTTAGAGTCCAGAACAAGGGCAAAAGTGTTTGGAAAAGTAGATACGTTGGAGATGTATCAGGTTACCGTACCACTCTGGTGCGGAACGCACTCTGGTTGACCTACGAAGTTTAGTAGTAACTTGATACAAACTTTCATGATCATCATCATTAGCTTCCTCGATGATTGGTGTACGAATCACTCGAACTAGTTTATGTGATGTACTACTTTCCAATTCGGGAGAAGGTACAATTGCCTCATTAAGTTCCACTTTCCTCCCACTCACTTCTTTCGATGGAATCTCCTTCTCTAGAAAGTATCCATTTTAGTAACGAATATCTTGCCTTTGGATCTGTGTTAGATGGTGTACCCATCCCATGAAGAAACATTTCTCTGATTTGGGTTCGAGCTTATCAGGTTGAAACTTTTTCATATAAGCATCGCTACCCCAAACATTAAGATGGTTCATACGGTTTCGTCTCAACGGATTTAGATGGTGCCCTATTTAACGTGAATGCAGCTGTCTGTAATGCATAACCCCAAAACGATAGTGGTAAATCGGTGAGAGACATCATATATCGCACCATATCTAATAAAGTGCGGTTACGACGTTCGGACACACCATTACGCTGTGGTGTTCCAGATGGCGTGAGTTGTGAAACTATTTCACATTGTTTTAAATGAAGGCCAAACTCGTAACTTCAAATATTCGCCTCCGCGATCAGATCGTAGAAACTTTTATTTTTCTTGTTAGGATGATTTTCCACTTCACTCTGAAATTCTTTGAACTTTTCAAATGTTTCAGACTTATGTTTCATCAAGTAGATATACCCATATCTGCTCAAATCATCTGGGAAGGTCAGAAAATAATGATACCCGCCACGAGCATCAACACTCATCGGACCGCATACATGAGTATGTATTATTTCCAATAAGTCAGTTGCTCGCTCCAGTGTTTCGGAGAACGGAGTCTTAGTCATCTTGCCCATGAGACATGGCTCGCAAGCATCAAATGATTCATAATCAAGTGATTCCAAAACCCCATCAGCATGGTGTTTCTTCATGCGCTTTACACCAATATGACCTAAACGGCAGTGCCACAAATAAGTTGCAATATCATTATCAACTTTGCATCTTTTGGCTTCAATATTATGAATATGTGTATTACTACGATCGAGATCCAACAAACTATTTTCATTGGGTTTATGACCATCGAAGGTTTTATTCATGCAAATAGAACAACAATTATTCTATGACTTTAAATGAATAACCGTATTGCAACAAACATTATCAAATCATATTCATCCTCAACGCAATTGCCAAATAACATTTATTTTGGTTCTACACTAATCCCGAAAGTATAGGGAGTGTGCGATGATGATCATATAAATCTTGGAACCTCTTCCAACACACATCGTCACTTCACCATTAGCTAGTCTCTGTTCATTCTGCAACTCTCGTTTCAAGTTACTAATTTTAGCAATTGTACAGGTATCAAATACCCAGGGGTTGCAATGAACACTAGTAAAGTACACATCAATAATCTGTATATCAGATATAAATTTGTTCACTTTGCCATCCTTCTTATCCACCAAGTATCTAGGGCAGTTCCACTTCCAGTGACCATTTCCTTTGCAGTAGAAGCACTTAGTTTCAGGCTTGATTTTAGCTTTGGGTTTCTTCACGGGAGTGGCAACTTGCTTGTCATTCTTCTTGAATTTCCCCTTCTATCCCATTGCCCTTTACTTGAAACAAGTGGTCTTGTTAACCATCAACACTTGATGCTCTTTCTTGATTTCTACCTTCGCCGATTTCAGCATCGCGAAGAGCTCGGGAATTACTTTCGTCATCCCTTGCATATTATAGTTCATCACAAAGTTCTAGTAACTTGGAGATAGTGACTATAGAACTTTGTCAATTACTATCTTATCTGGAAGATTAACACCCACTTGATTCAAGCAATTGTAGTACCCAGACAATCTGAGCACATGCTCACTGGTTGAGCTATTCTCCTCCATCTTGTAGGCAAAGTACTGTCAGAGGTCTCATACCTCTTGATACGGGCATGAGTATGAAATACCAATTTCAACTCTTAGGAACATCTTATATGCTCTGTGGAATTCAAAACATTTTTGAAGTCCCGGTTCTAAGCCGTAAAGCATGGTGCACTAAACTATCAAGTAGTCATCATACCGAGCTTTTGTCAAAACGTTCATAACGTCTGCATCTGCTCCTGCAATAGGTCTGTCACCTAGCGGTGCATCAAGGACATAATTCTTCTGTGCAGCAATGAGGAAAATCCTCAGATCACGGAACAAGTCCGCATCATTGCTACTATCATCTTTCAAATTATATTTCTCTAGGAACATATAAAAATAATCTGGGAGCTACATCGTGAGCTATTGATCTACAACATAGATATGCTAATACTACCATGACTAAGTTCATGATAAATTAAAGTTCAACTAATCATATTACTTGACAACTCCCACTTAGATAGACATCCCTCTAGTCATCTAAATGATCACGTGATCCAAATCAACTAAAACAATGTCCGATCATCACGTGACATGGAGTAGTTTTCAATGGTGAACATCTTATGTTGATCATATCTACTATATGGATCAAGTTCGACCTTTCAGTCTCTAGTGTTCCGAGGCCATGTATGTACATGCTAGGCTCGTCAAGTTTAACCTGAGTATTCTATATGTGCAAAACTGTCTTACACCTGTTGTATTTGAATGTAGAGCTTATCACACCCGATCATCACGTGGTGTCTCGGCACGATGAACTTTTGCGATGGTGCATACTCAGGGAGAACACTTATACCTTGAAATTTTGTAAGGGATCATCTTATAATGCTACCGTTGTACTAAGAAAAATAAGAAGCATAATAAGATAAACATCACATATCAAAATATGTGACATGATATGGCCATCATCATCATGTGCTTTTGATCTCCATCTACAAAGCATCGTCATGATCTCCATCGTCACCTGCTGGACACCATGATCTTCATCGTAGCGTCGTGGTCGTCTCGCCAACTATTGCTACTACTACTATCGCTAACTCATAGTGATGAAGTAAAGCAATTACATGGCCTTCGCAATTCATACAATAAAGAGACAACCATAAGGCTCCTGTCGGTTGCCGATTATTTACAAAACATGATCATCTCATACAATAACGTATAACTCATCACGTCTTGACCATATCATATCACAACATGCCCTGCAAAAACAAGTTAGACGTCCTCTACTTTATTGTTGCAAGTTTTTGTTGGAAATATGCCCTAGAGGCAATAATAAAAGTATTATTATATTTCCTTGTTCATGATAATCGTCTGTTATTCATGCTTGAATTGTATTGTACGGAAACAGCAATACATGTGTGGATATATAGACCACAATGTGTCCCTGGTAGGCCTCTAGTTACCAGCTCGTTGATCAACAGATGGTCACGGTTTCCTGACCATGGACATGGGATGTCGGTGATAACGGGATCACATCATTAGGAGAATGATGTGACAGACAAGACCCAATCCTGAGCATAGCACGAGATCGTATAGTTCGTAATGCATAAGCTTTTCAGTGTCAAGTATTTATTCCTTAGACCATGAGGTTGTACAACTCCCGGATGCCGTAGGAATACTTTGGGTGTGCCAAACGTCACAACGTAACTGGGTGGCTATAAAGGTACGCATCGGGTATCTCCGAAATTGTCTGTTGAGTTGGTACGAACCGAGACTGGGATGTTGTCACTCCATATGACGGAGAGGTACCTCTGGGCCCACTCGGTAAGACATCATCATAATGATCTCAATGTGACTAAGTAGTTAGTCACGGGATGATGGATTACGGATCGAGTAAAGAGACTTGCCATGACAAGATTGAACAAGGTATCGGGAATACCGACGATCGAATCTCGGGCAAGTACCGTACCGATGGACAAAGGGAATAACATACGGGATTGAGTGAATCCTTGACACGGTGGTTCATTCGATGAAGATCATCGAGGAACACGTGGGAACCAACATGGGTATCCAGATCCCGCTGTTGGTTATTGACCGGAGAGTGGTCTCGGTCATGTCTACGTGTCTCCCGAACCCGTAGGGTCTACACACTTAAGGTTCGGTAACGCTAGAGTCATAGAGATAAATGCACGTGGAAACCCGAAAGTTGTTCGGAGTCCCGGATGAGATCCCGGACGATACGAGGAGTTCCGGAATGGTCCGGAGGTAAAGATTGATATATAGGAAGTCAGGTTTCAGCTATCGGGTGATCTCCGGGGGTCACCGGGAGTGTCCCGGGACCACCGGAGGGGCCCCGAGGGTCCACTGGGTGGGGCCACCCATCCCGGTGGGGCCCCTAGGCCACAAGGGGAAGTGTCCAGCCCTAATGGCCTGGCGCACCACTAGGGGCCCACCTCCCCATGCGCCTAGGGTTAAAACCCTAAGGGGGAGGGGGGCCACCACTTGCCTTGGGGGGCAAGGACTCCCCCCTTGGCCGCCGCCCCCCTGCAGATTGAATCTGCAGGGCCCTGGCGCACCCCCTGGTCCCCTATATATATGTGGGGAGGGAGAGGGCAGCCGCACCTTTGCCCTGGCGCCTCTCCCCCTCCCGTCACACCTCCATACTCCCAACGCAGGGCGCCCGACGAAGCCCTGCTGCGATCTCCACTGCATCCACCACCACGCCGTTGTGCTGTTGGATCTCTGACGACTTCTCCTCCCCCCTTGCTGGATCAAGAAGGAGGTGACGTTGCTGCACCGTACGTGTGTTGAACGCGGAGGTGCCGTCCGTTCGGCGCTAGATCATCGGTGACGAAGAACGCGAAGAGTACGACTACTTCATCCACGGTTCTTCGAATGCTTCCACTCGCGATCTACATAACGGTATGTAGATGCACTCTTACTTGCTCGTTGCTAGATGTCTCCTTAGTTGGATCTTGGTGAAAGCATAGAAAATTTTGAATTATGATACGTTCCCCAACAGTGGCATCTGAGCTAGGTTTTATGCGTAGCATCTTGCACGAGTAGAACACAAAGCAGTTGTGGGCGTTTGAGTTTGTTCAACTTTCTTACCGTTACTAGTCAATCTTGATTCGGCGGTATTGTGGGATGAAGTGGCCCGGACCGACTTTACACGTACGCTTACGTGAGACTGGTTCCACCGACAGACATGCACTAGATGCATAAGGTGGCTGGCGGGTGTCTGTCTCTCCTATTTTAGTCGGATCGGATTCGATGAAAAGGGTCCTTATGAAGGGTAAATAGAAGTTGACAAATCACGTTGTGGTTTTGGTGTAGGTAAGAAATGTTCTTGCTAGAAATCCTATAGAAGCCAATTAAAACTTGCAACAACAATTAGAGGACGTCTAACTTGTTTTTGCAGCATGTGTTTTGTGACGTGGTATGGCCAAGAACAAAGATGTGATGAATGATATAGGTGATGTATGAGATTGATCATGTTTTTGTAATAGGGAATCATGACTTGCATGTCGATGAACTTGACAACCGGCAGGAGCCATAGGAGTTGTCTTAATTATTGTATGACCTGCGTGTCACTGAATAACGCCATGTAATTACTTTACTTCATTGCTAAACGTTAGCTATAGTAGTAGAAGTAATAGTTGGCGTGACGACTTCTTCAAGACACGATGATGAAGATCATGGTGTCGAGCCGGTGACAAGATGATCATGGTGCCCCGAAGATGGAGATCCAAGGAGCAAGATGATATTGGCCATATCATGTCACTTTAATTGATTGCATGTGATGTTTATCATGTTTATGCATCTTGTTTACTTAGAACGACGGTAGTAAATAAGATGATCTCTCACTAAAATTTCAAGTATTGTGTTTCCCCTAACTGTGCACCGTTGCTAAAGTTCGTTGCTCCGAAGCACCATGTGATGATCGGGTGTGATAGGTTCTAACGTTCGCATACAACGGGTGTAAGACAGATTTACACACGCGATACACTTAGGGTTCACTTGACGAGCCTAGCATGTACAGACATGGCCTCGGAACACGGAAGACCGAAAGGTCGAACACGAGTCGTATAGAAGATACGATCAACATGAAGATGTTCACCGTTGATGACTAGTCCGTCTCACGTGATGATCGAACACGGACTACTCGATTCGGATCGTGTATCACTTAGATGACTAGAGAGATGTCATTCTGAGTGGGAGTTCATTATAATTTGATTAAGATGAACTTAATTATCATGAACTTAGTCTAAATTCTTTACAATATCTCTTGTAGATCAAATGGCCCACGCTCAGGTTTCCCTCAACTTCAACGCGTTCCTAGAGAAAACCAAGCTGAAAGATGATGGTAGCAACTATACGGATTGGGTCCGTAACCTGAGGATTATCCTCATAGCTGCCAAGAGATCATATGTCCTAGAAGCACCGCTAGGTGATGCACCTGCTCCCGATGCGGACCAAGACGTTTTGAACGTCTGGCAGTCGCGTAGTGATGATTACTCCCTGGTTCAGTGCGGCATGCTTTACAGCTTAGAGTCGGGGCTCCAAAAACGTTTTGAGCACCACGGAGCATATGAGATGTTCGAAGAGCTGAAAATGGTTTTCCAAGCTCATGCCCGAGTCGAGAGATATGACGTCTCCGACGCATTCTATAGCTGTAAGATGGAGGAGAACAGTTCTGTCAGTGAGCACATCCTCAAGATTTCAGGATTGCACAACCGCTTGTCTCAGCTGGGAATGAATCTCCCAGATGAAGCGGTCGTTGACAGAATCCTCCAGTCGCTCCCACCAAGCTTCAAGAGCTTCGTGTTGAACTTCAATATGCAGGGGATGGAGAAGTCCATTCCCGAGGTGTATTCGATGCTGAAATCAGCGGAGGTGGACATCAAGAAAGAACATCAAGTGTTGATGGTCAATAAAACCACTAAGTTCAAGAAAGGCAAGGGTAAGAAGAACTTCCAGAAGGACGGCAAGGGAGTTTCCGCGCCTGGCAAGCCAGTTGCCGGGAAGAAGCCAAAGTATGGACCCAAGCTTGAGACAGACTGCTTTTATTGCAAGGGAACGGGTCACTGGAAGCGGAACTACCCCAAATATTTAGCAGACAAGAAGGCCGGCAACGTCAAAGGTATATATGATATACATGTTATTGATGTGTACCTTACCAGCACTCGTAGTAGCTCCTGGGTATTCGATACCGGTGCAGTTGCTCACATTTGTAACTCAAAACAGGAGCTGCGGAATAAACGGAGACTGGCGAAGGATGAGGTGACGATGCGCGTCGGGAATGGTTCCAAGGTCGATGTGATCGCCGTCGGCACGCTGCCTCTACATCTACCCTCGGGATTAGTTTTAAACCTTAATAATTGTTATTTAGTACCAGCTTTGAGCATGAACATTGTTTCTGGATCTCGTCTTATGCGAGATGGCTATTCTTTCAAATCAGAGAATAATGGTTGTTCTATTTATTTGAGAGATATGTTTTATGGTCATGCCCC
>LR738713.1:613136762-613152514 GCA_902687465.1 Secale cereale
AACGTATGAAGAAGCTCCATTCAGATGGACTTCTAGAGTCTCTTGATTATGAATCATTTGACACGTGCGAACCATGCCTCTTGGGCAAGATGACCAAGACTCCGTTCTCCGGAACAATGGAGCGAGCAACCAACTTGTTGGAAATCATACATACCGATGTGTGCGGTCCAATGAGTGTTGAGGCTCGCGGAGGCTATCGTTATGTTCTCACCCTCACGGATGACTTGAGTAGATACGGGTATATCTATTTGATGAAACACAAGTCTGAGACCTTTGAAAAGTTCAAGGAATTTCAGAATGAGGTTGAGAATCAACGTGACAGAAAAATAAAGTTCTTGCGATCGGATCGTGGGGGTGAATATTTAAGTCATGAATTTGGCACACACCTTAGGAGCTGTGGAATTGTTTCACAATTGACACCGCCCGGAACACCTCAACGTAACGGTGTGTCCAAACGTCGAAATCATACTCTGTTGGACATGGTGCGATCTATGATGTCCCTCACCGATTTACCGCTATCTTTTTGGGGTTATGCTTTAGAGACTGCCGCATTCACTTTAAATAGGGCTCCGTCGAAATCCGTTGAGACGACTCCGTATGAACTTTGGTTTGGCAAGAAACCGAAGCTGTCGTTTCTAAAAGTTTGGGGTTGCGATGCTTATGTCAAGAAACTTCAACCTGAAAAGCTCGAACCCAAATCGGAAAAATGCGTCTTCATAGGATACCCAAAGGAAACGATTGGGTACACCTTCTACCACAGATCCGAAGGCAAAGTCTTTGTTGCCAAGAATGGATGCTTTCTGGAGAAAGAGTTTCTCTCGAAAGAAGTGAGTGGGAGGAAAGTAGAACTTGATGAGGTGACAGTCACCCCTCATGTACCGGAAAGTAGCACAGCGCAGGAAACTGTTCCTGAGGTGCCTGCACCGACAAGGGAGGAAGATAATGATAATGATCATGAAGAAACAGATCAAGTTACTACTGAACTTCGAAGGTCCACAAGGGCACGTTCCGCACCAGAGTGGTACGGCAACCCTGTTCTGGAAATCATGTTGTTAGACAACGGTGAACCTTCGAACTATGAAGAAGCGATGGCGGGCCCGGATTCCAATAAATGGCTTGGAGCCATGAAATCCGAGATAGAATCCATGTATGAAAACAAAGTATGGACTTTGGTGGACTTGCCTGATGACAGGCACGCCATAGAAAACAAATGGATATTTAAGAAGAAGACAGACGCGGATGGTAATGTGACCATCTATAAGGCTCGGCTTGTCGCTAAAGGTTATCGACAAGTTCAAGGGATTGACTACGATGAGACTTTCTCTCCCGTAGCGATGCTGAAGTCGGTCAGAATCATGTTAGCTATTGCCGCATTCTATGATTATGAAATATGGCAAATGGACATCAAAACAACATTCCTTAATGGCTTCCTCAAGGAAGAGTTGTATATGATGCAACCGGAAGGTTTTGTCGACCCAGAGAACGCTAACAAGGTATGCAAGCTCCAGCGCTCGATTTACGGGCTGGTGCAAGCATCTCGGAGTTGGAATATTCGCTTTGATGAAGTGATCAAGGCGTTTGGATTTATACAGACTTATGGAGAAGCCTGTATTTACAAGAAAGTGAGTGGGAGCTCTGTGGCATTTCTCATATTATATGTGGATGACATATTACTGATGGGAAATGATATAGAATTCTTGGAAAATGTAAAGGCCTACTTGAATAAAAGTTTTTCAATGAAGGACCTTGGAGAAGCTGCTTACATATTAGGCATCAAAATCTATAGAGATAGATCGAGACGCCTCATTGGTCTTTCGCAAAGTACATACCTTGACAAAATATTGAAGAAGTTCAATATGGATCAGTCCAAGAAGGGATTCTTACCTGTTTTACAAGGTATGAGATTGAGCAAACCTCAGTCGCCGACCACGGCAGAAGATAGAGAAAAGATGAGTGTCATTCCCTATGCCTCGGCCATAGGTTCTATCATGTATGCCATGCTGTGTACCAGACCTGATGTGAACCTTGCCATAAGTTTGGTAGGGAGGTACCAAAGTGATCCCGGTACGGAACACTGGACAGCGGTCAAGAACATCCTGAAGTACCTGAAAAGGACTAAGGATATGTTTCTCGTTTATGGAGGTGACGAAGAGCTCGTCGTAAAGGGTTACGTCGATGCTAGCTTCGACACAGATCTGGATGACTCTAATTTTCAAACCGGATACGTGTATATTTTGAATGGAGGGGCAGTCAGCTGGTGCAGTTGCAAACAGAGCGTGGTGGCAGCGTCTACATGTGAAGCGGAGTACATAGCTGCTTCTGAAGCAGCGCAGGAAGGAGTCTGGATGAAGGAGTTCATCACCGACCTAGGAGTCATACCAAGCGCGTCAAGCCCGATGACTCTCTTCTGTGACAACACTGGTGCTACTGCTATTACCAAGGAGCCCAGGTTTCACAAGAAGACCAAGCACATCAAGTGCCGTTTCAACTCCATCCGAAATTATGTTCAGGATGGAGACATAGATATTTGTAAAGTGCATACGGATCTGAATGTCGCAGACCCGTTGACTAAACCTCTTTCACGGGCAAAACATGATCAACACTAGAACTCAATGGGTGTTCGATTCATCATAATGTAACTAGATTATTGACTCTAGTGCAAGTGGGAGACTGTTGGAAATATGCCCTAGAGGCAATAATAAAAGTATTATTATATTTCCTTGTTCATGATAATCGTCTGTTATTCATGCTTGAATTGTATTGTACGGAAACAGCAATACATGTGTGGATATATAGGCCACAATGTGTCCCTGGTAGGCCTCTAGTTACCAGCTCGTTGATCAACAGATGGTCACGGTTTCCTGACCATGGACATGGGATGTCGGTGATAACGGGATCACATCATTAGGAATATGATGTGACGGACAAGACCCAATCCTGAGCATAGCACGAGATCGTATAGTTCGTAATGCATAAGCTTTTCAGTGTCAAGTATTTATTCCTTAGACCATGAGGTTGTACAACTCCCGGATGCCGTAGGAATACTTTGGGTGTGCCAAACGTCACAACGTAACTGTGTGGCTATAAAGGTACGCATCGGGTATCTCCGAAAGTGTCTGTTGAGTTGGTACGAACCGAGACTGGGATGTTGTCACTCCATATGACGGAGAGGTACCTCTGGGCCCACTCGGTAAGACATCATCATAATGAGCTCAATGTGACTAAGTAGTTAGTCACGGGATGATGGATTACGGATCGAGTAAAGAGACTTGCCATGACGAGATTGAACAAGGTATCGGGAATACCGACGATCGAATCTCGGGCAAGTACCGTACCGATGGACAAAGGGAATAACATACGGGATTGAGTGAATCCTTGACACGGTGGTTCATACGATGAAGATCATCGAGGAACACGTGGGAACCAACATGGGTATCCAGATCCCACTGTTGGTTATTGACCGGAGAGTGGTCTCGGTCATGTCTACGTGTCTCCCGAACCCGTAGGGTCTACACACTTAAGGTTCGGTAACGCTAGAGTCATAGAGATAAATGCACGTCGAAACACGAAAGTTGTTCGGAGTCCCGGATGAGATCCCGGACGTCACGAGGAGTTCCGGAATGGTCCGGAGGTAAAGATTGATATATAGGAAGTCAGGTTTCGGCTATCGGGTGATCTCCGGGGGTCACCGGGAGTGTCTCGGGACCACCGGAGGGGCCCCGGGGGTCCACCGGGTGGGGCCACCCATCCCGGTGGGGCCCCTAGGCCGCAAGGGGAAGTGTCCAGCCCTAATGGGCTGGCGCACCACTAGGGGCCCACCTCCCCATGCGCCTAGGGTTAAAACCCTAAGGGGGAGGGGGGCCACCACTTGCCTTGGGGGGCAAGGACTCCCCCCTTGGCCGCCGCCCCCCCTGCAGATTGGATCTGCAGGGCCCTGGCGCACCCCCTGGTCCCCTATATATATGTGGGGAGGGAGAGGGCAGCCGCACCTTTGCCCTGGCGCCTCTCCCCCTCCCGTCACACCTCCATACTCCCAACGCAGGGCGCCCGGCGAAGCCCTGCTGTGATCTCCACTGCATCCACCACCACGCCGTTGTGCTGTTGGATCTCTGACGACTTCTCCTCCCCCCTTGCTGGATCAAGAAGGAGGTGACGTTGCTGCACCGTACGTGTGTTGAACGCGGAGGTGCCGTCCGTTCGGCGCTAGATCATCGGTGACGAAGAACGCGAAGAGTACGACTACTTCATCCACGCTTCTTCGAAAGCTTCCGCTCGCGATCTACATAACGGTATGTAGATGCACTCTTACTTGCTCGTTGCTAGATGTCTCCTTAGTTGGATCTTGGTGAAAGCGTAGAATTTTTTTGAATTATGCTACGTTCCCCAACAGTTTTACGTGGCTGCTACGGGCTTAGCAAGAACCGTTCTTACCTACGCATACAAAACTACAACAATTTTTCGTCAAGTGTGTTGTTTTAACCTCCACAAGGACCGGGCGTAGCCACACTCGATTCAACTAAAGTGAGAGAGATAGACACCCGCCGGTCACCTTTAAGCAATGAGTGCTCGTAACGGTGAAACCAGTCTCGTGTAAGTGTATGCGTAATGTCGGTCCGGGCCGCTTCATCTCACGATACCGCCGAATCAAAGTATGACATGTTGGTAAGCAGTATGAAAATTATCGCCCACAACTCATTTTGTTCTACTCGTGCATATCATATACGCATAGACCTGTCTCATGATGCCACTGTTGGGGAACATAGTATTTCAAAAGTTTCCTACGATCACGCAAGATCTATCTAGGAGAATCATAGCTATGAGAGGGGAGAGAGTGTGTTTACGTACCCTAGTAGACCAAAAGCGGAAGCGTCTAGTGACGTGGTTGATGTAGTCGAACGTCTTCGCGATCCAACCGATCCAAGCACCGAACGTACGGCACCTCCGCATTCAGCACACGTTCAGCTCGATGACGTCCCACGAGCTCTTGTCCAGTTGAGCTTCACGGGAGAGTTTCGTCAGCACGACGGCGTGCTGACGGTGATGATGAAACTACCGGCGCAGGGCTTTGCCTAAGCACTTCAGCGATATGACCGATGTGTGTATCTGTGGAGGGGGGGGCACTGCACACGGTTAAAATCAACTTGTGTGTCTATGGGGTGCCCCCTCCCCACGTATATAAAGGAGGGAGGGGAGGAGGAGGCGGCCGGCCTAGAGGCGCGCCATGAGGGGAGTCCTACTCCCACTAGGAGTAGGACTCCTCCTTTCCTAGTAGGAGTACGAGAGGGGAAGGAAGGGAGAGGAGGAGAAGGAAAGAGGGGGCCGACCACCTTGACCTAAACCAATTCGGTTTGGGCCTTGGGAGGGGCGCCCCACACTCCCCTTGTTGCCCTCTATTTCCACTAAGGCCCATGTAAGCCCATTAATCCCCCGTGGGGTTCCGGTAACCTCTCGGTACTCCGGTATTTATCCGATAACCCCCGGAACTCATCTGGTGTCCGAATATAACCTTCCAATATATGAATCTGTATGTCTCGGACATTGCGAGACTCCTCGTCATGTCCGTGATCACATCCGGGACTCCGAACTACCTTCGGTGCATCAAAACACATAAACTCATAATACCGATCGTCATTGAACGTTAAGCGTGCGGACCCTATGGGTTCGAGAACTATCTAGACATGGCCGAGACATATCTCCGGTCGATAACCAATAACGGAACCTGGATGCTCATATTGGTTCCTACATATTCTACAAAGATCTTTATCGGTTAAACGCATAACAACATACGTTGTTCCCTTTGTCATCGGTATGTTACTTGCCCGATATTTGATCATCGGTATCATTATACTATTGGGGAACGTAGCAGAATTCAAAAAAATTCTACGCTTTCCCCAAGATCCAACTAAGGAGACATCTAGCAACGAGCAAATAAGAGTGCATCTACATACCGTTATGTAGATCGCGAGCGGAAGCTTTCGAAGAAGCGTGGATGAAGTAGTCGTACTCTTCGCGTTCTTCGTCACCGATGATCTAGCGCCGAACGGACGGCACCTCCGCGTTCAACACACGTCCGGTACAGCAATGTCACCTCCTTCTTGATCCAGCAAGGGGGGAGGAGAAGTCGTCAGAGATCCAGCAGCACAACGGCGTGGTGGTGGATGCAGTGGAGATTGCAGCAGGGCTTTGCCGGGCGCCCTGCGTTTGAGGAGACGGAGTTGTGATGGGAGGGGGAGAGGCGCCAGGGCAAGGGTGTGGCTGCCCTCTCCCTCCCCACATATATATAGGGGGCCAGGGGGTGCGCCAGCCCCCTGCAGATCCAATCTGCAAGGGGGGGCGGCGGCCAGGGGGGGAGTCCTTGCCCCCCAAGGCAAGTGGCGCCCCCTCCCCCTAGGGTTTCAACCCTAGGCGCATGGGGAGGTGGGCCCAAGTGGTGCGCCATCACATTAGGGCTGGACACTTCCCCCTTGCGGCCTAGGGGCCCCACCGGGATGGGTGGCCCCACCCGGTGGACCCCCGGGGCCCCTCCGGTGGTCCCGGCACGCTCCCGGTGACCCCCGGAGATCACCCGATGGCCGAAACCTGACTTCCTATATATCATTCTTTACCTCCGGACCATTCCGGAACTCCTCGTGACGTCCGGGATCTAATTCGGGACTCCGAACAACTTTCGGGTTTCCACATGCATGTATCTCTACGACCCTAGCGTTACCGAACCTTAAGTGTGTAGACCCTACGGGTTCGGGCGACACGTAGACATGACCGAGACCACTCTCCGGTCAATAACCAACATCGGGATCTGGATACCCATGTTGGTTCCCACGTGTTCCTCGATGATCTTCATCGGATGAACCACCGTGTCAAGGATTCACTCAATCCCGTATGTTATTCCCTTTGTCCATCGGTACGGTACTTGCCCGAGATTCGATCGTCGGTATTCCCGATACCTTGTTCAATCTCGTCATGGCAAGTCTCTTTACTCGTTCCGTAATCCATCATCCCGTGACTAACCACTTAGTCACATTGAGCTCATTATGATGATGTCTTACCGAGTGGGCCCAGAGGTACCTCTCCGTCATACGGAGTGACAACATCCCAGTCTCGGTTCGTACCAACTCAATAGACACTTTCGGAGATACCCGATGCATACCTTTATAGCCACCCAGTTACGTTGTGACGTTTGGCACACCCAAAGTATTCCTACGGTATCCGGGAGTTTGTACAACCTCATGGTCTAAGGAATAAATACTTGACACCGAAAAGCTTATGCATTACGAACTATACGATCTCGTGTTATGCTCAAGATTGGGTCTTGTCCATCACATCATTCTCCTAATGATGTGATCCCGTTATCACTGACATCATATGTCCATGGTCAGGAAACCGTGACCATCTGTTGATCAACGAGCTGGTAACTAGAGGCCTACCAGGGACTCATTGTGGTCTATATATTCACACATGTATCGCTGTTTCCGTACAATACAATTCAAGCATGAATAACAGACGATTATCATGAATAAGGAAACATAATAATAATACTTTTATTATTGCCTCTAGGGCATATTTCCAACAATCTCCCACTTGCACTAGAGTCAATAATCTAGTTACATCGTGATGAATCGAACACCCATAGAGTTCTGGTGTTGATCATGTTTTGCCCATGGAAGAGGTTTAGTCAACGGGTCTGCTACATTCAGATCCGTATGCACTTTACAAATATCTTTGTCTCCATCCTGAACATAATTCCGGATGGAGTTGAAACGGCGCTTGATGTGCTTGGTCTTCTTGTGAAACCTGGGCTCCTTGGTAATGGCAATAGCACCAGTGTGGTCACAGAAGAGAGTCGTCGGGCTTGACGCGCTTGGAATGACTCCTAGGTCGGTGATGAACTCCTTCATCTAGACTCCTTCCTGTGCTACTTCAGAAGCAGCTATGTACTCCGCTTCACATGTAGATGCTGCCACGACGCTCTGCTTGCAACTGCACCAAATGACTGCCCCTCCATTCAAAATATACACATATCCGGTTTGAGACTTAGAGTCATCCAGATCTGTGTCGAAGCTAGCATCGACGTAACCCTTTACGACGAGCTCTTTGTCACCTCCATAAACGAGAAACATATCCTTAGTCCTTTTCAGGTACTTCAGGATGTTCTTGACCGCTGTCCAGTGTTCCGTACCGGGATCACTTTGGTACCTCCCTACCAAACTTATGGCAAGGTTCACATCAAGTCTGGTACACAGCATGGCATACATGATAGAACCTATGGCCGAGGCATAGGGAATGACACTCATCTTTTCTCTATCTTCTGCCGTGGTCGGCGACTGAGCCTTGCTCATTCTCATACCTTGCAAAACAGGCAAGAATCCTTTCTTTGACTGATCCATATTGAACTTCTTCAATATTTTGTCAAGGTATGTACTTTGCGAAAGACCAATGAGGCGTCTTGATCTATCTCGATAGATTTTGATGCCTAATATGTAAGCAGCTTCTCCAAGGTCCTTCATTGAAAAACTTTTATTCAAGTAGGCCTTTACATTTTCCAAGAATTCTATATCATTTCCCATCAGCAATATGTCATCCACATATAATATGAGAAATGCCACAGAGCTCCCACTCACTTTCTTGTAAATACAGGCTTCTCCATAAGTCTTTATAAAGCCAAACGCTTTGATCACATCATTAAAGCGAATATTCCAACTCCGAGATGCTTGCACCAGCCCGTAGATCGAGCGCTGGAGCTTGCATACCTTGTCAGCGTTCTCTGGATCGACAAAACCTTCCGGTTGCATCATATACAACTCTTCCTTGAGGAAGCCGTTAAGGAATGCTGTTTTGACGTCCATTTGCCATATCTCATAATCATAGAATGCGGCAATAGCTAACATGATTCTGACTGACTTCAGCATCGCTACGGGAGAGAAAGTCTCATCGTAGTCAATCCCTTGAACTTGTCGATAACCCTTAGCGACAAGCCGAGCCTTATAGATGGTCACATTACCATCCGCGTTTGTCTTCTTCTTAAATATCCATTTGTTTTCTATGGAGTGCCTATCATCAGGCAAGTCCACCAAAGTCCATACTTTGTTTTCATACATGGATTCTATCTCGGATTTCATGGCTCCAAGCCATTTATTGGAATCCGGGCCCGCCATTGCTTCTTCATAGTTCGAAGGTTCACCGTTGTCTAACAACATGATTTCCAGGACAGGGTTGCCGTACCACTCTGGTGCGGAACATGCCCTTGTGGACCTTCGAAGTTCAGTAGTAACTTGATCTGTTTCTTCATGATCATTATCATTAACTTCCTCCCTTGTTGGTGCAGGCAACTCAGGAACAGTTTCCTGCGCTGCGCTACTTTCCGGTACAGGAGGGGTGACTGTCACCTCATCAAGTTCTACTTTCCTCCCACTCACTTCTTTCGAGAGAAACTCTTTCTCCAGAAAGCATCCATTCTTGGCAACAAACACTTTGCCTTCGGATCTGTGGTAGAAGGTGTACCCAATCGTATCCTTTGGGTATCCTATGAAGACGCATTTCTCCGATTTGGGTTCGAGCTTTTCAGGTTGAAGTTTCTTGACATAAGCATCGCAACCCCAAACTTTTAGAAACGACAGCTTCGGTTTCTTGCCAAACCAAAGTTCATACGGAGTCGTCTCAACGGATTTCGACGGAGCCCTATTTAAAGTGAATGCGGCAGTCTCTAAAGCATAACCCCAAAAAGATAGCGGTAAATCGGTGAGGGACATCATAGATCGCACCATGTCCAACAGAGTACGATTTTGACGTTCGGACACACCGTTACGTTGAGGTGTTCCGGGCGGTGTCAATTGTGAAACAATTCCACAGCTTCTAAGGTGTGTGCCAAATTCATGACTTAAATATTCACCCCCGCGATCCGATCGCAAGAACTTTATTTTTCTGTCACGTTGATTCTCAACCTCATTCTGAAATTCCTTGAACTTTTCAAAGGTCTCAGACTTGTGTTTCATCAAATAGATATACCCGTATCTACTCAAGTCATCCGTGAGGGTGAGAACATAGCGATAGCCTCCGCGAGCCTCAACACTCATTGGACCGCACACATCGGTATGTATGATTTCCAACAAGTTGGTTGCTCGCTCCATTGTTCCGGAGAACGGAGTCTTGGTCATCTTGCCCAAGAGGCATGGTTCGCACGTGTCAAATGATTCATAATCAAGAGACTCTAGAAGTCCATCTGAATGGAGCTTCTTCATACGTTTGACACCAATATGACCAAGGCGGCAATGCCACAAGTATGTGGGACTATCATTATCAACTTTACATCTTTTGGCATCCACACTATGAATATGTGTATCGCTACGTTCGAGATTCATCAAAAATAAACCATTGACCAGCGGGGCATGACCATAAAACATATCTCTCAAATAAATAGAACAACCATTATTCTCTGATTTGAAAGAATAGCCATCTCGCATAAGACGAGATCCAGAAACAATGTTCATGCTCAAAGCTGGTACTAAATAACAATTATTAAGGTTTAAAACTAATCCCGAGGGTAGATGTAGAGGCTGCGTGCCGACGGCGATCACATTGACCTTGGAACCATTCCCGACGCGCATCGTCACCTCATCCTTCGCCAGTCTCCGTTTATTCCGCAGCTCCTGTTTTGAGTTACAAATGTGAGCAACTGCACCGGTATCGAATACCCAGGAGCTACTACGAGTGCTGGTAAGGTACACATCAATAACATGTATATCATATATACCTTTGACGTTGCCGGCCTTCTTGTCTACTAAATATTTGGGGCAGTTCCGCTTCCAGTGACCCTTTCCCTTGCAATAAAAGCACTCTGTCTCAGGCTTGGGTCCATACTTTGGCTTCTTCCCAGCAACAGGCTTGCCAGGCGCGGCAACTCCCTTGCCGTCCTTCTTGAAGTTCTTCTTACCCTTGCCTTTCTTGAACTTAGTGGTTTTATTGACCATCAACACTTGATGTTCTTTCTTGATGTCCACCTCCGCTGATTTCAGCATCGAATACACCTCGGGAATGGACTTCTCCATCCCCTGCATATTGAAGTTCAACACGAAGCTCTTGAAGCTTGGTGGGAGCGACTGGAGGATTCTGTCAACGACCGCTTCATCTGGGAGATTCATTCCCAGCTGAGACAAGCGGTTGTGCAATCCTGAAATCTTGAGGATGTGCTCACTGACAGAACTGTTCTCCTCCTTCTTACAGCTGTAGAATGCGTCGGAGACATCATATCTCTCGACTCGGGCATGAGCTTGGAAAACCATTTTCAGCTCTTCGAACATCTCATATGCTCCGTGGTGCTCAAAACGTTTTTGGAGCCCCGACTCTAAGCTGTAAAGCATGCCGCACTGAACCAGGGAGTAATCATCACTACGCGACTGCCAGACGTTCAAAACGTCTTGGTCCGCATCGGGAGCAGGTGCATCACCTAGCGGTGCTTCTAGGACATATGATCTCTTGGCAGCTATGAGGATAATCCTCAGGTTACGGACCCAATCCGTATAGTTGCTACCATCGTCTTTCAGCTTGGTTTTCTCTAGGAACGTGTTGAAGTTGTGGGAAACCTGAGCGTGGGCTATTTGATCTACAAGAGATATTGTAAAGAATTTAGACTAAGTTCATGATAATTAAGTTCATCTTAATCAAATTTTAATGAACTCCCACTCAGAATGACATCTCTCTAGTCATCTAAGTGACACACGATCCGAATCGACTAGCCCGTGTCCGATCATCACGTGAGACGGACTAGTCATCAACGGTGAACATCTTCATGTTGATCGTATCTTCTATACGACTCGTGTTCGACCTTTCGGTCTTCCGTGTTCCGAGGCCATGTCTGTACATGCTAGGCTCGTCAAGTGAACCCTAAGTGTATCGCGTGTGTAAATCTGGCTTACACCCGTTGTATGCGAACGTTAGAACCTATCACACCCGATCATCACGTGGTGCTTCGGAGCAACGAACTTTAGCAACGGTGCACAGTTAGGGGAAACACAATACTTGAAATTTTAGTGAGAGATCATCTTATTTACTACCGTCGTTCTAAGTAAACAAGATGCATAAACAAGATAAACATCACATGCAATCAATTAAAGTGACATGATATGGCCAATATCATCTTGCTCCTTGGATCTCCATCTTCGGGGCACCATGATCATCTTGTCACCGGCTCGACACCATGATCTTCATCATCATGATCTTCATCATCGTGTCTTGAAGAAGTCGTCACGCCAACTATTACTTCTACTACTATAGCTAACGTTTAGCAATGAAGTAAAGTAATTACATGGCGTTATTCAGTGACACGCAGGTCATACAATAATTAAGACAACTCCTATGGCTCCTGCCGGTTGTCAAGTTCATCGACATGCAAGTCGTGATTCCCTATTACAAAAACATGATCAATCTCATACATCACATATATCATTCATCACATCTTCGTTCTTGGCCATACCACGTCACAAAACACATGCTGCAAAAACAAGTTAGACGTCCTCTAATTGTTGTTGCAAGTTTTACGTGGCTTCTATAGGATTTCTAGCAAGAACGTTTCTTACCTACGCCAAAACCACAACGTGATTTGTCAACTTCTATTTACCCTTCATAAGGACCCTTTTCATCGAATCCGATCCGACTAAAGTAGGAGAGACAGACACCCGCCAGCCACCTTATGCATCTAGTGCATGTCTGTCGGTGGAACCAGTCTCACGTAAGCGTACGTGTAAAGTCGGTCCGGGCCGCTTCATCCCACAATACCGCCGAATCAAGATTGACTAGTAACGGTAAGAAAGTTGAACAAACTCAAATGGCCACAACTGCTTTGTGTTCTACTCGTGCAAGATGCTACGCATAAAACCTAGCTCAGATGCCACTGTTGGGGAACGTAGCAGAATTCAAAAATTTACTATGCTTTCACCAAGATCCAACTAAGGAGACATCTAGCAACGAGCAAATAAGAGTGCATCTACATACCGGTATGTAGATCGCGAGCGGAAGCTTTCAAAGAAGCGTGGATGAAGTAGTCGTCTTCTTCGCGTTCTTCGTCACCGATGATCTAGCGCCGAACGGAAGGCACCTCCGCTTTCAACACACGTCCGGTACAGCAATGTCACCTCCTTCTTGATCCATCAAGGGGGGAGGAGAAGTCGTCAGAGATCCAGCAGCACAACGGCGTGGTGGTGGATGCAGTGGAGATTGCAGCAGGGCTTCGCCGGGCGCCCTGCGTTTGAGGAGACGGAGTTGTGACGGGAGGGGGAGAGGCGCCAGGGCAAGGGTGTGGCTGCCCTCTCCCTCCCCACATATATATAGGGGGCCAGGGGGTGCGCCAGCCCCCTGCAGATCCAATCTGCAAGGGGGCGGCGGCCAGGGGGGAGTCCTTGCCCCCCAAGGCAAGTGGCGCCCCCTCCCCCCTAGGGTTTCAACCCTAGGCGCATGGGGAGGTGGGCCCAAGTGGTGCGCCAGCCCATTAGGGCTGGACACTTTCCCCTTGCGGCCTAGGGGCCCCACCGGGATGGGTGGCCCCACCCGGTGGACCCCCGAGGCCCCTCCGGTGGTCCCGGGACGCTCCCGGTGACCCCCGGAGATCACCCGATGGCCGAAACCTGACTTCCTATATATCAATCTTTACCTCCGGACCATTCCGGAACTCCTCGTGACGTACGGGATCTCATCCGGGACTCCGAACAACTTTCGGGTTTCCACATGCATGTATCTCTACGACCCTAGCGTTACCGAACCTTAAGTGTGTAGACCCTACGGGTTCGGGAGACACGTAGACATGACCAAGACCACTCTCCCGTCAATAACCAACAGCGGGATCTGGATACCCATGTTGGTTCCCACGTGTTCCTCGATTATCTTCATCGGATGAACCACCGTGTCAAGGATTCACTCAATCCCGTATGTTATTCCCTTTGTCCATCGGTACGGTACTTGCCCGAGATTCGATCGTCGGTATTCCCGATACCTTGTTCAATCTCGTCATGGCAAGTCTCTTTACTCGTTCCGTAATCCATCATCCCGTGACTAACCACTTAGTCACATTGAGCTCATTATGATGATGTCTTACCGAGTGGGCCCAGAGGTACCTCTCCGTCATACGGAGTGACAACATCCCAGTCTCGGTTCGTACCAACTCAACAGACACTTTCGGAGATACCCGATGCATACCTTTATAGCCACCCAGTTACGTTGTGACGTTTGGCACACCCAAAGTATTCCTACGGTATCCGGGAGTTTGTACAACCTCATGGTCTAAGGAATAAATACTTGACACCGAAAAGCTTATGCATTACGAACTATACGATCTCGTGTTATGCTCAAGATTGGGTCTTGTCCATCACATCATTCTCCTAATGATGTGATCCCGTTATCACTGACATCATATGTCCATGGTCAGGAAACCGTGACCATCTGTTGATCAACGAGCTGGTAACTAGAGGCCTACCAGGGACTCATTGTGGTCTATATATTCACACATGTATCGCTGTTTTCGTACAATACAATTCAAGCATGAATAACAGACGATTATCATGAATAAGGAAATATAATAATAATACTTTTATTATTGCCTCTAGGGCATATTTCCAACATATACCTAGTTCAATCTCGTTACCGGCAAGTCTCTTTACTCGTTCCGTAATACATCATCTCGTGACTAACTTGTTAGTCATTTGCTTGCAAGGCTTGTGATGAGTATCACCGAGAGGGCCCACAGATACCTCTCCTTATATATCATGATAAATTTCTTTTATTCATGCTAGAATTGTATTAACCGGAAACTTAATACATGTGTGAATACATAGACAAAACAGAGTGTCCCTAGTATGCCTCTACTTGACTAGCTCGTTAATCAAAGACGGTTATGTTTCCTAACCATAGACATGTGTTGTCGTTTGATGAACGGGATCACATCATGAGGAGAATGATGTGATGGACAAGACCCATCCGTTAGCTTATCAATATGTCGTTTAGTTTTTTCTGCTATTGCTTTCTTCATGACTTATACATGTTCCTATGACTATGAGATTATGCAACTCCCGAATACCGGAGGAACACCTTGTGTGTTATCAAACGTCACAACGTAACCGGGTGATTATAAAGATGCTCTACAGGTGTCTCCGAAGGTGTTTGTGGTATTGGCATAGATCGATAATAGGATTTGTCACTCCGAGTATCGCAGAGGTATCTATGGGCCCTCTCGGTAATACACATCATAATAAGCCTTGCAAGCAAACGACTAATGAGTTAGTCACGAGACAATGTATTACGGAACGAGTAAAGAGACTTGCCGATGACGAGATTGAACTAGGTATGATGATACCGACGATCGAATCTTGGGCAAGTAACATACCGATGACAAAGGAAACAACGTATGTTGTTGTGCGGTTTGACTGATAAAGATCTTCGTAGAATATGTAGGAACCAATATGAGCATCCATGTTCCGCTATTGGTTATTGATCGGAGATGAGTCTGGGTCATGTTGACATAGTTCTCGAACCCGTAGGGTCCGCACGCTTAACGTTTGATGATGATCGGTATTATGAGTTTATGTGTTTTGATGCACCGAAGGTAGTTCGGAGTCCCGGATGTGATCACAGACATGACGAGGAGTCTCAAAATGGTTGAGACATAAAGATTAATATATTGGAAGATTATATTCGGACACCGGAAGGGTTCCAGGGGTCACCGGATAAATACCGAAGTACCGGGAGGTTACCGGAACCCCCCCCCCCCCCGG
>LR738713.1:613157773-613232097 GCA_902687465.1 Secale cereale
TTCTTTCTCCCCCAAGTCGCCCCTCTCTCCTTCTCTCACCTCCTCCACTCTCCCCCTCGGATCTTCACCGATCCTTCACCATTTTTGCGGATCGAGATGGCCCCAAAGAGAGAAACGTAAGCTCCTCCAATCCCTCCAATTAGTTTTTGCAAACTTGCTTCCGATTCGACGCATTATTTGCTTGAAATCCCTCATATTTTTTAACTTAGATTGGATTTTTTTCACCTAAGATTGTTTTAATTTGATTGTAGTTCTAGTTCTTAGTTCTTTAGTAACTAGTAGTATTGAATATGAACTCTAATCAATAGTTCATATGTTAGTGTGAAGATGAACCCTAGTTCACCCTAGTTCATAATTTTTTTTGTTAAAACAATTATGATGTAATGTTGATATGAGGATGAACCCTAGTTTGATGATGCATGTTGATATGATGATATGATGTAGTGTGAAAATGAACCTTAGTTTTATGATGCATGTTGATATGATCATATGAAGATGTTGTTTGGAAAAAATTATTTAAAAATATGATGATATGATGTATGTTGGAGGATTTTTTTTGATATGATGCATGTTGATATGATTTGATCCATCATGTGTAGTAGATGTTGTTGGACGAATATGCTTCAAATTTTATTTTGATATGATGCATGTTGATATGATTTTATTTCATTGTTTGTTTATGTATGCTTATGCTTATGATGCTTTTGTTTATGAAATTCTATTAAGGCGGCCACCTCTTGCAGACAACATCGGCCCACGGTACTCCATGCTGGACTAGGCATTCGACAAGGGTCATCGTGTCGTTTCATAGAGAACGGAGAGGTAAGTGATATGAATGAAATATTGATCAAAGTTTTCGAATTGATGAAAATAATTTCCTAACTTTTGGCGTTCACTTTTTGACAGATGCTCCAGCCACTGCGCATGAGGGGTCACGGGGTTCATGGGCATATGGACTACGACGAACGCTACGCGCCGTTCTTCAAGAGAGCCCGTCTGTTGGGTTTTGTCTTGCAGTTCAAGCGTCAGCCGCCGATGCTTGTCCACGCATATCTGACAGCGTTGATTGACCGGTGGCGACCGAAGACCCATTCTTTCTATCTGCCATGCAGGGAGATGACGGTGACCCTCGAGGATTGAGCGATGATTACTACCATGCCGATCGAGGGTCATGCACTCACCGGGCGAGTGGAGAGGACCAACTGGCAGGAGAGGGTTGCCACCCTCACCGGCGACTGCCCACTGCTAAGGGTAACCGTACATCCGGTGTGCCGTTGATCTGGCTCTCGGAGCACCGGCAAAAATGCCCCGAAGGCGCCGACGAGATGATTGTGGAGTGGTACGCGAGGGCCTACCTATGGTACATTCTCTCGGAGGTCGTGTTTCCAGACAGCTCCGAGAACTCTGCCAACTGGTCGTATCCATTCTTCCTAGCGGACTGGGATGCAGGGTACAGTTGGGGGACCGCATCTCTCGCCTACCTATATCGTTCGGTAAGAGAGTATCTAACTGCCTACTTACCTGCGAAAGTGTGTCCATGACATTTTGTTATATCTGATCCTTATATGATGTTTTGCAGCTTGACGACGCAACGCAGAGGACGGGAGACAAGTCCAATATGGGTGGCTTTTTCCGGGCCTTCTCCATTTGGATGTGGGAGCGGCTGCCGGTGGGGCGTCCGGAGAAGATGCGAAGACGCCCATGGGGTGCCTATAGCGAAGACGGCGACGAGACTCGACACCCCACCGTAGCTTACGAGTGGGACGTTGTCAAACTCTACACGGGCCTAAACAAGACTTCGTACAAGACCTACACCAACGAGTTGGACGCTTTGACGCATACGCATGTATATGAACTCGTTCAACACCTTTCTCTTTGATTCCACTTTTGACTGAGAGCGGGAACTTAGCTACGTATATGTAATAGGTAAACTGGTGTACGTATGACCGAGAGTGGGACTTTGATCTGAACGTGATGTGCGATGCGGACCGTGGTCTCTAGCGGTGCATCGTGCCCATGATCTGTGTGTACGCCGTCTAGTGGCACTTGCCACACCGCATGGCCACGCAGTTTGGGATGTATCAGCATACCCCACCGGGCCAGCCCACCGATACCGGTGGCCACGCGCTCCACCTGTGAGCGCTTTGTTCTCTATGCACATGATTTCATTGTGTGGTGACTTTATTATGATGTTTCTTGTGGCATATGCCTTGCAGGATGAGCCGGCAGAAGAATCAGTCGATCACAGACTGGGGAGAGGAGCATAAAATTCATGTGATGGGGTGGAACCGACGGAGGTACCGGAAAGACATGGAAAGGAAAGTGAGGGACCAGGATGCTTACCTGGACCGACACATGAGGTGGTACGATGATGGCCAGAAGCACCGTCTTTGTCTCAGGCCTCGGTGGACGGCGGAAGACATCGCGGAGCTGGAGAGGGATGACCCCGAGGAAGAGGCCTACCAGACTGGCATCAGAGACATGCATAGTGGATTTAGGGAGTTTGCACCCCTCATCAACAGAGTGGTAAGTTTGAACCGACGGTTGTATTTAAATTATTGTATTCGTCTTCGTGACTGACTTATGTCGTTGCAGTCTAGTGAGCTGAACAGATGCATGTTTGAAGCCTCAGATGCACTAGGTGATATCCCCGGGAGCTTACAATCCGAGAACAAAATGAGGGGGACGATGAAGGTACAATTTCACCCTCCTCGAATCAGATGCATCTTGTTCAGTTGCAATCATAAACCTGATACTTATTATGCCCTTGTTTCATTGTGAGTGCAGAAGTTCGTGAAGCGTTGTCACAAACTAGTAGGGTTGCTTGGGTGTGCTGGAGCTGGATCGATTGAAGCTTATCGGCATGTAGCCACACAGGGTCACATCAGCTCATCGAGCCATGTTCCTTCGTCGTCTAGGTTGGCTGAGGAGGAGGAAGAGGATGAGGAGGAGGAGGGGGAGGAGGAGGAGGAGGCCACATATGAAGAAGGGGAGGAGGAGGAGGATGAGGAGGATGAGAGCAACGGGGAGGAGGAGTACGATGAAAATTATGGACCTCCACCAACTCAATCATCTCAACCACCTCAGCTGCCGAAGAGGAATCCGAAGAAGAAGGATTTGCTGAGTCCGGATCCTTTCCAGAGACCGGTTACTCGACGGCCCGAGAAGAAGACTGAAGAGCCTCGTTCAAAGAGTAACGAGGACAGTACCTCCAAGAGGGGAAGGAGCAACTGATTATGCTCTTCGATAGTTGGCTCTTGTGGTTGGGTTGTCTATGTGTTTGCTATTTGGTTGAACTTCGTTTGGTTGAACTTGTCTAGTGGTTGTGAAACTACGTGGAACTATGTGTTTGTTATTTGTGGATCTATGTGTTTGCTATTTGTGAAACTATGTGGAACTCCGTTTACTAATTAGTTGAAGTTTGTTTGAAATGTTCTATGCACTTCAAGTTTTGTTAATGTGTATGTGATGCCCAAGTTTAATTGTTTAAGATCTGTGATATTGATGTCATATTTTGTGAAACTTGCTGTGATATTGCTGTCATATTGAATTTGAAAAGAAGCAAGCAAATGAACTTAAAACAATAAAACACAGGACCCTACCGCCAAGGACGCTGGCGGTAGGGTCACACGGCCTACCCCCCCTAGCGGTAGGGCGAACCTACCGCCTGGGCCCCCGCATATTTCGTTACAGAAGGTTTCTACAGCAAAACCCAGCCACAGCCTACCGCCAGGGGTTCTGGCAGTAGGGTTAGACAGTCTACCGCCAGGGAGGACGGCAGTAGGATACTTATCCACGTCAGCACAAGCAAACGGCCGCCGTCCCCCTCCGACACACCCTACCGCCAGAGGCCCTGGCGGTAGGCTGTCTAACCCTACCGCCAGAGCCCGTGGCGGTAGCAAAAGGATCAAATCCCGTTTTTTTTTAAACCAAGGTCTGATTCTGAATTTCTATCAGAAAAGGGTCAAAAACGCGAAATTTGGCCCTCGGCCGCGCTGGGATTCTGCTACCCCGGCCGGTCCCCGGTCACGACGGCGGCCATGGTAGGCTGCCATGCCATGCCATGCCACCGGCCTGTGAAGGTGTCAGCTCACCTCGCACAGATTAAAGGCGGAGGCAGGGACACATGCATGCCCATTGCAGGCCCTGAACAGAACCATGGATGTGTTATGTGCAGACGAGCATGTTGCTCCGACGCCACTGTTTGGGAGTTTGACCACACACAAAAAAGCGCCACCAAATTCCCGAAACGGGATTCAGCGATGGCTCTTCTCGGCCTGCTCGAGTCTCGGCGGATCACCCCGACCCGACGTTTCTTTCCTCGGAAGCACACTCTGCTTTGGCGTTTGGGAGCAGAGCCTCGGCCTGTAAAATTACTCCAGCTTTAACGGACCCGCGTGGACCAGACGACGACCAGTGTGGAGCGCGTGTCATGTCAGAGCAGCTGGCGACGAGCGGCACGCCGACGCTGCTGCTGCCATACATTGCTTTGTTGGGCAGGACGACGAGCCAGCGGCGCACTGCCCAAGAGCATCCACGTTGGCGCTTATCTCTGCCGCCTTGCGAGAGCGAGCCCAACGCGGCCACTTGGCTACGACGGCCCACGGCCACCTCTCCTACTCGCATTCGCGACCGCTTGACTCAACAATGGACTCAGCGGGCTCGTAACTTTCTTCATAAATTTAATCAAAGTTTAGATTTTCTAAACTGCATATACTCTACATTACAGAGCAAAGTGAGTAAACTATATGCTACCCCGCTAATCAATATTACTTGTTGCTCAAACGGATGTATGTGAATTGGAGGGAGTACTTCAAACACCAAAAGAGCTTCATTTTGAATCTCAGGGCTCTCGAGTCTTGACACTGTTCTATTTGCACTCGGCCCTTGACCCCCAATATGGTTTTGACCCTTGAACTGAGCTTGACCATGTTGGTCACAAACTGACAATGTGATCACCACGCCGCTCAGGTGATCAGCAACGACAAAAGTTCTTTGTTGAATTTCCTTTTCCAAGATTACAATATTCCTTTAATTATCAGGTTTTCCAGTCTACAAAAACTTCATGATCCATCTAGACGGATAGTAGGACAACTGTTCCAAAATACACGACTTGCCAGTCTATGTTTTTCTATCTTTGACAACTAATCAGTAGAAAAAACTACTATCAAAATGTGTACCTCTAGATTCATCATGGAAAATAGTTGCACAATACAATTTGATATAACGAGACATGACGATTAGATGATTGTTCATCTTGACACATAGTAGTACCACTGTTCCAAAATACACGACTTGCCAGTCATGTTTTTCTATCTTTGACCACTAATCAGTACAAAACTACTATCAGAATTTGCACCTCTAGATTCACATGGAAAATAGTTGCACAACACAATTTGATATATAATGTGTTTTGCGAAATAGTTTGATATATTATTAACTTGCATGGTCATGCTATAGTTAACAGTCAAAGTTGCTTATCAGACACCGTAAAAGATCTAAAATGTCATGCGTACATTATGTAAGGACGAAGTATAAATTTTGTTCATGTGGCGAGTGATATAGTTTTCTTTGCTACAACATCTACGGCAAGAAATTAGTTTCATTATATACTTCCTCCGTCCCAAATTAAGTGTCTCAAGCTTAATGCAATTTTATATTGAAGTTAGTACGTACAAAGTTAAGACATTTATTTTAAAACTAGGGAAGTAAAATTTCGTAACGTATATTTCTGTACTTTATATATTTGATATTGTTTGTTAGTCAAACTTTATATATTTCTTAATACTTTATATATTAAGATTTTTTTATTAAGTTGATCAAACTTAAAGAAGTTTGACTTACGGCAAGCCTAGACCTTCCAATATTTTAAAACGAAAATGCATTTGTGTTCTTGCAGATGCTCTAATCCAAAGAACTACTCCCTCCGTTCCGATTTTACTCGTCGTTGTTTTAGTTCAAATTTGAACTAAAACCACAACGAGTATATTAGAACGGAGGGAGTACTACGTACTAATAGTACTCAACTATGGAGTAGCAGCCAAACAAGAAGGAAAGTCAAAAGATTGACCACAATAACAAACAAAAAACACACCGAGTGTGCTACTACTACCACACAAGCAGAGAAAAGCAGATAAATTCGTACTAGTAATAACTTTTGGGCATGCCAACCTTCTCTACACCAGTTTCCAATCAAACCCAAAATCACCAACATCGTATATGAGACATCGCACAAGAAAGAAAGAAAGAAGAAAATGCAAAAATTCTAACCTAGCCTTGGATTCGAGTTTGTTCTATGACTATGGAACGTGGCGCTGCCGCGCCCTGCTACTCTTCGGAGCTGGAGTCCGTCAGGGCCTCGCCGTCGTAGTCGTCCTCCAGGCCCTGGATCTCGTCGTCGGCGCCCGCGCTCTGGTCACCGGGTTGTTGCTGCTGCTCCTGCGGCTCCCCGCCGGCGGCGACGAACTGCATCGGGCTGTAGCACGGCTGCTGAACGCCCGGGAAGTTGTTGAATTCCGCAGGGTTGGGTTGGAACGCCCAGTAGTGCGCCTGCTGGTTGGGCGCGCCTCCGGCGGCCGGCGGCTGCTGAACCATCCACATGGCTGCCTGGGGAACCATCTGCTTCCCGTCCCCGGATGCCGGCACCTGTAGGGCGAAGAACGGGAAGCCCGCGGGCGCCGCCGCGGCCGAGACGGGGGCGAGGCCGCTGGACACCGAAATCGCGCCGCCGCCGCCGTTGCCTTGCAGGAGGGGGTCGGCCGCGGCGGGGTAGTAGGCGGCCGCGGGGGGCGCCGCGACGAGCGGCCCCGCGCCGCCCGCCGCGCGCGTCGGCTGGAGCTTGCGCCGCTTGGGAGTCGGCCCCGCCCCGTCGGCCCCCGCGGCGGAGGCCGACTCGGTGGGGATGCGGAGCACGCCGTCGACGGTGGTGGCGATCGCGGGCACCGTCCCCGTGCCCGTGGCGGCGACGATGGCCGGCTCCGACTGCTGCAGGAGCCAGCGGATGGTGTCGCCGTCCGTCTTGTGGCCGAGCTCGCGCGTGAGCTGCGCGACCCTGGCCGCGCAGGGCGCCGCCATGCGGATGCGCCGGCCGCGGCCCTCGACCTTGGTGTGCCGGTCGCGGTTCCGCGGCGGGAGCGCGACGGCGAGGCCGCCCAGGAACTCCCCCGGCGCCTGCTCCGGCTTCGGCACGATGGGCCCGTGCGCGGCGGCGGCCGGGACCACCGCTATGGCCAGCGGCGCATTGCTGGCCGACGCGGCGGCGTGGTAGCGCGCGTCCGTGGCCTGCTCGCCATTGCCCTGCAGCTGCGACTCCATGGGAGATCGGATTTGGGGAGTTTTGCTTCGCTTGGGCTCCCTCCCTCCCTCTTCGGTTACGGCTTGGCGGCGGCGGGGCGGCGTCTCGCCGAGTTCTTTGGCAGGAGAGGTTGGTTATCGCTGGGCGGTGGGTCCGCGGGATAGGGTTTTAGGGGCCACCGCTCGCTCCACCGGGCAATGGGCCCTCCTCTTGTGTTGTTGGTGGGGCCTGGACAATTCGGCCCATCCAAATAAATATGGGACATAATAATTGGCGAACGTTCACTGAGCGGGCCAATACCAGCGAACGCTCACACTCCCATTGGATTTCCTTTGCACGAATCTTGACGCGGGATTGGAGGCACGCCGGATTTTGAAACTGCTTCGCTGTAAGATAATTACTGTACCATTCGTAATATTTTCAGCCACGCACGCTAGCGACGCGACCCTATACCTAGGAGACCTGGATCAGAATCCCAGTCTCTTTTTTTCTTCTTTTTTAACCAGATGACATTTTTTTCTAGAAAATATTAACATGGCAGTTTATAAATTTTCAAACTATACCACATGGCAATTTAAACATTTTTCCTATTTTTTTGTTTTGTTTGACAAGTCAAGTTTTGTTTGTGTACATGACATTTTTATCATAGAGAGATGACTTTTTTCTTTTTAAGAGATGTCATTTTTTTTTCTTATTAAAAGTTGCCATTTTATTATTAAGAGGTGGCATATTTGTATTACTAAGAGATGTCATTTTTTTTACTTATTAAGAGATGACATTTAAGAGATGGAATCTTATGTTAAGAGATGACATTTTTTGTTTCTTAAATGATGGAATTTTTATATTAAGAGCCGATGAAATTTATATTATTAAGAGATGACATTTTTTCTTCTTCATTTGTTGACATGGAAACTCAAATTCTAGGACCATGGTAAGTTTAATACATTTTTCAACATCCATACTTTTCTGAAATTAGGGGACGACATTTACTCACAAATTCAAAGCATGACATTTTGAAAATTTAGATTTTCACTGTTTTTTTGGCAGAAAATGTTTGTTTGGAGTTCATGGCATTGTTTGATGCCATTAGGCCAGCCCAAAAATGTGCGTTGCTAGGTTTTTAATAGGGCTGAGACCTAGTCTTTCGGCCTAGATATTGATTGCGCAGCATGGTTTGTCACATACTCCTGCAGTACGGCCGTGATGCTTGGCACGCTCAATCAAAATAGCCAACATGTTGGCAATAATGTTAAATAACATTAGGGACTTGGGGTCACCCTACCATCGTCCTTTTTTGTCTGATAGTAATGACCTTGATAGAAAGACTGTAAGGGAACCCCCTACAGTATAATTGGTGCAACAAACCCAAACTGCAAGTACCGTGCCTTGAACCTGGGTGGGTGGGAAGGCATCAGCCCCTTCCCACCACTAGGCTATGCCTTAGTCTGCGGTTTGATATAAGATTACTACGCCATTGAGTATATTCCTTCCCTGTATGAAAGCCCTTTGAGATGGCCGAGCGACATGGCCACTTTGGGTGAAAATCTTGAATCTGACATTAAGATGACACATGGGTCTATCTTGTTGGATCCGCTCAACCTTCTTATCTTTCGGCAGCAAAACAATATCACCAAAATTATGCCTAAATAGGTTCATCGGCCGACATGAAGAAAATGGAACAACTCCAAAAGGTCACTCTTGATGATATCCCAATTTTTTTGATACAATTGTCGTCGTATTCTCGCGTCAGTCGCCAGGGGGGGCGCAAGCCGACAGATGCCACGGGGTGACTTGAGGTGAGGGCAAGACTACGATGGACGGGATTGCGCAAACGTCACGCGGTGGTTTAACCAGGTTCAGGACTCTCCAGAGAGATAATACCCCTACTCTTACATGTCTGAATATATATGCATTGTAAATATCTGACAGTATAAAGGTGCTCCTGGAGTTGTATCCGGATAAATGCTATGTGCTATTAGCCTCATGTATGTGTGTATGGCCGAAGTGAGCAAGCATGCTCTAGTGGCCGAATGAGTGTGGCGTGGTGTGTGATTCCATCCCCTGGATGGATGGATGGATGGATGGATGGATGGGTGCCTTATATATAAGAGCAATTTCAATGGGGCGACCCAAACAGATGGCAATTTCGGCTGCTTTTTGTCCGTTTGGATCGGCCGCCCGCCCAACGTCCGCCCTCATTTAAATTTGGGTCGGCAGCGTGCCCAACGCGTCGACCCACATGTGCGACGTGGTCGGCTGGTGATACGTCCATTTTGCATCATGCTTATATGTTGATATTTATTGCATTATGAGCTGTTCTTACATGTTTTGTCACAATACTTATGCATTTTCTCTCTTATTTTACAAGGTTTACATGAAGAGGGAGAATGCCGGCAGCTGGAATTCTGGACTGGAAAAGGTGCAAACTCTGGAAACCTATTCTGCACAACTGTAAAAGCCCCGAAACTCAACAGAACGCCGTTTCAGAAAATATAAAAAATATTTGGCGAAAGAAGTCCACGAGGGGGCCACCGGCTGCCCACGAGGGTGGGGGCGCACCCTCCTTCCCAGGGCGCGCCCCCTACCTCGTGGGCCAGCCGGAAGGCCCCCCGATGCCCATCTTCTCCTATATGAGGTGTTTTGACCTGGAAAAAATCATAAGGAGGCTTTCGGGACCAGACACCGCCGTCTCGAGGCGGAACCGAGGTGGAAACCAATCTAGGGCTCTGGCAGAGCTGTTCTGCCAGGGATACTTCCCTCCGGGAGGGGGAAATCGTCACTGCCGTCATCACCAACAACTCTCCCATCTCGGGGAGGGCTATCTTCATCAACATCTTCACCAGCACCATCTCCTCTCAAACCCTAGTTCATATCTTGTATCCAATCTTTGTACCCAAACCTCAGATTGGTACCTGTGGGTTGCTAGTAGTGTTGATTACTCCTTGTAGTTGATGCTAGTTGGTTTATTTGGTAGAAGATCATATGTTTAGATCTATTATGCATATTAATACCCCTCTGATCATGAACAATATTATGTCCTGTGAGTAGTTACTTTGGTTCCTGAGGACATGGGAGAAGTCTTGCTATTAGTAGTTATGTGAGTTTGGTCTTCGTTCGATATTTTGATGAGATGTATGTTGTCTCTCCTCTAGTGGTGTCATGTGAACGTCGACTACATGACACTTCACCATTATTTGGGCCTAGAGGAAGGCATTGGGAAGTAATAAGTAGATGGTGGGTTGCTAGAATGACAGAAGCTTAAACCCTAGTTTATGCGTTGCTTCGTAAGGGGCTGATTTGGATCCATACGTTTCAGGCTATAGTTAGGTTTACCTTAATACTTCTTTTGTAGTTGCGGATGCTTGCATTAGAGGTTAATCATAAGTGGGAGGCTTGTCCAAGTAAGGGCAGCACCCAAGCACCGGTCCACCCACATACCAAATTATCAAAGTACCGAACGCGAATTAGACGATCGTGATGAAAACTAGCTTGACGATAATTCCCATGTGTCCTCGGGAGCGCTTTCCTTTATATAAGAGTTTGTCCAGGCTTGTCCTTTGCTACAAAAAGGATTGGGCCACCTTGATGCACCTTATTTACTTTTACCTTTTGTCACTTGCTACCAATTACCTTATCACAAAACTATCTGTTACCTATAATTTCAGTGCTTGCAGAAAATACCTTACCGAAAACTGCCTATCATTTCCTTCTGCTCCTCGTTGGGTTCGACACTCTTACTTATCGAATCGACTACGATAGATCCCCTACACTTGTGGGTTATCAGCTGGCCGCCCAATATTACATTGATTTGCATTCAAACATATTATTTTAAAAATAAATAGTTTTACCAATACAAATAAAAATGGTATAGTTTTACAAGTCAGATACAAAAAAAATATTTCACATAGTTTTGCAAACGAATAAAAGAAGATACATCTATTGGTTGCCAACATGAGCCCACATATGCTCAACCAAATCATTTTGCAGCTGCACGTGAGTTTTTCAATCACGCATGTCTTCATGAAATTGGGTGAACTGTTCAAACGTTGCCGCTACTCCACGCTCAGGCACAACATTCTCACCCTGAAACTGAAAGCCTTGATCGTACAGACGTTCCGGGCGCTCATATTCTACGATCATATTATGCATGATCACACAAGCAGTCATCACCTCCCACAGTTTCTGCGTGCTCTAGGTATTAGCAGGATACCGAACGATGCCACATCGAGATTGCAAAACACCAAAGGCACGCTCGACATCCTTCCTAGCACTCTCTTGCTCTTGGGAAAATCTTTTCCTCTTCTCTCCGACAGGGTTGGGTATTGTCTTGACAATAGTGGTCCACTGAGGATAGATACCATCACCCAAGTAGTACCCTTTGTCGTAGTTGTGGCCGTTGAAGTAAAGTTCACCGGTGGCGGAATCGACCACCCCCTCTCTAATACGGTTGAAAACATGCCTACACATACGGAAACGGCGGCAGAATTTTTTATGTTTGAACAACGGGTTTGTTGTATCAAAGTAGTCTTTCCAGAGAAGGAAATCCCCGCTCTCTCGGTTGTGATTCAACGCCAGAATGGAGCCGCGGAACAACGGTCGTTGGCTGTTGAGGTGGTGCTGGACCAACACAGCAGCCAATATCTCCTCGTCGTCGGACGGCGAATCGTCGGAGTCGCAAAGGAAATTGTGGAAAAAGAACTCATTGGCGGAGTCCATTTCGTACCTCGGCAAACTGTCAAATAGCTTGCGGGCATCGAAGAAGGAGACGGTCGGCTGATAACCCACAAGTGTAGGGGATCAGTTGTAGCCTCTTTCGATAAGTAAGAGTGTCGAACCCAATGAGGAGCTGAAGGCAGAACAAATATTCCCTCAAGTTCTATCGACCACTGATACAACTCTACGCACGCTTGACGTTTACTTTACCTAGAACAAGTATGAAACTAGGGGCTGTTAAGATAAGAAGCAATAAAGTTAGTGATAGCGAGTGTGGAAAAGTGGTGGTAGGAGTTGCGAAATTGCCCCTAAGCAATTGACTATGTTACTAGACCGATAACAAGTTTTATGTGGGAGAGGCCACTGCTAGCATGTCATCCCTTACTTGGAATTTTATGCACTTATGATTGGAACTATTAGCAAGCATCCGCAACTACTAACGTTCATTAAGGTAGAACCCAACCATAGCATTAAGATATATTGGTCCCCCTTCAATCCCGTACGCATCAATTTCTACGCTAGGTTGAAGTTTCTGTCACTCTTGCCCTCCAATACGTAGTCCTATCAACATACAACTAACCCTATGGTGTGATCCACGCATGTGCTCATATGATGGGCACCAAAGGAAAGCAACATAACCACAAGCAATTTAAATCAATCATAGCAATTCACCAATCACCGATAGGACAATGATAATCTACTCAGACATCATAGGATGGCAACACATCATTGGATAATAATATGAAGCATAAAGCACCATGTTCAAGTAGAGGGTACATCGGGTTGCGGGAGAGTGGACCATTGTAGATAGATGGGGGAAGGTGATGGAGATGTTGGTGAAAATGACGGAGGTGTTGGTGTAGATCACCGTCACACGACGATGGCCCCGATGGCACTCCGGTGCCACCGGAAGCGAGGGGGAGAGAGCCCCCTCCTTCTTCTTCTTCTTCCTTGACCTTCTCCCTAGGTGGGAGAAGGGTTTCCCCTCTGGTCCATAGCCTCCATGGCGGCGGAGCGGCGAGAGCCCCTCCGAGATTGGTTCTATCTCTGTGTCTCTCTTTGTTTCTGCGTTCCCAGATTCTGGCCTTCCACCGTTTCTTAAATTCCCGAAGATCCATAACTCCGATTGGGCTGATTTTTTGACACGATTTTTATCCGGGTATTAGCTTTCTTGCGGCGAAAGAAGGGCATCAACCGCCTTACGGTGTGGCCACGAGGGCCCAGGGAGAGACCCTTGCCTCGTGGCCCACTCGGGCATCGTTTCATGTTGGTTCCGCTTCCCAAAATTCACATATATTCCAAAAAAATAATCTTCGTCCATTTTAATTCCGTTTGGACTCCGTTTGATATGGATATTCTGCGAAACAAAAAACATGCAACAACCAGGAACTGGCAATGGGCACTGGATCAATATGTTAGTCCCCAAAAATAGTATAAAAAGTTGCCAAAAATATATGAAAGTTGTAGAATATTGGCATGGAACAATCAAAAATTAGAGATACGACAGAGACGTATCACCGGCGAGGGGAGTCGCGGCGCGCACGGACCAGCTTGCTGCCCTGCCGACGTCCAACGAGTGATCCGGCATCCGACGAGCGTGCCGGTCGGATGAGGCGGCTTCTTACGCGTGGGCGGCTGTGCGGTGGGGGGAGCGGCGGTGGGAAGCACTTTGCTCCCCGGCGGCAAAACGACGGTGGCAGGTGACCGGGGGTGGGCGGCGTTGTTGGGCGGATGTGGGGGCGGCGGCAGCTGGCAGAGTCGCCGGCAAAAATGGGCGATGGCGTCGGCGACGAAGGAGGCGGGCGAGGGTTGCTGTTGGTTGGGGGTGAGAGGGGAGGCTAATGTGCCACCGACTAGTGGCCCTAGAGAGAAGAAGGTGAGCGCGCGCGATCGTCACGTGTCCGCGCCGACGTAAATCCGGCTCAAAAATGGGCCGGGAATGGGTCGCCCGCGGACGAAAAGCGGACGCACGTCCGCTTGGGTCGGCGCATTGGGTCGCCTTTTGTGTCCGCGCCGACCCAAACGGGCGGCGGCACACGAAATGGGTCGCCCCATTGGAGTTGCTCTAAGAGCATCTCCAGTCGCGCCCCCAACAGGCCCCCAAGGCCCTTTTTAGCACCGGCGCCGAAACATCGGCCCAGTCGCGCCCCCACGATCATGTTTTTCGACGGATTGGGCCGAAATTGGCGCCGACGCACCCAAGCCAAACCCGTCGCGCTGGGGGGCGCCCGGGGGCGCCGGCGCGAATGTTTTAGCGCGAAAGAGTGGCAGGACCGGCGTGTCAGCGAGACGAAGGCTGGTCGTCCTCATCGTCTCGGTTTTCCCACGGGGAATCAATGCCAAGGCTGCCGCCGGTCAGCCTGCCATTGATTCACGGGCGGCGCATTACGGCGACGCCGCCCCGCCTTCCGCCACGCGTTCGCACACGGCTTCCCCCTGAGCCGCTATAAAAGGCGCCCCTGGCCGCGCTGGTGAGGAACACGCAGTCCTCCCCCTCCTCGCCGCTGCACTTCCCCCCATCTCCCCTCCTCTCCGCCGCACTTCCCACCCAGCAACCATGAGCGCGAGGTACCCCGGCGACGCGGTGGCGGCCAACGGTTTCGGCCCCTGCTCGCTACACAAGTGGGAGGCATACCTCCTCCACGAGGCCAACTAATCCGCGCCGCCCGACGTACGCGCTCCGTCGCGGTGGAGGCTCAGCGCCGGCGGCGTCCCTATCCTCCCTCTGCCCGTCCCCAGACGCCCAACTACTTCCACGCCGAGATCGAGCATGCACGGGCGTCCCTGACGGCCGCAGAGCGGGCGCTCCCGGAGTACGCCGTCAGCAACCACGGGGCGTGAGCGGCGTTTTTCGAACGCCGGCAAGAGGAGCGACTCGCCTCCACCAACAACGCGCCGGCGCCGGGGGACCGCAACAACAGCGAGGGCCGCCGCCTCTGGTGGAGCGTCCCGGGCCGCACGCTCAGTCGCGTGCTCGCGCACCTCGAGGGCGGCAACGACCCGCCGTTCGAGTACCCGAGCGGCGGCGCATGGCTGCCGAGGAGGATGATGGGTTGGTCATCCTCGTCTTCCTCCTCCTCCTCCCTATCCTCCTCTCACTCCTCCGGCGCGCCGGCCTTGGTCAACGTCAAGCCAGAGCCAGCCGAGACGCCGCTCGGTAGACCCACCCGCGACGCCGGCCTCGTCATCAACGACGGCGGCCGTGGCTCCTCCTCCTCGGCCCCTCCTCGTCTCATCAAGCCGAAAAGGGAGACAGGGCTGGCGACGGTGAAGCCGGAGCCGGGGCTCGCCGCCGTGAAGCCGGAGCCTGTTCTCGCCGAGGAGGTCGACGAAGAAGAGGCCGCCTTGAAGTGGGCGCGCGAGGACTACGCGCGCATTGAGCTGGACCGCCAGCGCCGCGCCCTGGAGGAGATCGCCGAACGCCGCCGCCGTGAAGCAGCTCGTCGGGGTGAGGGATCGAGCAGCGGCTCCGGCCGTGTCAAGGTGGAGAAGCAGGAGGACGACGCCGGCGACGACTACGCCCTGCTCAGCGCCTACTTCGACCCGTAGTTTAGGGTTTTTTTCCGCCCCTTTTTCGTGTAAAAACGCCTAAATTTATCAGAAATGTGTCGTGTTTGTTCAAATTTGGTCGTGTTTGCTGAATTCTGGCCGTGTTTGCTGCATTATGGCCGAACTGTGGAGGCGGCCTGGGGGCGGCGGCTGGGAACGTACTCGCCCCCATGCCTAAAACAGCGCTGGCTCGCCCCCAAGCGGCGGTTTTCGACGCGTCTTGGGGGCGCAACGGCTGGAGATGCTCTAAGTGTAGTGGGCATGGATGTGTGCTTGGGATGTAAGCTACAACGTGTAGCTTACATCTCAAGCTATGTTTGCTTGTGCTAGGCTATGTTTGTCCCCTGGGGCATTTTATAAATCAGTGCCCAGGGGACAAGCTACACTGTAGATGATGTCATGGTATGGTCGTTTTGTCAGTGTCGGGTCAGAGCTGCAGTTGACTCCGCGCAGCAGGCCGCCTGGAGCAGCCGGATGGGGAGCAGGTTGGAGCTGCCGGGTGGCGAGCCGGCCGGGGCAGCCGGACATGGAGCTGTTTGGAGCGGTCTGGTGGTAAGCCGGCCGAAGCAGCCAGACTGAGAGGCGTTGCCCCCCTATTTCTTGAAGCGTTGTTTCGCCATCTTTGTGAAGGAAATATGCCCTAGAGGCAATAATAAAGATGTTATTTGTATTTCCTTATATCATGATAAATGTCTTTTATTCATGCTAGAATTGTATTAACCAGAAACTTGGTACATGTGTGAATACATAGACAAAACAGTATGTCCCTAGTATGCCTCTACTAGACTAGCTCATTGATCAAAGATGGTTATGTTTCCTGACCATAGACATGAGTTGTCATTTGATCAACGGGATCACATCATTAGGAGAATGATGTGATGGACAAGACCCATCCGTTAGCATAGCACTATGATCGTTCAGTTTAACTGCTATTGCTTTCTTCATGACTTATACATGTTCCTATGACTATGAGATTATGCAACTCCCGAATACCATAGGAACACCTTGTGTGCTATCAAACGTCACAACGTAACTGGGTGATCATAAAGATGCTCTACAGGTGTCTCCGAAAGTATTCGTGGTGTTGGCATAGATCAAGATTAGGATTTGTCACTCCGAGTGTCGGAGAGGTATCTCTGGGCCCTCTCGGTAACACACATCACAATAAGCCTTGCAAGCAAAAGACTAATGAGTTAGTCACGAGATGATGTGTTACGGAACGAGTAAAGAGACTTGCCGGTAACGAGATTGAACTAGGTATAAAGATACCGACGATCGAATCTCGGGCAAGTAACATACCGTTTGACAAAAGGAACAACGTATGTAGTTATGCGGTTCTAACCGATAAAAGATCTTCGTAGAATATGTAGGAGCCAATATGAACATCCAGTTTCCGCTATTGGTTATTGACCGGAGATGAGTCTCGGTCATGTCTACATAGTTCTCGAACCCGTAGGGTCCGCACGCTTAACGTTTGATGACGATCGGTATTATGAGTTTATGAGTATTGATGTACCGAAGGCAGTTCGGAGTCCCGGATGAGATCACGGACATGACGAGGAGTTTCGGAATGTCCGAGACATAAAGATTGATATATTGGACGGCTATATTCGGACACCGGAAGTATACCGGAAAAGTTTCGGATTTATCGGGAATGCCGGAGGGGGTTACCGGAACCCCCTACGAGAGGGGATGGTCCATAGTGGGCCAAAAGGGAAAGAGAGAGGCTGCCCATAGGGCTGGCCGGCGCCCCCACCTAGGGTTCCTAGTTGGACTAGGATTGGGGGGGGGCCACCTCTCCTATTCCTTTCCCCCTTCTTCCTTTTGGTGAATCCTACTAGGAATAGGATTGCAATCCTATTCCTAGTAGGACTCCTTCCCTAGCCGCACCAGGAAGGGCCGGCCGGCCTCCCTCCCCTGCTCCTTTATATACGGGGGCAGGGGGGCACCCAAAGACACACAAGTTGAATTGTTTTAGCCGTGTGCGGTGCCCCCCTCCACAGAATCACACCTCGGTCATACCGTCGCGGAGCTTAGGCGAAGCCCTGCGCCGGTGAACACATCATATCCGTCACCACGCCGTCGTGCTGACGAAACTCTCCCGTGAAGCTCAACTGGATCAAGAGCTCGTGGGACGTCATCAAGCTGAACGTGTGCTGAACGCGGAGGTGCCGTACGTTCGGTGCTTGATCGGTTGGATCGCGAAGAAGTTCGACAACATCAACCGCGTCACTTGACGCTTCCGCTCCCGGTCTACGAGGGTACGTAGACACACTCTTCCCTCTCGTTGCTATGCATCTGGTAGATAGATCTTGCGTGATCGTAGGAAAATTTTAAAATACTACGTTCCCCAACAGTGGCATCAGAGCCAGGTCTATGCGTAGATGATATGCACGAGTAGAACACAATGAGATTGTGGACGATACTAGTCATATTGCTTACCAGCTTGTCATACTTTGCTTCGGCGGTATTGTGAGATGAAGCGGCCCGGACCGACATTACGCGTACGCTTACGCGAGACTGGTTTCACCGTTACGAGCACTCGTTGCTTAAAGGTGACTGGCGGGTGTCTGTCTCTCTCACTTTAGCTGAATCAAGTGTGACTACGCCCGGTCCTTGTGAAGGTTAAAACAGCACATACTTGACGAAACATCGTTGTGGTTTTGTATGCGTAGGTAAGAACGGTTCTTGCTAAGCCCGTAGTAGCCACGTAAAACTTGCAACAACAAAGTAGAGGACGTCTACCTTGTTTTTGCAGGGCATGTTGTGATGTGATATGGTCAAGACATGATGAGTTATACGGTTTTGTATGAGATGATCATGTTTTGTAAAGTTATCGGCAACTGGCAGGAGCCATATGGTTGTCGCTTTATTGTATGAAATGCAATCGCCATGTAATTGCTTTACTTTATCACTAAGCGGTAGCGATAGTCGTAGAAGCAATAGTTGGCGAGACGACAACGATGCTACGATGAAGATCAAGGTGTCGAGCCGGTGACGAAGGTGATCATGACGGTGCTTTGAAGATGGAGATCAAAAGCACAAGATGATGATGGCCGTATCATGTCACATATTTTGATTGCATGTGATGTTTATGTTTTTATGCTTCTTATTTTGCTTAGAACGACGGTAGCATTATAAGATGATCCCTTACTAAATTTCAAGGTATAAGTGTTCTCCCTAAGTATGCACCGTTGCGAAAGTTCGTCGTGCCGAGACACCACGTGATGATCGGGTGTGATAAGCTCTACGTTCAAATACAACGGGTGTAAGCCAGTTTTGCACACGCAGAATACTCGGGTTAAACTTGACGAGCCTAGCATATACAGATATGGCCTCGGGACACTAGAGACCGAAAGGTCGAGCGTGAATCATATAGTAGATATGATCAACATAAGATGTTCACCATTGAAACTACTCCATCTCACGTGATGATCGGACATGGTTTAGTTGATTTGGATCACGTGATCATTTAGATGACCGGAGGGATGTCTATCTAAGTGGGAGTTCTTAAGTAATATGATTAATTGAACTTTAATTTATCATGAACTTAGTCCTGGTAGTATTAGCATATCTATGTTGTAGATCAATAGCTCGCGATGTTGCTCCCCGTTTATTTTTCATATGTTCCTAGAGAAAACCAAGTTGAAAGATGTTAGTAGCAATGATGCAGAATTGTTCCGTGATCTGAGGATTATCCTCATTGCTGCACAGAAGAATTATGTCCTTGATGCACCGCTAGGTGACAGACCTATTGCAGGAGCAGATGTAGACGTTATGAACGTTTTGACAAAAGCTCGATATGATGACTACTTGATAGTTTAAGTGCACCATGCTTTACGGCTTAGAACCGGGACTTCAAAAAGGTTTTGAACGCCATGGAGCATATAAGATGTTCCAAGAGTTGAAATTAATATTTCATACTCATGCCCGTGTCGAGAGGTATAAGACCTCTGACAGTACTTTGCCTACAAGATGGAGGAGAATAGCTCAACCAGTGAGCATGTGCTCAGATTGTCTGGGTACTACAATTACCTTAATAAAGTGGGAGTTAATCTTCCAGATAAGATAGTAATTGACAAAGTTCTCTAGTCACTATCACCAAGTTAGTAGAACTTCGTGATGAACTATAATATGCAAGGGATGACGAAAGGAATTCCCAGCTCTTCGCGATACTGAAGTAGGCGAAGGTAGAAATCATGAAAAAGCATCAAGTGTTGATGGTTAACAAGACCACTTGTTTCAAGTAAAGGGCAAAGGGATAGAAGGGGAACTTCAAGAAGAATGACAAGCAAGTTGTCACTCCCGTGAAGAAACCTAAAGCTAAACTCAAGCCTGAAACAAGTGCTTATACTTCAAAGGAAATGGTCACTAGAAGTGGAACTGCCCTAGATACTTGGCGGATAAGAAGGATGGCAAAGTGAACAAAGGTATATTTGATATACAGATTATTGATGTGTATTTTACTAGTGTTCATAGCAACCCCTCGGTATTTGATATTGGTTCAGTTGCTAAAGAGTAGTAACTCGAAGTGGGAGTTGCATAATGAACATAAACTAGTTAAAGGATGAAGTGACGATTTGTATTGGAAGCAGTTCCAAGATTGATATGATCATCATCGCACACTCCCTATACTTTCGGGATTAGTGTTGAACCTAAATAAGTGTTATTTGGTGTTTGTGTTGAGCATGAATGTGATTTGATCATGTTTATTGCAATACGGTTATTCATGTAAGTTAGAGAATAATTGTTGTTCCGTTTACATGAATAAAACCTTCTATGGTCATACACCCAATGAAAATAGTTTGTTGGATCTCGATCGTGTGATACACATATTCATAATATTGAAGCCAATAGATGCAAGGTTAATAATGATAGTGCAACTTATTTGTGGCACTACCGTTTATGTCATATTGGTGTAAAACGCATGAAGAAACTCCATAATGATGGACTTTTGGAATCACTTGATTATGAATCACTTGGTACTTGCGAACCATGCCTCATGGGCAAGATGACTAAAACTCCGTTCTCCGGAACTGTGGAGCGAGCAACAGATTTGTTGGAGATCATACATACAGATGTATGTGGACCAATGAGTGTTGAAGCTCGCGGCGGGTATCGTTATTTTCTGACCTTCACTGATGATTTGAGCAGATATGGGTATATCTACTTAATGAAGCACAAGTCTGAAACATTTGAAAAGTTCAAAGAATTTCAGAGTGAAGTAGAGAATCATCATAACAAGAAAATAAAGTTTCTACGATCTGATCGTGAAGGAGAATATTTGAGTTACGAGTTTGGTCTTCATTTGAAACAATGTGGAATAGTTTCACAGCTCACGCCACCCGGAACACCACAGCATAATGGTGTATCCGAACGTCGTAACCGTACTTTATTGGATATGGTGCGATCTATGATGTTTCTTACCGATTTACCACTATCGTTTTGGGTCATGCATTAGAGACAGCTGCATTCACGTTAAATAGGGCACCATCTAAATCCGTTGATACGACACCTTATGAACTATGGTTTGGCAAGAAACCAAAGTTGTCGTTTCTTAAAGTTTGGGGCTGCGATGCTTATATGAAATCACTTCAACCTGATAAGCTCGAACCCAAGTCGGAAAAATGTGTCTTCATAGGATACCCAAAAGAAACTGTTGGGTACACCTTCTATCACAGATCCGAAGGCAAAATATTCGTTGCTAAGAACGGATCCTTTCTAGAAAAAGAGTTTCTCTCGAAAGAAGTGAGTGGGAGGAAAGTAGAACTTGATGAGGTAATTGTACCTTCTCCCGAATTGGAAAGTAGTACATCATAGGAAATTGTTCCAGTGATTCCTACACCAATTAGTGAGGAAGTTAATGATAATGATCATGAAACTTCGGATCAAGTTTCTGCTGATCGTCGTAGATCAACCAGAGTACGTTCCGCACCAGAGTGGTACGGCAACCCAGTTCTGGAAGTCATGTTACTAGACCATGATGAACCTACGAACTATGAGGAAGCGATGATGAGCCCAGATTCCGCAAAATGGCTTGAGACCATGAAATCTGAGATGGGATCGATGTATTAGAACAAAGTATGGACTTTGGTTGACTTGCCCAATGATTGGCAAGCCATCGAAAATAAATGGATCTTCAAGAGGAAGACCGACGCAGACGGTAATATTACTGTTTACAATGCTCGACTTATTGCGAAAGGTTTTCGACAAGTTCAAGGAGTTGACTACGATGAGACTTTCTCACCTGTAGCGATGCTTAAGTCTGTCCGAATCATGTTAGCAATTGCCGCATTTTATGATTATGAAATCTGGCAAATGGATGGCAAAACTACATTCCTGAATGGATATCTCAAAAAGGGTTGTATATGATACAACCAGAAGGTTTTGTCGATCCAAAAGGTGCTAACAAATTATGCAAGCTCCAGCGATCCATCTATGGACTGGTGCAAGCATCTCGGAGTTGGAATATACGCTTTGATGAGGTGATCAAAGCATATGGTTTTATACAGACTTTTGGAGAAGCCTGTATTTACAAGAAGTGAGTGGGAGCACTACAACCTTTCTGATAAGTATATGTGAATGACATATTGTCGATCGGAAATGATGTAGAATTTTCTGGAAAGCATAAAGGAGTGTTTGAAAGGAGTTTTTCAAAGAAAGACCTCAGTGAAGCTGCTTACATATTGAGCATCAAGATCTATATAGATAGATCAAGACGCTTGATAAGACTTTCGATGAGTACATACCTTGATAAGATTTTGAAGTAGTTCAAAATGGATCAGTCAAAGAAGAAGTTCTTGCCTGACTTGTAAGGTGTGAAGTTGAGTAAGACTCAAAGCCAGACCACGGCAGAAAAATATAGAGAGAATGAAAGTCATTCCCTATGCCTCAACCATAGGTTCTATAAAGTATGCCATGCTGTGTACAAAACACGTTGTGTACCTTGCCAAGAGTTTGATAGGGAGGCACAATAGTGATCCAGGAGTAGATCACTGTACAGCGGTCAAAATTATCCTTAGTAATTGGATGACTAAGGAAATATTTCTCGATTATGGAGGTGATAAAGAGTTCGTCGTAAAGGGTTACGCCGATGCAAGCTTTGACACTAAATCCAGATAACTCTAAGTATCAATCTGGATGCGTATTGAAAGTGGGAGCAATTAGCTAGAGTAGCTCCATGCAGAGCATTGTAGACATAGAAATTTGCAAAATACATAGGGATCTGTATATGACAGACCCGTTGACTAAACTTCTCTCACAAGCAAAACATGATCACACCTCATTACTCTTGGGTATGAATCACATAGCGATGTGAACTAGATTATTGACTCTAGTAAACCTTTTGGGTGTTGGTCACATGGTGATGTGAACTATGGGTGTTATTCACATAACGATGTGAACTATCGGTATTAAATCACATGGCGATGTGAGCTAGATTATTGACTCTAGTTCAAGTGGGAGACTGAAGGAAATATGCCCTAGAGGCAATAATAAAGATGTTATTTGTATTTCCTTATATCATGATAAATGTCTTTTATTCATGCTAGAATTGTATTAACCGGAAACTTAGTACATGTGTGAATACATAGACAAAACAGTATGTCCCTAGTATGCCTCTACTAGACTAGCTCATTGATCAAAGATGGTTATGTTTCCTGACCATAGACATGAGTTGTCATTTGATCAACGGGATCACATCATTAGGAGAATGATGTGATGGATAAGACCCATCCGTTAGCATAGCACTATGATCGTTCAGTTTAACTGCTATTGCTTTCTTCATGACTTATACATGTTCCTATGACTATGAGATTATGCAACTCCCGAATACCATAGGAACACCTTGTGTGCTATCAAACGTCACAACGTAACTGGGTGATCATAAAGATGCTCTACAGGTGTCTCCGAAAGTATTCGTGGTGTTGGCATAGATCAAGATTAGGATTTGTCACTCCGAGTGTCGGAGAGGTATCTCTGGGCCCTCTCGGTAACACACATCACAATAAGCCTTGCAAGCAAAAGACTAATGAGTTAGTCACGAGATGATGTGTTACGGAACGAGTAAAGAGACTTGCCGGTAACGAGATTGAACTAGGTATAAAGATACCGACGATCGAATCTCGGGCAAGTAACATACCGTTTGACAAAAGGAACAACGTATGTAGTTATGCGGTTCTGACCAATAAAAGATCTTCGTAGAATATGTAGGAGCCAATATGAACATCCAGGTTCCGCTATTGGTTATTGACCGGAGATGAGTCTCGGTCATGTCTACATAGTTCTCGAACCCGTAGGGTCCGCACGCTTAACGTTTGATGACGATCGGTATTATGAGTTTATGAGTATTGATGTACCGAAGGCAGTTCGGAGTCCCGGATGAGATCACGGACATGACGAGGAGTTTCAGAATGTCCGAGACATAAAGATTGATATATTGGACGGCTATATTCGGACACCGGAAGTATACCGGAAAAGTTTCGGATTTATCGGGAATGTCGGAGGGGGTTACCGGAACCCCCTACGAGTGGGGATGGTCCATAGTGGGCCAAAAGGGAAAGAGAGAGGCTGCCCATAGGGCTGGCCGGCGCCCCCACCTAGGGTTCCTAGTTGGACTAGGATTGGGGGGGGGGGGGCGCCACCTCTCCTATTCCTTTCCCCCCTTCTTCCTTTTGGTGAATCCTACTAGGAATAGGATTGCAATCCTATTCCTAGTAGGACTCCTTCCCTAGCCGCACCAGGAAGGGCCGGCCGGCCTCCCTCCCCTGCTCCTTTATATACGGGGGCAGGGGGGCACCCAAAGACACACAAGTTGAATTGTTTTAGCCGTGTGCGGTGCCCCCCTCCACAAAATCACACCTCGGTCATACCGTCGCGGAGCTTAGGCGAAGCCCTGCGCCGGTGAACACATCATATCCGTCACCACGCCGTCGTGCTGACGAAACTCTCCCGTGAAGCTCAACTGGATCAAGAGCTCGTGGGACGTCATCAAGCTGAACGTGTGCTGAACGCGGAGGTGCCGTACGTTCGGTGCTTGATCGGTTGGATCGCGAAGAAGTTCGACAACATCAACCGCGTCACTTGACGCTTCCGCTCCCGGTCTACGAGGGTACGTAGACACACTCTTCCCTCTCGTTGCTATGCATCTGGTAGATAGATCTTGCGTGATCGTAGGAAAATTTTAAAATACTACGTTCCCCAACACTTTGGGGTACCCAGTGGTCATTCCCCCGACAACAGTTTTATGGGGAAGCCATCCGGTCTTGGAGCTTTGTTGTGTTCCCTTCGGAATACCCTTACTCTCACCTCCTCTTTTGAGAAAGGTGTCATGAAGATGTCGTTCTCTCGTACCGTGGCTTGTGGAATATCATCTGGTCAGTTCTCGTCAAGGGTAAAATTCCTTCATCCGACGCCCCAAACGGAGATTTGTAGTAATTGGTTATATACGTTTTGATATCATGCCGATCTTCGATCCGCCTTCATCTTGTTGGAGACTATAAATACGTTTTCTTCCTATGTCGGCCATTGGGAGATGATCTTTCTCCTTTTTACAGATCATGTCGGTTCGTTTCGCCCATCCAAAAAGGTGTTGCCTTGTGGCCCTTATTTTAAAGTTCAATCTCTGAATAGGTGTGCGACTAAGGGCGTGCTTCTCTCAAACATTCTTGATTATGTCTACAAAACCCTTCTAATACAACCAACCCAATCAAACTTGAATCTATGACGGGTAGATGGATTCGTAAATTTAGAATCAGGAATGATGGGCACATCATCCGATAGTGCCTCGATTTGCTCTAAGGCTTATACGCTCACCATTTCGCAAAAAAAAGGCTTATACGCTCACCAGAGGAAATTGTAGCCCCCATTCGGTATCCACGAGTACTCTATCGAGCTTCTCGTGCGTTGGCACAGACCGGTTATTAGGCTAAGTGAATTACCGCCCCGACATACTACATATTTATTCTAGATCACCCATATGGTTGGTTTATCCTCCACTCATGTTTCAAGTTTGAGATGACATGGAGAAATCTATGTTATCTATTAGAAGCAAGATAATACCTTTTTTTTCATTCGCAAAAAAAGGTAATACTTTTTTTGCTTTTCCTCCTCCTTCCTGTAGCAGCCCCATGAAGTGTGTTTCCTCGGCCTAACTTCAGCAGATAGCAGCAACACGATGACAACAACGTTGGGCCATAGTGGCAGTCACCTCCACGAAATACTGTACGGGAGAATACATATGCCTCTGCTGTAACACACGTGCAATTACCCAATTGGTTAACAGATACATCTATCCTTTTTTTTGCGGGTCAGATACATCTATCCTTTGATTAAAAGAAACGTCCCTTGATGAATTGATGTCTCTATGAAAAATATACACCTCTTAGTGAACATATTTCTCTTTTTGAAAAAAGACATTTCAATTACTGAAAAGATGTTCCTTCATGAAAAGACACCCATTGGTGAAATGATGTCTATCGCGGTGGAAATACATGTTAGAAATTGATGAAAAAAATCTCAATACTTGTAGACAAACACATTAGAAAAAATCAGTCCCTAACTTTACAAGAAACCGCGACAACTGAAATTGACATAACCGCAATGGAAAAACAATGTACCAACATTATAATTTCAGTTTGTTTATGCACTTCAACAACATTTTAACTTTGCAAATCTATGCTTAAAAGTATATTTTTATACACAAATATTCCAAATAAACATACTAAAACATTTAATTATACCCGCATCTTTTAAAATATACTGAACACGGGGCAAAATAGGAACCGCCAATTTTGCAAGGGAGGTGCGGCGGCGTACATGAGGGTGGCGGTGTCTGCCCCCTTAGTTTAATGAACGGCGGAGGTATCCACTACATCCCAAGGAAGGGTGGTAAAAAGGGCGAAGATGACAGGCCTGCTGCAGGAGCAAGTCCGGACGTTATGAATGTCTAGCAAGCTCGATCTGATGACTACTCGATAGTTCGGTGTGCCATGCTTTATGGCTTAGAATCGGGACTTCAAAGATGTTTTGAACGTCACGGAGCATATGAGATGTTCCAAGAATTGAAGTTAATATTTCAAGCAAATGCCCGAGTTGAGAGATATGAAGTCTCCAACAAGTTCTATAGCTGCAAGATGGAGGAGAACAGTTCTGTTAGTGAACACATACTCAGAATGTCTGGGTACCACAACCACATGACTCAACTTGGAGTCAAAGTTGATGATGATAGTGTTATTGACAGAGTTCTTCAATCACCGTCATCAAGCTATAAAGTCTTCATGATGAACTATAATATGCAAGGGATGGAGAAGACAATTCTCGAGCTCTTCACTATGCTCAAAGCTGCGGAGGTAGAAATAAAAAAGGAGCATCAAGTGTTGATGTTAAACAAGAGCACTAGTTTGAAGAAAAAGGGCAAGGAAAATAAGGGGAACTTCAAGAAGAATCGCAAGCCAGTTGCTACTTCCGGGAAGAAACCCAAGTCTGGAGCCAAGCCTGAAACTGAGTGCTTCTACTGCAAAGGTACTGGTCACCGGAAGCGAAACTGCCCCAAGTATTTGGCGAATAAGAAGGATGGCAAAGTGAAAAAAGGTATATTTGATATACATATTATTGATGTGTACCTTACTAATGCTCGTAGTAGCACTTGGGTATATGATACTGGTTCGGTTGCTCATATTTGTAACTCGAAATAGGGGCTATGGATTAAACAAAGATTGGCTAAGGACGAGGTGATGATGCACGTGGGAAATGGTTCCAAAGTCGATGTGATCGCCGTCGGCACGCTACCTCTACATCTACCTTCGGGATTAGTTTTAAACCAAAATAATTGTTATTTGGTGCCAGCGTTGAGCATGAACATTATATCCGGATCTTGTTTGTTGCGAGATGGTTATTCATTTAAATCAGAGAATAATGGTTGTTCTATTATATGAGTAATATCTTTTATGGTCATGCAACCTTGATGAGTGGTCTATTTTTGTTGAATCTCGATCGTAGTGATACACACATTCATAATATTGAAGCAAAAAGATGCAAAGTTAATAATGATACTGCAACTTATTTGTGGCACTGCCGTTTAAGCCACATTGGTGTAAATCGCATGAAGAAATTCCATGCTGATGGGCTTTTAGAATCACTTGATTTTGAATCACTTGGTGCTTGCGAACCATGTCTTATGGGCAAGATGACTAAAACTCCGTTCTCCGGAATAGTGGAGCGAGCAACTGACTTGCTGGAAATCATACATACTGATGTATGAGGTTCAATGAGTGTTGAGGCTCGCGGCGGGTATCTTTATTTTCTGACCTTCACATATGATTTGAGCAGATATGGGTATATCTACTTGATGAAACACAAGTCTGAAACATTTGAAAAGTTCAAATAATTTCAGAATGAAGTAGAGAATCAACGTAACAAGAAAATAAAGTTTCTACGATCTGACCGCGGAGGCGAATATTTGAGTTATGAGTTTGGTCTTCATTTGAAACAATGTGGAATAGTTTCACAACTTATGCCACCTGGAACACCACAGCGTAATGGTGTGTCCAAACGTTGTAACCGCACTTTATTACTATGGTGCGATCTATGATGTCGCTTACCGATTTACCACTATCGTTTTGGGGTTATTCTTTAGAGATAGGTGCATTCACGTTATATAGGGCACAATCTAAATCCGTTGAGACGGCACCTTATGAACTGTGGTTTGGCAAGAAACCCAAGTTGTCGTTTCTTAAAGTTTGGGCTGCGATGATTATGTGAAAAAGCTTCAACCTGATAAGCTCGAACCCAAGTCGGAGAAATGTGTCTTCATAGGATACCCAAAGGAAACTGCTGGGTACACCTTCTATCTCAAATCCAAAGGCAAGATATTCGTTGCTAAGAATGGATCCTTTATAGAGAAGGAGTTTCTCTCGAAAGAAGTGAGTGGGGGGAAAGTAGAACTTGATGAGGTAATTGTACCTTCTCCCGAATTGGAAAGTAGTTCATCATAGAAATTAGTTCCAGTGGTTCCTACACCAATTAGTAGGAAGCTAATGATGATGATCATGAAACTTCAGATCAAGTTACTACTGAACCTCGTAGGTCAACCAGAGTATGTTCCGCACTAGAGTGGTATGGTAACCATGTTCTGGAAATCATGGTACTAGACCATAGTAATGCCAAAAATTCAAAAATAATGTCCACAAATCCGTACGCGGTTAGCCTCCTCCTCCTCCTCCTCCAAGAAAGAAAGTCAGGAATTTCCTGCCTCTCACCGGCGCCGGCGTAGGTCTGCCTCGTCTCCGGTGGCCCTAGGGCCATGGAGGTGCGGTGGATCCTACCAAGGGCCGGCGGGAGGGCTCCATTTTTAGTTATTTTTTTCAATCTTGCTAGGGTTTGTGTCCTGCTCAGGAAGGCAAGATGGCGGCGGCTCCCTGAATATGGAACAAAGGTCTCCCCGCCTAACCCCTGCTTCGACGATGTGTCTAGCATCGTTGGTGGGCGTGTGGAGGTGTGTCTTCGGTAGATCTATATTTGGTGGATTTGCTTGGATCTCGTCGTTGTTCGTCTACGTTCGTGTGTCTTCGGTTTGGATCCTTCCGGTCTATTTAATTTTTCATCGGCGACGGTTGCTCTTCTGGGGTGCTGGTCCTATGGGGCCTTAGCACGACGACTTCCCGACTATCTACTACAACAAGTTGTGCCCGACTCCGGCGACGGAGGGGTGATGACGGCGGCGCGCTGATACGTCCATTTTGCATCATGCTTATAAGTTGATATTTATTGCATTATGGGATGTTCTTACATGTTTTGTCACAATACTTATGCCTTTTCTCTCTTATTTTACAAGGTTTACATGAAGAGGGAGAATGCCGGCAGCTGGAATTCTGGCCTGGAAAAGGAGCAAACTCTGTAAACCTATTTTGCACAACTCTAGAAGCCCTAAAACTCAACAGAACATCGTTTCGGAAAATATAAAAAAATATCTGGCGAAAGAAACCCATGAGGGGGGCCACCGGCTGTCCTCGAGGGTGGGGGGCGCGCCCCCCTTCCCAGGGCGCGCCCCCCCTGCCTCGTGGGCCAGCCGACAGGCCCCCGGTGCCCATCTTCTCCTATACGAGGTGTTTTGACCTGGAAAAAATCACAAGGAGGCTTTCGGGACCAAACACCGCCATCTCGTGGCGGAACCGAGGCGGAAACCAATCTAGGGCTTTGGCAGAGCTGTTCTGCCGGGGATACTTCCCTCCGGGAGGGGAAATCGTCACCGCCGTCATCACCAACAACTCTCCCATCTTGGGGAGGGCTATCTTCATCAACATCTTCACCAGCACCATCTCCTCTCAAACCCTAGTTCATCTCTTGTATCCAATCTTTGTACCCAAACCTCAGGTTGGTACTTGTGGGTTGCTAGTAGTGTTGATTACTCCTTGTAGTTGATGCTAGTTGGTTTATTTGGTGGAAGATCATATGTTCAGATCCATTATGCATATTAATACCCCTCTGATCATGAACAATATTATGTCTTGTGAGTAGTTACTTTTGTTCCTGAGGACATGGGAGAAGTCTTGCTATTAGTAGTCATGTGAGTTTGGTCTTCGTTCGATATTTTGATGAGATGTATGTTGTCTCTCCTCTAGTGGTGTCATGTGAACGTCGACTACATGACACTTCACCATTATTTGGGCCTAGAGGAAGGCATTGGGAAGTAATAAGTAGATGATGGGTTGCTAGAGTGACAGAAGCTTAAACCCTAGTTTATGCGTTGCTTCGTAAGGGGCTAATTTGATCCATATGTTTCAGGCTATGGTTAGGTTTACCTTAATACTTCTTTTGTAGTTGCGGATGCTTGCATTAGAGGTTAATCATAAGTGGGAGGCTATTCCAAGTAAGGGCAGCACCCAAGCACCGGTCCACCCACATACCAAATTATCAAAGTACCGAACGCGAATCAGACGATCGTGGTGAAAACTAGCTTGACGATAATTCCGATGTGTCCTCGGGAGCGCTTTACCTTACATAAGAGTTTGTCTAGGCTTGTACTTTGCTACAAAAAGGATTGGGCCACCTTGCTGCACCTTATTTCCGTTTACCTTTTGTCACTTGCTACCAATTACCTTATCACAAAACTATCTGTTACCTATAATTTCAGTGCTTGCAGAAAATACCTTACTGAAAACTGCCTATCATTTCCTTCTGCTCCTCTTTGGGTTTGACACTCTTACTTATCGAAAGGACTACGATAGATCCCCGACACTTGTGGGTCATCAAGACTCTTTTTTGGCATCATTGCCGGGGAGTGAAGCGCCTTTGGTAAGTGGAATTTGGTAAGGAAAAATTATATAGTGTGTTGAAATTTATTGTCACTTGTTACTATGGCTCAAAATCCTTTGAGGGGCTTGTTCAGGGTATCTTCACCCCGATCTGAAGAGCAAAGAGTTTCTCCTCAACCTACTGCACCTATTGAAAATGTTTGCTTTGAGATTCCTTTGGGTATGATAGAGAAATTGCTTGAAAATCCCTTTACAGGAGACGGAACACTGCATCCCGACTTACATCTAATCTATGTGGATGAAGTTTGTGGATTGTTTAAGCTTGCAGGTATGCCCGAGGATGTTATCAAGAAGAAGGTCTTCCCTTTATCTTTGAAGGGATATGCATTGACATGGTTTAGCTATGCGATGATATGGGATCATGGAACTATAATCGTCTGAAGTTGGAATTTCATCAGAAGTTCTACCCTATGCACCAGGTTCATCGTGATCGTAATTATATTTATAATTTCTGGCCTCGCAAAGGAGAAAGCATTGCTCAAGCCTGGGGGAGGCTTAAGTCAATGTTATATTCATGCCCCAATCATGAGCTCTCAAGAGAAATGATCATTCAAAAATTTTATGCTCGGCTTTCTCATAATAATCGCTCCATGCTTGATACTTCTTGCTATTGTTCTTATATGATGAAGACTATTGACCTCAAATGGGATTTATTGGAAAAAATTAAACGCAACTCTAAAGATTGGGATCTCTACGAAGATAAGGAGTCAGGTATGACCCCCCAAGTTTGATTGTGTCGAAGCTTTTATGGATACCGATGTTTTCCGTGAGTTTAGCACTAAATATGGACTTGACTCTGAGATAGTAGCTTCTTTCTGTGAATCCTTTGGTACTCATGTTGATCTCCCCAAGGAGAAGTGGTTTAAATACCACCCCCCTATTGAAGTAAAAGTAGTTGAACCTATTAAAGTTGAAGAACAGACTATCACTTATAACGTTGATCCTGTTATACCTACCTCTTATATTGAGAAACCACCTTTCCCTGTTAGGATAAAGGATCATGCTCAAGCTTCAACTATAGTTCATAAGAGTAATACTAGAAAACCTACACCCATTGAGCAAATTAAAGTTGAGCCTAATGTTGCTGTGGTTAAAGATCTCTTGGTAGAAGATTTAGATGGACATGTTATTTATCTCCAAGAAGAGTCTGCTAGAATAGCCAAACCCAATGCTAGGAATAAACATAAACCGGTTGTAGGCTTGCCTGTCATCTCTGTTAAGATAGGAGATCATTGCTATCATGGTTTATGTGACGTAGGTGCTAGTGCGAGTATTATCCCTATTGATATGTACAACGAAATTATGCATGATATTGCACCTGTTGAGTTAGAAGGGATTGATGTTACTATTAAGCTTGCTAATAGATACACTATTTCACCAGTTGGGATTGTTAGAGATATTGAAGTCTTGTGTGGGAAAGTTAATTACCCTGCTGATTTTCTTGTTCTTAGTTCCCCACAAGATGCATTATGTCCCATTATATTTGGTAGACCCTTCTTGAATACTGTTAATGCCAAGATAGACTGCGTGAAATATATTGTTACTGTTGGATTAGGGGATACGTATCATGATTTTAACTTTGCTAAATTTTGTAGACAACCCCTTGAAAAGGCACTACCCAGTAAAGATGAAATTATTGGTCTTGCTTCTATTTTCGTGCCACCTAATGATCCTTTAGAACAATACTTGCTAGACCATGAAAATGATATGCATATGAATGAGATAAGGGAGATAGATGAAATATTCCTTACACAGGGACCCGTATTGAAAAACAACTTGCCTGTTGGAATCCTAGGGGATCCTCCTCCACCCAAGGGTGTGATAACGTGTTTGAACTTAAACCTTCACCTGATAATCTTAAATATGTTTATCTTGATGAAAATAAGATATATCCTGTTATTATTAGTGCTAACCTTTCAGAGCAGGAAGATGAAAAATTATTGAAAACTCTGAAGAAGCATCGTGCTGCTATTGGATATACTCTGGATGATCTTAAGGGCATTAGTCCCACTATATGCCAACACAAGATAAAATTGGAAGAAAATGCTAAACCAGTTATTGATCATCAGCTACGGTTAAATCCTAAGATGAAAGAAGTGGTAAGGAAGGAAATACTAAAGCTTCTAGAGGCAGGTATTATCTATCCAGTTGCTGATAGCCAGTGGGTAAGTCCTATCCATTGCGTTCCTAAGAAAGGAGGTATGACTGTCGTCCCTAATGACAAAGATGAATTGATTCCGCAAAGGATAGTTACAACTTATAGGATGGTAATTGATTTCCGTAAGTTAAATAAAGCTACTAAGAAAGATCATTATCCCTTGCCATTTATTGATCAAATGCTAGAAAGGTTATCCAAACATACTCATTTCTGCTTTCTAGATGGTTATTCTGGTGTCTCTCAAATACCTGTGTCAAAAGGGGATCAAGAAAAGACCACTTTTACTTGTCCTTTCGGTACCTTTGCTTATAGACGTATGCCTTTTGGTTTATGTAATACACCTGCTACCTTTCAAAGATGCATGATGGCTATATTCTATGATTTCTGTGAAAAGATTGTTGAGGTTTTCATGGATGATTTTTCCGTTTATGGAACTTCTTTTGATGATTGCTTAAGCAACCTTGATCGAGTTTTGCAGAGATGTGAAGACACTAATCTTGTCTTGAATTGGGAGAAGTGCCACTTTATGGTTAATGAAGGCATTGTCTTGGGACATAAAATTTCTGAAAGGGGTATTGAAGTTGACAAAGCTAAAGTTGATGCTATTGAAAAGATGCCATGACCTAAGGACATCAAAGGTATACGAAGTTTCCTTGGTCATGCCGGGTTTTATAGGAGGTTCATTAAGGACTTTTCCAAAATCTCCAGGCCTCTGACTAATCTCTTACAAAAAGATATTCCTTTTTTTTGATGATGATTGTCTAGAAGCATTTGAAATACTTAAGAAAGCATTGATCTCTGCACCTATTGTCCAGCCTCCTGACTGAAATTTACCCTTTGAGATTATGTGCGATGCTAGTGATTATGCTGTAGGAGCTATTTTAGGGCAAAGAGTTGATAAGAAATTGAATGTCATCCAATATGCCAGTAAAACTCTAGATAGTGCCCAGAGAAATTATGCTACTACTCAGAAAGAATTTTTAGCAGTTGTATTTGCTTGTGATAAGTTTAGACCCTATATTGTTGATTCTAAAGTAACTATTCACACTGATCATGCTGCTATCAAATACCTTATGGAAAAGAAAGATGCTAAACCTAGACTTATTAGATGGGTTCTCTTGCTACAAGAATTTGATTTGCATATTATTGACAGAAAGGGAGCTGAGAACCCCGTAGCAGCTAACTTGTCTAGGTTAGAGAATATACTTGATGACTGCTAGGCTTCTCGCCCCTCGTTGGTTACCCCAAGTGGAAGGTGTGAGATGTAGTGTTGCGGAAGTTTTTCCCTTGGCAAAGATACCAAGGATCGGATCCCCAGAGACTCCTAGGTTCAACAAGAAGGTGTCAACTGCTACGGCGCCAGATATTAGCAATCAACATGGACCTGCACACAGATACAAATAACTTTGCTCCCAATGAGTACAGAGAGGTTGTCAATCCCTCCGGCCTTGTAGTTCACAAAGGATTAAACGCAAGTGATAGTAGTGATAGATATAATTGCAATAGTAAATAATAGCGAAAAGTAAATAGTGGATGTGATCAATGATGGTAATATGGACCGGAGTCTCATGATGTTCACTAGTGATGTCTCTCTCCCAAAAGACGATAAAACAGCTATGTGAGGTAAACGAATTACAGCTGGGCAATTGACAGGACCATGTGCGCAAACCAATGCTGATTACATTGCAAGAAAGGTTGAGGTTCAAAGCATGGACGGTATGCCAAAGTAAGTAGACCGAAATCCATCAATATCTACTACTAATCATCCACCTTGAGATATCTATCCAGAACATCTCGCTGGTATTAAGTTGCGAGTCCCACCCATAGTGTAAACTCAATGCAACAGACAACTGCATTAAAAGAACTTTGCGTAAAGTAAACAATCCTTGCACCCGCGGGTACAAGCACCGTTGTTTTCCCCCTTGTTGCAACATCACATCCCCTAGACTCATGTTTCTGTCACTCAAACTAGTCATCGAGGGGCATGAACCCACAATCAAGCATAACGTTCCCTCTTAGAGTCACTACCTATTACTTGGCCAAAGCAATAAATAACAACGGAGAACATGCAAGAATTACTTACGAAATAAATATAAAAGAGGTAGATCAAATATATTACTCAAGCACAATCTGAACATAATCTCATAATCCATCGGATCCCAGCAAACTCATCATAGCAACAGCATAAGGATTACATATGTGCCTCGATCATGTAGGGCAGCTCACGAGGGCTAATTAGTGAAGCACAAGAACGGGAGGAGAACATCACATAGCTACTGGTCATGGACTCATGGTCCAAGGGAGACTACTCACAACTCATCCGGGAGGCGTCCATGGTGGTGGAGAGGCTCCCGGTGGTGATCCTCCCCTCCGGCAGGGTGCCGGGAAGAGTTCTCCTGGTGCTCCCGATCTTGGAAGCGGCAGCGGCGGCGGAACAGAGATGAGATCGCGAAAAGAGTTCCCCCCTCGAGGGTTACGGGAGACGCTTTAAATATATGCCAAAGGGGGGCATCGGAGGAGCCTCGGGGGGCCCAGGCGCCCCCCGGCGCGGCCCAGGGGGGGGGGGCGCCGCCAGGGCGCCTGGAGCCCTGGTGCCCCCCCCCCGGCTGTCCTTCGGGCGCACGGTAGTTTCTGGAACGCTGATTTTTTATATAATTTTTCTGTATTTTTCCTGGCAGTTCTCGTAATGTGAAAACCTGAAATACAAAAACAGCCGAAAACAGAAACTGGCACTGGGGTGCACTGAGTTAATAGGTTAGTCCAAATATGATCAAAAGTGTATGGAAGTGTATAAATATCATAGCAATATCACCCAAAAGAGGCATGGAGCAAGCAGAAATTATAGATACGTTTTGGACGTATCAACATCCCCATGCTTAATTCCTGCTCGTCCTCGAGTAGGTAAATGATAACAAGAATAATTTCTGTGGTGACATGCTATTAACCATATAGGACTTTTTCATAGTCATATGACAAAAGCTTACTGAGACAATGAATCTATAGTAATTAAGTTGCCTCATGAGAAAATCACAAAGGACTGAAAGTTTTACAATATGATACTGAAACATCAAATAGATTTGCAATGAACATGATGTGCAAATATGATAAAGTGATATCTAGCTTGCCCCCTTTAGTGAAGCAAAACATAAATGCAGGGGCACCTCCAAGGTTTAAGTGATGACTAGATACAATGATTTCAGAATAAACGATATCACAATCATGCAAAAGACAATGCTACTTTGGGACAATGCACATTACACTCAGAATGACAATCATGCTCTTAGTAGTTGGTGCTTTTAAAAGAAGGTGGAGACTCTCGAACCGTGGATTTTGTTGGCAAGGTTGACAACCCGTAGTCGGAAACAAAGACAAAACATGTACCAGAGCTCTTGGCTTTAAAACAGAGGTAATAATTTATTTTAGATCATGCATGTTTCATCAACGAATGCTAGCAGACAACTCAATCACTTTTCGAGATGGACAAGTTTCGAGGAACGGCTCCCGAATGAGGACGATCACATCCTCTTAATCTCCTTTGTTTATCACGCCAAAGTTTTCTGATTTCTCATGAACAAAGCGTGAAGGAGGGTTTGTTTGTTATATTATCTTTTTGAGTCGGGCGCACTCAATGCCAGTTCCTTCTCGTATTATGGGCTTGCACATTATACATGCAATCCCGGGGTGAAGCTTGTCGAACTTAAAAAGGTCATGAATTAACCACTACTTCCTCATGAACTTACAACAGAGGCACAAAATAAGAATGCTTTTTATTTGAATAATTTCGAGATGGCACATGCAAGTCTTCGTTAGGAATGGCAGGTAAATACCATGTAGGAAGGTATGGTGGGCTCATATGGCATAACTGGATTAAAGGATGTGGATGCACAAGCAGTCAGTCCGCTTAGTACAGGCGATGGTTAGCAAAAGACTGGGAGCGACCAACTAAGAGAGCAATGACGGTCATAATCATGCAGAGCGACAAAGCAACATTGAATCAGGCATGATAGTTATATCGCTACTCGGAAACAAAAGATCATCAAGGCTTGACAGACTTTCTTTACAGTCTTAAATATGCATGAGCATACGCCAAGTCAATCAAAATAAATTCTCGAAGGAAGATATTACTAAACCATACCACATCATAGGAAAACAAATCATGTTGGTATTCCAATAACACATTGGGAACCCCCCAGTTATTTGAGACTAACCATAAGAAAACATGAACTACTAAGCGCCATCATGCACGTAGCATCTTTATCATAGACATATCAACCAATGCAACGGAAGCAAACTCTCTTAATAAGGTGAGCATGGTAATTAAAGAGAGTTCAAGCAACCAACTAAACAAAAGCTCTTTGAAAAGATAAGCATGAAAGCTAAGGGCTGAACATGATAGTAGCTATTAAAAGACAAAGAACACACACAGTAAGGATAGACATGAAAATTCTATGTTATGTTCTAGGTAGAAGTGGAGCATGTTTCTCTCCCACATAAAGAAAGCTGAGTTCCAACTCGTTATGAAAAACTAAAGAAAACTAAAAGCAAGACGCTCCAAGCATAGCACATAACACATGAAGTGATTAAAATATAGTGGAACGAAAGACGAACTGATAATGTTGATGGAGAAGGAGATGCACGGGGGCATCCCCAAGCTTAGACGCTTGAGTCTCCTTGAATATTTCTTGGGGGTGCATGGGGGCATCCCCAAGCTTGAGCGCTTGACACTCCTGAATCTTTTTATCATCTTCCCTCGCACACTTGAAAACTCCCTTCATACATAACTCATCATAATCTGATTAGCGAGGTTAGTACCCATAATAAAATAATTATACCTTGCTGGAAATAAAGATATTCTTTAAGGTCTATTGTTTCTCAAGATTGCCAAAAGGTTTTTGCAAAGAAAAAGCAAGCTCTTGGTTTGCAAAATGAAGGAAAAGCAAAACAGGACAGAATCTGTGAAAAACAGAACATCAGGTAGTAATTGATTTGTTCGGGGAACTTCTGCAACTCTAATAAAAAAACTCAGAACATACGAACGAAACAAAATTATATAGAGCACACTGTCGAAAAAATTCAGACCAAAAAGATGATCTGGTGATTTTATACGAATTTTTCTATCCAAGGACAGAATCTGTTTCCTGGACAACACCTCACAACTTTTGAACTTTCTAGCAATCAGAGGCTACACTTGGCACAAAATTGAAAAGTAAAGATATAATGATGATTCTACAGTAGTAACAACATCAAGACACAACAAAAGCAAAATAAATTTATTCATGTGGGCTGCCTCCCAAAAGCGCTTTCTTTTATGCCTTTAAGCTAGGCATAATGCATATAGATCAAGTTTTATCAAGAGTAAAAGAATAGCTAGCCCGTACAACGGACTCAAAAGGTAACTCGATCTTCTTTCGAGGGAAGTGTTCCATCCCTTTCTTGAGAGGAAACTGAAATTTTATATTCCCCTCTTTCATGTCAATGATAGCACCAACGGTGCGTAAAAAGGGACGTCCCAAAATAATTGGACAAGAAGGATCACATTCAATATCCATAATAGTAAAATCAACGGGAACATAATTATCATTGACAACGATAAGAACATCGTTGATCCTCCCCAAAGGTTTCTTTATGGAAGAATCAACGAGACGAACACCAAAAGAACAAGAATCATAAGGTTTCAATTTAAGCATATCATATATTCTTTTGGGCATAACAGAGGTACTAGCTCCAACATCACATAATGCATAGCAAGAGAAGTCATTCAATTTAATTTTTATCATAGGATCCCAACCATCTTCTAGCTTTCTAGGTATGGAGGCTTCTACTCTAAGTTTCTCCTCCCTAGCTTTGATGAGAGCATTAGTGATATGCTCTGTGAAGGCAAGGTTAAGCGTGCTAGTGCGGGGGTCCCTAGACATCTTGTGAAGGAAATCAATAACTTCGGTAAGAGTGCAATTATCAAAATCAAGGTCACTAGCATCAAGTAAAATGGTAGTGGTGTCCTTTAGGTTCACATGTTTGGTAGTTTCTATAGTCATAGCATCACCATAAATAGGTCCAATGGGACCAGGAGTACATTGGGTGCTAAGAGTTTGGATATCCTCAACAACTTGGATAGTAGCAACAGTGTGGTGGGTAGAAGGCTCTTAATTCTATCCTCTTCCTCTCTCTAGCCCATCTTTCCTTAAGTTTAGCCATCATCCTAATATTTTCATTAATTTGCACTTGAGTAGCATTAATAGGAGTGACCTTCCTCTCCTCAAGAGGAGAAGTTTTAATTTTAAGCAATTCTATCTCATTGGCTAAATGGTCTACCTTCAAAGAGAGATAATCTAGTTTATGTAGTTTTTCTTCTACACTCTTATTAAAGGCTTTTTGGGTAGTGATGAAATCTTTAAGCATAATCTCTAGTTCAATATTGGAGTTCTTGGTACTAGGATAAGCACTGTTGTTCCCATAAGAATTAGAGGGGAACGGTCTAGGATTGCTACCAAAATTACTCCTATAAGCATTGTTGTTAAAATTGTTTCTAGAGATAAAGTTCACATCTACTTGTTCTTGAGCAATCAAAGAATTTAAAGGAACATCACGAGGATCAACAGAGGATTGCTTCGAAAGTAGAGACATGATCAAGTCAACTTTTTCATTAAGGGAGGAAATTTCGTCGACAGAGTTTACCTTCCTACCTGTTGGAGCGCGTTCGGTGTGCCATTGGGAATAGTTGGTCATCATCTCATCGAGAAGCTTCGTGGCAGCACCAAGTGTAGTTGACATAAAGGTTCCTCCCGCGGCCGAATCTAACAAGTTCCGCGAGGTAAAGTTCAAGCCTGCATAAAAAGTTTGGATAACCATCCAAGTAGTCAAACCATGAGTAGGGCAGTTCTTGATAAGAGATTTCATACGTTCCCAAGCTTGGGCAACGTGTTCATTATCCAATTGTTTAAAATTCATTATGTTACTTCTCAGTTGGATAATTTTAGCAAGTGGATAGTATTTTCCAATAAAAGCATCTTTGCACTTGTCCCATGAATCTATGCTATTTCTAGGCAAACACTGAAACCAAATTTTAGCTCCTCCTCTCAAGGAGAAAGGAAAAAGCTTAAGCTTAACAATATTACCATCTATTTCTTTGTACTTTTGCATATCACAAAGTTCAACAAAGTTGTGCAAGTGTAAAGCAGCATCATCTCCAGCACCGGAGAATTGATCTTTCATAACTAGATTCAGTAAAGCAGGTTTAATTTCATATGAAGGTGCTGAAGTGGCAGGTGTAGTGATAGGTGTGCTGATAAAGTCATCGTTGTTGTGACTAGTGAAGTCACACAACTTGGTGTTCTCGGTGGAACCCATAGTAGCAAGCAAGCAAGATAACTATTTTTGTGATTTTCGATAAAAGATACTAAAGCAAAAACTGAAAGGTAAACTAACAAGACTAAAAGCAAAGGTAAAAGATAGCATGCAACTCCCCTATCTTGAAGAGTGGAGTCCCCGGCAACGGCGCCAGAAAAACTCTTGCTAGGCTTCTCGCCCCTCGTTGGTTACCCCAAGTGGAAGGTGTGAGATGTAGTGTTGCGGAAGTTTTTCCCTTGGCAAAGATACCAAGGATCGAATCCCCAGAGACTCCTAGGTTCAACAAGAAGGTGTCAACTGCTACAGCGCCAGATATTAGCAATCAACGTGGACCTGCACACAGATACAAATAACTTTGCTCCCAACGAGTACAGAGAGGTTGTCAATCCCTCCGGCCTTGTAGTTCACAAAGGATTAAACGCAAGTGATAGTAGTGATAGATATAATTGCAATAGTAAATAATAGCGAAAAGTAAATAGCGGATGTGATGAATGATGGTAATATGGACCGGAGTCTCATGATGTTCACTAGTGATGTCTCTCTCCCAAAAGACGATAAAACAGCTATGTGAGGTAAACGAATTACAGCTGGGCAATTGACAGGACCATGTGCGCAAACCAATGCTGATTACATTGCAAGAAAGGTTGAGGTTCAAAGCATGGGCGGTACGCCAAAGTAAGTAGACTGAAATCCATCAATATCTACTACTAATCATCCACCTTGAGATATCTATCCAGAACATCTCGCTGGTATTAAGTTGCGAGTCCCACCCATAGTGTAAACTCAATGCAACAGACAATTGCATTAAAAGAACTTTGCGTAAAGTAAACAATCCTTGCACCCGCGGGCACAAGCACCGTTGTTTTCCCCCTTGTAGAAACAGCACATCCCCTAGACTCATGTTTCTGTCACTCAAATTAGTCATCGAGGGGCATGAACCCACAATCAAGCATAACGTTCCCTCTTGGAGTCACTACCTATTACTTGACCAAAGCAATAAATAACAACGGAGAACATGCACGAATTACTTACGAACATAAATATAAAAGAGGTAGATCAAATATATTACTCAAGCACAATCTGAACATAATCTCATAATCCATCGGATCCCAGCAAACTCATCATAGCAACAGCATAAGGATTACATATGTGCCTCGATCATGTAGGGCAGCTCACGAGGGCTAATTAGTGAAGCACAAGAACGGGAGGAGAACATCACACAGCTACTGGTCATGGACTCATGGTCCAAGGGAGACTACTCACAACTCATCCGGGAGGCGTCCATGGTGGTGGAGAGGCTCCCGGTGGTGATCCTCCCCTCCGGCAGGGTGCCGGGTGATACGTCCAAAACGTATCTATAATTTCTGCTTGCTCCATGCCTTTTTTTGTGATATTGCTATGATATTTATGCACTTCCATACACTTTTGATCATATTTGGACTAACCTACTAATGGTTGCAAAAGTGCACAATGTTCTTGTTTTACACTTTATTGTGTAGGAATTACTTGGAAATTGACAAAAGCGCAAAAGGAGTCGTATTGGAGTAGGACTCTGACTTTCTTGAAATCTGTCTGAGAACGTTTCTTAAAGATGGTCACGTTCCGGCCCGAAGACGACGTCAAACGGAAAAAGTCTAGTTGCGAAAGTTGTGGGGAATTTCGAGGCGATGCTTCTGGATATAAAATTCGTCCAAGTCGGAGTCCGGACAACCGAGTAAAGCCCGTTTTACTGAGGCCCAAAATCTGATGACGGGAATCCGAGAGTCTATATAAAGAGAGGAAATATAGGTCACCAAGGGCCACGAATTTTCCTCCTCCCAAGCCGCCGTCTTGGAGGGGAGGACCAGAACCATTGCAGCACCATCCACAAGGAAGAAGGGGGGCCAAGGAGCCGCTGCCCCTAGGGCCGCCGCCGCCCCCAAGGGCCGCCGCCGTCTCCTCCTCGCCGCCGCCGCCTTCGTGGCCGCCGCCTCCTCGCGGGGCTGCACCTCTCCATCAACACCACTATCAAGATCCTCCTCACCATGTCCATGCGTGAATAGTCTTCTCCGGGGCCGAGGGCTCGTACGTGTAGCTATGTGGTTATCTCTCTCTCCCATGATGTGATCTTCGTTGTGATCATAGGCTATGTTAATCTTGGATGATCCCATGATATTTCCCCTTCCTCTATGTATTGGATTGATGTACTCACTTTTCTTTATCTAGTATAATCCCCGAGACCAAGGTGACAGCGGTCTATTGGACATGGATTAGAAAAATATTTTCATGAGTGATTTCCTCTCTTGTGTGTTGATTGAAGATTGAGAGTCTCTTGGTGCTTGTCTTTGACTATCCTTTAGATATGTTGTGGTGATTGTGGGACTCTCTTTGGATGGCCACGGTGACATTGGGAAATCCTTAGATTGAGAACTATGAACTTTGAGGTGTGCTTTTGTAGCCCTACATAATTCTCGTCCTCTCTTGACCACGAAGGAATGACCTCCGGGTGCGTCTCCCTTGCATGTTTTATGGGAAATATCATGTGATTCGATTATGTTAATGTTGTTGCACTACAACAGGAACCCCCCTTTAGCAACGCATAAATGTGTTGCCCTAGGTCCATATAATCGTTGCTAAGCTCTACACCAACGGATTTCTATGCGTTGCCGTTGGTGGCGTTGCAAGGGTCTACAACAACATATATAGTTGCATTGGTAATCGACGTGAATAAGCGTTGGAAGAAAGCAACGGATATAGTGACAGTCCTGCAACACTTCATATGCGTTGGTGGCTGCAATGCACAAATGGAGAGACGTTCCTACATAACTTGAACCATTAGTATTTATATATTCCTAACAATTACTAGGTCAATGCTGAGAGTGCACGGAGCAGCAATCCAGTAACCAGAAAGATTTCATATATTAAATCAACTCTGTTGCATTACATTGAACACAATCCAAATAGTATGTACATGATTTCTATACATCGATCATGAAAATTACATTCTGAAATATTAATGTAAAAACTATGGGATAGTAGACCCATTCTCCGCCTTGCAATCAACACTTTAGCCATGCATCATCCATTTATCTCAACAATCTACAACAACAACAACAAAAATAGACAAGAGGAATATATCATTAGAGAAGGAAACAAGTCGGGACATTCAGCATTAAATTTAAAAGATAAGCAACATACAAAGGTTGAAGGCCATATGATAGCAAATCCAGCAGCATGACCAATACTTGTAATGTTTTTGAGTGGTCGTATCAACTAATCAAAATTTTCTAATGCAACATCAACACACATTACCCACGATCATATGTGTAATCTATCTTGCATAGTAGTTCATTTACAAAGTTAACAACCTCAATTACATAAACCGTTGCCAACAACCAAGCTTGAAAAATCATGGGTGAAATCTAACTTGTATTGTAGTTTGCGCAATGTTTTTATAATTTCCTTTAACTTACAACTTGTAAGTAACAAGAAATGTATTTATCATTTGTAGTTATAAGAATGCTAAAATCCCTTTCTTTTCTTAGCATGTTAGTGGGACAACTCAATATAGGAACCCATCCATTTATGGTAGTTGGAAACGTCCACCAGAGGACATATATGTTTTCAATTGTATATTTTTTTCCTGAACTTTCCTTTGTACAAGGTGTCATGGATTTGTTTTTTTAGGTTTTTTGCGAAGTAGCAACATACTATGTCTAAGTTCAACAAGGAAATACACCAATGAAGGTGAAGTAGTAGAGCATGATGTTTGCTTGACATCTAGTCTCTTGCAAACTGCAAAGTGCAAATACATGCAAGTTTAAAATTGCTAAGTCAGAATAACTTCACCAATGTTTTGTACTATCTTTTGCACGGTTTATTTGTTTTTGCTGGTTCAGTTGAATCAAGCATATGATGCAAAACTATGAATTACATATCAGCATTTATTTTCTTGAATGACTTATGTGCATGATTATGCTAGATGGATATACTTAATTTGACTTCAGTCGAGTCAACTACAAATCATGCACTACAATTCATGCGGGAACAATAGTACTGTCGTTGTCGTGTTTCCTATTCAGCAAACTAGTGGAAAATATGCCAATGTACAGGGAGAGAGCAGCTTACTTATGCGGGGGCTCATCTTTCGTGTAGCTTTAGGTGGGGCGACGATTGGCAGACGATTAATACAGGCAAGTACAAAGAATTCTGGAAATCAGATGTGGCTGAAGTTGAATTAAGATAACTGCATGAAACAAGTTTAGATTTTAGATGTCAAGAATATGTTTCATATTTCATGCAAGATTCAACTAAACAATCTACTGATTCAGCAATGATTTACCTTCTGTAATATATGAATGCAAGAACCGTTCCCAGCCTAAGATTTTGGATAACACTCCAAAGGGTGGTGTACATAATTGTACAGAAAACGAAGAATGATAATTTCTTACATTCTAGATTATGGTGTATTGATGTACCTATTAAGCAAAATAAGAACTCACCCACAAGTTGGCTGAAGCAAGGTCAATTTCGCAACCTGCAAGGGAAGATGAAATTAAGGACTATACTTATGATAAAGAGGAATACCTCGACGGATAGATGCATATAAGACATATTCCTAGAGTATTACACAATGTATGAAAAGCAAATCAGTAAGGATTCATCCACGCACCTAGAAGTAAGAAAATTGAATGCTAATGCATCATAAGAAAGAACTATTGAGAAAAAGAGGACGAGACGTTCTTCCTGAATTAACACATACAGACAAGTGGTCAATTACTGAATGATACATACAAATAGATCAGCCCAATTAGAAACAACTTATGTGCAGAATTATATTGCACAGTAAAAGACGCAAGCCCAAAACTGAATAACTAGAAAGGTGAAGTGGATTAGGCCTCCAGCATGGTCAATAAGATAATAACCGTTATGAGTTGTTATGCAGCCGTGCTCCGGCAAGATGATCTACGACGCCGCGACGACAAATAGTAGCCAGCTGAATTTCAGTGCACAGATGAAACATGCTGACATGCAGTGGATCAGGCGAATGATTAAGGTAGTGAAGATTAAGGTTGCAATGGCCGGTAAATATACACGATGGCCATGCCACACAAAAGCTCCTGAGAGGGTAGGAATAGAGGACATGGGTGCCTTACTGATTCATCGGCGGAGTCCGCTGGAGTCGGGGTTGCCGAGGCCGAGCACCGTCGAGCTCGAGCAGATGGCAGCGCGTGCGGAGATGCGTGGAAGTGGGCCTAGGAGATGAAGTAGCCACACCGGCGACCCATGCTTGTTGCTGGCTCGCAGAGGACGTCGCTACTTCGGAGGATGAGCAGCCGAGCCGGCAGCAGCGCATGCCGAGATTCCAACTAGAGGAGGCACGACAACCGTGCCAGCGACCATGGCGACAACGGTTGCTGCAGGGGCACGTACATAGGCGTGGAGGGCACTGAAGAGGATCCGGACCAGTGAGAGAAGATATGGAAGAGCGCTGGATCTCGCTGGACATGTAAATGGCGGCGGCAGCATCGTGGACTCGTGGTAAAGGGGATCTGGTGCGAGAGAGAATCAAGGGAAGAGAGAGAGAGAGAGAGAGAGAGACGGTGTACAGATTTGTTTTGGTTTCTGCGTGATATTTAGATGGACGAGGAGGTATGGGTGGTGGAGGTGAGATACGGGGAGGTTTGCTCCTTTTTTCAAGGAACATGGAGTTTTCAGGTGCGGGAGGTGAGGCTTGGTCCACGAAAAAAGGGAGGTGGGGTTTGTTGAACAAACAACGGATGCTATTATATCGTTGGTAGGCATGCGTTGGTATAGGTGGGTTTTTGTTGTAGTGTTGGGAGTTGCCACTAGTGAAAGTATGAACCCTAGGCCTTGTTTCCATCATTGCAATACCATTTGTGCTCACGTTTACCACTTGTTTGCTTGCTGCACTTTTTATTACAGATTTATATTACTTTGTTTTGCCATCCATATCACTTGCCATTTAACATCTCTTCGCCGAACTAGTGCACCTATACATCTAACAAGTGTATTAGGTGTGTTGGGGACACAAGAGACTTCTTGTATCTTAGTTGCAGGGTTGCTTGAGAGAGACCATCTTCAACCTCTACTTCCCTGAGTTCGATAAACCTTAGGTCATCCACTTGAGGGAAATTGCTGCTGTCCTAGAAACCTCTGCGCTTGGAGGCCCAACATAGTCTACAAGAGTAGAAGCGTGTGTAGACATCAAGCTATTTCTGGCGCCGTTGCCGGGGAGGTGAGTGCTTGAAGGTATATCTTTAGATCTTGCAATTAAATCTTTTTGTTTCTTGTTTTTATTTCACTAGTTATGTTTATGGAAAACCTTACTATTGGATCGTTGTTTGCGGGAAGACGCGCCACACCTGTGGTGGTTGCTCCTCCCCCTACTGAAATTGTGCCCTATAAAATACCAGCTGGTATTATCAATTATGTTTTGGCTAATCGTTATGCAGGAGACAGACATCCCGGTGAACACTTGCTATATCTATCACAATTATGTTCATTATTTAAGCTTGCAGGTGTATCAAGGGAGTTTGTCATGAGGAAATTGTTTGCCGTATCACTTATAGATAAATCTTCAGATTGGTATAAGCTTCTCGATAACTCGCACTTGCTTGATTGGCAAGAGCTTATGTCTCTCTTTTACTCCAAGTTTTATCCTCTTCATGAAGTCCATAAGAATAGGAATTATGTTTATAATTTCTATCCTCATAACGGAGAGAGCATAGCTCAAGCTTGGGGGAGACTGAAAACGTTAATGCTAAAATGTCCTAACCATGGGCTCCCCAAAGATATGATTATTACTAATTTCTATGCGAGGCTTTCTCGACAGGATAAAGATTTGCTCGACGCTTCCTCTATGGGTTCTTTCACAAACAAAAAGATTGATGCTAAATGGGAACTCCTTGAAAGAATTCAACGCAACACTGAAGATTGGGAGATCGACAAAGGTAAAGAGTCAGGTATAATTTATGAGTATGATTGCATTAAGTCCTTTGTTGAAACTATAAGTTTTAATAAGTTTAGTGCTAAGTTTGGGCTTGATTCTCAACTCCTTGTTGATTTCCTCAAATCTTTTGCTTCACATCTTAATATGCCTAAGGAGGATTGGATCAAGTATCATAAACCTTTTAAAGAGACTTGCAAAGAAAATGAAATTGTTCATGATGATTGCAACATGCATGATCCAATTCCTAAAAATAAAGTTTTATATAAGCATGTTAATTTTTGTGGAGTGGATAGACCTTGTGAAAGGCCTATGATTGAAGAAAAGAAGTATTGTAAGCAACATAAGCATGAAAGAACAATCACTTGGGTCAGAGATTTAAATGAAATTGCTAGAGAATTGTGTGACCTTTATCCTTTTACTTGTGAACTTTGCCGTATAGAGGGTCACTTTAATTTTCAATGCATGAACTTTCAAAACATAACTGTTAACCGGTTGTGTGATAACATGATCACCTCTGATCTTTATGATGAGCTTATGTTATTTTTGATGTGTGAAGAGTTATCTCAAAAGACTTCTTGGCTGGATGATAATGCCATAGGAATAAAAAACACTTTGCAAAATTGCCATCTCTATTGTGTTGTTAATTGCCATGAAAATGATTACATAAGTAAGATTAGAAAGGAGGGAACTTTACCAAAGTATAAAAATGTCTCTTATATTTCTGCTAATAAAAAGGAGAGTTTCTCCCAAGTTTCCCCTATTGTTTCTAATGATAAACCAGGATATGTGGAGAAGCTTCGTCTCCAACCACTCCCTCCTAAGGTGAAGAAGAAGAAAAAGAAGAGGAGGAGGAAGAGGAGCAAGAAGGAAGAAGAATGGGTATCAACCTAGCCTGAGCATATTCCTCCCATCAACTTTTATCCTAACGGTTGTAAGTTTAAAGAAGAAGGTGAAGTTTATTGCCTTAATTATCATCTTGATGATACGTCCGTAGGTACTATTGAAGATGATTTTGATTATGATATGCATGTTACTTATTGTGGTTGGGAAAATGATGATAATGCTACTTATGATCTTGAAAATCTTTTTGTTACCAACTCTGAAAGTGATGATATGGGAAGCTCTAAGCTTGGGGATGATAGGATTGCAAATCCTTTACCCACTAGTGATGTGACAATTGATAATTCTTTTGCTAGTAAGAATAAAGACAACATGATTACAAATATAGTTGCTAGCAATGATAATGCTCTTCTCTACTATGATGACGTTATAACTCCAATCTATAGTGTTCAAGTTGTTTATGATAGTCCTACTCCCACTATTACCAATGAGAAAGATTATGCTTATGTGGAGAGTAAGAGTACCTTTTTGCATGTGGATCATGGTAACAATGCTTTACGTGATGCTTATATTGTTGAGTTCATCCATGATGCCACTGAAATTTATAATGAGAGAGGGAGACTTGGTTCTAAATATCTTAATAATAAGAAGTTTCCTCTCTTTATGGTGAATATTTTGAAGTTATGCTTGTTTTGCCTACCTATGCTAGTTGCTTTGTGCTTCAATGAATTATTCTATTGCAATATTCCTATGCATAGGAAGCATGTTAGGCTTAAATGTGTTTGGTATTTGCTTCTTGATGCTCTCTTTTGTTCTTCAGCTCTTATTCCTACGAGAGCATCATTAAAGTCTTAAGCCTATCTTTATGGCTATAAAGAAAGAGCTCTAGGGAGACAACCCTTGTTATGTTTACTTTCAGTTTTAGTGGTCTTAATGTTTGTTACTACTGTAGCAACATCATTGTATCTTTATTTTTCAGCTTTGTGCCAAGTTTAGCCTCTGATTGCAAGAAAGTTCAAAAGTTGTGACGTGCTGTCCAGGAAACAGATTCTGTCCTTGGATAGAAAAATTCGTATAAAATCACCATATCATCTTTTTGGTCTGAATTTTTTCGACAGCGTGCTCTATATAATTGTCTTTCGCGCATCTGTTTTGAGTTTTTTGATTAGAGTTGCAGAAGTGCCCCGGAAAAATCATTTACTACCTGCTGTTCTGTTTTTCACAGATTCTGTCCTGTTTTGCCTTTCCTTCATTTTGCAAACCTAGAGCTTGCTTTTTCTTTGCAAAAACCTTTTGGCAATCTTGAGAAACAGTAGAACTTCAAGAATATCTTTATTTCCAGCAAGGAACAATTATTTTATTATGGGTACTAACCTCGCTAATCAGATTATGATGAGTTATGTATGAAGGGAGTTTTCAAGTGTGCGAGGGAAGATGATAAAAAGATTCAGGAGTGTCAAACGCTCAAGCTTGGGGATGCCCCCATGCACCCCCAAGAAATATTCAAGGAGACTCAAGCGTCTAAGCTTGGGGATGCCCCCGTGCATCCCCTTCTCCATCAACATTATCAGTTCGTCCTTCGTTCCACTATATTTTAATCACTTCATGTGTTATGTGCTATGCTTGGAGCGTCTTGTTTTAGTTTTCCTTTTAGTTTTCTTTAGCTTTTCATAACGAGTTGGAACTCAGCTTTCTTTATGTGGGAGAGAAACACGCTCCACTTCAACCTAGAACATAACATAGAATTTTCATGTCTATCCTTGATGTGTGTGTTCTTTGTCTTTCAATAGCTACTATCATGTTCAGCTCTTAGTTTTCATGCTTATCTTTTTAAAGAGCTTTTGTTTAGTTGGTCGCTGGAACTCTCTTTAGTATCATGCTTATCTTGTTAAGAGAGATGGCTTCTGTTGCACTGGTCGATATGTCTATGATAAAATGCTATGTGCATAATGATGCTTAGTAGTTCATGTTTTCTTATGGTTAGTCTCAAATAGCTGGGGGGTTCTGAATGTGTTATTGAGGTACCAACATGATTTGTTTGCCTATGATGTGGTATGGTTCAGTAATATCTTCCTTCAAGAATTTATTTTGATTGACCTGGCGTATGCTCACGCATATTTAAGACTGTAAAGAAAGTCTATCAAGCCTTGATGATCTTTAGTTTCTGAGTAGCGATATAACTTCCATGCCTGATTGAATGTTGCTTTGTCGCTCTGCATGATTATGACCGTCATTGCTCTTTTAGTTGGTCGCTCCCAGTCTTTTGCTAACCTTCGCCTGTACTAAGCGGACTGACTGCTTGTGCATCCAAATTCTTTTAAACCAGTTATGCCATATGAGTCCACCATACCTTCCTATACATGGTATTTACCTGCCATTCCTAACGAAGACTTTCATGTACCATCTCGAAATTATTCAAAAAAGCATTCTCCTTTGTGCCTCTGTTTTAGTTCATGAGGAAGTAGTAGTTAATTCATGATCTTTTTAAGTTGGACAAGCTTCACCCCGGGATTGCATGTCTAATGTGCAAACCCATAATACGAGAAGGAACTGGCAAAGAGTAGGCCCGGCTCAAAAATAATATAACAAACAAACCCTCCTTCACGCTTTGTTCATGAGAAATCAGAAAACTTTGGCAGTGATAAACAAAGGAGATTAAGAGGATGTAATCGTCCTCATTCGGGAGCCGTTCCTCGAAACTTGTCCATCTCAAGAAGTGATTGAGTTATCTGCTAGCATTCGTTGACGAAACATGCATAATCTTAAAAATAATTATTACCTCTGTTTTTAAAAACCAAGAGCTCTGATACATGTTTAGTTTTTGTTTCCGACCACGGGTTTTCAACCTTGCCATCAAAAGCCACGGTTCGAGAGTCTCCACCTTCTTTAAAGCACCAACTATTGAGAGCATGATTGTCATTCTGAGTGTAATGTGCATTGTCCCAAAGTACCATTGTCTTTTGCATGATTATGACATCGTTTATTCTGAAATCATTGTATCTAGTCGTCACTTAAACTTTGGAGGTGCCCCTGCATTTATGTTTGCTTCACTAAAGGGGGCAAGCGAGGTACCACTTTATCATATTTGCACACCATGCTCACTACAAATCTATTGAGTGTTTCAGTATCATATTGTAAAACTTTCAGTTCTTTGTGATTTTCTCATGAGGCAACTTAATTACTACAGATTCATTATCTAAGTAAGCATTTGTCATGTGACTGAAAAGTCCTTATATGGTTAATAGCATGTCACCACAGAAATTATGCTTGTTATCATTACCTACTCGAGGACGAGCAGGAATTAAGCTTGAGGATGTTGATACGTTCAAAACGTATCTATAATTTCTGCTTGCTCCATGCCTTTTTTTGTGTGATATTGCTATGATATTTATGCACTTCCATACACTTTTGATCATATTTGGACTAACCTACTAATGGTTGCAAAAGTGCACAATTTTCTTGTTTTACACTTTATTGTGTAGGAATTACTTGGAAATTGACAAAAGCGCAAAAGGAGTCGTATTGGAGTAGGACTCTGACTTTCCTGAAATCGGTCTGAGAACGTTTCTTAAAGATGGTCACGTTCCGGCCCGAAGACGACGTCAAATGCAAAAAGTCTAGTTGCAAAAGTTGTGGGTAATTTCGAGGCGATGCTTCTGGATATAAATTTCGTCCAAATCGGAGTCCGGACGGCCGAGTAAAGCACGTTTTACTGAGGCCCAAAATCTGATGACGGAAATCCGAGAGTCTATATAAAGAGAGGAAACCTAGGTCACCAAGGGCCACGAATTTTCCTCCTCCCAAGCCGCCGTCTTGGAGGGGGAGGACCAGCACCATTGCAGCACCATCCACAAGGAAGAAGGGGGGCCAAGGAGCCGCTGCCCCTAGGGCCGCCGCCGCCCCCAAGGGTCGCCGCCGTCTCCTCCTCGCCGCCGCCGCCTCCGTGGCCGTCGCCTCCTCGCGGGGCTGCACCTCTCCATCAACACCACCATCAAGATCCTCCTCACCATGTCCATGCATGAGTAGTCTTCTCCGGGGTCGAGGGCTCGTACGTGTAGCTATGTGGTTATCTCTCTCTCCCATGATGTGATCTTCGTTGTGATCATAGGCTATGTTAATCTAGGGTGATCCCATGATATTTCCCCTTCCTCTATGTATTGGATTGATGTACTCACTTGTCTTTATCTAGTATAATCCCCGAGACCAAGGTGACAGCGGTCTATTGGACATGGATTGGAAAAATATTTTCATGAGTGATTTCCTCTCTTGTGTGTTGATTGAAGATTGAGAGTCTCTTGGTGCTTGTCTTTGACTATCCTTTAGATATGTTGTGGTGATTGTGGGACTCTCTTTGGTTGGCCGCGGTGACATTGGGAAATCCTTAGATTGAGAACTACGAACTTTGAGGTGTGCTTTTGTAGCCCTACATAATTCTCGTCCTCTCTTGACCACGAAGGAATGACCTCCGGGTGCGTCTCCCTTGCATGTTTTATGAGAAATATCATGTGATTCGATTATGTTAATGTTGTTGGGAGTTGCCACTAGTGAAAATATGAACCCTAGGCCTTGTTTCCACCGTTGCAATTCCATTTGTGCTCACGTTTACCACTTGTTTGCTTGCTGCACTTTTTATTACAGATTTATATTACTTTGTTTTGCCATCCATATCACTTGCCATTTAACATCTCTTCGCCGAACTAGTGCACCTATACATCTAACAAGTGTATTAGGTGTGTTGGGGACACGAGAGACTTCTTGTATCTTAGTTGCAGGGTTGCTTGAGAGAGACCATCTTCAACCTCTACTTCCCTGAGTTCGATAAACCTTAGGTCATCCACTTGAGGGAAATTGCTGTTGTCCTACAAACCTCTGCGCTTGGAGGCCCAACATAGTCTACAAGTGTAGAAGCGTGTGTAGACATCACCGGGAAGAGTTCTCCTGGTGCTCCCGATCTTGGAAGCGGCGGCGGCGGCGGAATAGAGATGAGATCGCGAAAAGAGTTCCCCCCTCGAGGGTTTCGGGAGACGCTTTAAATATATGTCAAAGGGGGGCATCGGAGGAGCCCCGGGGGGCCCAGGCGCCCCCCCGGCACGGCCCAGGGGGGCGCGCCGCCAGGGCGCCTGGAGCCCTGGTGCCCCCCCTGGCTGTCCTTCGGGCGCACGGTAGTTTCTGGAACGCTGATTTTTTATATAATTTTTCTGGATTTTTCCTAGCAGTTCTCGTAATGTGAATACCTGAAATACAAAAACAGCCGAAAACAGAAACTGGCACTGGGGTGCACTGAGTTAATAGGTTAGTCCAAATATGATCAAAAGTGCATGGAAGTGTATAAATATCATAGCAATATCACCCAAAAGAGGCATGGAGCAAGCAGAAATTATAGATACGTTTTGGACGTATCAATGACCCACAACCTATTGATGATAGCTTTCCCGATGAACTACTAGCTGTCATAAATATTTCTCGTACTGCTCCATGTTATGCTGATTATGCTAATTATATTGTTGCTAAGTTTATACCTCCTAGCTTCACATACCAGCAAAAGAAAAAGTTCTTCTATGATTTGAGATATTACTTCTGGGATGACCCACATCTTTATAAAAAAGGAGTAGATGGTATTATTAGACGTTGTGTACCTGAGCATGAACATGAACAGATCCTACGCAAGTGCCACTCCGAAGCCTATGGAGGACACCATGCGGGAGACAGAACTGCACAGAAGGTATTGCAATTCGGTTTTTATTGGCCTACTCTCTTCAAGGATGCCCGTAAGTTTGTCTTATCTTGTGATGAATGTCAAAGAATTGGTAATATAAGTAGACGTCAAGAAATGCCTATGAATTATTCACTCGTTATTGAACCATTTGATGTTTGGGGCTTTGATTATATGGGACCTTTTCCTGCCTCTAATGGGTACACACATATTTTAGTTGCTGTTGATTACGTTACTAAGTGGGTACAAGCTATTCCAACTAGTAGTGCTGATCATAACACCTCTATTAAGATGATTAAAGAAGTTATATTTTCGAGGTTTGGAGTCCCTAGATATCTAATGACTGATGGTGGTTCACACTTTATTCATGGTGCATTCCGTAAGATGCTTGCTAAATATGATGTCAACCATAGAATTGCATCACCTTATCACCCACAGACTAGTGGTCAAGTAGAACTTAGTAATAGGGAGTTGAAATTAATCTTGCAAAAGATAGTTAATAGGTCTAGAAAGAATTGGTCCGAGAAACTTGATGATGCATTATGGGCCTATAGAACTGCATACAAAAATCCTATGGGTAAGTCTCCGTATAAGATGGTATATGGAAAAGCTTGTCACTTACCTCTTGAGCTAGAACATAAGGCATATTGGGCTATTAAATAGCTCAATTACGATTTCAAACTTGCCGGTGAAAAGAGGTTATTTGACATTAGCTGTCTCGATGAGTGGAGAACCCAAGCCTATGAGAATGCCAAACTGTTTAAAGAAAAAGTTAAAAGATGTCATGACAAAAGGATACAAAAGCGTGAGTTTAGTGTAGGTGATTATGTCTTGCTATACAACTCTTGTTTAAGATTTTTTGCAGGAAAACTTCTCTCCAAGTGGGAAGGACCTTACCTTATCGAGGAGGTCTATCGTTCCGGTGCCATAAAAATCAACAACTTCGAAGGCACAAATCCGAAGGTGGTGAACGGTCAAAGAATCAAACATTATATCTCAGGTAATCCTATAAATGTTGAAACCAATATTATTGAAACCGTAATCCCGAAGGAATACATAAGGGACACTTTCCAGAACGATTCAGCCTCTGAAAAGGAAGAGGTATGTGATACGGTAAGTAAACCGACTCCAGAACAGTTCTAAAGGCAATTTTTCTCCATTTTGGAATATTTAGAAAAATAGAAAAATAAACCGCAGTCCGGAAGAGACACGAGGCGTCATCGAGGGTGGAGGGCACGCCCCCCTTCCCAGGGCACGCCCTCCTGCCTCGAGGATACCCCGTGTGTCCCCTGGACTCCATTTTCTTGTGGGTTACTCCTTTTGTTCGGGAAAAATTCATTATATATACTCCCGAAGGTTTTGACCTCTGTATCATGCAAAAATCCTCTGTTCTTGTTTCGAGTTGATTCTGTCGTAGAGAAAGCAGCATGTCCTCTCAGGATTCGGAGGGAGAAAGCTATGTGGCTGATTCCCTCGCTGACCCTAAGGTCTACGGGGATTGTGAACATTATGGTTGGACCACGGAAGAAGAAGAGGACCATGATTCAAAGAGGAAGGATTGGACTAGCTCAGATGAAGATGAAGTCCCACTACCTCAACCTGGAGACATGCACGTGGAGTTCAAAAAGTCAAGCCTCCCAGACAGAGTAAAGAAACCTAAGATCGAATTTATTATTTTTAAACTCTTGCAGGAAAACAAGCAGGCACTATGCAAGAGGATATTAAATCTTGAGCAAGAGATCAATGATCTAAAGGAGCAAAATTCTATCCTTAAGCGCAAGCTAAGGAAGAAGCCATCATCACCACCCCCGAAGAAGGAGGCATAATCATATGGGTATGGGCACTCCCCTTGGCAACTGCCAAGCTTGGGGGAGTGACCCCGGTATCGTATCACCATCCCTCCTATCTTTACCGTTTTACTTATTTCGATCCTTTTGGTAGTATTTTGATCTATTAGAATAAAGTTAGCATGATCTAGTTGTGAGCTTTTTCTTTGTGAGCTTTATCCTTTGTAATAGAGTCCGTGAGCTATATAATAAAGATTAGTGTTGAGTCAAGGGCTTGATTTCCTCACTTGGGTCATGATAAAAAGAAAGAAAACATAAAGAGTATCAAAGAGATCATATCGAACTTATGGGAAGTAAAGACTTCACATACAAGAGTATGATAAATAAAGGTTGTTGGGAGGTGACAAACATAGTTTTGGTCATCGTTGCAATTAATAGGAAGTAATAAAAGAAGAGAGGCTTCACATACAAATATACTATCTTGGACATCTTTTATAATTGTGAGCACTCATTAAAATATGACATGCTAAAGAGTTGATGTTGGACAAGGAAGACAACACAATGGGTTATGTCTTCTTATATCTGAAATAAAGTATATTGTCATGGATCATCCAACATGTTGAGCTTGCCTTCCCCCCCTCATGCTAGCCAAAACTCCTCGCACTAAGTAGAGATACTACTTGTGTTTCCATATATCCTTAAACCCAGTTTTGCCATGAGAGTCCACCATACCTACCTATGGATTGAGAAAGATCCTTCCAAGTAAGTTGTCATGTTGCAAATCCGCTAAAATATGTATGATTTGTTAGTGTGGGAGAAATTAGCTTTATACGATCTTGTGATATTCAAGTAATAAAAGCGACGGACTGCATAATAAAGGTCCTTATCACAAGTGGCAATATAAAGCGAAGTTCTTCTATGCTAAGACTTTGTGCATCCAACCATAAAAAACATGACAACCTCTGCTTCCCTCTGCGAAGGGCCTATCTTTTAGTTTTGTCTTATAAGTGTCAAGGTGAAATCCACCTTTCCTTTTTACATTTTATCCTTTGGCAAGCACATTGTGTTGGAAAGATCCAGACATATATACCCACTTGGATGTAAGTTTTCATGATATATTACTGTTGACATTACCCTTGAGGTAAAAGGTTGGGAGGCAACACCATAAGCCCCTATCTTTCTCTGTGTCCGATTAAAACTCCATAAACATAAGTATTGCGTGAGTGTGAACAATTGTGAAAGACTATATGATAGTTGAGTATGTAGGCTTGCTGAAAAGCTCTTATATTGATTCTTTCCGATATTACAATAAATTGCAATTGCTTCAATGACCGAGATCAAAGTTTGTTAGTTTCCAATGAAGTTTATGATTCATACTTGATATTGTGGATGAATTGTTACTTTAGCATAGGAATCATATGACTATATTTACTTAAGTTGCTGTTATGAGAATGATCATAATGCCCTCATGTCCATATTTTGTTTTTATCGACACCTCTATCTCTAAACATGTGGACATATTTTTCGATATCGGCTTTCGCTTGAGGACAAGTGAGGTCTAAGATTGGGGGAGTTGATACGCCCATTTTGCATCATGCTTATAAGTTGATATTTATTGCGCTATGGGTTGTTCTTACATGTTTTGTCACAATACTTATGCCTTTTCTCTCTTATTTTACAAGGTTTACATGAAGAGGGAGAATGCCGGCAGCTGGAATTCTGGGCTGGAAAAGGAGGAAACTCTGGAAACCTATTCTGCACAACTCCAAAAGCCCTGAAACTCAAGAGAACATCGTTTCGGAAAATATAAAAAATATCTGGTGAAAGAAACCCATGAGGGGGGCCACTGGCTATCCACGAGGGTGGGGGGCGTGCCCCCCTTCCCAGGGCGCGCCCCCTGCCTCGTGGGCCAGCCGACAGGCCCTCGGTGCCCATCTTCTCCTATATGAGGTGTTTTGACCTGGAAAAAATTACAAGGAGGCTTTCGGGACCAGACGCCGTTGTCTCGAGGCGGAACCGAGGCGGAAACCAATCTAGGGCTGCGGCAGAGCTGTTCTGTCGGGGATACTTCCCTCCGAAAGGGGGAAATCGTCACCACCGTCATCACCAACAACTCTCCCATCTTGGGGAGGGCTATCTTCATCAACATCTTCACCAGCACCATCTCCTCTCAAACCCTAGTTCATCTCTTGTATCCAATCTTTATACCCAAACCTCAGATTGGTACCTGTGGGTTGCTAGTAGTGTTGATTACTCCTTGTAGTTGATGCTAGTTGGTTTATTTGGTGGAAGATCATATGTTCAAATCCATTATGCATATTAATACCCCTCTGATCATGAATAATATTATGGCTTGTGAGTAGTTACTTTTGTTCATGAGGACATGGGAGATGTCTTGCTATTAGTAGTCATGTGAGTTTGGTCTTTGTTCGATATTTTGATGAGATGTATGTTGTCTCTCCTCTAGTGGTGTCATGTGAACGTCGACTACATGACACATCACCATTATTTGGGCCTAGAGGAAGGCATTGGGAAGTAATAAGTAGATGATGGGTTGCTAGAGTGACAGAAGCTTAAACCCTAGTTTATGCGTTGCTTCGTAAGGGGCTGATTTGGATCCATATGTTTCAGGCTATGGTTAGGTTTACCTTAATACTTCTTTTGTAGTTGCGGATGCTTGCATTAGAGTTTAATCATAAGTGGGAGGCTTGTCCAAGTAAGGGCAGCACCCAAGCACCGGTCCACCCACATACCAAATTATCAAAGTACCAAATGCGAATCAGGCGATCGTGATGAAAACTAGCTTGATGATAATTCCCATGTGTCCTCGGGAGCGCTTTACCTTACATAAGAGTTTGTCCAGGCTTGTCCTTTGCTACAAAAAGGATTGGGCCACCTTGCTGCACCTTATTTACTTTTACCTTTTGTCACTTGCTACCAATTACCTTATCACAAAACTATTTGTTACCTATAATTTCAGTGCTTGCAGAAAATACCTTACTGAAACTGCCTATCATTTCCTTCTGCTCCTCGTTGGGTTCGACACTCTTACTTATCGAAAGGACTACGATAGATCCCCTACACTTGTGGGTCATCACGCGCCTTCGGCTCGCTTCAGTGCTTGTAGTCGCCGCTAGGTGGTCTACGGATCTGGATTTAATTTTTATTTCTGGTGTTCGTTGTACTGTCATGATTGAAGATGAATAGATTGGAAGTTCTCTCCAAAAAAGGGCGTAGAAACAAGGTGGCGAGAGCGGGGTGGCGCCGGTGCATGGCAGGAAGGGAGCAGGCCAGTGGATTGGAGTGAAGGGCTTATGGTAGTGTGCGTGTCGAGAGGAGGAAGGTGTGTGTGACTCGCAGCACTTTCATGAGGAAGTTTTGCAGTGATACATCATCTCTAAAGGAAATATGCCCTAGAGGCAATAATAAAATTATTAATTATTTCCTTATATCATGATAAATGTTTATTATTCATGCTAGAATTGTATTAACCGAAAACTTAGTACATGTGTGAATACATAGACAAACAGAGTGTCACTAGTATGCCTCTACTTGACTAGCTCGTTAATCAAAGATGGTTGAGTTTCCTAGCCATATAAATGAGTTGTCACTTGATGAACGGGATCACATCATTAGAGAATGATGTGATTGACTTGACCCATTCCGTTAGCTTAGCACTTGATCGTCTAGAATGTTGCTATTGCTTTCTTCATGACTTATACATGTTCCTATGACCATGAGATTATGCAACTCCCGAATACCAGAGGAATGCTACTTCTCGAGCTTGCGTTGTATTCCCTCGAAGAGGAAAGGGTGATGCAGCACAGTAGCGTAAGTATTTCCCTCAGTTTTTTAGAACCAAGGTATCAATCCAGTAGGAGACCACGCGCGAGTCCCTCGTACCTGCACAAACAAATAAGAACTTCACAGCCAACGTGATAATGGGTGTCAATCCCTTTACGGTCACTTACGAAAGTGAGATCTGATAGATAGGATAGTTTGATATTTTTGGTATTTTTGATATAAGAACAGAAAGTAAAAACAACAAAGTAAAGTAGATTGTAGATTGATAAGTTGAGAATAGACCCGGGGGCCATAGGTTTCACTAGTGGCTTCTCTCATGATAGCAGAATTCTACGGTGGGTGAACAAATTACTGTCGAGCAATTGATAGAAAAGCGAATAATTATGAGCATATCTAGGCATGATCATTATATATTGGCATCACGTCCGTGACAAGTAGACCAAAACGATTCTGCATCTACTACTATTACTCCACACATCGATCGCTATCCAGCATGCATCTAGAGTATTAAGTTCATAAGAATAGAGTAATGCTTTAAGCAATATGACATGATATAGAGGGATAAACTCAAGCAATATGACATAAACCCCATCTTTTTATCCTCGATGGCAACAATACAATACGTGCCTTGCTGCCCCTAATATCACTGGGAAAGGACACTGCAAGATTGAACCCAAAGCCAAGCACTTCTCCCATTGCAAGAACTATAGATCTAGTAGGCCAAACCAAACCGATAATTCGAAGAGACTTGCAAGGATATTATAATCATACATAAAAGAATTCAGAAAAGAACCAAATATTTCTCATAGATAATCTTGATCATAAACCCACAATTCATCGGATCTCGACAAACACACTGCAAAAAGATTACATCAAATAGATCTCCTCGAAGACCGAGGAGAACTTGGTATTGAGATCCAAAAAGAGAGAAGAAGCCATCTAGGTACTAACTATGGACCCGAAGGTCTGTGGTAAACTACTCACAACTCATGGTGAGGCGATGGTGTTGATGTAGAAGCACTCCATGGAAGATCCCCCCTCCGGCGGAGCTCCGGAACAGGCTCCAAGATGGGATCTCACAGGAACAGAAGGTTGCGGCGATGGAATTAGCGTTTTCTCTGTTGCTTCGATGTTTTTAGGGTACATGGGTATATATAGGAGGAAGGAGTACGTCGGTGAAGCAACGTGGGATCCACGAGGCAGGGGGGCACACCCAGGGGAGGGGGCACGCCTCCCACCCTCGTGGGCACCACGTGTCCCCTCTGCCTTTGTTCTCAAGTCTCTCGTGATGATATCATTCCAAAAATAACTCTCCCGAAGGTTTTATTCTGTTTGGACTCCGTTTGATATTCCTTTTCTGCGAAACCCAGAAATAGGCAAAAACAGCAATCTGGACTGGGCCTTTGGGTTAATAGGTTAGTCCCAAAAATAATATAAAAGTGTATAATAAAGCCCATTAAACATCCAAAACATCATATATAATAGCATAGACCAATAAAAGATTATAGATACGTTGGAGACGTATCAAGGAACACTTTGTGTGCTATCAAACGTCACAACGTAACTGGGTGATTATAAAGATGCTCTACAGGTGTCTCTGATGGTGTTTGTTGAGTTGGCATAGATCGAGATTAGGATTTGTCACTCCGATTGTCAGAGAGGTATCTCTGGGCCCTCTCGGTAATGCACATCACTATAAGCCTTGCAAGCAATGTGACTAATGAGTTAGTTGTGGGATGATGCATTATGGAACGAGTAAAGAGACTTGTCGGTAATGAGATTGAACTAGGTATGATGATACCGATGATCGAATCTCAGGCAAGTAACATACCGATGACAAAGGGAACAACGTATGTTGTTATGCGGTTTGACCGATAAAGATCTTCATAGAATATGTAGGTTCCAATATGAGCACCCAGGTTCCGCTATTGGTTATTGACCGGAGATGTGTCTCGGTAATGTCTACATAGTTCTCGAACCCGTAGGGTCCGCACGCTTAATGTTCGATGACGATTTGTATTATGAGTTATGTGATTTGATGACCGATGTTTGTTTGGAGTCCCGAATGAGATCACGGACATGATGAATAGTCTCGAAATGGTCGAGACGTAAAGATCGACATATTGGATGGCTGTATTCGGACATCAGAAAGGTTCCGAGTGATTCAGGTATTTTTTCAGAGTACCGGGGAGTTACAGGAATTCGTATTGGGCCTTAATGGGCCATACGGGAAATGAGAGAAAGGCCTAAAGGGTGGCCGCGCCCCTTCCCCATGGACTGGTCCGAATTGGACTAGGGAAAGGGGGAGCCCCCTTCCTTCCTTCTCCTTCTCCCTTCCCCTTTTCCAATTCCATGTGGGAGGTGGAATCCTACTAGGACTAGGGAGTCCTAGTAGGACTCCACACTTTGGCGCGCCCTATGAGGGCCGGCCTCTTCCTCCCTCCATCCTTTATATACGTGGCCAGGGGGCACCCCATGGACACACAAGTTGATTTTAGCAGTGTGCGGTGCCCCCCTCCACAGATACACACCTCGGTCATATCGTTGAAGTGCTTAGGCGAAGCCCTGTGCCGGTAGCTTCATCATCACCGTCACCACGCTGTCGTGCTGATGAAACGCTCAACTGGATCAAGAGCTCCTGGGACGTCTTTGAACTGAATGTGTGCTGAACGTGGAGGTGCCGTACGTTTGGTGCTTGGATCGGTTGGATCGCGAAGACGTTCGACTACATCAACCACGTCACTAGACGCTTCCGCTTTCGGTCTACGAGGGTACGTAGACACACTCTCCCCACTCGTTGCTATGCTTCTCCTAGATAAAACTTGCGCGTTCGTAGGAATTTTTTGAAATATAAACATCCCCAATAGTGGCATCAAGAGCCAGGTCTATGCGTAGATGATATGCACGAGTAGAACACAATGAGTTGTGGGCGATAATAGTCATACTGCTTACCAGCATGATTCAACGGTATTGTGAGATGAAGCTGCCCGGACCGACATTACGCGTACGCTTACACGAGACTGGTTTCACCGTTACGAGCACTCGTTGTTTAAAGGTGATCAGCGGCTGTCTGTCTCTCTCGCTTTAGTTGAATCGAGTGTGGCTATGCCCGGTCCTTGTGAAGGTTAAAACAACACACTTGACGAAAAATCGTTGTGGTTTTTGTATGCGTAGGTAAGAACGGTTCTTGCTAAGCCCGTAGCAGCCACGTAAAATTTGAAACAACAAAGTAGAGGACGTCTAACTTGTTTTTGCAGGGCATGTTGTGATGTGATATGGTCAAGATGTGATGAGTTATACGTTATTTTATTTTTATGAGATGATCATGTTTTGTAAATTATCGGCAACCGACAGGAGCCTTATGGTTGTCTCTTTATTGTATGAATTGCGAAGGCCATGTAATTGCTTTACTTTATCATTATGAGTTAGTGATAGTAGTAGTAGCAATAGTTGGCGAGACGACCACGATGCTACGATGAAGATCATGGTGTCTAGCTGGTGACGATGGAGATCATGACGATGCTTTGGAGATGGAGATCAAAAGCACAAGATGATGATGGCCATATCATGTCACATATTTTGATTGCATGTGATGTTTATCTTATTATGCTTCTTATTTTTCTTAGTACGGTGGTAACATTATAAGATGATCCCTTAGAAAATTTCAAGGTACAAGTGTTCTCCCTGATTATGCACTGTTGTGAAAGTTTGTCGTGCCGAGACACCACATGATGATCGGGTGTGATAAGCTCTACGTTCAAATACAACGGGCGTAAGATAGTTTTGCACATGCAGAATACTCGAGTTAAACTTGACAAGCCTAGCATGTACAGACATGGCCTCGGAACACTGGAGACCGAAAGGTTGAGCGTGAATCATATAGTAGATATTATCAACATAAGATGTTCACCATTGAAAACTACTCCATCTCACGTGATGGTCGGACATGTTTTAGTTGATTTGGATCACGTGATCATTTAGATGACTAGAGGGATGTCTATCTAAGTGGGAGTTCTTTGGTAATATGATTAATTGAACTTTAATTTATCATGAACATAGTCCTGGTAGTATTAGCATATCTATGTTGTAGATCAATAGCTCACGATGTAGCTCCCCATTTATTTTTATATGTTCCTAGAGAAATGTAAGTTGAAAGATGATAGTAGCAATGATGCGGACTTGTTCCGTGATCTGAGAATTTTCCTAATTGCTGCACAGAAGAATTATGTCCTTGATGCACCGCTAGGTGACAAACCTATTGCAGGAGCAGATGCAGACGTTATGAACATTTTGACAAAAGCTCGGTATGATAACTACTTGATAGTTTAGTGCACCATGCTTTACAGCTTAGAATCGGGACTTCGAAAACGTTTTGAATGCCACAGAGCATATAAGATGTTCCTAAGAGTTGAAATTGGTATTTCATACTCATGCCCGTATCAAGAGGTATGAGACCTCTGACAATACTTTGCCTACAAGATAGAGGAGAGTAGCTCAACCAGTGAGCATGTGCTCAGATTGTCTGGGTACTACAATTGCTTGAATCAAGTGGGAGTTAATCTTCCAGATAAGATAGTAATTGACAAATTTCTCTAGTCACTATCTCCAAGTTACTAGAACTTCGTGATGAACTATAATATGCAAGGGATGACGAAAGTAATTCCCGAGCTCTTCGCGATGCTGAAATCGGCGAAGGTAGAAATCAAGAAAGAGCATCAAGTGTTGATGGTTAACAAGAGCACTTGTTTCAAGTAAAGGGCAAATGGATAGAAGGGGAACTTTAAGAAGAATGACAAGCAAGTTGTCACTCCCGTGAAGAAACCCAAAGCTAAACTCAAGCCTGAAACTAAGTGCTTCTACTTCAAAGGAAATGGTCATTGGAAGTGGAACTGCCCTAGATACTTGGCGGATAAGAAGGATGGCAAAGTGAACAAAGGTATATTTGATATAAAAATTATTGATGTGTACTTTACTAGTGTTCATATCAACCCCTGGGTATTTGATACCGGTTCAGTTGCTAAAATTAGTAACTCGAAACGAGAGTTGCAAAATGAACATAGACTAGTTAAAGGTGAAGTGATGATGTGTGTTGGAAGTGGTTCCAAGATTGATATGATCATCATCGCACACTCCCTATACTTTCGGGATTAGTGTAGAACCTAAATAAATGTTATTTGGCATTTGCGTTGAGCATGAATATGATTTGATCATGTTTGTTGCAATACGGTTATTTATTTAAAGTCATAGAATAATTGTTGTTCTGTTTACATGAATAAAACCTTCGATGGTCATACACCCAATGAAAATAGTTTGTTGGATCTCGATCATAGTAATACATATCTTATATTCTTAAGAAGTTGCTCCCCACCACTACAAATTCTTTCAACATGCAAGTTGTCCACGTCAGCATCCATCCCCGTAGGGCCACGTCAGCACTAATCCTCCACCTGCATGGTTTTCCATCGCTAATTAACTCAGCGGGCTAGGCTGTATGAAGCCACAAATGAAGCATCACCTGATTGTTCCTTTTTTGTTTTGAAAAGTAACAGCCGAATCACACCTTCCGGCAACCGTGGAAGTCGGAAGACCAGCCGTCCTCTCCACCCCATCCGTCGTCGCGTCTCCTCATAAAATTTGCCGAGCCGCCGAGACGGAGATACGACAGGAAGCGAGCGCACATCCAAGAGCGGCGCCACCGGCTGATCCATCTTAAGGGGTGCACAGTGATCCTTCCCTTGTGTGGTTCGAGATGGGGCCGCCGCCTTCTTCCTCACATGGTCCAGGTGTGACGGGGAGGGCACATAGCCAGCACCCATCTAGGAGTGGCGCCACCAGCTGCTCCAACTGATGGGGTGTCTGGTGACCCTTCTCCCATGTGATTCGAGATGGGGTCGTCAGTTCTCCCGTCGCAGGGTCTAGATCTGACGGGGCCACATCGGCCTCCATGGCAAAGCCTCAGACTGGAGGCATCCGCCAGTTCATGGTGAGGTAGGAGTTCGAGCTCCACAAGGTTGGTATAGAGCGAAAGCTTACTGTGTAGCAGTTCAAGCTATTCATCAGCCGCTCCCCCAGTCTCATTCCGTTCACGGACATTGTTCTCTGTCGGCTCCCTAACAGAGTGCCAACTAGCATCAAGGTTGTCTAGCTTCTACGTACTCTTTCATTGGTTCCTCAGTTGCTGGCCGGCCAACACCAAGGTCCTCAAGCTGCTCCTCTACATTGTACTTCTTAACTCTGCATTATTTCTACCACTAATTCTTTCTTTTTATATCTTTTCTACCACTAATTCTGTAGTATGTTGCAAAGCTCCACGTGATTTATAAGTAAAGGTTCTTAATTAGTTGATTGGTTTAGTGCGAGAACGTACTATTGTTCCAATATATTTTTTGCCATCGATCTTAGTGTTTATTTTTCACCGATTGTAGTTGTTTCCTCCACTAATTTTCGTTTACAAGAGAGTGTTTCATGATTTTTCTGTTGTATACCTCCCTTAGTTAACAATCGAACCGGTGATTTATCAGATGTTTATAGAAGAGCACAAGTTTCAGTCTTCATCAGTTGATTGGTTCAACGTTTGAACACATTATTGTTTCAGTTGTTTGTTTGACATTGATCTTTAACAGCTATTCATACTTGTGATATTACCACCGAAGTTTGGTGGTATTACCATAGAACAAGGATCCGTGAGATTTTATTCTTTTCATTGTGCTTGGAATCACATGTGAACCACACAATTGTACCAAAAGTTTTTATTTTATTTTTCATTGCAGGTCGCAGGGTTACTACAAGCAACAATAATTCCTCGTGATTTATCGAATGTTGATAAATTTTTTGTATGAAATTATGTAGAGCAACTGGGCTCATTGTTGTGATCTACCATTGTCAACGACATTGATATTTCAGACCCATCTCAATCTGGTACCGCCCGTGTTGGTCATGATACATCTGCAGCCCTTAAAGTCATGTTTGCTCTCTATGATAGGCTGCAGTCTTTCTTGCAGCGTCCCCTCATCCAGGTTTCTATTGAAGAAGAACGAGTGTATAGCCTACAGGTGGTTCTTCAATCCAATGATTTTCCTCATCTGTTTCTAAGACTAATTGTCACTATTTTCTATTATACCTATCGATTTTAATTTCTGTTATATAATACTCATCTCAATGCAATCCAAATGCTATACATCATCAATAAACTATTGGTTAAGTGAATTCAGTTACCTGAGAAAAATTAAAAGCTGCAGTTTAGGCTCTACACTAGCAATATGTAGTGTAGTAATATCTTTAAATCATCAGCCATATATGAAATATATCATATTATTTATTTAAATTGTTGTCTTCTTTGATACGTGGATGTTACTTCAAAAATCAACAACAAATTCCCGCAGCAACGCGCGGGGCGTCATCTAGTATTCATAATATTTAAGCCAAAAGATGCAAAGTTGATAATGATAGTGCAACTTATTTGTGGCACTGCCGTTTAGGTCATATTGGTGTAAAGCGCATGAAGAAACTCCTTGTTGATGGGCTTTTGGAATCACTTGATTATGAATCACTTGGTGCTTGCGAACCATGCCTCATGGGCAAGATGACTAAAACTCTGTTCTCTGGAACAATGGAGCGAGCAACTGACTTGTTGGAAATCATACATACTGATGTATGTGGACCAATGAATGTTGAGGCTCGGGGTGGGTATCGTTATTTTCTGACCTTCACAGATGATTTGAGCAGATATGGGTATATCTACTTGATGTACCACAAGTCTGAAACATTTGAAAAGTTCAAAGAAATTTCAGAGTGAAGTAGAGAATCATCGTAACAAGAAAATAAAGTTTCTACGATCTGATCGCGGAGACAAATATTTGAGTTACGAGTTTGGTCTTCATTTGAAACAATGTGGAATAGTTTCACAGCTCACGCCACCCGAAACACCACAGCGTAATGGTGTGTCTGAACGTCATAAACCATACTTTATTAGATATGGTGCGATCTACGATGTCTCTTACCAATTTACCACTATCGTTTTGGGTTATGCATTAGAGACAGCTGCATTCACGTTAAATAAGGGCACCATCTAAATCCGTTGAGACGACGCCTTATGAATTGTGGTTTGGCAAGAAACCAAAGTTGTTGTTTCTTAAAGTTTGGCACTGTGATGCTTATGTGAAAAAGCTTCAACCTAATAAGCTTGAACCCAAATCGGAGAAATGTGTCTTCATAGGATACCCAAAGGAGACCGTTGGGTACACCTTCTATCACAGATCCAAAGGCAAGATATTCGTTACTAAAAATGGATAGTTTCTAGAGAAGGAGTTTCTCTCGAAAGAAGTGAGTGGGAGGAAAGTGGAACTTAATGAGGTAATTGTACCTTCTCCCGAATTGGAAAGTAGTACATCACGGAAACTAGTTCTAGTGATTCCTACACCAATCAGCGAGGAAGCTAATGATGAGGATCATGAAACTTCAGATCAAGTTACTACTGAACCTCGTAGGTCAACTAGAGTGTGTTCCACGCCAGAGTGGTACGGTAACCCGGTTCTGGAAATCATGTTACTAGACCATGATGAACCTACGAACTATGAGGAAGCGATGACGAGCCCAAATTCCGCGAAATGGCTTGAGGCCATGAAATTTGAGATGGGATCCATGTATGAGAACAAAGTGTGGACTTTGGTTGACTTGCTCGATGATCGGCAAGCCATTGAAAATAAATGGATCTTTAAGATGAAGACTGATGCTGATGGTAATGTTATTGTCTACAAAGCTCGACTTGTTGCAAAAGGTTTTCGACAAGTTCCAGGTGTTGACTACTGTCAGGGATATTACTAGCAGGTGTAAACCGGCTAGATTAAACCGGATTATGATAATATAGTTGTGTAATTGTAAAGCTCAGTAGAGGTTACGGCCCATGAAGGCTTAGGGCCCATGTGTAGAGTTACGGTTTGTAAATTGTCTTGTCATGTAACTTGGGAGACAAGGAAGAAAGAGCAGAGACCGAGGCGGACACAAATATGAGCCGACCTCGGGACTCTGTAAACCGGACCGGGCGACGCCTCTATATAAAGGGACGACCCAGCGACGGTTCAAGGACAAGCAACAACTCGTCGAGACACAGGCAAGCAATCAGCTCCCTGCTCATCGACGCCCAAGCAATACCAAACCAAACTAGACGTAGGCTTTTACCTTCCTCGAAGGGGCCGAACTAGTATAAAACCTCTGTGTCCTTTGTGTGCTTTTAACCCCTTCAAGCTAACCCGTGCGATGGTTCCTCAACTAAGTCCGTTAAACCGGACATCTGCTGTGTTAATTCCACGACAGTTGGCGCCCACCGTGGGGCTTCCGCATGATGGTTTCGAGTTCTTGAAGGGCAGCTTCGAAGGGCTCAAGGGCTACGCGGTCGGCCGGATGACCAAGAGTCGTCGCGGCCGGATCTACATCGACGACGCTGGCTGGGGCCCGGAGGCCGATTCAATCGAATATGGGTACCGGGTTCCCTTCGGTGGCATCCACATCTTCATCGGCAAGATTGGTGAACCGGGACCTGAGACGGACATCTTCCCCAACATCGTCGAGCTGGCTCAGCGTGCGACATCGGCCCGGATTCAGCCTGCCATGAAGCACATCTTCGTCGGAGCAATTCACGGAGTCCAAGCCGAGGACGGATTGGATTCTGGTAGCGAGACAGTGGTCTATTCCGACGATGAATCCTCATCTGGAGAGACTGAATCCTTGTATCAGTTGCGGGACTGAGGGTGTGTCCGACGGAGACAGTATTCCGGACCCCTTTGATCTACCAAACCGGGTGGCTGTCTTTATGGCCGGTTCACAACCTACGCCGCAGTCTACGGTGAATGGGGCGAACACAGCAGAAGCTGGTGCAGGAGGAGCGGCCAGGCCCTCTCGCCCTCTGACGCTCTATCCGCCTTGGTCGAGGAGTTGACAAACCGGGCAGTGGCAGTGGTGGCTCCAGCAGACAAGGCGCAACATGATGCAGAACTCCATCAGCTGAGGGGCTGGATCGAGCAAGCAAGAGAGGATCTGAAGGCAGAAAAAGCTATGATAGCAACAAGGCAGGCAGAGCTGGATTCTCAGGCTTTCCAGCTCAGGTTGGATCAGGCCTCTGCGCAAGGAGTAAGGACTCGAAGGTACCAGTCTCGTCTACCGCCGGTCTACGAGGCGATGAATCTTTTCGGGATGCCGGGAGCGGGAGCCAGCAATGATCCGGAGGTAAATCGGAGGACGGCCCCTGTGAGGGGTGAACCGGTTCAACAGCCCACAGCGGAGCAAGATCGACGGATTACGCCTCACGTCCCCACTCCTCCGGGTCATTATTGAAACCCTTTGGATAACATTGTTGCTGCCGCTTCACGTCTGGCCGCTTTACCCATTGAGGGGACATCCCCCGTGGCAATGGAGGCACGCCGGGTCAAGGATCTTCTTAACACGGCGTTGACACAGCAGCAAGCGTATTCCTACAGCAGGGAGAGACTTCATTCAACACCCCGCCACAGCCGGAGTTACACTAGGCATTGGGATGAGCCGGAGGTGTCCAGTAGTGAACGGAGGCGACACCGTCACAGACAGGATAATCCGGCGGGCACAGAGGTGCAAGCTCAGGAGGCAGCAAACCGGGTTAGATCTGCGGCCTGCGAGGAGGTCCGCCAAACGACGCCGGTTCACACAACCACAGCAGAAACAGGAGTCATGACGAGTTCCTTTGGGGTGCAGTGTCTTGTTCCCGCTCTACGGAGCGTGAAGTTACCCAAGGATTTCAAGGGTCCACGTAAAGTGCCTAATTACACAGCAGATTTAGCTCCAGAAGCTTGGGTTGAGAGTTACGAGATGGCCATGGAGATGCTGGACGTGGATGAAGTGGCTTGCGCGAAGTACTTTACCATGATGCTTGAGGGTACAGCCCGGACCTGGCTGAAGGGCTTACCACCTAATTCCATCGGATCATGGGGAGAGTTACGCCGCCAGTTTATCAAAAAATTCAAGAATACGTGCAAGCAGCCAATGTCAGTGGTGGATCTGGCAGCCTGTATACAAGGAGACCAGGAGCCTACAAGTGCATGGGTGCGGCGAGTATCAGAAATCTTGCACTCTTCGAAGGGTATCAATCCCAGTACGACAATAGTGACACTGGAAAACAATTGCCGGTTTGAGTCTCTGAAGTTAAAGCTGGGATGGCTCAAACGGGATTGTAATGACATGGGAACTCTCATGAGCGCTCTGGTGAAGTATGGGGACTCCGACAACGCTAAGTATCTAGAAGCGGACGGAGATAAATCTGGAAAGGCAAATAAATCCGGTAAACCGGCGCAGGCTAGTCCGGTGGGAACAAGCTTCTTAGGCAAGCGAAAGGCAGAAGGTGGTTCTGACTTCGTCGCCAACACCCAAGTCCAAGGGAGTTTTCAGCGCAATAAGGGTAAACCGCCTCTACAAACCGGCGGGGGGTCCGTTAGTTGGGAGCAAGAGTTGAATGAGCCTTGCCCGAAACACGGATCAAAGGAACATCCAGCTAAACGTACCATAGGAGAATGCAAGGCCATGATGGAGGCCATGAGCCGGATCAGATCTAACAACAGGCCACCAGGCGGCGGATCAGGCCCCGGGTTTTACGGTCCGGGTCACCAGGGGAACGGCTCTGGATCAGGATATCGTGGCAACAACAATGGTTATAATAACCAAGGCAATAATCAGTATAGTCAGGGCGGTTACAATAACCAAGGCAATCAGCAGCATAGTCAGGGCGGTTACAATAACCAAAACAACCAACAGCAGGGCCAGGGTAATCACCAAGGCAATCAGCAGCGTCAGCAGCAGCAGCAGTCCGGATATCAGAGTAACCCGAAGGAGCTGAGCAGTGGACAGTATCATGTGTTCACTACGAGTTTGTGCAAACGGGATCAAAAAGTTTTAAAGCGGGCGGTCCACGCAGTTGAACCGGCAACACCACAATTCCTGCGCTGGTCAGAGCAACCTATTGTGTGGAGCAGGGAGGATCACCCGCCGCGAGTTGATAATCCGGGCCAATTGGCCTTAGTGGTAGCACCACAGGTGGGTGGCTACAAATTCACCAAAGTCCTCATGGACGGCGGCAGCAGCATCAATATCTTATAATATGAGACTTTCCGTCGCATGGGGCTGACGGATAAGAAGCTAAGACAGTCAAACACTGTGTTTCATGGAGTGGTGCCAGGTAAATTAGCTTACCCAGTTGGGAAAATTGACCTAGAAGTTACCTTTGGAGATGAACAGGATTCCAGGTCGGAGATGATAACCTTTGAAGTTGTCAAAATTCGGAGCCCATATCATGCTCTGTTTGGAAGACCGGTTTACGCCAAGTTTATGGCCAGGCCGTGTTATGTTTATCTATAGCTCAAGATGCCGGGTCACAAAGGAACCATCACGGTTCATGGAAGTCGCAAGATTGCATCGGAGTGCGAAGAAGGAGACGCTGCTTATGCGGAGGCAGTATGTGCTACGGAAGAGTTGAAGTTTTACAAGGACAATGTTGATCCGGCAGATATGTCCCCGTTGAAGAAGCCAACTACAGAGCATGATCCGGCATTGAAGTTCAAGTCTACGGAGGAGACCAAGCAAGTTGACTTTGTGCCAGGCGATTCATCCAAGCAGTTCACTATCAGTGCTAACCTTGATCCTAAATAGGAAAGCGCGCTCATCGAGTTCATCCATGAGAATCGGGATATCTTTGCATGGAAACCTTCTGACATGCCAGGTATCCGGCAAGTGGGATTCAAGAGACCCTCTCATGACAGCTTACAGACGAGAAGTTGAAGCAGTCGCAGGATATTTCAAAGGGTATCAGGTGGATCACATAGACCGGCGAAGGAATGAAGCAGCCGATGCTCTGAGCCGGCTGGGTTCTCAACGTAAACCGGTACCACCGAATAATTTTTTGGATGAGCTGCACAGTCCATCAGTTCAGGTACCATCGGAGGAAGATCTGGCCGTTCCTGATCCGGAGGCACAGCTAGTTGCAGCACTTCACGTTATTCCGGATTGGACGCTCCCATACTTGGCATATCTAAGCCGTGGGAGTTTCCAGACGACGAGATCGAAGCAAGACAGATAATCCGGCGCTCCAAATCCATGACAATTGCAAACGGAGAACTTCACCATCGCAGTGTTTCTGGAGCGTTTCAGCGGTGCGTGTCATCTGAGGAAGGTTGTGATATCCCGCGTGAGATCCATGAAGGGGATTGTGGTCATCATGCCGGTTCAAAATCCTTGGTGGCTAAAGCTTTTCGACATGGGTTCTATTGGCTGACAGCCCATGCTGATGCAGCGGATCTAGTTCGGAGGTGCGATGCTTGTCAGAAATTTTCACGACGTGCTCTTGTTCCGGCACAGGAGCTCCGGATGATACCGATTACTTGGCCATTTGCGACTTGGGGGCTTGATATGGTGGGGCCTTTCAAACGATCCCAGGATCAAAAAACTCATCTGCTGGTTGATGTGGATAAGTTTACAAAGTGGATTGAGGTAGAGCCTGTGAGCAAGTGTGATGCGGCAACAGCGGTTAAATTCATCAAAAAGGTAATTTTCCGGTTTGGCTTTCCACACAGCATCATCACAGACAATGGCACCAATTTATCTAAAGGAGAGATGGAAGAGTTTTGTCAACGAGAGCATATTCGTCTAGATGTATCTTCTGTAGCTCACCCTCAATCCAATGGCCAAGCTGAAAGAGCGAATCCGGAGATTTTGCGAGGTATCAAGCCCCGGCTTATGACTCCCCTGCAAAGAACACCTGGGTGCTGGGTTGAGGAGTTACCTTCTGTCCTCTAGAGCATCAATACTACGCCGAACCGGTCCACAGGTTATACACCTTTCTTCATGGTGTATGGTGCTAAAGCGGTCCTTCCAAGTGATATCCGTCATGATTCGCCATGGGTTACGGCTTATGTTGAAGCGGCCAATGAGCAGGCAAGACAGGACAGTTTGGACCGGCTGGATGAAGAACGTGACATAGCAGCAGCACGGTTCGCGATTTATCAACAGGACTTGCGCAGATATCACAGCCGCCGGATCAAGACCAGGACGTTCCAGGAAGGAGATTTGGTACTCCGGCTCATCCAGGACCAAACAGACATGCACAAACTATTCCCGCCTTGGGAAGGGCCCTTCGTGGTCAGCAGGAATCTACACAACGGTTCATATTACCTAGTGGACGTTCGAGAACACAAGGACTCACGGACATCGGAGGAAGAGATAAAGAGGCCGTGGAACATCGCCCTCTTGCGGCCCTACTATACCTGAGCCATGAGCTCTGCTGTATCTTATGTATATATTATGATTAATGAATAAACCAGCACCCTTGATAAACCAGGGGATCAGCCTTTTTTCCAATATAAATATCTTATGGTGATAACCATCTAAATTTTATTTCTCTTAATATATATCATTTTCATTAAGAAAATAAGATGCTTTGATCAGTCTATCTGGTTATGCATGACGACTCCCATATAGGTACTCTACCGCTGTGATCACTAAAGGGCTTCCTATTCAAACATAGGTCGTATTCGAACCAAAGAGAACATAGCCATTCCTGTTCAAACATAGGTCGTATTCGAACCAAAGAGAACATAGCCATTCCTGTTCAAACATAGGTCGTATTCGAACCAAAGAGAACATAGCAAAGGCCAGTAGGGGGCTACGGATCGTATTCAAATCCTAGCTTAGCCCCAATGGTCCGGTTTGTATGATCGTATTCGAATCATAAGCCCATTGGATCGTATTCGAATCCATTGCTTGGCTAAAATTTAAAAGGCCAGTAGGGGGCTACGGATCGTATTCGAATCCTAGCTTAGCCCCTATGGTCCGGTTTGTATGATC
>LR738713.1:613232411-613299619 GCA_902687465.1 Secale cereale
GGATCATAAGCCCCTTGGATCGTATCTGAATCCATTGCTTGGCTAAAATTTAAAAGGCCAGTAGGGGGCTACGGATCGTATTCGAAACCTAGCTTAGCCCCTATGGTCCGCTTTGTATGATCGTATTCGAATCATAAGCTCATTGGATCGTATTCGAATCCATTGCTTGGCTAAAATTTCAAGGCCAGTAGGGGGCTACGGATCGTATTCGAATCCTAGCTTAGCCCCTATGGTCCGTTTTACTGATCGTATTCGAATCAGAAGTCTCGATTTGGAGCCTGGCAGCTCGCAAAAAGCCTCGACTACATGGTTTATTTGCAAACTTATATTTTTTGTATTTGTGTTCTATGGTTCTTTGATCCGGAGTGGGACAACTCCAAAGTTGGCCACATATCTTCAAAAGTCTGGACATAGAGTTCCAGCATTATTTAAACCGGTAGCTTCTGTAAACCCGGAATTATTATTGGGTCTATCCCAAAGGCTCCCTCAGAAAACTGCAAAGTTTGCCGGATTAAGAATATCAAGCATATACTTAATCGCAGGTATGAAGTTATTTCTGGTATAAACAGACACTTGTTTGATATATTTTGTGAGCAATTTAATCGGTCCGGCGATAAACCGCTAGGACATCTTTTAAGTGTTATCTATACAGAAACAGATAGTACGCAAGATAAACCATATCAGACAAGATTCAAATTGGCAAACGTCAAAGCAAAGTTGGGACATCCAGATCAAAACAACAATGTTTTGAGCTATCCTATTACAAGGCATCACAAGCCTGAATGGATTAAAGTTTTTTCTCGACAAACAGAATACAGCAGTTATAAAGTTAAACTGTGTGGCCTATGCTTCCTCCTGCTGCAATGGTTGAGGATCGACTGGTTTCAGAGCTTCTTCATCTTCCTGAAGCGGCTGAAAGTCAGGGATGCACCAATCGATTTTTGTTAAAGCACGGAAGTACATCTCTTCCGTAATAAGATCAAACGGATCAACATCTGGGGCGAAAGTGTGGGGGCGCACTGGTGGGATTAGATTTACGGTATCATAAACCGGTCGATCCACCCGCTCATTCTGTAAATCGTACGCCGGATGATACCTGGTCAAGTCTGATTCAACAGCAAGTTTGCTGGCAAGAGGACGCATTTCCTTCGTCAAAGCATGAAGGTCTTTACCAGTAAAGGCCGACCCATCTTCTTTGGTGATGGGATACCCGTTCAGAGCTTCTTCCAGATCAAAGTCGGGAACCCACGCTTTGGCTCTGGTGAGCGCTACAAGAGAACCGGCTCGGGCAGCAGACTTCTTCACTTCTTCCAAGCGTGCTGGCAAGATAGAAAGCTTCTCCATAGTGCCTTGGATAGTGGTGGGAGCCGGTTTATTGAAAGACATTGCACTTATAATCCTTTGAGCGCCGGAATACAGCTGTTCAACCAGAGTGTAAGAGGCCTTGAGTTTCTTCCGGAGATCATCCCCAAGATGGGTGACGCGTCGTCCTGCATATGTTTGTCACAATTAAACCGGAACGGATTAAAGGTTGCAGAAATGAAAGCATGTGCAGGTTAATTATTTACCGAAGACGGCAGAAGTCATAAGTTCTATTTGCCGCTTTAAACCGGTCAACTCTTCTGTCACCGGATTAAGAGCTTCCTCAGCGTCCTTTGCTCTCTTTTCAAGAGCATTTTTCTGCACTTCCCAGGTTGCCCGCTCTGATTCAAAGTATTTCTTCAACTGTTCAGCAGTGGTTAAGCTCAGCGCCAGATCTTTTTTGGCCTTGGCAGCAGCAGATTCAGTTTCAGCAAGTCTATTCCGGTGTTCAATTATTTCTTCAGTCCTCCGGTTCAAATCAGCCTGCAAAGGAAATCAAGTGGAATAAGGGACAAAATTCAGACAAGTCTCAAGCACATAACCAAGTTATCCACTTGACACTTGGGGGCTAATGGGCAATTGAAGTATCAAAGAGTGACAATTAAAGATAAGTCTCAAGCACACAAACAAGTTGTCTACTTGACACTTGGGGGCTAATGGGCAGTTGAAACATCAAAAGAAAGATTCAGACAAGTCCCAGGCACATAAACCGAGTTATGCCCCTGGCACTTGGGGGCTAATGTAAGATTATTTGCTCACATTTGAAAGTACCGGTTCACCTTCTAACATAGCTAAACCGAAACTTGGGGGCTACCATGATATAGACAGAAATACAACAAAGGCAAAAAAGCAAAAGACAAGTAAGATACCTCGTACTTGTCCTTCATCATGTTGACCAAGCCCGCTTCATAATCCCGACTCGTATGAAGCCGGTTCAAATACCCGGAATAAAGCTCCTGGGCACTCAGCTCGGAGAAGCTAGACAAGTCTGTACTCCATTTGCCCTTCTCTCGCTGGAGTTTCTCCGCTTTAGCAGTATGCTTGGCTAAAACAACGGGCTCAGTAGGAGCGGTATAACCTGTACCGGTTATTTGAATTTCCGGAGAAGCAGCGGCCGGTTGTGGAGTAGCAGTATGAACCGGACTAGCGGGAGCCGGGCTAGTCCGAGGAGGGTTTGCCCGGGCAGGACTCGCCGGTTCATGGACATTTTCAGTGTTGGGATTCTCAGGAGCAGTGGCATAATTATGATCCATGGGAGCGGGATCTTCAAGCTGAACTATAGGCTCATTTTCCGGAGGGATGACTGTATCCGGATCAGCCGCCGGATCATCAGGGGCAATCTCAGCAGCAGTTTTACTGGCCTTTGCCCTTTTACTAGGCTTAGGCTTGCTGAAAGGAATTGGAAAAGAAATCAGAGTTACAAAAGCAAATACAAAGATAAACCGGATGAAATAAAGGACTTACCCAGGGACCGTCTTCAGAGTTGGGACCTGTGTGGCAGTAGATTCGCCAGAAGAGGATAAAGGAGTCTCCTGATAATTAGGGTCAGACGGTTTAAGTGGTTTGCGTATAAGTCCAGCCTTGGGATGAAGAAGGGTTGGAGAAAGTAAAACCTCAGAGCGGCGCCTCCGAGCCGGAGTAAGAGATATTCCGGAAGACTCGACTACAAGGCCACTATGGCGTGTAGCCCGGCGAGCTTCATGTTGCTGCTTCTTCAAAAGAAAATTGGGGTCCAGTTGAGCGTAAGGATGAGAAAACTGATATTTCCGGACTACCCGACGAATTTTTGGTGGAGGTGGTTCTGAATCTGAAGAAAGAGTGATTACCTCAGTTTCTGCCGCTTTATCCCCTTCAGCCAAATCCTGTGAAAAGACACAGTTTGCACAAGTTCGGATAAAAAGTGAACAAATCGTATCCGGATTAACTCATACCTCAGAATCCGGATCATCTTCTTCAACATGAGAACCGGAGCCAGCAGTCGCCTTTCTCTTCTTAACAACGAAGGTTTTCCGGCGCGGCTGTTTGCCTGATTTATCCTGAGGTTTCCTTTTCCAGAAAGGATCGTCGGCCTACGCAAAAGATGAGAGATAAATGGAAGATAATTTAATGAACGGATTAGAAACAAACAGAAGAGATTAAGGCTTACCGCAGGCAGTTTGTTCTTCTTATAGTATGGAGCCAATCCGGTTTGGCTACATTCTTCCAAGGAGATGTTGAGAATTTTCTTGGCAGTTTCAATAACTTCCGTTACAGAAAGTACTACGTCGGTAAACCGTTGAGGATCATCCGGCTTTCCGGAATACTTACACATCAAACTGGAGCGCCGACTCAGAGGGACGATACTCCAGGCAAGCCAGCAACGCATAAAATCAACTCCGGTTAATCCGTTGGCCATAAAGGCCTTGAGCTTGGCGAGTTGAGAAGCGAACCGGGGCCGGTCTGAGGAGCTAAGACGCTGCGGCAGAGGGTGATCTTCAGGAAGACGATGTTCGCGATAACCCGGCAATGGGTTCTCTCCTTCAGGTGAAGTGTCGTGGCAATAGAACCAAGACTCGTTCCAATCCTTGGGGTGTGTATGGAGAGCGGCGTGAGGAAAGACCCCATCTCTTCTCTTTTGAATGCTAACCCCACCCAGTTCTTGATGAGGTCCGCCAGTGAACTCAGTTCGCCGGTTCAAATGGAAAAAAATCCCGGAACAAGTCGACTGATGGCTCCTCTTGAAGATACACCTCTGAGAAAACTTGGAAATCGCAGATGTTTGATATGGAGTTTGGACCTATATCCTGAGGGTGAAGTTGAAAAGCGGCAAGAACGTCTCGGAAGAACTTTGAACCGGGAGGACTAAAGCCTCGGGCCATGTGGTCAAAGAAGACAATAACTTCTCCTTCTTTGGGGGTAGGGGGACATTAATTTCCTGGGGCCCGCCATTTTAGGACTGCTTGAGGGCCCGGAGTGCCAATTGCAGCAGCATTAACTAAGTCTTCTTCCGTAATGATGGAAGGGACCCAGTCGCAAGAAACAAACTGCTTGGCAGACATAGTAGCAGAAGGAAAGTGCTGAAAGGGTGAAGTATAAAATCCGGATTATTCAAGTACAGAGGCATAAACCGGATCACATATGCAAAATCACAACGACGGTTTAGACAAGGGACTAATGGCATTACTAACCCGGAAGTAAGCAGGAAACTAGCTACTACCGGTTTATGACAACAAAAAAAGGAAGCTAAACCGTCGTGTTCATAGTTGATGCATTGCAGAAGCAATGTATGACCGACTAAACCGGCGAGTATCTTACAGATCTATAAGGATGAAGAAATAGGTTTCTACAAAAAGCTAAGGTAAAAAAGATCTACGCGGTAAGGAAAAGAGGAAATTTATGCAGGTTTATTACAGAAGAACTGCGGGAGTCTTATACAGAGCAAATGGATCTAAGGGTGAACTGAGAAGTATAGATCTAAGCATAAAGTTACGGAACAGGAGCAAGTTTCGAAGATGAATCTAAAGGTTAAAACTACTACGAGCATGGCGTATGGGATGAACAGACGAAGCTTTTTAAGGTCTAATGGCAGAGGCATAGAAGAACCCTAAGCTACAGATCTACAGCGAGGGAAAAAGAGATACCTGAGGCAGAAGGAAACGTCAGGCGGCGAGTTATCTGGTCGTGTACAGGCTGATGCAGCGACCGGGCTTGCAGGTGACGGCGAACTCGGCGGACGACGGCGGAAGCCCGGGTGCGGCGACGGAGGAAGAAGACGAGCGGAAGGAGATTGAGAAGAGATGCGGCGGTATTTATAAAGGGGGAGAGACGAAACGGCAAGCGCGGGATTTGAGGAAGTGAAAGATTGGATAAAGATTCCCTGTCGCCTCGATTCTCGGGATAGCCTTTAAACAAAGGTAACAAACAGCCGCGCGCGATAAATGCGGAAGTGATGTCACGATCGAATCAAATGATTTCCAGGGATGACGTCATCGTCGGTTTACAAAAACTGAGAAGATAGAAGAAAGAAGATTATGCAAGACTGGGAAGACTGATATGAACAAGTTCAAATCATTCTGGGGCCTAATGTCAGGGATATTACTAGCAGGTGTAAACCGGCTAGATTAAACCGGATTATGATAATATAGTTGTGTAATTGTAAAGCTCAGTAGAGGTTACGGCCCATGAAGGCTTAGGGCCCATGTGTAGAGTTACGGTTTGTAAACCTTCTTGTCATGTAACTTGAGAGACAAGGAAGAAAGAGCAGAGACCGAGGCGGACACAAATATGAGCCGGCCTCAGGACTCTGTAAACCGGAGCGGGCATCGCCTCTATATAAAGGGACGACCCGGCGACGGTTCAAGGACAAGCAACAACTCGTCGAGACACAGGCAAGCAATCAGCTCCCTGCTCATCGACGCCCAAGCAATACCAAACCAAACTAGACGTAGGCTTTTACCTTCCTCGAAGGGGCCGAACTAGTATAAAACCTCTGTGTCCTTTGTGTGCTTTTAACCCCTTCAAGCTAACCCGTGCGATGGTTCCTCAACTAAGTCCGTTAAACCGGACATCTGCCGTGTTAATTCCACGACAACTACGATGAGATTTTCTCACTCGTAGCGATGCTTAAGTCTGTCTGAATCATGTTAGCAATTGCCGCATTTTATGAAATCTGGCAAATGGATAACAAAATTACGTTCTATAATGGATTTATTAAAGAAGAGTTGTATATGATGCAACTAGAAGGTTTTGTCAATCCTAAAGGTACTAACAAAATGTGCACGCTCCAACGATCCATCTATGGACTGGTGCAAGCATCTCAGAGTTGGAATATACATTTTGATAATTTGATCAAACCATATAGTTTTATACATACTTGCGGTGAAGCTTGTATTTACAAAGAAAGTGAGTGGGAGCACTACAACCTTTCTGATAAGTATATGTGAATGACATATTGTTGATCGAAAATGATGTAGAATTTGCTGGAAATCATAAATGAGTGTTTGAAAGGAGTTTTTCAAAGAAAGACCTCGGTGAAGCTGCTTACATATTAAGCATCAAGATCTATAGAGATAGATCAAGACGCTTGATAAGTTTTTTCAATGAATACATACCTTGACAAGTTTTTGAAGTAGTTTAAAATGGAACAGTCAAAGAAAGAGTTCTTGTCTGTGTTCCAAGGTGTAAAGTCGAGTAAGACTCAAAGCCCGACCATAGCAAAAGATAGAGAGAGAATGAAAGTCATTCCCTATGCCTCAGCCATAGGTTCTATAAAGTATGCCATGCTGTATACCAGACGTATTGTATACCCTGCCCTGAGTTTGGCAAGGGAGTACAATTTTGATCTAGGAGTAGATCACTGGACAACGGTCAAAATTATTCTTAGAGGAGTAAGGAAATATTTCTCGGTTATGGAGGTGATAAAGAGTTCGTCATAAAGAGTTACGTCGATGCAAGCTTTGACACCGATCTAGATGACTCTGAGTCTCGATCTGGATACATATTGAAAGTGCGAGCATTTAGCTAGAGTAGCTCCGTGCAGAGCATTGTAGACATAGAAATTTGCAAAATACATACAGATCTAAATGTGGCAGACCTATTGACTAAACCTCTCTTACAAGCAAAACATGATCACACCTTAGTACTCTTTGGGTGTTAATCACATGGCGATGTGAACTAGATTATTGACTCTAGTAAACCTTTTGGGTATTGGTCACATGGCGATGTGAACTATAAAGTGTTAAATCACATGAGGATGTGAACTATTGGTGTTAAATCACATGGTCATGTGAACTAGATTATTGACTCTAGTGCAAGTGGGAGACTGAAGGAAATATGCCCTAGAGGCAATAATAAAGTAATTATTTATTTCCTTATATCATGATAAATGTTTATTATTCATGCTAGAATTGTATTAACCGGAAACTTAGTACATGTGTGAATACATAGAGAAACATAGTGTCACTAGTATGCCTCTACTTGACTAGCTCGTTAATCAAAGATGGTTAAGTTTCCTAGCCATAGACATGAGTTGTCATTTGATGAACGGGATCACATCATTAGAGAATGATGTGATTGACTTGACCCATTCCATTAGCTTAGCACTTGACCGTTTAGTATGTTGCTATTGCTTTCTTCATGACTTATACATGTTCCTATGACTATGAGATTATGCAACTCCCGAATACCGGAGGAACACTTTGTGTGCTATCAAACGTCACAACATAACTGAGTGATTATAAAGATGATCTACAGGTGTCTTCGATGGTGTTTGTTGAGTTGGCATAGATCGAGATTAGGATTTGTCACTTCGATTGTCGAAGGGGTATCTCTGGACCCTCTCTGTAATGCACATCACTATAAGCATTGCAAGCAATGTGACTAATGAGTTAGTTGCGGGATGATGCATTACGGAATGAGTAAAGAGACTTGACGGTAACGAGATTGAACTAGGTATGATGATACCGACGATCGAATCTCGGGCAAGTAACATACCGATGACAAAGGGAACAACGTATGTTATGCGGTTTGACTGTCAGGACCGGGATTTCGGGATATCAATTTTCCCAAAGGCGGACCTTGTGCTCACCAGCCACAGGATTACTGTTAGCTGATGAGACACCTCTTGATACAGAAAATTCCAAGCAAAGGTAAAAATATGTAGTACAAGACCATTCTGGTCTATAAGTACAACATGGGTTTTCTGGCAGATGATGGCGGAAGCGGTTGAAGTGCGTCGGTGTCTGTGGGACTCCATTTCCCACAGGAACAGCTGACCGGGATAACTCCTGTCTTCGCGGGGCTGCTATCCCAATAGTGTAGGTTCTGGGGTGGCCTCACGTCGTTCCTTCCCTCGCAAGGAATCTGGCCAAGACAATAGCCAGGGACAAGCCAGTGAGTACTTTGAATGTACTCGCGAACATTAAGAACATGGGTGAGACATAAACATGCTCAAGATGATTTATGATCACTATGATAACAATGATACGATAGGATATAACTTCAAGCATGACGTTCGAGAAAAAGGGCATATGCAATCAGAAAGTAGTAATGAAATAAATAACAGGCATGCCGCAGTCGGGCGTCTGAGCGACGTCACATAAAGGGCTTATAAATAAAAAGAATGCTGCCATAGTCGGACATCTGAGCGACATCACATAAAGGGTTTATAAATAAAAAGAATGCCACAACCGTACGTCTGAGCGACATCATAGAAAGGGCTTATAAATAAAAAGAACGCTGCCACAGTCGGATGTCTGAGCGACATCACAGAAAGGGCTTATAAATAAAAAGAATGCCACAGTCGGACGTCTGAGCGACATCACAGAAAGGGCTTATAAATAAAAAGAATGCCACAGTCGGACGTCTGAGCGACATCATAGAAAGGGCTTATAAATAAAAAGAATGCCACAATCGGACGTCTGAGCGACATCACAGAAAGGGCTTATAAATAAAAAAGGAAATAACAGGGAATATCCGGGAGGTAGAACCGTCCTGCGGATACTCACTGTTTCAAGTAATATGAATGGTTAGTCCATAATAAGGATAAATCACAATCACTACCTGTCACAGGTCATAAATAATGTTCTTAATTAATAGATTTCTCCTCCGAAGACCGACACTAAGACCGACACTCGACCCATCCCAGACTGTGGTCCTTAACCATGGACACGGCTATTCGAATAGGTTTTATGTCTCTGCAGAGGGTGTACTCTTTACCCACGGATAACGGATTTTCTATAGCCCTTCTGGACTAATCTCGTCTACGGTCTTTTAATGTGAAGACACACCTGACTACACAGACCAGCCTAACTCACCGGTGTCTGGAATCACCCACGACACTAGTTAAGCCAAACTTTAAGTGGGGAGGCTACAACCTCGACTAGCATGGGATCACACAATTTATAACGCGCGCGAGAAACTGGGGACGCTATCCCCTTCGGCTACAACCGAACCACCCATGCCCCCAGACCAGGTGGCCTGCCTACCGGATGCAGCCGGTATCTTCCACCGTGGCCTCTCTGTACGGTGTGTGATAGAACAGGGGTCGACAAATTTACTAAACCGTACCCTACCTGAAGGAGGGTCACGTGGTAGTACGAGACAAGTATGGGGGTTAGCGGAGCAAGACTCGATCTGTGGTCGACTTAGGAGGTTATATATATATATATACTTTGCACGGTTAGTGCCTTAATGATCTCACAGTTCCCTGACAGGGGCACTCTCCTCACGCTACAAGCTGCCTCACTGCACATCCTCGTCACAACGAGATGTCAGTCTCGTGGTTGGTTCAACGAAACACGACCCTCTTTCGGACTCCATCCGAACTATTACCAGGCAGATGTGGCACGAGGAGTGGTGGTTGTCACCAGTATCACATACAAAACTGAAAAGAGATATTCACCTCATGATGATATGCAAGAGTATGCTTTCCACATGAAATAATGATGCTCAAACTTTGGCATATCAATGGAGTTCTTGAGATTAAAGCAAACAACACACAAATGGTATCATCACAAGGTTCAAGATGCTTGCCTTCAAGTAGAGGGGAGTAGAAAAGCATTCCAAGAGTTTTGGAAGTTTTCTCCCTCTTCAAAAAACCTAAAAGAATAAAAAGGAAATCAATACATAGACTTAGAACACCCTCAAAAAGTTGTCTGGAAAATTTTCATATAAATATGAAAATAAACTAGACAATATTTGGGGAACAACAGAAAAAGAATCAAATCATTTTGAGTTGTGGTTAAAAAGTTAAAGCCAGTCAAAGTTTGGTCAAATCTGGTTTTAGAATAAAAACAGAAAAAGAAAACGTTTCGGTTGGGAGTACGCTTTCGAATTAGTGGGGACGTACTCTGGGGATTGCGCCTCCACTTATGCATGCGTGGGTGGGCGTTGGCTCACTGACAGAGGGGCCCGAGGGCCCACTGGTCAGGTTTGACCAGTCGCCCCCGCCTCCTTCCTCCTCTGGCCGAACGGGGGCGCTGCTCCGGTGATCAACGCCGGCGAACGGTGGCGCCTTGAGGGCATTCGAGTGCGGAGATGGATCCGCCAGACTGGGGCGGTCCTCCCGGTGGTCGAGGCGGCGACAGAGATGGGGAGAATCGTCGGCGACGAGCTTCGCGGCGGACGGCGGTCTCGGGTGGAAGAGGGGTTCCGACCTGCGGTGGCTCTAGAGCTTGTTTGAGACGCTGGGCAGCTCCGCAAGGTTGAATGGAGTCGAGTGATGATGCTGGTTGGACGGGAGGGGCTCGGGCTGAGGCATATTGAACTGGACAACGGCGGCGGTTGTACTTCGCCGGAGTTGGGGAAGAAGCCTCCTCGAGGCGATTTGCTGTCGTGGGAGCGCTCTGCGGGATGGCTGGGGTTGCCTGAGACTGCGGAGGAGCTCGGGGCCTCCTTAAATAGGAGAATGAAGGCGGTTCCGTGGCGGCCGTGGATAAGGATGTCGGCGACCAGCGTTCTGTTGCTCATGGCGACGTGGCGGCGACGCACGCTCGGGGACAAGCTCACTGACGCACTAGGGCTGTTCCAGGGGGCAGGTGGCGGGCGCTGGTGGCTTGGGCGGCTCTGTCCGCAGCAGGAGCTGCCGGAGCTATCCGCTAGCCGCCGCGGCCGACCTGACGGCGGTCCTGTGGAGCTCCAGGGCTGCCCCTACGGTGCAGGGATAAGAAGGCGTGATGTCGGTGCGAGAGGAGCGGCTAAAACGTGCGTGAGGCGTCGGCCGAGGGACGCGGCGGCTCGGTGCGCGCGCGTGCAAAACGTGCGCTCTGTGCGCGCCCAGAGCACGCACACGAGTCGCTCGACGAAATGCCTCTGCTAGCTAGAGAGCTTGGATGGAGCTAGGATTTAGCAGGTGTGGTTTAGGGGTTGAGGGGAGGTTAGTGGACATGGCATTAGGCACTGAGGGTCAAGTTCACAGTGCAAGGTAAAACTCATGTCAAAACTGTCCATGCATACCAACTGCTCGACAGAATGCCATGAGCAGGTGGGCATTCCTTCTGGTGTCCAAAATCTCCAGATCAGGGTCTCTTTAGATGAAGGTGATGATGGCAAAGTTGGTTGAGCAAAACCAGAAACTTGCCAGTGCAAGTTTTGCAAATCTACAGTTCTGGACAGGAAATGGATGGCACTGTTCCATGAACTAAAAATGTCCCAATGGGTCCACTCTTCTGGACTTAAGGGTTTTGAAAGATGGGCTACAAGCAGGAGGAAACTCAAGAGCACTGGAGTAAGATAAACAAGGGTTGCAGTGCAAAATGCCAAACTAGACCAGAATAGAAAAGAGGTTGTTACACTCAAAACTTCCAAAGGACCAAGGTGTTTTTTTTTCATAAATATGGATAACATATTGCTATGAACCTCCCATAATTTTGGTGGAAGCATCAAAGAAAATCCTAAAGGGGTTGTAGTGCAATATGGCCTACTGGACCAGATTGGCAAACATGCTATGGAGCCCAAAATATTAAATGAAATAATTATATTATTGCATAAAAGTGATCTAATAGCATCACTTGACATCTCCAATTTTTGGTTGAAATTATAAATAAATTTATCAAGTAGTTGCAGTTCAAAAGAGGCCTTAAAACTAGGTTTAATCATTTATATAGGGAAGTAAATTATGGAGACCAATATATAATTAATCCTGTTGATATGAGCAAAGTTTTTAAAGGATGCAGAAGAGAATCTAATATTAGCTGGAAAGTTTTCACCATGGGCAAAATTTTCAACAAAACATAACCAGAAAGGTTCTGAAAACCAAGGGACATATAGCAAAAGGCAAATTTTTTAATTTACTGGCAAAATTTTATTGAATAAAACATTGCAAAAATTTTGGGGTGTTACGTTGACCGATAAAGATCTTCGTAGAATATGCAGGAGCCAATATGAGCATCCAGGTTCCGCTATTGGTTATTGACCAGAGATGTGTCTCGGTCATGTCTACATAGTTCTCGAACCCGTAGGGTCCGCACGCTTAACGTTCGATGACGATTTGTATTATGAGTTATGTGATTTGATGACGGACGTTTGTTCGGAGTCCCGAATGAGATCACGGACATGACGAACAGTCTCGAAATGGTCGAGACGTAAAGATCGATATATTGGACGGCTATATTCGGACATCGGAAAGGTTCCGACTGATTCGAGTATTTTTCGGAGTACCGGAGAGTTACGGGAATTCGTTTTGGGCCTTAATGGGCCATACGAGAAAGGAGAGAAAGGGCTAAAGGGTGGCCGCGCCCCTTCCAAATGGACTGGTCCGAATTGGACTAGGCAAAGGGGGCGCCCCCTTCCTTCCTTCTCCTTCTCCCTTCCCCTTTTCCTATTTCATGTGGGAGGTGGAATCCTACTAGGACTAGGGAGTCCTAGTAGGACTCCACACTTTGGCGCGCCCTATGAGGGCCGGCCTCCTCCTCCCTCCATCCTTTATATACGTGGCCAGGGGGCACCCCATGGACACACAAATTGATTTTAGCCGTGTGCGGTGCCCCCCTCCACAGATACACACCTCGGTCATATCGTTGCAGTGTTTAGGCGAAGCCCTGTGACGGTAGCTTCATCATCATCGTCACCACGCAGTCGTGCTGACGAAACTCTCCCGTGACGCTCAACTGGATCAAGAGCTCCTGGGACGTCATCGAGCTGAACGTGTGCTGAACGCGGAGGTGCCGTACGTTTGGTGCTTGAATCGGTTGAATCGCAAAGACGTTCGACTACATCAACCGCGTCACTACACGCTTCCGCTTTCGGTCTACGAGGGTACATAGACACACTCTCCCCACTCGTTGCTATGCTTCACCTAGATAGATCTTGCGTGATCGTAGGAAAATTTTGAAATACTACGTACCCCAACAATCTCATCATCTGTAGGATCTGGTTTTGGATTCACTAAACTCCACTACTTTGCATTTGGATAATTATGCGCGGAACAATTTGTCTGAAAACAAAAATGACTTGATTCATTCATTAATTTGCCCCGTATGCAAATGCAAAGAAAATGTCGTCTTATAATAAAACTGAACAGAAATATATTAAGAGAAACATTATGCTTGACATGTTCTTACACATCGCATTAATCCGTCTTTTTTCCCCAATAAACTGAAACATTACGCTTTATTCAATTTAGAAATGCAAAGAAAGTGCTTAGTCAGTTTCATTATATTTCTGTTCAGTTTATTGTACATTTTTAAGAACATGTCAACACATGTCTGCCTTTTTCAGTGCATACTGTACATTTTTATCATACATGTATAACATATTTGGTACATGTTGAATATTTTTCGAATGCATGGTGTACCATGTTTTTCAAACACATGATTCTTGAATTTTCTTTTGAATAGGTGTTAAACTTTTTTCAAACACACTTTAACATTTTTCAATGACAGAAAACATTTTCTAGTCTAACATCTTTGTACATTGTATAAACACTTTAAAAAAATTCACTAACATATTTTTGCAACACATGAACATACGGAAATTAGCTTAAAATATCACGGATAATTTTTTGGAATGGTACGATTTTTTTCTTGAATTACTCGATCAGTTTTTATGTTGTATAAACATTTTTTAAATGTCACAAACAAATTTTGAAACGCATGTACATTTAAAAAATGTCACCTACATTTAATTTGAATCAAGTGAACATTTTTATTGCATAAATATAATTTTAAATGTCATAAACAATTTTTAAAAATGTTTGAGAAAATTCAACGTTGAATTAAGCAACATTTATACAGTGTATAAACATTTTATAATTTTTCATGAACATGTTTTTGTAAAACAAGAACATATGATGTCAAATATAATTTTTTGAATGTTACATTTTTTTGAATTACATGAACATTGATTTACATTGTATAAACATTTTTCTAAATGTCATGCACAATTTCTTAAAATGTGTGAACATTTTTCAAATGTCACGTACATTTATTTTGAATTACCTGAAGATTTTGTTACATTGTATAGATACTTTTTAAAAGTCTAATACATTTTTTCAAAATGCCTGAACGTTTTTCTAATGCTGAATTATGCGAACATTTTTTACATTGTATAATTATTTTTTGGAAATGTCATTCACATTGAAACACGTGAACATTTTTCAAATGCACATACATTTATTTTAAATTACATGAACATTTTGTGACACTGTATAATTTTTTAATGACAGAAACAAATTTCGATATCTCTGGACATTTGTCAAATGTTGAATCATGTGAACATTTTTACATTGTATAAGCAGAACGTTTGGGTTCAACCGGATGATCTCGCTCACACAAACTTCCTCGTGGAGCCCGCCCACCGCCCACACCCATTGTTTGTTATCTTCTTCCCACCCGAAGTGGGGTCCTCTTTTTCCTCTCGCTCCGGCCCTCTTTCTTCCCCAAATAACGCAATCCCCTTCCTGTCTCTCACCGGTCACTCCTTCTCTTCGTGCACACATGGTTTTTCTCCGGCCTGACTGATGGTGCGAAGCTCCCTCAAGGTGCTCCAATCAATGAAGCACAAGTCGGTGATCGTGTTGCGATTTCAGCACTTTGTCGGCCCTCATGCTGTCATGCAATGCAGGGCGTGGCGGATCCCGGTTCCGCGATGCAACTGCTGGCCGACGGATCCCGGTGTTGTGATATAGCTGCTTGTCGACGGATCCGGTACTGCAATGCAGCTACTTGTCGGTGACTCCCGTTGCTGCAAGCTGGAAGGGGGGCGCCATGGTGCAGGGTTATTGGCTTTGCGATGCAACACTCATCAGCGGCTGCCAGCACTGCGATGCAGCTACTCGCTGAGGGCTCCCAATGCTCCAAACCGGATGGGGGCGCGACGGCGCAAGGTAATTGTTGTTGCGATGTGCAGTGCTCATCAACGGCTGCCAGTGCTGCTTTGTCGTGGCTGCAGTGAATTCGTCGGAGTTGCAATGGAGCTTCGCCGGAACTGTGAGTGCCACATTGGAACTCAGCAGGGCTGCAATGGGGCTCGGCCGGAGTTGCAATGGTGCTTCGTCAGAGCCGTCGATGTTGCATTGGAGCTCCGCCGGACGCCGCTGGTGCTGCGTTGGAGCTCTGCGATGGGGCCCCGACGCTCCTGCGGGTGGGACTAGGCTGTTGCGCTCGCTGCTGTCGCGCTGTTGCTGTGATCGAACGGCCACCAGCGCGCGGTTGGCTAGGGGATGATTTCTTCAGCTGATTCATAGCAGGCGCCCATTGTGATTGGTTTCCGGAAGGATTTTTAGAGACACATGAACCTGTGATACCAACGGTTCCAGCTCCGAAACGAAGACGTGTTTTTTTACATCAGTATAGACGCAAGCGCTCATATACACGCGCATACACTCACCCCTATAAACGCACACACGCACACCCTATCCCTATGAGCTCCGAAACGAAGACGTGTTGAGAGAGGTGATTGGTTTCCAACGGATTGGGTGCGGACTGCGGTACCAAGTCGGATCCAAACATGAGAACCAAATTAAATCGTAACAGGCTTGACAACCAGGTAGGGATTATGCCCTTGTTAAGAGGAACAGAAACAACGGAGGGCATCGTGGGCATCTATGTATGCAAACAGGAAGATCGAAAAGAAAGCTGGCAGAAACATGACGCGTCCGGCCATGGATTTCTCCCCGTCCACTGACGTGTTGGCGGCGGTCCTGCGGCGGCTCCCACCGAGCGCCCGGCGCCGTGCCCGCCTCGTCTGCAGGCTCTGGCGCGAGACCGTGGACGAGCGCACGACGGAGATGCACAGCCGCCCCAAGGCCCTCCTCTGGAACACCCGCACCGCCGTCGCCTACGTCGTCGACGACATCTCGCCGTCATCCACGGGGAGCTGCACGGAGGTGTGGAGCGGCGGTAGCCCCCCCATGTATTCCCAATGGGATGGCGACCTGCAGCTGGTGGGCACGTGCAACGGCCTGCTCTGCGTCTGCGACAACGGCGGGAGGACCGGCGGCGAGGTCGCCCTGGTCAACCCCGTGACCCGCGAGACGCTGCCCCTCCCGCCGCTGCCGTGCGGCGGCCAGCTCGCCGGGGACCGACGTTTCTGCAGGTGGGACAAGGCGTACAGCTTCGCCTACCACCCGACGTCCGGGCGGTACAAGGTGGTGCACGTCCCCTGCATCTTCGAGAGGGCCCGCGACTTCGACGCCGTGCAGGTGCTCACGGTCGAAAAAGAGGCGACGTGGCGGGAGGTGCCAACCCCCGGCGGCGCGAGGTGCAACCTCAAAGCCGGCGTCATCAGCGTCGACGGCACGACGTACTGGGTCACCAAGGGCGGCGCGGCGAGGGTGGTGTCTTTAAGCCTGGACGACGACGAGCGCGTCGCCGGCTTCGCCGGCTTCGCGTTGCCGTCGCGTGCTCTTTCGGCCGGCGCCGATAACTACCACCTGGCGGAGGTGCGCGGGCGGCTGGGCGTCGTCGTCCACGACTCCTTTGGGAGCACGACCGGGGTGTGGGTTCGGGAGAAGAAGGGGACGTGGACTCGCCGGTGCAGCCTCTGGTCGCAAGACCCCACACGGCCACACTTCGTGTACGGCGAGCACGTCACCACGTTTCAAGGGACGTCGTTGCGCGGCCACCGGCGGAAAGGCACGGGGCCATTGTCGTCCCCATGCGACGTGACGGTCGGCGACAAGGCCCAGGGGACGCTGCTCGCCAAGGTCAAGGGCGGGGCTCGCCACTACCGGACGTTCGCCTACGTCGAGACGTCGGAGCCATTGGGTGATTACGGTGGCAAGTAAGTTCATGTGGATGTCTGGCTGGGATACCTGTTTGTTCATGATTCCTTCAGTATTACTACTAGCAAGTACAGTTACTCTGTTTTGATCCAAAGTGTCCATTTCATTTTTTAATGCTAAGTCCAATTAGTGTTTTTACTGTCCATAAAGAATAAAAATAATTATACGAGAGAATCTAGTAAATCTCATAAAGTTTGATTAATTTTATAGACAATAATATAACTACTTAAAATAATAATATATATGGTGTAAAAGTATATTCAACGGTGAATCCAATAGTATTGATTTTTTTTGAACATCAGGGCATGTACAATGGTTGCTAAGATAGTCTTATTTTAAGTTTTGCATGTAAATTAGAGATGACAAAAAAAACAAGTCTACAATGGGTCATCTCTTAGCCTTATCTTCAATAATTAGTTATTCCTAAAAACATGGTGAGACAAATTGTGCTAAGCTATCATCTCTTGTCTTTGCTTAAATAAGCTAAGACAAGCCTTCTCTTATGATTTCTCTCTCCTCCACCTCATCATTTATCTTACGTGACATCCTTAAGCTAGAACCATTGTACATGCCCTCAATAGTATTGATTTAGTATCGTGAATGTTGATAACTTTTTCAATAGAAACTTGTTCAACGTTTACAAACTCTAACTTACGGCAAAGCTAATATGCAAAATAAAATAGACAATAATATAACTATAATTTAGCAACCCATGCCCAAATAAATCATTTCTATTAGCTATTTTTTGAACACGGTACAGACGTACACATTTATACATACGAACATACACTCACATCCCTATGAACACGCGCGCACACACACCCTACCTTATGAGCACCTTCGAATGATTGAGTCGACACATCATCTTAAGATTGACAAGTCGCCGAAGTGGCTTTGTGCTTGTATAATGAGTCGGCAATCAAGACATGACACATGACTAAATTTGTAGTATCACCGACAAACTATCTTGCAGTTTATCTCTCCGGTTGTTCTACCATCCACCTCATTCGTTAACCTACGCAAGAAGAAATGTAACTCATATCTTAGTTTGCATAAATTGCATTATACTTGTTCATCATGAAAATCACAATTTATATTTAATCAATGCTATAAAACTTCTCAAATGATAAGTGCCACATGTGTGACACGAAGCACTCCGGCCCTGATGTTTTTTACAACTAAAGTTGTCATCCAAAAAGAAAATAAACAAACCTCAAAAAATTGAACTTGTCATCCGAAAAGAAAATTGGCACGCTTGACAACTAAAGTTGCCATCCTATACTTGTCATAAAAAATCATCGGAGTTGCCATATGTTCGTATCACATATGTGCACTTATTAGTGTCCAAAAACTTCAGAAGCCTTCTTAAGCTGAGTTGGTAGTTTAACCCATCTTATATTCTTTGATTAATCATGTGTGATGTGTATAGTGCCAACTTTTCATGAACAATAAGCTATTTTTTTTTTCAGATTGTGTGTATTATATTCATTTTTGACAAGTGGTTGTGCGTATTATATTTGACTAGTAAACTATGTGTGTTATTTCAGACTCCCATCCATGGCTTCTGCGACACAACAACGCCAATTAGGATGGCTCCAAGCTCCCTGGGCCGTGTTCGTTCTGCTATTCGCCTTCTTTGTTCTGCTGCTCGCCTTCTCCGTCGCGTGTCTTCGCAAATAGCATCCCTTGCCGTTGCAGATCCTGCTTTGACACCCGTTACTGAATCCTTGGTGCCCACGGTTGCCAAACTGCAAGTAGTTATTCATAACCTGAAAATGGTAGAAACCTAGAGTATCAAACTTTTAGTTTGAGAGGCATTTGTGCATTTCATGTTCCTTCTTTGTGCCTTTGAGCTTTTGGGACCCTGGTAGCTGCACTGTACCTGTACTTGTTCTTTCTTTTTCTATAAAGTTTCACTTGCAGTCCTCGTACTACATGATTCGGGATTTTTCTGCCTATCTTTTGTGCTTTAGTATGTAAAAAAAATGAAACAGCGTCAGATGTCTGATCAGTTTCACTGTATCGATCTAATGCTTTTTTCTTGACGTGATCTAACTGATTTTATTGTTTTTTGATCTAAGCTGATTGTTAATCTGTACTGTGCTCGTGTTGTACACCAAAATGCATCAACGGATCCTACTAAAATACATGAATACAATGCTAGAGGAAACTTTAGATACATCCATGCTTCCAAAGAAGAGTAATAATCTCAAAATATAGTTAATCACCTATGCATTGGAGAGTTAAGCACATACTCCTACATACAACCGAGTAGGACTCCCATGTTTGATCCTGTCGGAGAAACGACTCGGCAGCTCAATAAAAAGAGAGAAACTACGTACGCGAGCCACGCTGCCCATGGCCAATCGGGATTTGCCCACGGACGTATTGGTGGAGATCCTGCGGCTGCTCCCTCCGAGCGCACGGCGTCGCGCCCGCCTCGTCTGCAGGCTGATAGTTCCCACGCTGTGGTCCTATGGGCAAAGGAGCTGTGGAGGAGCCCTGGCTGTTGGGAATTGTGGTCTATCCTCTAATTTCTCTGTCTTTTTCATGGTGTCGTTCACAATACATATTGAGGCTAAGGGTAGGAACCTATTTATAGACTCCACTTCCAGGTGTTTTAATATTTCACCTATTCTCGGAAAGATCCGTATGACTACTGAACAATGTTACCAACCATGATAAAATATGTCATTTTTCCAAGTCTAAACATACAGTCTCTAGCACACATGTATGAGTCATGTGCCATGATTAGATTGTAGGTGTGAGATCAACTTCCTAATCATGTGCTATCTCTTGGAAGAGCAAGAAACAAACTTCTGTGGCGCAGTCTTCTATGGAAGCAGAGTACATTGCTGCGAATGAAGCTGTAAAAGATGGTATTTGGTTGAGGAACTTTCTGATTTCTCTAGAGATAGTTGAAAATGCGCCAGATCCGCTCACTGTTTATTGTGATAATCAAGCTGCGATTAAACTTTCCAAGGATCCCAAGTTTCATAGCAGGGCTAAACATATTGAGGGGAAATACCATTATATTAGAGATGTAATAAACAGGCTGAAAACTATTCGGCATGTTGGGAATTGTGGTCTATGCGGTCTACCCTCTAATTCCTCTGCTTTTTCCGTGGTGCCGCTCACAATGCGTATCTGAGGCTAGAGAGTAGGGACATATTCATACTCATTTTCCTGAAAATTTAAATCCGTATCCAGATAGAATTTAGTTAGACTCCTAATCAAATTAACCAACCACGATCATAACCGATTATTTTCCGAGTCAAATTCATTTTATCCCTAAGCATATATATGTGAGATATATGCCACGTTTAAATAATAGGTTCATATTTAAACGTGTAGACTTATCAATCTAGAGAGCTGAACCTGTAAATAGCCTAGCCAATTCGAAACCTATACTGTGCCCAGCTCCTTGAGTATATTTCCTCAATTTCAATTGCAAATATTTGTACCAAGCATTCATACACCAATTCGTATGATTTCATTCATCAACCAAATAAATGTAGTATATAATGTTTTGGAAGACATCAAAAAATTCCTACATCTCCCACTTGTCTGAGAAACATCCAATCAAAAAACCTAAGGCCCATGTTGACATGTTTGCAAAACAATTCCTGACTAAGGGGTTTAGTCAGTGGATCTGCCAACATATCAGTACTAGGCAAAAACTCAAGAATAGTTGAAAGGTTGTGATGCACATTCCACAATCTCATATGATGTATGAGATTCCCTTAGCCACACATATTTCCTTACATTGCTTGAATGCACGGTAGGTTTGTAGATGGCCGTTTTGCTTCCACTAGAAAACCATTTGACCTGCTATTCCATTGATGTGAAGCTTGTTATAAGACCATCATGAATAGCAAACCATGTATTTATTTCCTCTTTCCCTAAATTCCGGAGAAAAAGTTTCCAAGAAGAAATATATATATTCCTTTGTGTAAAAAATTGAATAAGAAGAGTAGCATTATAATATTCCATTGAACCAAATTCCTTGTAAAACAAAAAAAACTTACGAATATTGGGCATGCGGTTGTTTGGTGAGATAATAAATTCCCAAACTTTATTATTCCTCATTGAGTTTATTCCTCCCCGTGTTTCTTCCACCCATAACTTGGGTTCATGGAATATTTAAACCTAGACTTTAGTTATTCCTCTAAAAATTTAGAGTGGCTTCCCCAAACAACAAACAAAAATCTAGACATGATAATCCATGTTATTTCCTCCCACTTATCCTAAGCATGTTAGTGTGAGGAGTTTCACTTGCAGTTTCCTTTGGGTCAAGAATATATTCTAGCATGATTGTCAATAATTCCACCATTTTCCATAAAAATATTGTGCTCCCACTTTCTGCCACTTTTCCTTTTCTAGATCAAAAACATTCCGTTGATCCACTAGAATAAGAATTAACAAATTTCTGATGTGTGCTTTGTAGTAATTGAGAATTTCCTTCCAAAATAAAATACTTCCTTCCAGTCTACAAACCATAACAAGTGACGGTGCTAGATGAAAAAAGTTATATACGTAATATGTAATGCTTCTTCCAAAGAAAAGAAAAATAATGGGGTATCAAAAATATTCAATTCCTCCACTCAGTTGTGAAGTACTTCCTCCGTTCCTAAATATAAGTCTTTGAAGAGATTCCACTATGGACTACATACGGAGCAAAATGAGTGAATCTACACTCTAAAATATGTCTATATACATATGTATGTAGTTTGTAGTGGAATCTCTAAAAAGACTTATATTTAGGAACAGAGGGAGCATATGGGAGTATTGAAGATATTCAGTTCCTCCTATAATATGAAGTATACAATATATTACAATGGTAAATGAAGTTCCATGCTCTTATTCGGTCATTATATTCTTGAAGTGTACTACCCCCACCAATCTGTTGTTAAAATTTTGAAATCTTTTAATCAACTGATTTTCCACTCAGTGCAACATGTGAACATCACAATAAAACCTTCCGACTTGTATAATGAAGGTAAACATATAACCATATAAAGTGCAATCATCGGTGAGTGAAAAGAAATAAACAATCTGACCTCGAGTGGGGGTGTCCAAAAAAAAACCATAAGTATATATAAAGAATGACGTGAAGCTTTTTATCTCCTTCCACCTTAAGAAAATGTGTGCAAGTTAAATACCCGTTATATATGTGCTTCAGAAAACCAAATTCCACCCACTAAAGTTTCGAATTTTGGAATTAGTAAGCCATTCGATTCGGTTCCATGATATGTGACCAAGTCGTTCCATGACAAAAATAATAAATTCCAAGAATGTGTTCCCAATATCAGGACTCCTCTCTATGGAGGTATCTTCCCCAAATAAAATTTGGGTTGCTAACTTCCAATGGACCATCAAGAAAGAATAGACCATTGTGTGAAATTCCATAATGCACTGATTTTATCATTGAGCAATATTTCCAGTCATCCTTCCTCTTTGCCAATTGGATTGATAAAATATTATATCTTCCTCTTCAAGGTGCAACTAGCACTAGTAGAAAACATGGCTTTGGTTGGGGCCTGGCTAGCCCATTAGTCCTGGTTCAGTCACGAACCCGGATCCATGAGGGAAATACGTCCCGGTTCGTGCGCCCAGAGGGCCAGCCGGACCTTGTGGGGCATCTGTCCCAGTTCGTCTGGACCCATTTGTCCCGATTCGTATGGGGTACTATTCAATTTTTTTGCTTGTTTTGTAGGATACAAATTATCATTTTTTTCTTGAATAACTCATCTCCAGTGGGAGCCCGTCTCAAACAAAAATAATAATCAGGGGTGTCACGTAACCTTTCGGTCATACTTCTACGAACATGGATGTATTTTTTGTTACTTCCCATGCTCTTTGTACTGCCATGCTGTTTTTTCTGTGTGAAAATGATCTAGATATATTATCAAAGTTCACTGGAAATACAAAGCACCTGAAACAAAATAAAATAGACCACCGAACGACCAATACCGCCACCGGAATGAGCCACCGACGCGCTGTTGTCGTCGCTCCCCTATCGGGGCCAGTGTGACACCCCGAGACCGGTTCGCCAGGTGTCAGCCAGTTATTCGTTGCCGTTGCCATGTCATCTGCTTGCGTGTTGCATCTTGCCATGTCATCATGTGTGCTTGCATCATCATGTTTTCAAAATTTGCATCCATCCGAGTTCTCTCGTCCTCTCCGTTGTCCGCTCTGAGCCGAGACACACTTGCACGCGCCCGCGGTGCCTCCGAATATTTATTTTATGAGTGGCCGAAAAATGTTCTCGGAATGGGATGAAACTTGGCGTGTGGTCTTATTATAGCATAGGTAGACCGCCTGTCAAGTTTCGTCGCGTTCGAAGCTCGTTTGATAGCCCAACGGTTAACCGTGTTAACCGCCAGAAGCCTTTTCTCTTTTGGCCCAGCATCCCTTCCATTCTAACCCCTCCATGCTCTTGGCCGTTCGATCACGATCGCGTGGCCGCGAACCGCTCCTCATTTGGACACTCCTAGCTCCCTCTACCTATATATATGGGCCTCTCCCTCCATTTTCGCGCAGATGAAACCCTAGTCCTCTTCCTCCCCCGCCTATGGACATGTCTGCTCCGCCTCTGGACGTGTCCAACCCGCAGCCACGTCGCTCCGCCCAACCAAAGGCCGCCACCTCAGCATCTCCAGCCCCCGAGCCCAATCCCCCTCGCCACATGTCCCACGCCGCCTCCCACCGCCGCGCGGGCCCGCGAGCCTATGCCAGGCCCGCTCGGCCCGAGCGCCCGCCGTCGCCAGCCGTTCCTCGCGCCTCTGCCCTGCGTCTCCCATCGCCCCCGTCGGCAGGCTCGACGCCGCTCGTCATCCGCCGCCGACGAGCCTACATCGCCTCCCGCCGGCGACCCCTCCGCCCGCCGTCGTTGGCCTCGCCCCCGCCGCGAGCTCCGCAGCCCTCGCCGCTGGCCTGCCTCCGCGCCGCCTCAAGGCCGCCTTCCGCCTCCCTCCGGCCGGATCCGGCAAGTCGCCGGCCGGATCCGCCCGTCCGGCTGCCTCCCCGCCGCCCTAGCCTCGCCGGAGACCCAGCGGCGCCGCCACCTTTCCCATGCCTCGCTCGACCCCGTGAGGAGGACGAGCACGACGGGTACAGCTCGCCTCGGCCACGTAGGCCGCACGCCTCCCCGGTGGGCCCACCAAGCAGGTCTGCTGCTCAGGCCCAGTGCGCCCTGGGCCTGCCTCGCCTCTCCTCTGACTAGGCCTTGGCCCATGTATTGAGCCTTTATTCCCCGCCCCAGGCATGACATAGCTAAGATGCGCTCATTTTCGTTGTTGAAATGGCTAAGTCTGAGATTCATACTTTTATGTTGCATCTTTGACTGTTGGTAACTTTTTGTGTGGTGATCCAAATTGAGTGAATGATATGTCAAAATGATCGTGGTGATATGCTCTACACTTTGTTCCATTGTGCCATGCTTGTTTGACTTCATCTAGATGCCCTAATCTCTGTTGCAAGAGTGCTACTTGTTATAAACTGCTGCTACTTGTTATTTTTATGGCATGTTTGAGATATGATAACTTGGTGCATGTTTATACAAATGATGCATATGATATGTCAAAATGTTCATTATGAAGTGTACTACATGATGGTTGCTGTAGCATGCTTGTTTGAGTCCATATTGCCATGTTAATCTCTGTTGCAAAAGTGCATTTGGCTGTTATGTGCTGAAACTTGTTATGAGATGCTGATTTCAATTGTTCTTTGCCATTGATGTGTTTGTCTTCATGCCACATGTCTAGATGTTTTAGAAGCACCATTATATGGTCTTTGCTGTGGTGCATTTAACTTTCCATGATATGCCTTGTGTTGACTTAAACATGCTTGTAAACATGCCATGTTGTTATTGCTGTTTTGTACTTCGTGAAATTTCTACCAAGTATGGAATCTGTTGTAACCTGATGCTATGTTTGCTTGATGCCCTAGTGATAACCCTCAACCGTAAGGGATCGAGATAGTCTTCGCGGGTAAGAATAACCCAATTTATTGATTCGACACATGGGGAGCCAAAGAGTATTTATAAGCTTTGACAGTTGAGTTGTCAATTCAACCGCACCTGAAATATACTTACTTGCAACAAAAGATAAGTGGTAACGGTGATATGATAGTGATGGTGGTGATAGTAAAAGTAAACAGCAAAAGTAAATAGCAAAAGTAGCAACTAGTAACCAGCAGGATTTTAAACACTGTAGGCTAGGGAGATGGATGGTTGGGCGCTGCATGGATGAGATATATCATAAATCTAACTTGGGGCAAGGCACACGGAAAAGTAATGATCATCTAGGAAAATATCATACATTAGGCATGTATCCCATAGGTAGTTGTACGTGCTTGCAATAAGAACTTGCACAACATCTTTTGTCCTACCATCCCGCTACGAACGGGGCCAAAAGGAACTTATGGAGATTAAGGTGCTCCTGTCAAAGAGCACCAGAACAAAGCAATAAACTCAATGGATACATGTAATCCTCAAACTATGGACCATCCCCTTTGGTGTCCCAAGCTGTCAATTTTGGGATCGCCGGTTCCGGACCGTAATAGGTGCAAACAACTCATAGATAGGATCAAGAACACAAATATATTCATGCAAACACATATGGTTTAGATCTGAAATCATGGCACTCGGGCCCTAAGTGACAAGCATTAAGAGTAACAAGTTGAAGCAAAGATGATAAACACCATAGTAGATGATAGGCAACATTCCCCCAACGATCTAATAAACTATTACATGATCTAACTCATCCAATCCCTACCATCCCCTTTGCCTACAGCAGGGAATTACTCACACATGGAAGGAGAAGTCATGGAGGGAGGATGGAGTGGTGATGATGATGACGATGGCGACGATCTCCCCTCTCCGGAGGCCAAATCAGCCTCCAAATTAGCCCTCCCGAAGAAGAACAGAGGATGGCGGCGGCTCCGCGACGAAAACTGGGAAAACAACTCCTGATCTCGGGTTTTCTCGTCACGGGCTAAATACGGGTCAAAGTAGGGCACCAGGGGAGGTGGGACCCACCCAGGCAGCCTGGCGCGCCGGCTAGGGGTGGGGCCGCGCCACCAGGGCGCCTGGGCCCCCCTGGTTGCCCTCTGGTCCATCTTCTGGCACAAGGTTCCTTCGGGTGCGTGGATTTTCTGTGATTTTTCGTGGAATTTTCTGAGACACCTAAAAATCCGTTTTCCTGCACACAATAAAACCATACAGGCAGCTCTGCTGAAAACAGCGTCAGTCCGGGTTAGTTTAGCTCAAATCATGCAGGAATGAGGTCAAAACAATAGCAAAAGTGTTTGGAAAAGTAGATACGTTTGAGACGTATCAACTCCCCCAAGCTTAGCATATTGCTTGTCCTCAAGCAATTCTGTTCAACGAACTGGACGCGACAAAGAAAACTTTGACAAACTCTTTTGCTTCATTAGATGTATATAAGCATGTACTACGAAAAGAGTCTAGCAAGTATTGAAACAATGCTATGAGGACAATGCACGGAGCAATCCTTCTTTCAAGTGACCAATCACAAATACCTAAAAGTAAATAATATACTACTGAAAATCAAGAAAAGATTACATTGCACATAGCTTGAACATACTAGAGTGGTATCTCGCTAGCCTCCATGAGTGAAGCAAAACATAAATGCAGAAACTCCTTCAGAGTTTTAAAGGAGACTAGAACTAAGAATTTCAGAATAAATAATATCACAAGCATGCAGAAAACAATGTAATACTTTGGGACAATGCACATTACACTCAGAATGACAATTATGCTCTCCTAGTTGGTGCCTTGAAGAAAGAAGGTGGAGACTCTCGAACCGTGGAATTTGATGGCGAGGTTGAAAACCCATGGTTGGAAACAAAGACTAAACATGTACCAGAGCTCTTGGTTTTTAAAAACAGAGGTAAAAATGTTTTTTGAGAGGTGCATATTTCGTCAACGAATGCTAGTAGATAACCCAATTACTTCTTGAGCTGGACAAGTTTCGAGGAACGGCTCCCGCACGAGGACGATCACATCCCCTTAATCTCCTTTGTTTATCACTGCCAAAGTTTTCTGATTTCTCATGAACAAAGCGTGAAGGAGGGTTTGTTTGTTGTATTATCTTTTATGAGCCGGGCGCACTCTATGCCAGTTCCTTCTCGTATTAGGGGTTTGCAGATTAGACATGCAATCCCGGGGTGAAACTTGTCCAACTTAAAAAGATCATGAATTAACTACTACTTCCTCATGAGCTAAAACAGAGGCACAAAAAAGAAATGCTTTTGATTAATTTCGAGATGGTACACGAAAGTCTTCGTTAGGAATGGCAGGTAAATACCATGTATAGGAAGGTATGGTGGACTCATATGGCATAACTGGTTTAAAGGATTTTGGATGCACAAGCGGTCAGTCCGCTTAGTACAGGTGGAGGTTAGCAAAAGACTGGGAAGCAACCAACTAGAGAGCAATAACGGTCATAATCATGCAGAGCGACAAAGCAACATTGAATCGGGCATGGAAGTGATATAACTATTCTGAAACTCGAAGATCATCAAGGCAGAGCAGACTTTTCAGTTTTAAACATGTGTAAACATGTTCCAAGTCAATCCAAGAATTCTCCAAAGGGAAATACTACCTTAGTATACCAAACTATGAACAGTGCAATGCATGTAAATCATTTCAATAACACATTATATATTCTAGCTATTTGAGACTAGCCACAAGGAAAGCATGAACCACTGGAAGAGCATTGTAAACATAGCACTATGTCGCTACAAACTGGTCTCTAGATCATAAGTACAAGCATATGTACAAAAGTAGAAACAAGAAGAGTTCATACCGGTTTTCCTTTGTTGCTTCCCTTCAGTCGATCTTCGTCATTACTGCCTCGTCACTTGCACGATCGAACATAGTAAATATAATTAAATGCCATCACGGACTCGAGCTGAACTCTGAAAACAAAGCAAACTAAAGAGAGAAAGGAAATCTTTTTGGATTATTTCAAAGGTTGAACGAAAGCAAAAGAAAGAGAAAATCTTTTTGTTGTTTTTGCAAAGAAAGAAATAAAGAAGAACGGGCAAAAACTTCGAGAAGATCAAAGCGAATAAAATGGATAATACAATGGAAAAGTGAGAAGGGCACGTACTCCCCCAAGCTTAGGCTTTTGGCCTAAGTTGGTAGTAACTACTGCCCCCAGGAGCCTCCTGCTCCGGGGGAATGGTGGTGAGTCCAAGGGTCGTAGAAGGATTCCGGCGCGTACACCGAACTCCCTTGGATCCTCCCACGAGGAAGGGTCCGTACTCCAAGCAGAGGAAGACCCTTCACCAAACTGGGTGACGGTCTCCCCCTGAAAAGGTGGTAACTCACCGTGCTCCTCCTCGTCGGGCACAACCCCCTCCATGGGGTTATGAAACTGATGCTGGGCCATGAACTCATCGAACTGGATAACATCAAAGGACCATCCGTTCCTGCGAGAAAAATCAAACAAAAGAGGTGCAGGTAGATGGATCTCGCGTTCCGCGGTAGTTTCGAAACGCAAGATATAAACAAGATTACTAAGCTCAGAAGTCATGGTAACAAACTTATGCCTTTTCATAGCAGCAAGATCAAAACTTAAATAAGTAAAAGGCTCATCATCAGGGTGTGGGGTGCCTTTAAGATGTTCTAAGATAAGTGTGGCATAAACGCCACCAAATAAATCTCCCCTGTTACCGTTCATAGCAAGGCGTCGAGCAATTAAGGCACCCAGATTATAATCAAACCTCCTTGAAACGGCGGTTGCCAGGATAGCAATATCCGGCGCAGAAATGCTGCTCGTGTTGTCACGAGCTAATACCCCTCTAGCAACATAATATGCAAAATACCTGAGGTGAGGGAATAAGATGCTGGAGATTTTTGACCAATGAATATCCCTCGTACCCATGCTGCAGAGAGAGTTGAAGACGGTTTTCAGCTCGGAGGGCTGAGAAGTCATCTTAGTCGTCCTCCCAACGTTTGGCACACCTATTATTTCACAAAACTTTCCCAAGGGCATGGTGATAAGATCATTGTAAATTTTAAACTCAATAGCACCAGTATCAGGGTTATATCTAAAACTGTTAATGAAACCGGAGGTGAGTTTTTGATACTGAATAACACGACACGTGATGAGCCGTGTCAGACCTGCATTAGCACAAAGATTATAAAACTCATCCTTGATTCCCGTAGCTTCAAGGAATTCATCACATGGAAACATCATAGCACGTGTTGGACTTGTGTCTTCCAACAACTCTAGGGGCACATGATCTTCATTGTAGCTCACCCTAGCAGTCGAGGGTGAAGCTGCGGCTCTAGTAACTCGATCGGAGTGCGTGGGCCTCTTCTTCTCGAGCCACCCCTTTGCCCTTCCTAACAAACTCATTTCTGAAATTTTTGGCAAATTACAAAAACAAGGATTTAAACAAAGTGGGTTAAGGCAAACTACTCAACTCACTTACCTAAGGCATAAACTTGCATCAAAACTTGGAAAATAAATTTCTACACATGCATGCAAGCTCATCTACACAGCACCAAGAACTACTAAATACTCACAAATGAAGCCATCACCAAAAATCTAATTGGAGGGGTGGAGGAGTTACATACCAGGGAGTATTTGTTCAAAATCTCAGCTCAAATGATAGGCTGTAGAGAGAGATCGAAGAATCGCCTCCAAGAGCAGCAAGAACGCAAGAACAAGTGCAGAACTCGTGTTTTTGGAGAGAAAGAGAGAGAGAGGAAGAAGACTTACCTGGAGGGGGGCCTTGTGGGCCCCAGGTGCCCTGTGGGCGCGGCCAGGGGGCAGGCCGCGCTAGCTGGCCGCCTGGGCCACTAGTGGGTCCCCCTGGTCGGCCCCAGGTACCTCTGGGTCACTCCCGGCATGGAAATTTTTATTTTTATTTTTCTGGAATTTTTCTGAAAACTTCACGGTTGAATTTTTTTCGAAGTTCAAAAAGCTGCAAGACTTTCTGAAAACTTAAAGCAGTGATTAGTATTGTGAAGCTTCAAAACATAAACACTTGGTACAGCAAGGAGAACAAAAACTTAAACAAATGAAAACATAACAAGCTCAACTTTTTATCTATATAAAACATGTTCACTAGTAAGGTTGATCAAGTCTTACCAACAAACAGGCGATATATAGAGCAAAAAGTCTCACCTCTTACGAAGTGATCATTGCACCTTTATTTTAATGGACATTGTCCCCACCATAATAGTTTTGTATTTGTGGTGCACATGTAGTGGACAGTCCCATTCTCCAATCTTCATGGTCTCGATATTTTCTATAGAGTTGAGGCCATGCCTCCTGTCGGTCTTCTTTGGAAAATACACCGTGTGTTCTTTATCATTCACATTGAAGGTAACCTTCCCTTTATTGCAATCAATAATAGCACCTGCGGTGTTAAGAAAAGGTCTACCAAGAATAATGGACATGCTCCCATCCTCGGGCATGTCAAGCACAACAAAATCGGTAAGGATCAAACAATTAGCAACTTCTACAGGGACATCCTCACAAATACCTATCGGAACGGCGGTTGACTTGTCAGCCATCTGAAGAGAGATATCTGTAGGAATTAGTTTCTCTAAACAAAGCCTCTTGTAAAGAGAGAGAGGCATAACACTCACTCCTGCTCCAAGATCACATAAAGCAGTTTTGACATAATTATTCTTTATGGAACAAGGAATGGTGGCTATACCTGGATCACCAAGCTTCTCAGGAATCTTGCCACTGAAAGAGTAGTTAGCAAGCATAGTAGATATTGCTTCATTAGGAACTTTTCTTTTATTAGTGACAATATCTTTCATATATTTTGAATAGGGAGGTAACTTAATAGCATCAGTCAAAGGGATTTGAAGAAAAAGAGGTTTAATCCACTCACAAAACTTATTGTAATGCTCTTCTTCTTTAGATTTGAGAGACTTACCTGAAAAGGGCATAGGTTTCTGTATCCATGGTTCTCTTTCCTTCCCATGTCTTCTTGCGACGAAGTCTTCTCTAGTGTACCTCGTACGTTTGTCAGGTGCTTCTTCTTCTCGAACTTCAGGTGGATCATTCTTCTCATTATCCTTACCTTCAGGTTCGGCACCGTCTTCAGTCTCAGCATTGGAGATAGATACACTGTTGGGATCAACAGCTGGCTCTTCATCTGTAATAGGATCATTGGAATTGTCAGCCTCCTTATATTTCTTCTTCTTCTTCTTTGGAGATCCAACAATTTCTTCTTCCTGCATTTGAGAATCTTGCTCGATTCTCCTCGGATGCCCCTCTGGATAGAGAGGATCTTGAGTGCTAGTTCCTCCTCGGGTCTTAATCCCGAAGGCCTGCAAATCATCTTGTTTGGCATTGTTAGCAAGCAAATCTTTTTGCACATTAGAAATTTGTTCAAGCTGAGTTTGAACCATATGAAAATGCTTCACAAGACATTGTAACATCATTAAATGTTCTACCTAGAACATCAAGCAAACTTTTGATAGCAAGGGAATTATCATGCAATTGACTTTGTATCCTCTCATTAAAATGATTTTGTTTCATAATAAAATTATCAAACTCATCTAAACATTGATCAGGAGGCTTACCATGAGGGATGTCACTTGCGTTGAAATCTAAAAGAGAGTGTACCTCTACCATAGGAGGGTGGGTGGTAGGCTCACACAACTTCTCAATAGGGGGTAGATTCTTCACGTCTTCAGTTTTAATACCCTTCTCTTTAATAGACTTCTTTGCTTCTCGCATATCTTCGGGGCTTAGAACAAACATGCCCCTCTTCTTTGGTGGTGGAGGTGGTTCCGGAACGGACCAATCTTCATGGTTTTTGGCAATCCTGCCCATCAAATCCTCTGCATCGTCCGGTGTTCTTTTCCTGAAAACACAACCAGCACAACTGTCCAAATAGGACCTGGATTCATCAGTTAGACCAGCATAAAATATATCGATTAATTCATTCTTAGGGACTCCATGTCCTGGCCTAGCCCGAATCAGACCACAGTACCTCCCCCAAGCTTTAGGGAGGTGCTCATCCTGCAACTGTTTAAAGTTATAAATTCTTTGTAAAGCAGCATGTTGCATATGAGCAGGAAAGTACTTATGAACAAAAGAGTGAGCTAAGTCTTGAGGACTCTTAATGGAACCACATGGGAGTGAATCATACCATGTTTTAGCACCTTCCTTCAAAGAGAAAGGAAGAAGCTTAGTCACATAAAAGTTTCGTTTCTTCTCATCCGTGGTAAACAAGCCACCCAACTCAGTGAGTTTGGTCAGGTGTGCAAAAGCATCATCATTTTCTCTGCCATAAAAGGGGTCAGCTTCAACCATAGGTATAAGTGAAAGATCAATAGAGAAATCATAATCAGGATCATCGATGCATATAGGAGATGTAGCAAATTCAGGATCAGGAACGGTCTTGTTCTTCAAAGAGTGTTTTTCGAGCAGCTTCTTAATAGCTTCAGGGTCAGAGCCGGCAAACTCTGTCAGTTCCCTGCATAAATCATCATCAAGCATAATGTAATCATCATCAAGGAGTCTCTCCTTGAGTTCACTCAAATCAGGATAATCATAAGTTCCACCAATGGGGTAGCGAGTAACAGGAATTTCAATTCCAGATTTTTTTGCAGCAGCAGCGATCTGTTTCTCAAGAGCATAACCAAGTGAACTAATATCATCAAGAGTAGTAGAAGCATCATCAAGAGTATCGGACATAGTAACAGATTCAGTAGGAGCATCATGCGGTGGACTTCCTATCGGACATAGTAACTGGACTTCCTATATATCATTCTTTACTTCCGGACCATTCCGGAACTCCTCGTGACGTCCGGGATCTCATCCGGGACTCCGAACAACATTCGGGTTTCCATGTGCATGTATCTCTACAACCCTAGCGTCACCGAACCTTGAGTGTGTAGACCCTACGGGTTCGGGAGACACGTAGACATGACCGAGACGACTCTCCGGTCAATAACCAACAACGGGATCTGGATACCCATGTTGGTTCCCATGTGTTCCTCGATGATCTTCATCGGATGAACCACTGTGTCAAGGATTCACTCAATCCCGTACGTTATTCCCTTTGTCCATCGGTACGGTACTTGCCCGAGATTCGATCGTCGGTATGCCCGATACCTTGTTCAATCTCGTCATGGCAAGTCTCTTTACTCGTTCCGTAATCCATCATCTCGTGACTAACTCCTTAGTCACTTTGAGCTCATTATGATGATGTCTTACCGAGTGGGCCCAGAGGTACCTCTCCGTCATACGGAGTGACAATATCCCAGTCTCGGTTCGTACCAACTCAACAGACACTTTCGGAGATACCCGTTGCTTACCTTTATAGCCACCCAGTTACGTTGTGACGTTTGGTACACCCAAAGTATTCTTACGGCATCCGGGAGTTGCACAACCTCATGGTCTAAGGAATAAATACTTGACACCGGAAAAGCTTAGGCATTACGAACTATATGATCTCGTGCTAGGCTGTGGATTGGGTCTTGTCCATCACATCATTCTCCTAATGATGTGATCCCGTTATCACTGACATCCTATGTCCATGGTCAGGAAACCGTGACCATCTGTTGATCAACGAGCTAGTAACTAGAGGCTTACCAGGGACTCATTGTGGTCTATATATTCACACATGTATCGCTGTTTCCATACAATACAATTCAAGCATGAATAATAGACAATTATCATGAACAAGGAAATATAATAATAACACTTTTATTATTGCCTCTAGGGCATATTTCCAACAGTCTCCCACTTGCACTAGAGTCAATAATCTAGTTACATTGTGATGAATCGAACACCCATAGAGTTCTGGTGTTGATCTTGTTTTGCCCGTGGAAGAGGTTTAGTCAACGGGTCTGCAACATTCAGATCCGTATGCACTTTACAAATATCTATGTCTCCATCTTGAACATAGTTCCGGATGGAGTTGAAACGGCGCTTGATGTGCTTGGTCTTCTTGTGAAACCTGGGCTCCTTGGTAATGGCAATAGCACCAGTGTTGTCACAGAAGAGAGTCATCGGGCTTGACGCGCTTGGAATGACTCCTAGGTCGGTGATGAACTCCTTCATCCAGACTCCTTCTTGCGCTGCTTCGCAAGCAGCTATGTACTCCGCTTCACATGTAGAATGCGCCACGGCGCTCTGCTTGCAACTGCACCAGCTGACTGCTCCACCATTCAAAATATACACATATCCGGTTTGTGACTTCGAGTCATCCAGATCTGTGTCGAAGCTAGCATCGACGTAACCCTTTACGACGAGCTCTTCGTCACCTCCATAAACGAGAAACATATCCTTAGTCCTCTTCAGGTACTTTAGGATGTTCTTGACCGCTGTCCAGTGTTCCATACCGGGATCACTTTGGTACCTTCCTACCAAACTTATGGCAAGGTTCACATCAGGTCTGGTACACAGCATGGCATACATGATAGAACCTATGGCCGAGGCATAGGGAATGACACTCATCTTTTCTCTATCTTCTGCCATGGTCCGGGAACTGTGCCTTGCTCAATCTCATACCTTGCAAAACAGGCAAGAACCCCTTCTTGGACTGATCCATATTGAACTTCTTCAATATCTTGTCAAGGTATGTACTTTGTGAAAGACCGATGAGGCGTCTTGATCTATCTCTATAGATTTTGATGCCTAATATGTAAGCTACTTCTCCAAGGTCCTTCATTGAAAAACTCTTGTTCAAGTAGGCCTTTACATTTTCCAAGAATTCTATATCATTTCCCATCAGCAATATGTCATCCACATATAATATGAGAAATGCTACAGAGCTCCCACTCACTTTCTTGTAGATACAGGCTTCTCCATAAGTCTGTATAAAGCCAAACGCTTTGATCACATCATTAAAGCGAATGTTCCAACTCCGAGATGCTTGCACCAGCCCGTAAATCGAGCGCTAGAGCTTGCACATCTTGTTAGCATTCTCTGGATCGACAAAACCTTCCGGTTGCATCATATACAACTCTTCCTTGAGGAAGCCATTAAGGAATGCCGTTTTGACGTCCATTTGCCATATCTCATAATCATAGAATGCGGCAATAGCTAACATGATTCTGACTGACTTCAGCATCGCTACGGGAGAGAAAGTCTCATCATAGTCAATCCCTTGAACTTGTCGATAACCCTTAGCGACAAGTCGAGCCTTATAGATGGTCACATTACCATCCGCGTCTGTCTTCTTCTTAAATATCCATTTATTTTCTATGGCGTGCCTATCATCAGGCAAGTCCACCAAAGTCCATACTTTGTTTTCATACATGGATTCTATCTCGGATTTCATGGCTCCAAGCCATTTATTGGAATCCGGGCCCGCCATCGCTTCTTCATAGTTCGAAGGTTCACCATTGTCTAACAACATAATTTCCATGATAGGGTTGCCGTACCACTCTGGTGCGGAACGTACCCTTGTGGACCTTCGAAGTTCAGTAGTAACTTGATCTGTTTCTTCATGATCATCATCATTAACTTCCTCCCTTGTCGGTGCAGGCACCTCAGGAACAATTTCCTGTGCTGCGCTACTTTCCGGTTCGGGAGGGGTGACTGTCACCTCATCAAGTTCTACTTTCCTCCCACTCACTTCTTTCGAGAGAAACTCTTTCTCCAGAAAGGATCCATTCTTGGCAACAAAGACTTTGCCTTCGGATCTGTGGTAGAAGGTGTACCCAATCGTTTCCTTTGGGTATCCTATGAAGACACATTTTTCCGATTTGGGTTCGAGCTTCTCAGGTTGAAGTTTCTTGACATAAGCATCGCAACCCCAAACTTTCAGAAACGACAGCTTCGGTTTCTTGCCAAACCAAAGTTCATACGGTGTCGTCTCAACGGATTTCGACGGAGCCCTATTTAAAGTGAATGCGGCAGTCTCTAAAGCATAACCCCAAAAAGATAGCGGTAAATCGGTGAGGGACATCATAGATCGCACCATGTCCAACAGAGTACGATTTCGACGTTCAGACACACCGTTACGCTGAGGTGTTCCGGGCGGTGTCAATTGTGAAACAATTCCACAGTTCCTAAGGTGCGTGCCAAATTCATGACTTAAATATTCACCCCCACGATCCGATCACAAGAACTTTATTTTTCTGTCACGTTGATTCTCAACCTCATTCTGAAATTCCTTGAACTTTTCAAAGGTCTCAGACTTGTGCTTCATCAAGTAGATATACCCATATCTACTCAAGTCATCTGTGAGTGTGAGAACATAACGATAGCCTCCCCGAGCCTCAACACTCATTGGACCGCACACATCGGTATGTATGATTTCCAATAAGTTGGTTGCTCGCTCCATTGTTTCGGAGAACGGAGTCTTGGTCATCTTGCCCAAGAGGCATGGTTCGCACGTGTCAAATGATTCATAATCAAGAGACTCCAGAAGCCATCAGCATGAAGCTTCTTCATACGTTTGACACCAATATGACCAAGGCGGCAATGCCACAAGTATGTGGGACTATCATTGTCAACTGTACATCTTTTGGCATTCACACTATGAATATGTGTATCATCATGATCGAGATTCATCAAAAATAAACCATTGACCAGCGGGGCATGACCATAAAACATATCTCTCAAATAAATAGAACAACCATTATTCTCAGATTTAAATGAGTAGCCATCTCGCATATGACTAGATCCAGATACAATGTTCATGCTCAAAGCTGGTACTGAATAACAATTATTAAGGTTTAAAACTAATCCCGAGGGTAGATGTAGAGGCAGCGTGCCGACGGCGATCACATCGACCTTGGAACCATTCCCGACGCGCATCGTCACCTCGTCCTTCGCCAGTCTCCGCTTATTCCGCAACTCCTGTTTAGAGTTACAAATATGAGCAACTGCACAGGTATCAAATACCCAGGAGCTACTACGAGCGCCGGTAAGGTACACATCAATAACATGTATATCACATATACCTTTGACGTTGCCGGCCTTCTTGTCCGTTAAGTATTTGGGGCAGTTCCGCTTCCAGTGACCCGTTCCCTTGCAATAAAAGCACTCAGTCTCAGGCTTGGGTCCATACTTTGGCTTCTTCCCGGCAACTGGCTTACCGGGTGCGGCAACTCCTTTGCCGTCCTTCTTGAAGTTTTTCTTACCCTTGCCCTTCTTGAACTTAGTGGTTTTATTGACCATCAACACTTGATGCTCTTTCTTGATCTCCACCTCCGCTGATTTCAGCATTGAATACACCTCGGGAATGGACTTCTCCATCCCCTGCATATTGAAGTTCAACACGAAGCTCTTGTAGCTAGGTGGGAGCGACTGGAGGATTCTGTCAACGACCGCTTCGTCTGGGAGATTCATTCCCAACTGAGACAAGCGGTTGTGCAACCCAGAAATCTTGAGGATGTGCTCACTGACAGAACTGTTTTCCTCCATCTTACAGCTATAGAATGCGTTGGAGACATCATATCTCTCAACTCGGGCATGAGCCTGGAAAACCATTTTCAGCTCTTGGAACATCTCATATGCCCCGTGGTGCTCAAAACGCTTTTGGAGCCCCGATTCTAAGCTGTAGAGCATGCCGCACTGAACCAGGGAGTAATCATCACAACGCGACTGCCAAGCGTTCATAACATCTTGGTTTGCCGGGGCGGGAGCGTCACCTAGCAGTGCTTCTAGGACATAAGTTTTCTTGGCAGCTATGAGGATGATCCTCAGGTTACGGACCCAGTCCGTATAGTTGCTACCATCGTCTTTCAGCTTGGATTTCTCTAGGAACGCGTTGAAGTTGAGGGTGACATGAGCGTGGGCCATTTGATCTACAAGACATATTTTAAAGAATTTAGATTAAGTTCATGATAATTAAGTTCATCTTAATCAAATTTTAATGAACTCCCACTCAGATTGACATCTCTCTAGTCATCTAAGTGATACATGATCCGAATCGACTAGCCCGTGTCCGATCATCACGTGAGACAGACTAGTCATCAACGGTGAACATCTTCATGTTGATCGTATCTTCTATACGACTCATGTTCGACCTTTCGGTCTTCCGTGTTCCGAGGCCATGTCTGTACATGCTAGGCTCGTCAAGTGAACCCTAAGTGTGTTGCGTGTGTAAATCTGGCTTACACCCGTTGTATGCGAACGTTAGAACCTATCACACCCGATCATCACGTGGTGCTTCGGAACAACGATCCTTAGAAACAGTGCACAGTTAGGGGAAACACAATTCTTGAAATTTTTAGTGAGACATCATCTGATTTACTACCGTCGTTCTAAGTAAACAAGATGCATAAACATGATAAACATCACATGCAATCAATTAAAGTGACATGATATGGCCAATATCATCTTGCTCCTTCGATCTCCATCTTTGGGGCACCATGATCATCTTTTTCACCGGCTCGACACCATGATCTCCATCATCATGATCTCCATCATCATGTCTTCATGAAGTCGTCACGCCAACTATTACTTCTACTACTATGGCTAACGTTTAGCAATAAAGTAAAGTAATTACATGGCGTTATTCAGTGACACGCAGGTCATACAATAATTAAGACAACTCCTATGGCTCCTGCCGGTTGTCAAATTCATCGACATGCAAGTCGTGATTCCCTATTACAAGAACATGATCAATCTCATACATCACATATATCATTCATCACATCTTCTTGGCCATACCATATCACATAGCACATGCTGCAAGAACAAGTTAGACGGCCTCTAATTGTTGTTGCAAGTTTTACGTGGCTTCTAAAGGTTTTCTAGCAAGAACGTTTCTTACCTACGCCAAAACCACAACGTGATTTGTCAATTTCTATTTACCCTTCATAAGGACCCTATTCATCGAATCCGATCCGACTAAAGTGGGAGAGACAAACACCCGCCAGCCACCTTATGCATCTAGTGCACGTCTGTCGGTGGAACCAGTCTCACGTAAGCGTACGTGTAAGGTTGGTCCGGGCCGCTTCATCCCACAATGTCGCCGAATCAAGATTGGACTAGTGACGGTAAGAAAATTGAGCAAACTCAACGCCCACAACTTGTTTGTGTTCTACTCGTGCAAGATGCTACGCAAAGACCTAGCTCAGATGCCACTGTTGGGGAACGTAGCAGAATTCAAAAAAATTCCTACGCTTCACCAAGATCAATCTAAGGAGTCATATAGCAACGAGCATACTAGAGTGCATCTACATACCCTTTTGTAGATCGCGTGCGGAAGCGTTCGAAGGAACGTGGATGAAGTAGTCGTACTCTTCGCGTTCTTCGTCACCGATGATCCCAGCGCCGAACGAACGGCACCGCCGCGTTCAACACACGTACGGTACAGCAACGTCTCCTCCTTCTTGATCCAGCAAGGGCGGAGAAGAGGTCGTCGGAGATCCAGCAGCACGACGGCGTGGTGGTGGATGCAACAGGAAAACCTGTAGGGCTTCGCCGGCGCCCTGCGGAGGAGTAGGAAGTGTGACAGGAGGGGGGAGAGGCGCCAGAGGCTTGGGGTGCGGCTGCCCTCTCCCCCCCTCACTATATATAGGGGCCAGGGGGGCGCCGGCCCTGGGAGATCTGATCTCCAGGGCATAGGGGGCGCCCCCTCCCCCTAGGGTTTCAACCCTAAGCGCATGGAGAGGGGGGCCCATGTGGTGCGCCAGCCCACCAGGGGCTGGCCCCTTCCCCCTTGCGGCCTAGGGGACCCACCGGGATGGGTGGCCCCACCCGGTGGACCCCTGGGACCCCTCCGGTTGTCCCGGGACACTCCCGGTGACCCCCGGAGTTCACCCGATGGCCGAAACTGGACTTCCTATATATCATTCTTTACCTCCGGACCATTCCGGAACTCCTCGTGACATCCGGGATCTCATCCGGGACTCCGAACAACATTCGGGTTTCCATGTGCATGTATCTCTACAACCCTAGCGTCACCGAACCTTAAGTGTGTAGACCCTACGGGTTCGGGAGACACGTAGACATGGCCGAGACGACTCTCCGGTCAATAACCAACAGCGGCATCTGGATACCCATGTTGGTTCCCACGTGTTCCTTGATGATCTTCATCGGATGAACCACTGTGTCAAGGATTCACTCAATCCCGTACATTATTCCCTTTGTCCATCGGTACGGTACTTGCCCGAGATTCGATCGTCGGTATGCCCGATACCTTGTTCAATCTCGTCATGGCAAGTCTCTTTACTCGTTCCGTAATCCATCATCCCGTGACTAACTCCTTAGTCACTTTGAGCTCATTATGATGATGTCTTACCGAGTGGGCCCAGAGGTACCTCTCCGTCATACGGAGTGACAATATCCCAGTCTCGGTTCGTACCAACTCAACAGACACTTTCGTAGATACCCGTTGCGTACCTTTATAGCCACCCAGTTACGTTGTGACGTTTGGTACACCCAAAGTATTCCTACGGCATCCGGGAGTTGCACAACCTCATGGTCAAAGGAATAAATACTTGACACCGGAAAAGCTTAGGCATTACGAACTATACGATCTCGTGCTAGGCTGTGGATTGGGTCTTGTCCATCACATCATTCTCCTAATGATGTGATCCCGTTATCACTGACATCCTATGTCCATGGTCAGGAAACCGTGACCATCTGTTGATCAACGAGCTAGTAACTAGAGGCTTACCAGGGACTCATTGTGGTCTATATATTCACACATGCATCGCTGTTTCCGTACAATACAATTCAAGCATGAATAATAGACAATTATCATGAACAAGGAAATATAATAATAACACTTTTATTATTGCCTCTAGGGCATATTTCCAACATAATTCACATCCATGCTTCTTGTTATCATGTTTGGGTGCTTTAGCATATATATATATATATATCTTACTCCAAAGTTTCTATGTGGCTGTTAACTTCAGCTTGTTGTTGTATCTTGTTTCATGTGTATCTTTTAGCTCGTTGCTCCGTTTTGAGTGTGCCCTATATGAAACTTGTGTGATTTTGCATGTAGAATCATTATATCATGTTGTTTTCTTGTTTGGAGTGTGTTTGCTTGATGTTTGGGTGCATCTTGCACCGTTGCCATGCTTGTCTTGTTTTGCTCATATCTTCTAGGCCGTAGCTCCGAATTAAACAATCTTTATATGAAACTTGACTAGAATTTCGTGTAGATCATCATGGTGCATGTTAATCTGCTGTTTAACCACTTTAACTTAAGGTTTGTTCAGATATGGACAAATTCCAAACTATGCATATGAGGACTTACCAGATTTGTTATATGTAGTTGCCGGCCTCATTTAAACTTGTTGACTTGTGTTGTTTTTCTGTGCTTCTTACCTTTCCATGTATTGCATCATATATAGACTTGTCTTCCATCATACTTGCTTGAACATATTGTCATGTTCTTGTGTTGTTTTTCTGTGCTTCCTACCTTGCCATGTATTGCATCATATATAGACTTGTCTTGCATCATACTTGTTTGAGCTTCTTGTCGTGTTCTTGTGTTGTATGTTTACCGTGTTGTGTGCTTCTTCTCGTTAGTGCTTGTTCCGTTGCGATCGTGAGGATTCGTTTGTCTACCCGTGGTTCGTCTTCAAGGCTTCTTCTTCGTCTTCTTTATGGATCCGTTCTTCTTCCTTGCGGGATCTCAGGCAAGATAACCATATACCCTTGGATACCTTTACTATCATTGCCATTCTTAGTTGTCTCGATGCTATCGTTACATGTCGCGCTACCCATCTTTATTGTCAGCCCCTCTCCTTGTTGTCGTGAAACCTGTAACCTTTGATACCTTCCTAGCAAACCATTGTTTGGCTATGTTACCCGATTGCTCAGCCCCTCTTATAGCGTTGTTAGTTGCAGGTGAAGATGAAGATCATTCCATGTTGGAACTTGTTGTTGGAATATCACAATATGTCTTATAAATATTAACACACCCATATACTGGGCATGGGTGGAAGGCTTGGCCTTTTGCTCGGTGTTTTGTTCCACTCATGCCACCTTAGGCGCCGATAAACCGGCATTATGTTCCTTGATTTTGCGTTCCTTACACGGTTAAGTATATGGGGACCCCTTGACACTTCGTCTTTGAATAAAACTTCTCCAGCAAGGCCCAACATTGGTTTTAATTTGCAACATAATAATAACTTAATTAAATAATTAAATTTGCATAGGGGGTCGCGTCCCCGGGGATTCTTCTACATAGCAGGGGGGGCAGTGCTGATGGTGTTGGTCCCAAATAGAGCAGCTTGCGGCGCCGCCCCTTGGAAACTTGGGGTATCTGGTCGCTGTAACCATAGCTCATCCAGACGTGGCCTGAGACGAGATACGCGCGGCTACTATCAGGGTGTCGGCACGCGGGAGGTCTTGCTGGACTTGTTTTACCATTGTCGAAATGTCTTGTGCACCGGGATACCGAGCCTGATCGGATTTCCCTAAGATAAGGGGTAATAATTATTATTACTTCAGCTGATCGTGAGAGCTTGTGATGGGATAAGTTGGGACACCCCTGCAGGGTTATGATCTTTCGAAAGCCGTGCCCGTGGTTATGTGGCAGATTGGAATTTGTTAATGTCCGGTTGTAGAAAACTTGACAGAGGATCCGAAGTAAAACACACAACTGTGTGAGTAACCGTGTCTGTCTCTTTTCACTTTGAGAAGAGAACACGGTGGGGTTATGTTTGACTCGTAGGTAGTTCAGGATACTAGTTTGCGACTGTTTGCGTAGATGCTCATCTTATTCTTGTACTCGTAAGTTAGCCACCATATTTTGCTTAGCCGCTGCTGCAACCTCACCACTTTACCTCTCCATACCTATTAAGCTTTGCTAGTCTTGTTACCCATGGTTATGGGATTGCTGAGTCCTTGTGGCTCACCGTTACTACAACAACAGTTGCAGGTGCAGGTTTCCGATGTCTTGACGCCTTGTGGCTCACCGTTACTACAACAACCGTTGCAGGTGCAGGTTTCCGATGTCTTGACGTGAAAGCGATGATCGTTTTGTTGGAGTTCTTTCTTCTTCTTCTTCTTCTTCTTCTTCTTCTTCTTCTTCTTCTTCTTCTTCTTCTTCTTCTTCTTCTTCTTCTTCAGTCTTGGGTTAGGTTTCGGGTCGGCAGGCTGGGATAGCAGATGGATGTCGTTGTTCTTTTCATGTTTGCATCCGTAGTCGGATGCCTTGTATTGATGTTGTTGTATTCATGTGACTTGTTTGTATTGTTGTATCCCCCATGTATGTATGTAATGGTATGATGTAATGATATCCATCTTGCTAAGCGCCCGAAATGCGGTTGTGCCCCAATCACGTAAGTGTCACGTGATCGGGATAGAATCACATCTTGGGCCTGACAGCCAGCTTGTCCTTGTCGATGATAGCCGGAAAATCTTTGTGCACGTGCCCCTAAGGACTAGCACCATGGAGCCGCAGTCGTCGTCGTTGAACCCTTGAATAGATCTGAAATACCTGACACCAAATATCGTCACATGACAAGAAATCCTAACCTCATTGCCCCATGGAGATGGTAGAAATCTACGCCGGAGCTCCTTCGACGATGTCCAGATCGATGAACTCAAGGAGGATAGTAGTTCGAAAGATAAACTCAAAGAAGAATTGTCGCCATCCACCCGAGCACCGCATCTGTGAGTACTAAAATACCCTAAACTAAACTACTAACCGAAGAGGAGGCACCGAGATTCCCCTCTTCGTCACCGCCCGACGAAGCGGCATGCAGAGGGAAGGCGAATTTACGATCTCACCGGTGAAGCCTGGATGGAAGAGTTGCCCTAGCCGCCAAGGGATAGGGAAGGGAAAGAGAAATCCTAGATTGGTTCTCAACTTTGTGCACTGCCATGATGTTTGATCAATAAACCAGAAATTTTTCCTAAAAAGAAAAGAAAAAAAAACATGTTATGCCTCCCCGCAAAAACAAAGCAAAACATGTATGCCGTTCTTGCCATGTAAGGTGTGCCGTGTAGCCCTCGTGTACTATAAATTAGGAAACACATGTTTGTGGGCGCATCGATCTGGATAAGTACTAATTATTAGGAGGAGAGCCAGTTATTGCGGTCTAAAATCGGATCCAAACCTGCCTGGCAGCCGAATCAACATCCAAGTAAGCTATCGGATACAAAAGAGGTTGAAACCCAGTAGGGCTCGTATCTCCAATCCCAATTAAAGGAACGGAGAGGACGGAAGATCCAAAACAATGCTAGCACAAACATCTCCCATGGATACATATTTCCCCACGGACGTGTTGGTGGAGATTCTGTTGCGGCTCCCACCGAGCGCGAGGCGCCGAGCCCGCCTCGTCTGCAGGCTCTGGCGTGACGTCGTGGACGAGCGTACCACGGAGATGCAGAGCCGTGCCAAGGTCCTCCTTTGGCACACCGGCTCCACCATTGCCTACATTGTTGACGACCTCTCGCCATCTTCGACGGGAAGCTATAGCCTGCTATGGAGTGGCAGGCTGCAGCTGATCGGCACGTGCAACGGCCTGCTATGCCTCTGCAACGACGGCGGCGACATCACCCTTGTCAACCCAGCAACAAGGGAGACACTGCCCGTCCCACGACGGCCGCCATGTGCCGGCCAAGTATTCGGCGAGCACAGGAGGTGGGACAGGGAGTACAACTTTGCATACCATCCGACGACAGGGCGGTACAAGTTGGTGCACGTCCCCTGCAGCTTCAACCGGGTCCGTGACGCGGTACACGTGCTCACGCTTGGGGAGGAGGCGTGGCGAGAGGTGCCAGTCCCCGGTAACAAGAGGTGCAACCTCGATGGCGGCATTGTCAGCGTGGACGGCGTGACATATTGGGTCACTGACATCGGCGGCACCGCGAGAATCATTTCGTTCGACCTCGACAACGAGCACATCTCCACCTCCACCACATCCTTGCCATTTCTGCCTGCAAGGCACAATGACTACAGCCTGACCGAGGTGCACGGGAGGCTGGGAGTCGTCGTCAGCAACCCGGCGGGGATGATGCAAGCGTGGGTTCGGAACAAGGAGGGGAGGTGGATCTGCCGGTACACCCTCGCGTGTCCGATGCACGAGATTCCACGACCGTACTTCGCGTACGGCGAACACTTTTTGAAGTGTGAGGGGCAGTTGTTGTATGCATACCCGCGGCAAGGCGCATTATCGCCGTTCGGCTCGAGGCTTGCGTCCAACATCGTGCAAGTTAATCACAGGGACAAGGGAGTGTTGGTCGCTAAGATGAATGGTGTAGGCTGGAAATTTAACTACCGAACGTTTGCTTACGTCAAAACATTGGAACCATTAGGTATTTATATGCGGCCAAGTGAAGTGTAGTAAATATTTACTTCCCCGCTTCATTGTATGTGTCCCTGGGCTCGAGGGGAGTCCGTTTCAATATATTTTGCATCTGAGAAATATTGAAATTTTTCTACTTCGTAGTTTGTACTACTGTTCAGTAGATTCGGAGTATGTTGTTTATGTTCCATTTCATTACTAATTTTTCGAAGTGTTTATATTTTCATTGGTACCTGTGGCATAGTGGGTTGATGACAAATATAGTGGAACAAAGGTAATTTGGATATCTAGCTGTAGTCCAAAGTTGCAACCGGGAGTACGTGCTCCCAGGTAAACAAAAATGTGTTAGTATTATTGAGGTTTTCAACAACCAATACATGGTCATGCTCCATGTGCACATGCAATTTTCTGACCCAAAAGCAAAACAAGTTTCATTGCTTATGAAAAACTATAAAAGAGGTGCTTCTAACATTGCTTTTTAGGGACTTAAGTTTTTATTTCCAAATGAACACCATGAAGTTTTGCAAACACATAAAAGATGCAAACATGTACGTTGTCCAAAAACTCAGACACAAACATGTAATGCAGAAATGCCGTCCTCGATATCTAATAGTCCATTACGGAAGCTGCAAAAGCAAAAACATGACATTACGTGAAACCAAGGTTCTAAATATAGGTTGATATGACCAATATAGGTTTCTCCACCCTAACACCACAAACTTAGCGTATCATATCATAAATATCATTTTCACACATGTCAATCAATAAATGGGACAATATGACCGATATCTAGCCTTGTATTTTAAATGACATGGAACGGCATGTACATATTCATATCATTCCTCGGGAGTACTACATAAATCACATCTAAATCTACATCATGATATTAAACTAGTGCACATTGTCGGGCTACGACAGATGCAAAATGCCTGCTTATTTATGTTTCTTTAAAACCAAACCACAAAGAACTTTGAATCCTATAATTGTTATGCTTTAGTATTCTCTTTGTTCCATGATATAGTGTGTATGGCTTATTTTTTTTCTGAAAGTTAAACCTTGTGGAGTTGGAGCAGTAGTATTGAGAAAAATACCAGCCTCATTAATACCTAATAAATTAATATAGTTCATATGTATAAACCTTGTGGAGTTGGACCAATATTATTGAGAAAAATATTAACCTCAATAATACCTAATAAATAAAACATAGCTCATAATGTATCTACTTTTTTATTGTAAATGTGGATATTTTTCTCTATAAATTTGATCAAAGTTTATGAAACTTGACATTTGAAGACTAAAAAATAATAATTATATGCACTATCTTATATAACGAAGGGAGCATTATTTTATTATACATTTTATTTGTAATAAAGGGCATTATATCAACAAGCTTAGCTGGATAATTTCTGTCATTAAACTATACATCGTCCAGTATCTCTCTCTCTCTCTCTCTGATATCCAATATACCAAAGCCAACCGAGATATGAACCCTATATCATATATTCTGAACATGAAAGAAGCAAACTAATAGTAGTATTTTACATGATCCATATTATTGTATTTGCATGTCACATTAAGTACATGCATTTTGCATTTAAAAATATAAAAAAAACAATGTAATGTTTCTATATCTATATACCAATATAAAGAAACAAAAGGGTGGATCCAATTAATCTTGCTACCAAACCATGTCAATCAAACGACCTAGATTGCTCCAGTGATGAGCGCTAACATGATTAGCATGCAATTAACGTTGTATAAAATATGAATGTTTGTGCTAATCACATAATTAACATGTAATTGATGCCTTCCTAATATCAACTTGCAATTACTTTCATCCCTACACTACTTCCTCGAGAATGTTCTCTATTTTGTTTGGAACCATGCAGAAGAGCTGCATATGATTTCATCAAGAAAGAAGATGATACCATGCCAAAGAAAGACACGACCCATGCAAACACCACAGAGGCATGACCATCGAGAATGTTTCCTATTTTTATTTAAACCTATATAGGTTCATAATCAACATGACATGTGAGTGCAATGGGTTTGGTATTTGGTTTTCTTAAGATTATATGTGAATGCAATTTATCGATACTACTATTACAGTTTTCCTATTCGGGATCCAAATTTGGAAGTGTGATCACATTTGAACCCGTTAGTAGTTTGCCTTGGGCTTGAGTTAGAGAAACTTAACATTGGTAGATATGCTCTGAATCTCTGACAAACAATGAACTAGCACAAGGAGCATACATGTTTCGATGGCCTTTGTGCATAAAGTAGTCTTTCATTGTGTTCGTTGTGCTTTATTTATCGAACACGCCCTATATCTTGACCAGTTCCACTCAGTTGATCTACTCCATCCGTCCTATAATATAAGACACTTTCAAATTAAACTACAAAAATCTCTTACATTATGGGACGGAGATACTACAAGATTGGTACCGTGCATGTTTTTTGTGCTGTAGAGTGAGGAGTGTGAAGATCCTACTGTAAATGTGCAATGCTAGAAGAAGCCATAAACTTCACGGTTACAATTCCAAGGCGGTCTAGCGATCTCAAAATGCAGAATCATTTAGGATGACATGGCTGAGTAAATTGGAGGCATTGAACAGGTTCGTTTGCGGTCTCATATAGTAGTAGGATCCAAAGTTTTTTTTTTTTGCATCTAGTAGGATCCAAACCTGACAGGTATACGAAACCGGAACTTGACAACCGAGTAGGACTCAAATGAGTGAAGTCTGTTTTAAACCTTAAATTCATAGAGCTTATTGGAATCAAACCTCGACCTCCGAATCCCTGAAATTGGTACCATGACATCTCCAATCCCGGCCAATATCAACCCTCAACCTGTTTGGCGCACCGGAAAAATAGCAATCCCGCCCGGGATCGTAGTCTACTCTCACTGACACCTCTGTCCCACATGTCATATACATCTTCTATGCCCAATCCCCTCTCCCTCTCTACTAGAATCAACACACGGAGAGTCACGACCACTAGACAGCGCAGATGGACATCGTCGGGTTCCGGCTTTTCCGGTTCGCATGGCCCATGAGGGAAGGTACGGGTGTGCTTCATGCAGAGCACGCTGTCGTCGACTTAGCGAAATAGTTTTTCCACATCGGGATATGGAGAGCAGTGTGTCGCGAGCTGCCAGGTCGACGCGGCGGACCCGTGTACCGCATAGAGACTTGTCTAGCTAGCGTACTCCCGCTGTGGGCATGCCTGCAGACCACGGCAAGATGAGAGACTGACTCAGCCGATGCTTTTCTTTAGGCAAAATACGCAGGTAGAACGGTAGAAGCTGGCTTTAAGGGCATGTACAATGGTGGCATATGGATACAGATGCCCCATGATAAAAAGTAGCTTGAGGCACCTACATTTCCCTTTAGTTTATCTCCCCAATGCAAGCTATCTCTACTAGGCGTCATTAAGAAATAGAAAATAAAGACTCTAATACACATGCATCTCTACTTTGCACTCTAACCTTTTCAGCTTTTGACACCGGACCACACTTTTTCACTCCAAGCACCCGCCTCCTGCTGAGGATCCCGCTTCCCAATCCGAACCTACTTTATCTGTTATCCGATCCTACATGGCATGTGAGACATCACCTTGGGGCTATGCATTGTACATGCCCTAAGCAACCAGGCATGTGAATGAATTTTACAGGAGCTAGTTCACGTACGCACGTATAAAACTTACATGCCTTCTATCTTGATCGACCCGCGTCTGCTTCGAGGTCTCGAACAAGCACCCATGGCCGGTGGCACGACTCACGTGGCATGGGACCTGCACGCACACCTGGCCGGCGGCCGGCGACACGACACCCGGGGGACTTGAGGCATACTATGGGGTTTGGTATTGCAGGGCAGTGCTGGCTGCTGCAGGTGCCTGGAACGTGGCGAGTGTCCTCGCTCGGGCAGCTCGAAGCAACAACAATGAGGAAGATAGATATGACATGTAGGGCCGCTTAGTCGATGAGAGAACCTCGTAATCCCGGTCAGGATTTTTTTCTTTGGTGCGACAAACAAGTTTAGGATTAGTGCAGGGTTGATATTGGCCGGGATAAAAAAGGCCAGGGTACCGATTTTAGGGATTCAGAGGAGGAGGTTGGATTACGACGGACTCTGCAAGTTTAAGGTTTAAAATAGCGGATTTGCTAAAACTCATTCGAATGATTTTTTTCTTTGGTCTCATTCACTTTTGTGGCCGTCAGATCAAAACGCTCCGCGATTGGTGTTGTCCAGGTGAAGAGCTTCGCCCGACTGTGTGGTGCGGCCCATATATGTTGTCTTGTTGTGGCCCATCTGTTGTTCTTTGTGGTAGGGCTCCATCCTCCTCGCAGAAAGCCCAGGCCTGCCTAGAATATATGAGTAGACTCCTTTTCTCCTCTTCTAGGTGGCGGCTGTTGTACAGTTTTTTTCCTATTTTTTCTGTTCATTGATGCGCAGTGCTTAGCAGATCCATTTTCTATCAGTGTTTTGTCCAGCCAGTATACTGTTAGTGTAGGTTTTCAGTTAGTTTTTTGTCTTTTTTTTATCTACACAAATCTTGTTTATTTGATTTCCTCCTATATGGAGCAGACTGCAGAAAAACAGTAAATTAATGTTGGAAATATTCCCTAGAGGCAATAATAAAATGGTTATTATTATATTTCCTTGTTCATGATAATTGTCTATGCTATAATTGCATTATCCGGAAATCGTAATACATGTGTGAATACATAGACCACAACATGTCCCTAGTGAGCCTCTAGTTGACTAGCTCGTTGGTCAATAGATGGTTACGGTTTCCTGACATGGACATTGGATGTCGTTGATAACGAGATCACATCATTAGGAGAATGATGTGATAGACAAGACCCAATCCTAAGCACAGCACAAGATCGTGTAGTTCGTCTGCTAAAGCTTTTCTAATGTTAAGTATCATTTCCTTAGACCATGAGATTGTGCAACTTCCGGATAAGGTAGTAGTGCTTTGGGTGTGCCAAACGTCACAACGTAATTGGGTGGCTATAAAGGTACACTACGGGTATCCCCTAAAGTGTCTGTTGGGTTGGCACGAATCGAGACTAGGATTTGTCACTCCGTGTGACGGAGAGGTATCTCTGGGCCCACTCGGTAGGACATCATCATAATGAGCTCAATGTGACTAAGGAGTTTGTCACGGGATGATGTGTTACGGAACGAGTAAAGAGACTTGCCAGTAACGAGATTGAACAAGGTATAGGGATACCGACGATTGAATCTCGAGAAAGTACCATACTGGTAGACAAAGGGAATTCTATACGGGATTGATTGAATCCCCGACATCGTAGTTCATCCGATGAGATCATCGTGGAACATGTGGGAGCCAACATGGGTATCCAAATCCCGCTGTTGGTTATTAGCCGGAGAGATGTCTCGGTCCTGTCTGCATGGTTCCCGAACTCGTAGGGTCTACAAACTTAAGGTTCGGTGACGCTAGAGTTGTTATGGGAATAGTATGTGGTTACCGAAGGTTGTTCGGAGTCCCAGATGAGATCCCGGACATGACGAGGAACTCCGGAATGTTTCAGGGACGAAGATCGATATATTGGACGAAGGGTATTGGAGTCCGGAATTGTTCTGGGTGTACCGGGTGACGACCAGCGTGTCCGAAAGAGGTTTCGGAGGCCCCGGCAAGCGTTGGGGGGCCTTATGGGCCAGAGGGGAGGCGGTACACCAGCCCACTAAGGGGTTGTTGATACGTCTCCAATGTATCTATATTTTTTGATTGTTCCATGCTATTATTTATGAAGTCTTGGATGTTTAGTGGGCTTTATCATTCACTTTTATATCACTTTCGGGACTAACCTACTAACCCAAAGGCCGAGTCCAGATTGTTGTTTTTTTGCCTATTTCAAGGTTTTGCAGAAAAAGAATATCAAACGGAATGAAACCTTCGCGAGTGATATTTTTGGAGAAAATCACGCCAAAGGAACTTGAGAACCACGTCAGGGGAGCGTCGAGGCGCCCACGAGGGTGGGGGGCGCGCCCCCCTTCCCAGGGCGCGCCCCTACCTCGTGGGCCCCTCGAGCGTCCCCCGGTGCCCTCCTTCTTCCTATATGAGTCTACGTACACCAGAAACTCCGTGGACAGAGAGAAAACCCTAATTCCACCGCCGTACCTTCTGTTCTCGTGGAGATCCCATCTTGGAGCTTGTTTCGGAGCTCCACCGGAGGGGGATCCATCACGGAGGCCTTCATCATCATCGCCCTCACCATGAGTTGTGAGTAGTTTACCACAGACCTTCGGGTCCATAGCTAGTATCTAGATGGCTTCTTCTCTCTCTCTAGATATCAATACAAAGTTCTCCTCGGTCTTCGAGGAGATCTATTCGACGTATTCTCTTTTTGCGGTGTGTTTGTCGAGATTCGATGAATTGTGGGTTTATGATCAAGATTATCTATGAGAAATATTTGGTTCTTTTTTGAATTCTTTTATGTATGATTATAATATCCTTGCAAGTCTCTTCGAATTATCGATTTGGTTTGGCCTACTAGATCTATAGTTCTTGCAATGGGAGAAGTGCTTGGCTTTGGGTTCAATCTTGCGGTGTCCTTTCCCAGTGACAGTAGGGCAGCAAGACATGTATTGTATTGTTGCCATCGAGGATAAAAAGATGGGGTTTATATCATATTGCTTGAGTTTATCCCTCTACATCATGTCAATTTTCTTAAGGCGTTACTATGTTATTATGAACTCAATACACTAGATGCATGCTGGACAGCGGTCGATGTGTGGAGTAATAGTAGATGCAGAATCGTTTCGGTCTACTTGTCTCGGACGTGATGCATATATACAATGATCATGCCTAGTTAGTCTCATAATTATTCGCTTTTGTATCAATTGCTCGACAGTAATTTGTTTACCCGCCGTAGAATATCGCTATCATGAGAGAAGCCACTAGAGAAAACTATGGCCCCCGGGTCTATTCTCAACATATCAGTCTACATCTACTTTACTTTTACCGTTTTTATTTGCTGTTTTATTAAACTAAAAATACCAAAAATATCAACTATCATCTCTATCAGATCTCACTTTCATAAGTGACCATAAAGGGATTGACAACCCCTTATCGCGTTGGCTGCGAAGTTCTTATTTGTTTGTGCAGGTGCGAGGGACTCGCGCGTGGTCTCCTACTGGATTGATACCTTGGTTCTCAAAAACTGAGGGAAATACTTACGCTACTATGCTGCATCTCCCTTTCCTCTTCGATGGAATACAACGCAAGCTCAAGAGGTAGCAAGAAGAATTTCTGGCGCCGTTGCCGGGGAGGCTTATGCAAAAGTCATATACCAGGTACCTATCACAAACCCTTATCATTCGCATTACATTTTTTGCCTCTCGTTTTCCTCTCCCGCACTTCACCCTTGCCGTTTTATTTGCCCTTCTTCCGCCGTGTGTTTATCGTTCGCTTGCTTCTTGTTTTCTTGTGTGTGTTAGATTGCTTGCTTGTCACTATGGCTCGGAACAATACCAAATTGTGTGACTTCTCCAATACCAACAACAATGACTTTATTAGCACTCTGATTGCACCTATTACCGATGTTGAATCTTGTGAGATCAATGCTGCTTTGTTGAATCTTATCATGAAAGATCAATTCTCCAGCCTTCCTAGTGAAGATGCCGCTACCCATCTAAACAACTTTGTTGATTTGTCTGATATGCAAAAGAAAAGGGATACAGATAACGATATTGTTAAATTGAAGTTATTTCCGTTTTCACTTAGAGATCGTGCTAAAACTTTGTTTTCCTCTTTGCCTAGAAATAGTATTGATTCGTGGATTAAGTGCAAAGATGCTTTTATCTCTAAGTATTTCCCTCCTGCTAAGATCATCTCTCTTAGAAACGATATTATGAATTTTAAGCAACTAGATCATGAGCATGTTGCACAAGCTTGGGAGAGAATGAAATTAATGATACGTAATTGCCCTACACATGGTTTGAATCTATGGATGATTATTCAGAACTTTTATGCTGGCTTGAATTTTGCTTCTAGAAATCTTTTAGATTCGGCCGCCGGAGGCACTTTCATGGAAACTACCTTAGGAGAAGCTACCAAACTCCTAGATAATATTATGGTTAATTATTCTCGGTGGCACACCGAAAGATCTACTAGTAAAAAAGTGCATGCTATCGAAGAAATTAGTGTTTTGAGTGGAAAGATGGATGAACTTATGAAATTATTTGCTGCTAAGAGTGCTTCTTCTGACCCTAATGATATGCCTTTGTCCACTTTGATTGAGAATAACAATGAATCTTTGGATGTGAATTTTGTTGGTAGGAATAATTTTGGTAACAATGCTTATAGAGGTAATTTCAATCCTAGGCCTTTTCCTAGTAATTCCTCTAATAATTTTGGTAATTCCTACAACAACTCCTATGGAAAGATGTCTTCTGAATTTGAAACTAGTGTTAAGGAGTTTATGATCTCACAAAAGAATTTCAATGCTTTGCTTGAAGAGAAATTGCTTACGGTTGATGAATTGGCTAGAAGTGTGGATATAATTACTCTTGATGTTGATTCTTTGAAACTTAGATCTATCCCACCTAAGCATGATATCAATGAGTCTCTCAAAGCCATGATAATTTCCATTGATGAATGCAAAGAAAGAACCGCTAGAATGCGTGCTAAAAGAGAAGATTATATTAAATCATGTTCTTCTAGTTATCATGAAAATAAAGATGAAGATATGAAAGTTATTGATGTGTATCCTATTAGATCCTTGTTTTCTAGAATTAATCTTGATGAAGATAGGATTGGAGATGATTCTGCTTTAAAGTGTCCCAATGATTCGGTGTTTTTAGATCTTGATGCTAAAATTGTTAAAAGTGGGAGTGAAGAGATTAAAACTTTGCATAGTGATGAGCCCACTACTTTGGATTTCAAGGGATTCAATTATGATAATTGCTCTTTGATTGATTGTATTTCCTTGTTGCAATCCGTGCTAAATTCTCCGCATGCTTATAGTCAAAATAAAGCTTTCACTAAACACATAGTTGATGCTTTGATGCAATCTTATGAAGAAAAACTTGAGTTGGAAGTTTCTATACCTAGAAAGCTTTATGATGAGTGGGAACCTACTATAAAAATAAAAATAAAAGATCATGAATGCTATGCTTTGTGTGATTTGGGTGCTAGTGTCTCCACTATCCCAAAAACTTTATGTGATTTGCTAGGGTTCCATGAGCTTGATGATTGTTCTTTAAATCTACATCTTGCGGATTCCACTATTAAGAAACCTATGGGAAGATTTAATGATGTTTTTATTGTTGCCAATAGTAATTATGTGCCTGTAGATTTCATTGTTCTTGATATAGATTGCAATCCTTCATGTCCTATTATTCTTGGTAGACCTTTCCTTAGAACGATTGGTGCAATTATTGATATGAAGGAAGGAAATATTAGATTCCAATTTCCGTTAAGGAAAGGCATGGAACACTTTCCTAGAAATAAATCAAATTACCATATGAATCTATCATGAGAGCCACTTATGGATTGCCTTCCAAAGATGGCAATACCTAGATTTATCTTGTATCGTGCCTAGCCAGGGGCGTAAAACGATAGCGCTTGTTGGGAGGCAACCCAATTTTATGTTTTTTGTTTTTGTTGCTGTTAGGGAATAAATATTGCATCTAGCCTCTGATTAGATGTGGTTTCATGTTTTGTTTAGTGTTTGTGCCAAGTAGAACCTTTGGGAAGACTTGTGTGAAGTTTATATGATCTTGCTGTGAAAAACAGAATCGTTAGCGCTAGCTAAAGTAGTCGTGGGATTTTACTGGAGCGTGATTTTTAATTGATTCTTTTTGCAGATAATTGGTAGACAAATTACACAAATTTAACAACTTAGTTTGAATTTTTTGGAGTTCCATAAGTACGCGAAACCTGCAGATTACTACAGACTGTTCTGTCTTTGACAGATTCTGTTTTTCGTGTGTTGTTTGCTTATTCCGATGCATCTATGAGTAGTATTGGAGGATATGAACCATAGAGAAGTTGGAGTACAGTAGGTTTAACACCAATATAAACAAAGAATGAATTCATTGCTGTACCTTTGAGTAGTGGTTTGTTTTCTTATAGTAACGGAGCTCACGAGAATTTTTGTCTAAGTTTTGTATTGTGAAGTTTTCAAGTTTTGAGTATTGCTTTGATGGATTATGGAACAAGGGGAAGCAAAGGCCTAAACTTGGGGATTCCCATAGCACCCCAAGTAAATGCAAGATAATCAAAAGCCTAAGCTTGGGGATGCCCCGGGAAGGCATCCCCTCTTTCGTCTTCATCCATCGGTAACTATACTTGGAGCTATATTTTTATGCGCAACATGTTATGTGTTTTGCTTGGAGCGTCTTGTATAATTTGAGTCTTTGCTTGTTAGTTTCCACAATCATCCTTGCTGGACACACCTATTTGAGAGAGTTAAATATGGCCTAGGAATTGTTAGAACACTCTATGTCCTTCACTTACATCTTTTGAGTTGAATATTTTTTGCTCTAGTGCTTCACTTATATCTTTTAGAGCACGGTGGTGGTAATATTTTGTAGAAATTGTTGAACTCTCATGATTCACTTATATATTTTTGAGAGTCTATTAAAACAGCATGGTAATGTGTTTAGGCTAAAGAAACTAGTCTTCACATGATAGATATCCAATGTCAATGTAGTAAAAAACATTCACACCATGTGCATTGAATAGAATGAGATGTTGGATGCTTGATAATTGCTTTGAGATATGAGGATAGTGATATTAGAGTCATGCTAGTGGAGTTATTATGAAATTGAGGAATGCTTGTGTTAAGGTTAGTGATTCCCGTATCATGCACATATGGTGAACCGCTATGTGACGAAGTTAGAGCATGAGGTATTTGTAGAGTGCCAACCTTTTGTGGAGGTCGGGGGCGCAGGATGGTTAACTCCTACCAACCTCCCCCCTAGGAGCATGCGTTGATTGCTTTGTTTTGATGACTCATAGATTTTTGCAATAAGTATATGAGTTCTTATGACTAATGTTGAGTCCATGGATTATACGCACTCTCACCCTTCCACCATTGCTAGCCTCTCTTGTACCGCGCAACTTTCTTCGGTGCCATAAACCCACTATATATCCTTCCTCAAAATAGCCACCATATTGTTCCTCAAAACAGCCACCATACCTACCTATCATGGCATTTCCATAGCCATTCTGAGATATATTGCCATGCAACTTTCCACCGTTCCGTTCATATGACACGCATCATATTGTCATATTGCCATTGCATGATCATGTAGTTGACATCGTATTTGTGGCAAGGCCACCATGCATAATTTTTATACATGTCACTCTTGTTTCATTGCACATACCGGTACACCGCCGGAGGCATTCATATAGAGTCATACTTTGTTGTTGTAGTATCGAGTTGTAATATCGAGTTGTAATGAAAGTGTGATGATCATCATTATTAGAGCATTGTCCCATGGGAGGAAACGCTAAATCTATAAAGCCCCTCCACAAAAAAAAGAAAAAAAAGGAAAGGCCAAAGAAAAAAGAAAGGCCCAAAAAAAGAAAAAAAAAAGAAGAAGAAAAGGGACAATTGCTACTATCTTTTTCCACACTTGTGCTTCAAAGTAGCACCCTATTCTTCATTGTAGAGAGTCTCATGCTTAGTCACTTTCATATACTAGTGGGAATTTTCATTATAGAACTTGGCTTGTATATTCCAACGATGGGCTTCCTCAAATGCCCTAGGTCTTCGTGAGCAAGCAAGTTGGATGCACACCCACTAGTTTCTTTTGTTGAGCTTTCATTCATATTTAGCTCTAGTGCATCCATTGCATGGCAATCCCTACTCACTCACATTGATATCTATTGATGGGAATCTCCATAGCCCGTTGATACGCCTAGTCAATGTGAGACTATCTCCCTCTTTTTTTCTTCTCCACAACCACCTCTATTCCACCCATAGTGCTATATCCATGGCTCACGCTCATGTATTGCTTGAAAGTTGAAAGGTTTGAAAAGATAGAGTATGAAAACAAATGCTTGGCTAAAATCAGGTTGTGCATGATATGAATATTTTTGTGTGATAACGAGGGAGCAAAGCCAACACTATATGATTTTGTAGGGATAACTTTCTTTAGCCATATTATTTTGAGAAGACATGATAGCTTTGTTAGTATGCTTGAAGTATTATTGTTTCTTATGTCGATATAGACTTTTATCTTGAATCTTTCAGATCTGAACATTCATGCCACAATTAAGAGAATTACATTGAAAAACTATATTGGTTAGCATTCCACATCAAAAATTCTTTCTTTATCAGCTGTGCGCCCCTCCCACCCCATCTCACGTAACGTGGAGATGTGGGGGCACCTCCCCTAGGGCAGCCGCCCCTCCCGGCTTGGGGGGCAAGTTTCCTAGGTGTGGGGACGCCCAAACCCATCTAGGGTTTCCCCTGTGGCCGCCGCCCCTCCCCTAGGGAAACCCTAGGGCGCCTCCTCCTCCCCCTTCCCCTATATATAGTGAGGGACAGAGAGGGCAACCGCACCCCTGACCTGGCGCAGCCCTCCCCCTCCCAACTCCTCCTCTTCCTCCGTAGTGCTTGGCGAAGCCCTGCCGGAGAACTGTAAGCTCCACTACCACGCCGTCGTGTTGTCGGAGCTCTTCCCCAACTTCTCCTCCCCCCTTGCTGGATCAAGAAGGACGAGATGTCCCCGGGCTGTACGTGTGTTGAACGCGGAGGCGCCGTTGTTCGGCGCTTAGATCGGAATCGACCGCGATCTGAATCGCTGCGTATACAAATCCACCAACCGCGTTCTTGTAACGCTTCCGCATCGCGGTCTTCAAGGGTATGAAGATGTACTCCCCTCTCTCGTTGCTAGTTTCTCCATAGATCGATCTTGGTGATGCGTAGAATTTTTTTAATTTCTGCAACGATCCCCAACAATGGCATCATGAGCTAGGTCTATGCGTAGTTTCAATGCACGAGTAGAACACAAGTTGTTGTGGGCGTCGATTTTGTCAATTTACTTGTCGTTACTAGTCTTATCTTGATTCGGCGGCATTGTGGGATGAAGCGCCCCGGACCGACCTTACACATACGCTTATGTGAGACAGGTTCCACCGACTGACATGCACTAGTTGCATAAGGTGGCTAGCGGGTGTCTGTCTCTCCCACTTTAGTCGGAACGAATTCGATGAAAGGGGTCCTTATGAAGGGTAAATAGAAACTGGCATATCATGTTGTATTTTTGGCGTAGGTAAGAAACGTTCTTGCTAGAAACCTATAGCAGCCACGCAAAAACTTGGAACAACAATTAAAGGACATCTAACTTGTTCTTGCGGCATATGCCGTGTGATGTGACATGGCCAAAAGGATGTGATGAATGACATATGTGATGTATGAGATTGATCATGTTCTTATAATAGGAATCACGACTTGCATGTCGATGAGTATGACAACTGGCAGGAGCCATAGGTGTTGTCTTAATTTATTGTATGACCTGCGTGTCAATGAAAAACGCCATGCAATTACTTTACTTTATTACTAATTGTTAGCCATAGTAGTAGAAGTAACAGATGGTGAGACAAGTTCATGAAGACAAAATGATGGAGATCATGGTGTCATGCCGATGACGATGATGATCATGGCACCCCGAAGATGGAGATCAAAAGGAGCAAAATGATGTTGGCCATATCATGTCAATATTTGATTGCATGTGATGTTTATCATGTTTTACATCTTATTTGCTTAGAACGATTGTAGCTTAAATAAGATGATCTCTCACTAAAATTTCAAGAATTGTGTTCCCCCTAACTGTGCACCGTTGCTAAGGTTCGTTGTTCCGAAGCACCACGTGATGATCGGGTGTGATAGGCTCCAACGTTCGCATACAACGGGTGTAAGCCAGATTTACACACACAATACACTTAGGTTGACTTGACGAGCCTAGCATGTACAGACATGGCCTCGGAACACGGAAGACCGAAAGGTCGAACATGAGTCGTATAGAAGATACGATCAACATGGAGATGTTCATCGTTGATGACTAGTCCATATCACGTGATGATCGGACACGGCCTAGTCGATTCGGATCATGTATCACTTAGATGACTAGAGGGATGTCTATCTGAGTGGGAGTTCATTAAATATTTTGATAGGATGAACTTAATTATTATGAACATAGTCTAAATATTTTTACAATATGTCTTGTAGATCAAATGGCCCACGCTAATGTTGCCCTCAACTTCAACGCATTCCTAGAGAAAACCAAGCTGAAAGACGATGGTTGCAACTATACGGACTGGGTCCGTAACTTGAAGACCATCCTCATAGCTGCCACGAAAGCATATGTCCTTGAAGCATCGCTAGGTGACGCACCCATTTTCTCGGCAACTCAAGACGTTATGAACGTCTGGCAGTCGCCTAGTGATGATTACTCCCTGGTTCAGTGTGGCGTGCTTTACAGCTTAGAATCGGGGCTCCAAGCGTGTTTTGAGCAACACGGAGCATATGAGATGTTTCAAGAGCTGAAAATGGTTTTCCAAGCTCATGCCCGGGTCGAGAGATATGAAGTCTCCGACAAGTTCTAGAGTTGTAAGATGGAGGAAAATAGTTTTGTCAGCGAGCATATACTCAAAATGTCTGGGTTGCACAACCGCTTGTCTCATCTGGGAGTTAATCTCCCAGATGACTCGGTCATTGACAGAATCCTTCAGTCGCTCCCACCTAGCTACAAGAGCTTTGTGATGAACTACAATATTCAAGGGATGAAGAAGTCCATTCCCGAGTTTTATTCGATGCTGAAATCAGCGGAGGTGGAGATCAAAAAGGAACATCAAGTGTAGATGGTGGATAAGACCACTAAGTTCAAGAAAGGCAAGGGTAAAAAGAACTTCAAGAAGGACGACAAGGGAGTTGCCGCGCCCAGTAAGCTAGTTGCCGGGAAGAAGCCAAAGAATGGACCCAAGCCTGAGACTAAGTGCTTTTATTGCAAGGGAACGGGTCACTGGAAGCGGAATTGCCCCAAATACTTAGCGGATAAGAAGGCCGGCAACGTCAAAGGTATATGTGATATACATGTTATTGATGTGTACCTTACCAGCGCTCATAGTAGCTCCTGGGTATTTGATACCGGTGCAGTTGCTCACATTTGTAACTCTAAGCAAGAGCTGCGGAATAAGCGGAGACTGGCGAAGGACGAGGTGACGATGCGCGTCGGGAATGGTTCCAAGGTCGATGTGATCGTCGTCGGCACGCTACATCTACATCTACCTTCGGGATTAGTTTTAAACCTCAATAATTGTTATTTAGTACCAGCTTTGAGCATGAACATTGTATCAGGATCTCGTTTAATGCGAGATGGCTACTCATTTAAATCCGAGAATATGATTTATATGAGAGATATGATTTATGGTCATGCCCCGCTGGTCAATGGTTTATTTTTGTTGAATCTCGAACGTGATGTTACACATATTCATAGTGTGAATACCAAAAGATGTAAGGTTGATAATGATAGTGCCACATACTTGTGGCACTGCCGCCTTGGTCATATTGGTGTCAAACGCATGAAGAAACTCCATGCAGATGAACTTTTGGAGTCTCTTGATTATGAATCATTTGACACGTGTGAACCATGCCTTATGGGCAAGATGACCAAGACTCCGTTCTCCGGAACAATGGAGCGAGCAACCAACTTCTTGGAAATCATACATACTGATGTGTGCGGTCCGATGAGCGTTGAGGCTCGCGGTGGCTATCGTTATGTTCTCACCCTCACTGATGACTTAGTAGATATGGGTATGTCTACCTAATAAAACACAAGTCCGAGACCTTTCAAAAGTTCAAGGAATTTCAGAATGAGGTAGAGAATCAACCTGACTGGAAAATAAAGTTCTTACGATCAAATCATGGAGGAGAATATTTGAGTCACAAGTTTGGTACGCAGCTAAGGAAATGTGGAATTGTTTCACAACTAACTCCGCCTGGAACACCTCAGCGTAATGGTGTGTCCGAACGTCGTAATCGCACTCTGTTGGACATGGTGCGAACTATGATGTCTCTTACCGATTTACCGCTATCATTTTGGGGTTATGCTTTAGATACCGCCACATTCACTTTAAATAGGGCACCGTCTAAGTCCGTTGAGACGACATCGTATGAATTATGGTTTGGGAAGAAACATAGTTGTCGTTTCTAAAAGTTTGGGGATGTGATGCTTATGTCAAGAAACTTCAACCTGAAAAGCTCGAACCCAAATTGGAAAAATGCGTCTTCATAGGATATCCTAACGAAACTATTGGGTATACCTTCCACCTCAGATCCGAAGGCAAGGTCTTTGTTGCTAAGAATGGATCCTTTCTGGAGAAATAGTTTCTCTCGAAAGAAGTAAGTGGGAGGAAAGTAGAACTTGATGAGGTGATTGTAACCCCTCTTGAACCGGAAAGTAGCGCATCATGGGAAGATGTTTCTGTGGTGCCTGCACCGACTAGAGAGGAAGTTAATGATAATGATCATGAAACTTCGGATCAAGTTACTACTAAACTTCGTAGGTCCACGAGGAGATGTTCCACACCAGAGTGGTACGGCAACCCTGTCCTGGAAATCATGTTGTTAGACAACGATGAACCTTCGAACTATGAAGAAGCGATGGCGGGCCCAGATTCCAAGAAATGGCTTGTAGCCATAAAATCCGATATATGATCCATGTATGATAACAAAGTATGGACTTTGGTGGACTTGCCCGATGATCGGCAGGCCATAGAAAACAAGTGGATCTTTAAGAAGAAGACTGACGCGGATGGAAATGTGACCATCTATAAGGCTCGACTTGTCGCTAAGGGTTATCAACAAGTTCAAGGAATTGACTACGATGAGACATTCTCTCCCGTAGTGATGCTGAAGTCCGTCTGAATCATGTTAGTAATTGCCACGTTCTATGATTATGAGATCTGGCAAATGGACGTCAAAATGGCATTCCTTAACGGTTTCCTTACGGAAGAATTGTATATGATGCATCCGGAAGGTTTTGTCGATCCTAAGAATGCTGACAAGGTATGCAAGCTCCAGTGCTCCATCTATGGGCCGGTGCAAGCATTTCGGAGTTGGAACATTCGTTTTGATGATGTGATCAAAGCGTTTGGGTTCATACAGACTTATGGAGAAGATTGTATTTACAAGAAAGTGAGTGGGAGCTCTGTAGCATTTCTCATATTATATGTGGATGACATATTGTTGATGGGAAATGCTATAGAACTTTTCGAAAGCATAAAGGCCTACTTGAATAAGTGTTTTCAATTAAGGACCTTGGAGAAGCTTCTTACATATTAGGCATCAAGATCTATAGAGATAGATCGATACGCCTCATTGGTCTTTCACAAAGCACATACCTTGACAAGATATTGAAGAAGTTCAATATGGATCAGTCCAAGAAAGGGTTCCTGCCTGTATTGCAAGGTGTGAGATTGAGCACAGCTCAATGCCCGACCTCGGCAGAAGATAGAGAAAAGATGAGTGTCATCCCCTATGCCTCAGCCATAGGTTCTATTATGTATGCCATGATGTGTACCAGACCTGATGTGAACCTTGCCATAAGTTTGGTGAGGAGGTACCAAAGTGATCCCGGAATGGAACACTGGACAGCAGTCAAGAACATCCTGAAGTACCTGAAAAGGACTAAGGATATGTTTCTCGTTTATGGAGGTGACGAAGAGCTCGTCGTAAAGGGTTACGTCGATGCTAGCTTCGACACAGATCCGGATGACTCCAAGTCACAAACCGGATACATGTATATTTTGAATGGTGGGGTAGTTAGCTGGTGCAGTTGCAAGCAAAGCGTCGTGGCGGCATCTACATGTGAAGCGGAGTACATAGCTGCTTCCAAAGTAGCATAGGAAGGAGTCTGGATGAAGGAGTTCATCACCGACCTAGGAGTTATTCCAAGCGCGTCGGGCCCGATGACTCCCTTCTGTGACAACACTGGAGCTATTGCCATTGCCAAGGAGCCCAGGTTTCATAAGAAGACCAAGCACATCAAGCGCCATTTCAACTCCATTCATGGGTATATTCAAGATGGAGACATAGATATTTGTAAAGTACATACAGATCTGAATGTCGCAGATCCATTGACTAAACCTCTTCCACGAGCAAAACATGATCAACACCGGAACTCTATGGGTGTTCGAATCATCACAATGTAACTAGATTATTGATTAATGCAAGTGGGAGACTGTTGGAAATATGCCCTAGAGGCAATAATAAAATGGTTATTATTATATTTCCTTGTTCATGATAATTGTCTATGCTATAATTGCATTATCCGGAAATCGTAATACATGTGTGAATACATAGACCACAACATGTCCCTAGTGAGCCTCTAGTTGACTAGCTCGTTGATCACTAGATGGTTACGATTTCCTGACCATGGACATTGGATGTCATTGATAACGGGATCACATCATTAGGAGAATCATGTGATGGACAAGACCCAATCCTAAGCATAGCACAAGATCATGTAGTTCGTCTGCTAAAGCTTTTCTAATGTTAAGTATCATTTCCTTAGACCATGAGATTGTGAAACTCCCGGATACCGTAGGCGTGCTTTGGGTGTGCCAAACGTCACAACGTAACTGGGTGGCTATAAAGGTACACTACGGATATCCCCAAAAGTATCTGTTGGGTTGGCACGAATCGAGACTGGGATTTGTCACTACGTGTGACGAAGAGGTATCTCTGGGCCCACTTGGTAGGACATCATCATAATGATCTCAATGTCACTAAGGAGTTGGTCATGGGATGATGTGTTACGGAATGAGTAAAGAGACTTGCCGGTAACGAGATTGAACAAGGTATAGGGATACCGATGATCGAATCTCAGGCAAGTACCATACCGGTAGACAAAGGGAATTGTATACGGGATTGATTGAATCCCCCACATCGTGGTTCATCCCCTGAGATCATCTTGGAACATGTGGGAGGTAACATGGGTATCCAGATCCTGTTGTTGGTTATTGGCCGGAGAGATGCCTCGGTCATGTCTGCATGGTTCCCGAACCCGTAGGGTCTACACACTTAAGGTTCGGTGACGCTAGAGTTGTTATGGGAATAGTATGTGGTTACCGAAGGTTGTTCGGAGTCCCGGATGAGATCCCAGACGTGACGTGGAACTCCGGAATGGTCTGGAGACGAAGATCGATATATTGGACGAAGGGTATTGGAGTCTGGAATTGTTCTGGGCGTACCGGGTGACGACCAGCGTGTTCAAAAGAGGTTTCGGAGGCCCCGGCAAGCGTTGGGGGGCCTTATGGGCCAAGGGGAGGGGGCATGCCAGCCCACTAAGGGGATGTGCGCCCCTCCCACCCCATCTGAGGTAACGTGGAGAGGTGGGGGCGCCTCCCCTAGGGCAGCCGCCCCTCCCGGCTTGCGGGGCAAGTTTCCTAGGGGTGGGGCATCCAAACCCATCTAGGGTTTCCCTTGTGGCCGCTGCCCCTCCCCTAGGGAACCCTAGGGCGCCTCCTCCTCCCCCTTCCCCTATATATAGCGAGGGAGAGAGAGGGCAGCCGCACCCCTGACCTGGCGCAGCCCTCCCCCTCCCAACTCCTCCTCTTCCTCCGCAATGCTTGGCGAAGCCCTGCCGGAGAACTGCGAGTTCCACCACCACGTCGTTGTGCTGCTGGAGCTCTTCCCCAACTTCTCCTCCCCCTTGCTAGATCAAGAAGGAGGAGACGTCCACGGGCTGTACGTGTGTTGAACCCGGAGGCGCCGTTGTTCGGCGCTTAGATCGGAGTCGACCGCGATCTGAATCGCAGCGTGTACGACTCCACCAACCGCGTTCTTGTAACGCTTCCGCATCGCGATCTTCAAGGGTATGAAGATGCACTCCCCTCTCTCGTTGCTAATTTCTCCATAGATCAATCTTGGTGATGCGTAGAATTTTTTTTTGATTTCTGCAACGATCCCCAACAATTAACTCTTTGCTTTTCAGGCCCTGATTAATTAATTAACAAGGGTATACACTTTTTTTGTGTTCTTTGCCATAATTGCCTGCTATTTCTCGAGCTTGCGTTGTATTCCCTCGAAGAGGAAAGGATGATGCAACATGGTAGCATAAGTATTTCCCTCAGTTTTTGAGAACCAAGGTATCAATCCAGTAGGAGACCATGCGCGAGTCCCTCGTACCTGCACAAACAAATAAGAACCTTGCAGCCAACGCGATAAAAGGGGTTGTCAATCCCTTCTCGGTCACTTACAAAAATGAGATCTGATAGATATGATAAGATAATATTTTTGGTATTTTTGGTATAGAGAAAAAGTAAATAAAGCAAAGTAAAGCAGTGGCAAAAGAAATTAGCTAGTTGAAGGGAGATTAATATGATAAAGATAGACCCGAGGGCCATAGGTTTCACTAGTGGCTTCTCCCATGATAGCATATTTCTACGGTGGGTGAATGAATTACTGTCGAGCAATTGATAGAAAAGCGCATAGTTATGAGAATATCTAGGCATGATCATTTTATATAGGCATCACGTCCGTGACAAGTAGACCAAAACAATTCTGCATCTACTACTATTACTCCACACATCGACCGCTATCCAATATGCATCTAGTGTATTAAGTTCATAAGAACAGAGTAACACCTTAAGCAAGATGACATGATGTAGAGGGATAAACTCAAGCAATATGATATAAACCCCATCTTTTTATCCTCGATGGCAACAATACAATACGTGCCTTGCTTCCCTGTTGTCACTAGTAAAGGACACCGCATAATTGAACCCAAAGCCAAGCACTTCTCCCATTGCAAGAACTATAGATCTAGTAGGGCAAACCAAACCGATAATTCGAAGAGACTTGCAAGGATATTTAAATCATGAATAAATGATTTCAGAAAAGAATCCAATACTATTCATAGATAATCTTGATCATAAACCCACAATTCGTCGGATCTCGACAAACACACTGCAAAAAGATTACATCAAATATATCTCCTCGAAGATCGACGAGAACTTTGTATTGCGATCCAAAGAGAGAGAAGAAGCCATCTAGCTAATAACTATGGACCCGAATGTCTATGGTAAACTACTCACAACTCATCGGAGAGGCTATGGTGTTGATGTAGAAGCCCTCCGTGATCGATGCCCCCTCAGGTGGAGCTCCGGAACAGGCCCCAAGATGGGATCTCACGGGTACAGAAGGTTACGGCGGTGGAATTAGGGTTTCATGGTGCTCCTCGATGTTTTTAGGGTACGTAGGTATATATAGGAGGAAGAGGGACGTCGGGGAGCAACTGGGGGCCCACGAGGGTGGGGGCGCGCCTACCCCCCTGGGCGCGCCCCTGCCCTCGTGGCCGCCTCTCTCGCTTCCTGGCATGTACTCCAAGTCTTCTGTGTTGATATTGTTCCAAAAATAACTCTCCCAAAGGTTTCATTCCATTTGGACTCCATTTGATATTCCTTTTCTGCGAAACACTGAAATAGGCAAAAAACAACAATTTGCACTAGGCCTTGGGTTAGTAGGTTAGTCCCAAAAATAATATAAAAGTGTATAATAAAGCCCATTAAACATCCAAAACAGAATATATAATAGCATGGAACAATCAATAATTATAGATACGTTGGAGACGTATCATTGCCTCAGTAGCAAATCCACCATCGGCTCGTAATTGTAGGGCCCGCATAACACGTGCAACTCAACCATCGACTCGCAATGCGGCGGGGGTGTTTACTCGATGCCACTTGCAACTCGACCCTGTATTCGCAAATGGTATATGTTTTTGTCTTTCTTTTTAATAATTTCCCCAGTTGCAAGTCCACCATCGACTCGCAACTCGTCGGGGGGTGTTTACTCGATGCCACTTGCAACTCGACCCTGGATTCGCAGCTCGTATCTTTTTTTGTCTTTCTTTTTCATAATTGCCCCAATTGCAAGTGCACCATCGACTCGCAACTCGGGGGGGG
>LR738713.1:613301389-613353760 GCA_902687465.1 Secale cereale
GGGGGGGGGCTTGTTGTTAGGGAACGTAGTATTTCAAAAAACAATCCTACGATCACGCAAGATCTATCTACTAGATGCATATCAACGAGAGGGGAGAGTGTGTCTATGTACCCTCGTAGGCCGAAAGCGGAAGCGTCTAGTAACTCGGTTGATGTAGTCGAACGTCTTCAAGATCCAACCGATCCAAGCATCGAACGTACGGCACCTCCGCATTCAGCACACGTTCAGCTCGATGACGTCCCACGAGCTCTTGATCCAGTTAAGCTTCACGGGAGATTTTTGTCAGCATGACAGCGTGGTGACGGAGATGATGAAGCTACTAGCGCAGGGCTTCGCCTAAGCACTGCAACGATATGACCGAGGTGTGTTTCTGTCGAGGGGGCACTGCACATGGCTAAAACAATGTTGCTTCTATATTCCAGGGTTCCCCCTGCCCCTGTATATAAATGAGCAAGGGGGAGGCCGGCTGGCCCTTGGGCGCGCCAAGGAGAGGGAGTCCTCCTCCTCCTAGTAGGATTAGGACTCCTCCTTTCCTAGTCCAACTAGGAGGAGGAAGGGGGAAGGAAGGAGAGGGAAAGGAGAAGGAAAGGGGGGGAGCCCCCCTCCCTACTCCAATTCGGACTCCCTATAGGGCGGGGAACAGTTGCCCCTTGTGGGCTGCCTCCCTGATACGTCCAAAACGTATCTATAATTTCTGCTTGCTCCATGCTTCTTTTGTGTGATATTGCTATGATATTGATGCACTTCCATACACTTTTGATCATATTTGGACTAACCTATTAACTCAGTGCACCATAGTGCCAGTTCCTGTTTTCTGCTGTTTTTCTATTTCAGGTTTCCCCAATATTAAAAGTGCCCAAAAAAATCCGGGAAAAATACAAGAAAAATCAGCGTACAAGAAGCTTCGCGAATAACCAAAGCGGGGCCAGAGGGGAGCCAGGGGTGGCCCAGGCGGCCACCTGGCGCGGCCCCACCCCTGGCCGCGCCAGGGGGGCGCCTGGGGCCCCAACTCCGCCTCTGGTTGCCCCCCTTCGCATATATATTCCTCCCGTCACGAAAACCCTAATTCCAGAACCCTTTTCTCCAGAAGCAATTCCAATCTCCGCCGCCATCGCCACCAAGTTTCGGGGGACCAGAATTCTTGTGCCGGCATCCTGCCGGGACGGGGAAGTGCCCCCGGATTCATCTCCATCGACGTTGCTTCCTCCCTCCATGATGCTGGTGTAGTTCCCCCTCGGGGCTGAGGTTTCTACCAGTAGCTATGTGGTCAATTCTCTCTCCCATCATGTGATCCTCGTTGTGATCATAGGCTATGTTAATCTAGGGTGATCCCATGATATTTCCCCTTCCTCTATGTATTGGATTGATGTACTCACTTGTCTTTATCTAGTATAATCCCCGAGACCAAGGTGACAGCGGTCTATTGGACATGGATTAGAAGAATATTTTCATGGGTGATTTCCACTTTTGTGTGTTGATTGAAGATTGAGAGTCTCATGGTGCTTGTATTTGACTATCCTTGAGATATGTTGTGGTGATTGTGGTACTTTCTTTGGATGGCCGCGGTGACATTGGGAAATCCATAGATTAAGAACTACGAACTTTGAGGTGTGCTTTTGTAGCCCTACATAATTCTCGTCCTCTCTTGACCACAAAGGAATGACCTCCGGGTGCGTCTCCATTGCATGTTTTATGGGAAATATCATGTGATTAGACTATGTTAATGTTGTTGGGAGTTGCCACTAGTGAAAGTTGAAGCCTAGGCCTTGTTTCCACCATTGCAATATCATTTGTGCTCACGTTTACCACTTGTTTGCTTGCTGCACTTTTTATTACAGATTTATATTACTTTGCTTTGCCACTCCTATCATCCATATTTTACCATCTCTTTGCCGAACTAGTGCACCTATACAACTCCTAGTTGTATTAGGTGTGTTGGGGACACAAGAGACTTCTTGTATCTTAGTTGCAGGGTTGCTTGAGAGAGACCATCTTCAACCTCTACTTCCCTGAGTTCGATAAACCTTAGGTCATCCACTTGAGGGAAATTGCTGCTGTCCTACAGACCTCTACGCTTGGAGGCCCAACATAGTCTACAAGAATAGAAGCGTGTGTAGGCATCAAGCTATTTCTGGCGCCGTTGCCGGGGAAGTAAGTGTTTGAAGGTATATCTTTAGATCTTGCAATTAAATCTTTTCGTTTCTTGTTTTTAGTTTCACTAGTTATGTTTATGGAAAACCGCACTCTTAGTTCGCTGCTTGGGGAAGGCCGCTTTACCACACCCGTGGTAGAGAAGTCTCCTCCACCTACTGAATGTATCCCGTTCCAAATACCACTTGGGATAATTGAAATAATTAGGAATGATTGTTATGATGGGACAATCAATCCTAGTATTCATTTGTTGAAACTTACAGAACTTTGTGAGTTGTTTAAGATTTCAGGTTTGACAAGAGATAGAGTCATGAGGAAATTATTTGCCTTGTCACTGAAAGGAAAAGCATTGGAATGTTATAGGCTACTAGATGACTCTCACCTGCTGGATTGGGAAGAGATCCAGTCTCTCTTTTACTCCAAGTTTTATCCTCTTCATGAAGTCCATGAGAGTAGGAATTATGTTTATAATTTCTATCCTCATGACGGAGAGAGCATAGCTCAAGCTTGGGGGAGACTGAAAACGTTAATGCTAAAATGTCCTAACCATGGGCTCCCCAAAGATATGATTATTACTAATTTCTATGCGAGGCTCTCTCGACAGGATAAAGATTTGCTCGATGCTTCCTCTATGTGTTCTTTCACAAACGAAAAGATTGATGCTAAATGGGAACTCCTTGAAAGAATTCAACGCAACACTGAAGATTGGGAGATCGTCAAAGGTAAAGAGTCAGGTATAATTTATTAGTATGATTGCATTAAGTCCTTTGTTGAAACTACAAGTTTTAATAAGTTTAGTGCTAAGTTTGAGCTTGATTCTCAACTCCTTGTTGATTTCCTCAAATCTTTTGCTTCACATCTTAATATGCCTAAGGAGGATTGGATCAAGCATCATGAACCTTTTAAAGAGATTTGCAAAGAAAATGAAATTGTTCATGATGATTGCAACATGCATGATCCAATTCCTAAAAATGAAGTTTTATATAAGCATGTTAATTTTTGTGGAGTGGATAGACCTTGTGAAAGGCCTATGATTGAAGAAGAGAAGTATTGTAAGCAACATAAGCATGAAAGAACAATCACTTGGGTCAAAGATTTAAATGAAATTGCTAGAGAATTGTGTGACCTTTATCCTTTTACTTGTGAACTTTGCTGTATAGAGGGTCACTTTAATTTTCAATGCATGCACTTTCAAAACATAACTGTTAACCATTTGTGTGATAACATGATCACCCCTGATCTCTATGATGAGCTTATGTTATTTTTGATGTGTGAAGAGTTATCAAAAAAGACTTCTTGGCTAGATGTTAATGCCATAGGAATAAAAAACACTTTGCAAAATTGCCATCTCTATCGTGTTGTTAATTGCCATAAAAATGATTACATAAGTAAGATTAGAAAGGAGGGAACTTTACCAAAGTATAAAAATGTCTCTTATATTTCTGCTAATAAAAAGGAGAGTTTCTCCCAAGTTTCCCCTATTGTTTCTAATGATAAACCAGGATTTGTGGAGAAGCTTCATCTCCAACCACTCCCTCCTAAGGTGAAGAAGAAGAAAAAGAAGAGGAGGAGGAAGAGTAGCAAGAAGGAAGAAGAATGGGTATCAACCTGGCCTGAGCATATTCCTCCCATCAACTTTTATCCTAGCGGTTGTAAGTTTAAAGAAGAAGGTGAAGTTTATTGCCTTAATTATCATCTTGATGATACGTCCGTAGGTACTATTGAAGATGATTTTGATTATGATATGCATGTTGCTTATTGTGATTGGGAAAATGATGATAATGCTACTTATGATCTTGAAAATCTTTTTGGTACCAACTCTGAAAGTGATGATATGGAAAGCTCTAAGCTTGGGGATGATAGGATTGCAAATCCTTTACCCACTAGTGATGTAATAATTGATAATTCTTTTGCTAGTAAGAATAGAGACAACATGTTTACAAATATAGTTGCTAGCAATGATAATGCTCTTCTCTACTATGATGATGTTATAACTCCAATCTATAGTGATTATAAAGGTACCTATGACATAAGGAGAAATTATCCTTATGAAACTTGTCATAATCATGGAGGGAATTACTCCCTTGTTGAACACCATCTTCCTAATACACAATTAATCTATAGTGTTCAAGTTGTTTATGATAGTCCTACTCCCACTATTACCAATGAGAAAGATTATGCTTATGTGGAGAGTAAGAGTACCTTTTTGCATGTGGATCATGGTAACAATGCTTTATGTGATGCTTATATTGTTGAGTTTATTCATGATCCCACTGAAAATTATTATGAGAAGGGAACATATGCTTATAGATATTTCAATAATATCAAGTTCCCTCTCTTTATGTTGAAGGTTTTGAAGCTGCACTTGTTTTGTCTTCCTATGCTTATTGCTTTGTGCTTCAATTAATTATTCTATTGAAATATTCCTATGCATAGGAAGCATGTTAGGCTTAAATGTGTTTGGTATTTGCTTCTTGATGCTCTCTTTTGTTCTTCAACTCTTATTCCTACGAGAGCATCATTAAAGTCTTAAGCCTATCTTTATGGCTATAAAGAAAAAGCTCTAGGGAGACAACCCTTGTTATCTTTGCTTTCAGTTTGTTCTTTCAGTTTTTAGTGGTCTTGATGTTTGTTACTACTGTAGCAACATCATTGTATCTTTTCTTTTCAGCTTTGTGCCAAGTTTAGCCTCCGATTGCAAGAAAGTTCAAAAGTTGTGACGTGCTGTCCAGAAAACAGATTCTTTCCTTGGACAGAAAAGTTCGAATAAAATCACCAGATCATCTTTTTTATCTGTTTTTTTGGCAGCGTGCTCTATACAATTGGCTTTCGAGCGTCTGTTCTGAGTTTTTTGATTTGAGTTACAGAAGTGCCCCGAAAAAATTATTTACTACCTGCTGGTCTGTTTTTCATAGATTCTGTCCTGTTTTGCCTTTTCTTCGTTTTGCAAACCTTGAGCTTGGTTTTTCTTTGCAAAAACCTTTTGGCAATCTTGAGAAACAGTAGCTCTTCAAGATTATCTTTATTTCCAGTAGGGAAAAATTATTTTATTGTGGGTACTAACCTTGCTAATCAGATTATGATGAGTTATGTATGAAGGGAGTTTTCAAGTGTGCGAGGGAAGATGATAAAAGAAGATTCAGGAGGGTCAAACGCTCAAGCTTGGGGATGCCCCCGTGCACCCCCAAGAAATATTCAAGAAGACTCAAGCGTCTAAGCTTGGGAATGCCCCCATGCATCCCCTTCTCCATCAACAATTATCAGTTCGTCTTTCATTCCACTAAATTCTTATCACTTCATGCGTTATTTGCTATGCTTGGAGCGTCTTGCTCTTAGTTTCCTTTTTAGTTTTCTTTAGCTTTGCTTGCTGTTCATAACAAGTTAGAACCCAACTTTCTTTGTGTGGGAGAGAAACACGCTCCACTTCAACCTAGAACACAACATAGGATTTTCATGCTTATCTTTGCTGTGTGTGTTCTTTGTCTTTCCATAGCTGCTGTCATGTTTAGCTCTCAGTTTTCATGCTTTTCTTTTTAAAGAGATTTTTGTTTAGTTGGTTGCTGAACTCTCTTGAGTTTTCATGTTTATCTTGTTAAGAGAGTTTGCCTGTTGCACTGAGTTGTGTGTCTTAACTTAAAGTAGGTAATTGAGGTTGCTATTTAATTTTAGTAGTAACTTGCAATAGTTTTGAGGTATTGCCATGAATAATGTCTGAACTTTTGGTGTCAAGAGCTTTAGCCTATTAGTGATAGATGTCGTATTTTGGGTAATCCGTGTTTATTTTCGAAAACCTACAAAATAGTTGAGGACTTTAGCTACTAGATGGATCACTAATCTTTGGAGGGATCGAATATTAGAGTACACTCACGTACCATGAGTCGAGGATGCGCAAGGATAACCAAACCCCCATACACTCCTCCTCGGGGTACTTGTCTCTTTGTGAACCTCCTAATTAGAATGAGAGTTACCGATAATAAGTGCATGAGTTCTTCGGACTAATGTGAGTATTCGAAAGTTGACACTTCCACCTAGCCATATTTTTCTAGCCTCTTCGGTACCGTGCATTGCCCTTTCTCACCTCGAGAGTTGGCGCATACTTCGCCGGTGCATCCAAATCCTTGGCACGATACGCTTTGTCATCATAAGCCTCATTATATCCTTCCTCAAAACAGCCACCATACCTACCTATCAAGGCATTTTCATAGCCTTTCCGAGATACATTGCCATGCAACATCCATCTTCTCATGACTTGATCTTCATGTCATACATGCTTTTTGCTTGATCGATGAGCCGCATGCTAGTTGGGCCTTGCCCTAATCATTGCTACATGACGCGCTAGTATCATTGCATATCCTGCTACACTGGCAGAGGCATACATTTGCATACATCATGATAGTTTCATTTTCTTTATGTTGAGTACTTTTGTAAAGTGTGAAAGATCTTCTATACTTCTTGTAATATATAGAGTGTTGCCCCTAAAGTGAGGAAAAGATCCCAAAGAGGTCAAAATCAAAAGATCCCAAAGAGGACAAATGAGAGTTAAATAGAAAGAGCCATTGAGGCCACAAAAAATTAAAAAAATAGAAAAAAGAAAAAAAGAAATAAAAAGAGAGAAGGGGGCACACTACTATTCCTTTTGAGAGATCCACACTCGTACTCCATCTTATACATTGTACTCCATAGAGATTATCATTCATGCATATAGCTATGTGGGGACCTTCACACTATAGAACTTGGCTTGTATATTCCAATGATGAGCCTCCTCAAAGAGCTCTAGGTCTTCTTGAGCAAGCAAGTTGGATGCACCCCCACTAGTTCCATTGGAGAGCTTACCTTAGCTCATATGTGCATCCATTGCATGACAATCCCTAATCCTCACATCATATCTATCATTTGGCTTTCTCTCGCCTATGATTGACCTCATTGATGTGAGCCTTTCACACCTTTTTTGTCTTCCCCCTTCATCATTTTTCTCTCTTTGCCATCCTAAGTGTCAACTTTCTTGCTTACACTCATCCATTGCATGAGTGCTCAAAATATCGAAAGGGAGTGGATCATTTTGACTTGTACCTGGCTGGTGGTCTGGGGATGAGTTAAGATAAGATTCCAAAGAAGACCAAGTGTGAAACTTTAGTAGATTAAGTTCTCAACAATACAAAAACTACATTGTACTCTCTCGTATATCCCTATCCCCTTTCTTGCACGCAAACACCATTTGGAGACATTCGAGTCACGGACAGCGATGATACGTCCAAAACATATCTATAATTTCTGCTTGCTCCATGCCTCTTTTGTGTGATATTGCTATGATATTTATGCACTTCCATACACTTTTGATCATATTGGACTAACCTATTAACTCAGTGCACCACAGTGCCAGCTCCTGTTTTCTGCTGTTTTTCTATTTCAGGTTTCCCCCATATTAAAAGTGCCCTTAAAATTCCGGGAAAAATACAGGAAAAATCAGCGTACCGGGAGCTTCAAGAAAAACCAAAGCAGGGCCAGAGGGGAGCGAGGGGCAGCCCAGGCGGCCCCACCCCTGGCCGCCCTAGGGGGGCGCCTGGGCCCCCCTCTCCGCTTCTGGTGACCCCCTTTGGCATATATACTCCTCGCGTCCCAAAACCCTCGAGGACGGAACCCTTTTTTACGATCTAGCCTCTGTTCCGCCGCCGCCGCGCTTCCAAGATCGGGAGCACCAGGAGAACTCTTCCCGGCACCCTGCTGGAGGGGAGAACCACCACCGGGAGCTTCTCCACCACCATGGGCGCTTCCCGGATGAGTCGTGAGTAGTCCCCCTTGGACCATGGGTCCATGACCAGTAGCTATGTGATGTTCTCCTCCCATCTTTGTTCTTCATGGTTTAGACCTCGTGAGCTGCCCTACATGATCGAGGCACATATGTAATCTTTCTGCTGTTGCTATGCTGAGTTTGCTGGGATCCGATGGATTATGAGATTATGTTCAGATTGTGTGTGAGTAATATATTTGATTCACCTCTTTTATATTTATGTTCCTAAGTAATTCTAGCATGTTCTCCGTTACTGTTTATTGCTTTCGCCGAGTAGTAGGTAGTAACTCCAAGAGGGAGCGTTATGCTTGATTGTGGGTTCATGCCCCCTGATGACTAGCTTGAGTGACAAAAACATGAGTCTAGGGGATGTGCTGTTACCACAAGGGGGAAAACAACGGTGCTTGTACTTGCGGGTGCAAGGATTGTTTACTTTATGCAAAGTTCTTTTAATGCAGTTGTCTGTTGCTTTGAGTTTACACTTTGGGTGGGATTCACAACTTAATACCAGCGAGATGTTCTGGATAGATATCTCAAGGTGGATGATTAGTAGTAGATGTAGATGGATTTCGGTCTACTTGCCTTGGCGTACCGCCCATGCTTTTGAGCCTCTACCTTTCTTTACAACATAGTTAGCATTGGTTTGCGCACATAATCCTGTCAATTGCCCAGCTGTAATTTGTTTACCTCGCTTTGCTGTTTTATCGTCTTTTGGGAGAGAGACATCACTAGTGAACATCATGGGACCCCGGTCCATATTACCATCACTAATCACACCCGCTATTTACTTCATGTTCTTATTTCCTAGTTGCAGTCATACCTATCACTATTATCTCTTGTGTTTGATCCTTTGTAAACGACAAGGCCGGAGGGATTGACAACCTCTCTGTACTCGTTGGGAGCAAAGTTATTTGTATCTGTGTGCAGGTCCTGTCAACCGCTAAGTATCTGGCGCCGTTAGCAGTTGACACCTTCTTGTCGACCCTCGGAGTCTCACGGGATTCGATCCTTGGTCTCTTGCCAAGGGAAACTTGCTGTTACGCTACATCTCAAACCTTCCACTTGGGGTAACCAACGAGGGGCGAGAAGCCATCAAGCAAAGTTTCTGGCGCCGTTGCCGGGGACTCCACTCTTCAAGATAGGGGAGTTGCACGCTATCTTTTATCTTTGTTTTTTAGTCTTGTTAGTTTACCTTTCAGTTTTTGCTTTAGTGTCCCTTACCAAAAATCACAAAAATGGTTATCTTGCTTGCTGCTGCTATGGGTTCCACCGAGAACACCAAGTTGTGTGACTTCACTAGTCATAACAACGATGACTTTATCTACACGCCTATTACTACACCTGCCACTTCAGCACCTTCTTGTGAGATTAAACCTGCTTTACTGAACCTAGTTATGAAAGATCAATTCTCCGGTGCTGGAGATGCTGCTGCTTTGCACTTAAATAATTTTGTTGAGCTCTGTGATATGCAAAAGTACCAAGAAATAGATGGTGATATTGTTAAGCTTAAGCTTTTTCCTTTCTCCTTGAGAGGAGGAGCTAAAATCTGGTGGAAATCCTTGCCTAGGAATAGCATAGATTCTTGGGACAAGTGCAAGGATGCCTTTATTGGGAAGTACTACCCCCCTGCTAAAATTATCCAATTAAGGAGTAACATAATGAATTTTAAACAATTGGATAATGAACACGTTGCCCAAGCTTGGGAACGCATGAAATCTCTTGTCAAGAACTGCCCTACTCATGGTTTGACTACTTGGATGGTTATCCAAACTTTTTATGCAGGCTTGAACTTTACCTCGCGGAACTTGTTGGATTCGACCGCGAGAGGAACCTTTATGTCAACTACACTTGGTGCTGCCACGAGGCTTCTCGATGAGATGATGACCAATTATTCCTAATGGCACACCGAACGCGCTCCAACAGGTAGGAAGGTAAACTCTGTCGAGGAGATTTCCTCCCTAAATGAAAAAGTTGACTTGATCATGTCTCTACTTTCCAAGCAATCTCCTATTGATCCTCATGATGTTCCTTTAAATTCTTTGATTGCTCAAGATCAAGTAGATGTGAACTTTATCTCTAGAAACAATTTCAATAACAATGCTTATAGGAGTAATTTTGGTAGCAAACCTAGACCGTTCCCCTCTAATTCCTATGGGAACAACAATACTTATCCTAGCACCAAGAACTCCACTTCTGAACTAGAGATTATGCTTAAAGACTTCATCACTACCCAAAAGGCCTTCAATAAGAGTGTAGAAGAAAAACTAAACAAACTAGATAATCATTTTTCGAAGGTAGACAATTTAGCCCATGAGGTAGAGTTGCTTAAAATTAGAACTTCTCCTCTTGAGGAGAGGAAGACCACTCCTATGAATGCTATTCAAGTGCAAATTAATGAAAACATTAGGATGATGGCTAAACTTAAAGAGAGATGGGCTAGAGAAAAGGAGGAAGAAGATAGAATTAAGAGCCTTCCTACCCACCACACTGTTGCTACTATCCAAGTTGTTGAGGATATCCAAACTCTTAGCACCCAATGCACTCCTAGTCCCATTGGACCTATCAATGGTGATGCTATGACCTCAACCATAGAAACTCCTATGACCATAGAAGCTACCAAACAAGTGAGCCTAAAGGACACCACTACCACTTTACTTGATAGTAGTGACCTTGATTTTGATAATTGCACCCTTTCTGAAGTTATTGATTTTCTTCACAAAATGTCTAGAGATCCCCACACTAGCACACTTAACCTTGCCTTCACAGAGCATATCACTAATGCTCTCATCAAAGCTAGGGAGGAGAAGCTTAGGGTAGAAGCCTCCATACCTAGAAAGCTAGAAGATGGTTGGGATCCTATGATTAAAATTAAGTTGAATAACTTCTCTTCCTATGCTTTATGTGATGTTGGAGCTAGTACCTCCGTTATGCCCAAAAGAATATATGATATGTTTAAATTGAAATCTTTTGATCCTTGTTCTTTTGGTGTTCGTCTTGTTGATTCTTCTGTAAAGAAACCTTTGGGGAAGATCGACGATGTTCTTATTGTTGTCAATGACAATTATGTTCCCGTTGATTTTACTATTATGGATATTGAATGCGAACCTTCATGTCCAATTATTTTGGGACGTCCTTTTCTTCGCACCGTTGGTGCTATCATTGACATGAAAGAGGGTAATATAAAATTCCAATTCCCTCTCAAGAAAGGAATGGAACACTTCCCTAGAAAGAAGATTAAGTTGCCTTTTGAGTCCGTTACACGGGCTAGCTATTCTCTTACTCTTGATAAAACTTGATCCTCTCTTTTTGCATCATGCCTAGCTTAAAGGCATAAAAGAAAGCGCTTTTGGGAGGCAGCCCACAACGAATTAGGATTTATTTTTTGCTTTTGTTGTGTCTTGATGTTTGTTACTACAGTAGCATCATCATTTTATCTTTTCTTTTCAACTTTGTGCCAAGTTTAGCCTCTGATTGCAAGAAAGTTCAAAAGTTGTGAAGTGCTGTCCAGAAAACAGATTCTGTCCTTGGACAGAAAAATTCGTATAAAATCACCAGATCATCTTTTTGATCTGAATTTTTTTGACATTGTGCTCTATAGAATTGGCTTTCGGGAGTCTGTTCTGAGTTTTTTGATTTGAGTTGCAGAAGTGCCCCGAAAAAATTATTTACTACCTGCTGGTCTGTTTTTCACAGATTATGTCCTGTTTTGCCTTTTCTTCGTTTTGCAAACCTTGAGCTTCCTTTTTCTTTGCAAAAACCTTTTGGCACTCTTGAGAAACAGAAGCTCTTCAAGATTATCTTTATTTCCAGTAGGGAAAAGTTATTTTATTGTGGGTACTAACCTCGCTAATCAGATTATGATGAGTTATGTATGAAGGAATTTTTCAAGTGTGCGAGGGAAGATGATAAAAGAAGATTCAGGAGGGTCAAACGCTCAAGCTTGGGGATGCCCCCGTGCACCCCCAAGAAATATTCAAGAAGACTCAAGAGTCTAAGCTTGGGGATGCCCCCATGCATCCCCTTCTCCATCAACAATTACCAGTTTGTCTTTCGTTCCACTATAATTATCACTTCATGTGTTATGTTCTATGCTTGGAGCGTCTCGCTCTTAGTTTCCTTTTTAGTTTCCTTTAGCTTTGCTTGCTGTTCATAACAAGTTAGAACCCAGCTTTCTTTGTGTGGGAGAGAAACACGCTCCAATTCAACCTAGAACACAACATAGGATTTTCATGCTTATCTTTGCTGTGTGTATTCTTTGTCTTTTCTTAGCTACTGTCTTGTTTAGCTCTTAGTTTTCATGCTTTTCTTTTTAAAGAGGTTTTGTTTAGTTGGTTGCTGAACTCTCTTGAGTTTTCATGTTTATCTTGTTAAAGAGAGTTTGCCTGTTGCACTGAGTTGTGTGTCTTAACTTAAAGTAGGTAATTGAGGTTGCTATTTAATTTTAGTAGTAACTTGCAATAGTTTTGAGGTATTGCCATGAGTAATGTCTGAACTTTTGGTGTCAAGAGCTTTAGCCTATTAGTGATAGATGTCGTATTTTGGGCAATCCGTGTTTATTTTCGAAAACCTATAAAATAGTTGAGAACTTTATCTACTAAATGGATCACTAATCTTTGGAGGGATCAAATATTAGAGTACACTCACGTACCATGAGCCGAGGATGCGCAAGGATAACCAAATCCCCATACACTCCTCCTCGGGTTACTTGTCTCTTTGTGAACCTCCTAATTAGATTGAGAGTTACCGATAATAAGTGCATGAGTTCTTCGGACTAATGTGAGTATTCGAAAGTTGACACTTCCACCTAGCCATATTTTTCTAGCCTCTTCGGTACCGTGCATTGCCCTTTCTCACCTCGAGAGTTGGCGCATACTTCGCCGGTGCATCCAAATCCTTGGCACGATACGCTCTGTCATCATAAGCCTCATTATATCCTTCCTCAAAACAGCCACCATACCTACCTATCAAGGCATTTCCATAGCCTTTCCGAGATACATTGCCTTGCAACATCCATCTTCTCATGACTTGATCTTCATGTCATACATGCTTTTTGCTTGATCGATGAGCCGCATGCTAGTTGGGCCTTGCCCTGATCATTGCTACATGACGCGCTAGTATCATTGCATATCCTGCTACACTGGCAGAGGCATACATTTGCATACATCATGATAGTTTCATTTTCTTTATGTTGAGTACTTTTGTAAAGTGTGAAAGATCTTCTATACTTCTTGTAATTTGTAGAGTGTTGCCCCTAAAGTGAGGAAAAGATCCCAAAGAGGACAAATAAAAAGATCCCAAAGAGGACAAAATCAAAAGATCCCAAAGAGGACAAATGAGAGATAAATAGAAAGAGCCATTGAGGCCACAAAAAAATAAAAAATATAGAAAAAAAAGAAAAAGAAATAAAAAGAGAGAAGAAGGCACACTACTATTCCTTTTGAGAGATCCACACTCGTACTCCATCTTATACCTTGTACTCCATAGAGATTATCATTCATGCATATAGCTATGTGGGGACCTTCACACTATAGAACTTGGCTTGTATATTCCAATGATGAGCCTCCTCAAAAGAGCTCTAGGTCTTCTTGAGCAAGCAAGTTGGATGCACCCCCACTAGTTCCATTGGAGAGCTTACCTTAGCTCATATGTGCATCCGTTGCATGGCAATCCCTACTCCTCACATCATATCTATCATTTGGCTTTCTCTCGCCGATGATTGTCCTCATTGATGTGAGCCTTTCACACCTTTTTTGTCTCCCCCCTCTATCATTTTTCTCTCTTTGCCATCCTAAGTGTCGACTTTCTTGCTTACGCTCATCCATTGCATGAGTGCTCAAAATATCGAAAGGGAGTGGATCATTTTGACTTGTACCTGGCTGACGGTCTGGGGATGAGTCAAGATAAGATTCCAAAGAAGACCAAGTGTGAAACTTTAGTAGATTAAGTTCTCAACAATACAAAAACTATGTTTTACTCTCTCATATATCCCTATCCCCTTTCTTGCACGCAAACACCATTTGGAGACATTCGAGTCACGGACATCGAGAGCTCTTGCACCTTTATGTTCTTATGTTACTTGTTACAATGCTAATATAGACTCTTGCTTGTTATGACTTGAATTGAATTACATGCCTTGATTGCTTTACTTAAAAAGTTCTTATATGGTTGGTAGCATGTCACCACAGAAATTATGCTTGTTATCATTTACCTACTCGAGGACGAGCAGGAATTAAGCTTGGGGATGTTGATACGTCCAAAACGTATCTATAATTTCTGCTTGCTACATGCCTCTTTTGTGTGATATTGCTATGATATTTATGCACTTCCATACACTTTTGATCATATTTGGACTAACCTATTAACTCAGTGCACCACAGTGCCAGTTCCTGTTTTCTGCTGTTTTTCTATTTCAGGTTTCCCCCATATTAAAAGTGCCCTAAAAATTCAGGGAAAAATACAGGAAAAATCAGCGTACCGGGAGCTTCAAGAAAAACCAAAGTAGGGCCAGAGGGGAGCCAGGGGCAGCCCAGGCGGCCAGCCCAGGCGGCCCCACCCCTTGCCGCCCTAGGGGGGCGCCTGGGCCCCCCTCTCCGCTTCTGGTGACCCCCTTTGGCATATATACTCCTCGCGTCCCGAAACCCTCGAGGACGGAACCCTTTTTTACGATCTAGCCTCTGTTCCGCCACCGCCGCGCTTCCAAGATCGGGAGCACCAGGAGAACTCTTCCCGGCACCCTGCCGGAGGGGAGAACCACCACCGGGAGCTTCTCCACCACCATGGACGCTTCCCGGATGAGTCGTGAGTAGTCCCCCTTGGACCATGGGTCCATGACCAGTAGCTATGTGATGTTCTCCTCCCCTCTTTGTTCTTCATGGTTTAGACCTCGTGAGCTGCCCTACATGATCGAGGCACATATGTAATCTTTCTGCTGTTGCTATGCTGAGTTTGCTGGGATCCGATGGATTATGAGATTATGTTCAGATTGTGTGTGAGTAATATATTTGATTCACCTCTTTTATATTTATGTTCCTAAGTAATTCTAGCTTGTTCTCCGTTACTGTTTATTGCTTTGGCCGAGTAGTAGGTAGTAACTCCAAGAGGGAGCGTTATGCTTGATTGTGGGTTCATGCCCCCTGATGACTAGCTTGAGTGACAGAAACATGAGTCTAGGGGATGTGTTGTTGCCACAAGGGGGAAAACAACGGTGCTTGTACTTGCGGGTGCAAGGATTGTTTACTTTACGCAAAGTTCTTTTAATGAAGTTGTCTGTTGCTTTGAGTTTACACTTTGGGTGGGATTCGCAACTTAATACCAGCGAGATGTTCTGGATAGATATCTCAAGGTGGATGATTAGTAGTAGATGCAGATGGATTTCGGTCTACTTGCCTTGGCGTACCGCCCATGCTTTTGAGCCTCTACCTTTCTTTACAGCATAGTTAGCATTGGTTTGCGCACATAATCCTGCCAATTGCCCAGCTGTAATTTGTTTACCTCGCTTTGCTGTTTTATCGTCTTTTGGGAGAGAGACAGCACTAGTGAACATCATGGGACCCCGGTCCATATTACCATCACTGATCACACCCGCTATTTACTTCCTGTTCTTATTTCCTAGTTGCAGTCATACCTATCACTATTATCTCTTGTGTTTGATCCTTTGTAAACGACAAGGCCGGAGGGATTGACAACCTCTCTGTACTCGTTGGGAGCAAAGTTATTTGTATCTGTGTGCAGGTCCTGTCAACCGCTAAGTATCTGGCGCCGTTAGCAGTTGACACCTTCTTGTCGACCCTCGGAGTCTCACGGGATTCGATCCTTGGTATCTTGCCAAGGGAAACTTGCCGTTATGCTACATCTCAAACCTTCCACTTGGGGTAACCAACGAGGGGCGAGAAGCCATCAGAGCTCTTGCACCTTTATGTTCTTATGTTGCTTGTTACAATGCTAATATAGACGCTTGCTTGTTATGACTTGAATTGAATTACATGCCTTGATTGCTTTACTTAAAAGTTCTTATATGGTTGGTAGCATGTCACCACATAAATTATGCTTGTTATCATTTACCTATTCGAGGACGAGCAGGAATTAAGCTTGGGGATGTTGATACGTCCAAAACGTATCTATAATTTCTGCTTGCTCCATGCTTCTTTTGTGTGATATTGCTATGATATTGATGCACTTCCATACACTTTTGATCATATTTGGACTAACCTATTAACTCAGTGCACCACAGTGCCAGTTCCTGTTTTCTGCTGTTTTTCTATTTCAGGTTTCCCCAATATTAAAAGTGCCCAAAAAATTCCGGGAAAAATACAGGAAAAATCAGCATACAGGAAGCTTCACGAATAACCAAAGCGGGGCCAGAGGGGAGCCAGGGGTGGCCCAGGCGGCCACCTGGCGTGGCCCCACCCCTGGCCGCGCCAGGGGGCGCTTGGGGCCCCAACTCCGCCTCTGGTTGCCCCCCTTCGCATATATATTCCTCCCGTCGCGGAAACCCTGATTCCAGAACCCTTTTCTCCAGAAGCAATTCCGATCTCCACCGCCATCGCCACCAAGTTTCGGGGGACCAGAATTCCTGTGCCGGCATCCTACCGGGATGGGGAAGTGCCCACGGATTCATCTCCATCGACGTTGCTTCCTCCCTCCATGATGCGGGAGTAGTTCCCCCTCGGGGCTGAGGTTTCTACCAGTAGCTATGTGGTCAATTCTCTCTCCCATGATGTGATCTTCGTTGTGATCATAGGCTATGTTAATCTAGGGTGATCCCATGATATTTCCCCTTCCTCTATGTATTGGATTGATGTACTCACTTGTCTTTATCTAGTATAATCCCCGGGACCAAGGTGACAGCGGTCTATTGGACATGGATTAGAAGAATATTTTCATGGGTGATTTCGTCTTTTGTGTGTTGATTGAAGATTGAGAGTCTCTTGGTGCTTGTCTTTGACTATCCTTGAGATATGTTGTGGTGATTGTGGTACTCTCTTTGGATGGCCGCGATGACATTGGGAAATCCATAGATTGAGAACTACGAACTTTGAGGTGTGCTTTTGTAGCCCTACATAATTCTCGTCCTCTCTTGACCACAAAGGAATGACCTCCGGGTGCGTCTCCATTGCATGTTTTATGGGAAATATCATGTGATTAGACTATGTTAATGTTGTTGGGAGTTGCCACTAGTGAAAGTATGAAGCCTAGGCCTTGTTTCCACCATTGAAATATCATTTGTGCTCACGTTTACCACTTGTTTGCTTGCTGCACTTTTTATTACAGATTTATATTAGTTTGCTTTGCCACTCCTATCATCCATATTTTACCATCTCTTCACCGAACTAGTGCACCCATACAACTCCTAGTTGTATTAGGTGTGTTGGGGACACAAGAGACTTCTTGTATCTTAGTTGCAGGGTTGCTTGAGAGAGACCATCTTCAACCTCTACTTCCCTGAGTTCGAGAAACCTTAGGTCATCCACTTGAGGGAAATTGTTGCTGTCCTACAAACCTCTTCACTTAGAGGCCCAACATAGTCTACAAGAATAGAAGCGTGTGTAGACATCACTCCCCTCTTCCCAATGGCCCATGTAGGCCCAATAGTCCCCTCGGGGTTTCCGATAACCCCCCGCCACTCCGATAAATATCCGGTGACCCCCGGAACTCATCCGGTGTCCGAATAAAGTCATCCAATATATTAATCTTTATGTCTCGGACATTCCGAGACTCCTCGTCATGTCCGTGATCTTATCCGGGACTCCGAACTACCCTTGGTACATCAAAACTCATAAACTCATAATACCGATTGTCATCAAACGTTAAGCGTGCGGACCCTGCGGGTTCGAGAACTATGTAGACATGACCGAGACTCATCTCCGGTCAATAACCAATAGCAGAACCTGGATGCTCATATTGGTTCCCACATATTCTACGAAGATCTTTATCGGTCAAACCGCATAACAACATACGTTATTCCCTTTGTCATCGGTATGTTACTTGCCCGAGATTGGATTGTCGATATCATCATACATAGTTCAATATAGTTACTGGAAAGTCTCTTTACTCATTCCGTAATACATCATCTCGTGACTAACTCATTAGTTGTTTGCTTGCAAGGCTTATTATGATGTGTATTACCGAGAGGGCCCAGAGATACCTCTCCGACACTCGGAGTGACAAATCCTATTCTCGATCTATGCCAACCCCACAAACACCTTCGGAGACACATGTAGAGCATCGTTATAATCACCCAGTTACGTTGTGACGTTTGATAGCACACAAGGTGTTCCTCTGGTATTCGGGAGTTGCATAATCTCATAGTCATAGGAACATGTATAAATCATGAAGAAAGCAATAGCAGTAAAACTAAACGATCAAGTTGCTAAGCTAACGGATGGGTCTTGTCCATCACATCACTCTCCTAATGATCTGATCCCGTCGATCAAATGACAACTCATGTCTATGGCTAGGAAACATAACCATCTTTGATCAATGAGCTAGTCAAGTAGAGGCATACTAGGGACACTCTGTTTGTCTATGTATTCACACATGTACTAAGTTTCCGGTTAATGCAATTCTGGTATGAATAATAAACATTTATCATGATATAAGGAAATAAATAATAACTTTATTATTGCCTCTAGGGCATATTTCCTTTAGTCTCCCACTTGCACTAGAGTCAATAATCCAGATTACATAGTAATGATTTTAACACCCATGGAGTCTTGGTGCTGATCATGTTTTGCTCGTGGTAGAGGCTTAGTCAATAGGTCTATGACATTCAGATCTGTATATATCTTACAAATTTATATGTCTCCCTCCTTGACTTGATCGCAGATGGAATTGAAGCGTCTCTTGATGTGCTTGGTTCTTTTGTGAAACCTGGATTCCTTCACCAAGGCTATTGCTCCAGTGTTGTCACAAAAGATTTTCATTGGACCCGATGCACTAGTCATTACACCTAGATTGGATATGAACTCCTTCATCCAGACTCTGCTTGGAGCTATGTACTCCGCTTCACACGTAGATCCCGCCACGACGCTCTGCTTGGAACTTCACCAATTGACAGCTCCATCGTTCAATAAAAATACATATCCGATTTCTGACATAGAGTCATCCAAATCAGTGTCAAAGCTTGAATCGACGTAACCGTTTACGACGAGCTCTTTGTCACCTCCATAAATGAGAAACATATCCTTTGTCCTTTTTAGGTACTTCAGGATGTTCTTGACCGCTGTCCAGTGATCCACTCCTAGATTACTTTGGTACCCCCCTGCTAAACTTATAGCAAGGCACACATCAGGTCTGGTACACATCATTGCATACATGATAGATCCTATGGCTGAGGCATAGGGAATGACTTCCATTTTCTCTCTACCTTCTAAAGTGGTCGGACATTGAGTCTTACTCAACTTCACACCTTGTAACACAGGCAAGAACCCTTTCTTTGACTGATCCATTTTGAACTTCTTCAAAAATTTATCAAGGTATGTGCTTTGTGAAAGTCCAATTAAGCGTCTTGATCTATCTCTATAGATCTTGATGCCTAATATATAAGCAGCTTCACCGAGGTGTTTCATTGAAAAATTCTTATTCAAGTATCCTTTTATGCAATCCAGAAATTCTATATAATTTCCAATCACTAATATGTCATCTACATATAATATCAGAAGTGCTACAGAGCTCTCACTCACTTTCTTTTAAATACAGGCTTCTCCAAAATTTTGTATAAAACCATATGCTTTGATCACCTCATCAAAGCATATATTCCAACTCCGAGATGATTGCACTAGTCCATAGATGGATCGCTGGCGCTTGCACACTTTGTTAGCACCTTTAGGATCGACAAAACCTTCTGGTTGCATCATATAAAACTCCTCTTTGAGGTATCCATTAAGGAATGAAGTTTTGACATCCATTTGCCAGATTTCATAATCATAAAATGCGGCAATTGCTAACATGATTCGGACAGACTTAAGCATCGCTACGGGTGAGAAAGTCTCATCGTAGTCAACTCCTTGAACTTGTCGAAAACCTTTCGCAACAAGTCGAGCTTTGGAGACAGTAACATTACCACCGGCGTCGGTATTCCTCTTGAAGATCCATTTATTTTCATTGGCTTGCCGATCATCGGGCAAGTCAACCAAAGTCCACACTTTGTTCTCATACATGGATCCCATCTCAGATTTCATGGCCTCGAGCCATTTTGCGGAATCTAGGCTCATCATCGCTTCCTCATAGTTCGTAGGTTCATCATGGTCTAGTAACATGACTTCCAGAACTAGGTTGCCATACCACTATGGTGCGGAACGTACTCTGGTTGACCTACGAGGTTCCGTAGTAACATGATCCGAAGTTTCATGATCATCGTCATTAGCTTCCTCGCTAACTGGTGTAGGAATCACTGGAACTAGTTTCTGTGATGTGCTACTTTCCAATTCGGGAAAAGGTACAATTACATCATCAAGTTTTACTTTCCTCCCACTCACTTCTTTCGAGAAACTCCTTCTCTAGAAAGGATCCATTCTTAGCAACGAATATCTTGCCTTCGGATATGTGATAGAAGATGTACCCAACAGTCTCCTTTGGGTATCCTATGAAGACACATTTCTCCGACTTGGGTTCGAGCTTATCAGGTTGAAGCTTTTTCACATAAGCATCACAGCCCCAAACTTTAAGAAACGACAAGTTTGGTTTCTTTCCAAACCACAGTTCATATGGCGTCGTCTCAACGGATTTAGATGGTGCCCTGTTTAATGTGAATGCAACTGTCTCTAAAGCATAACCCCAAAACGATAGTGGTAAATCGGTAAGAGACATCCTAGATCGCACCATATCTAATAAAGTACGGTTACGACGTTCGAACACACCATTACACTGTGGTGTTCCGGGTGGCGTGAGTTGTGAAACTATTCCACATTGTTTCAAATGAAGACCAAACTCGTAACTTAAATATTCGCCTCCACGATCAGATCGTAGAAACTTTATTTTCTTGTTACGATGATCTCTACTTCACTCTACAATTCTTTGAACTCTTCAAATGTTTCAGACTTGTCTTTCATCAAGTAGATATACCCATATCTACTTAAATCATCAGTGAAGGTCAGAAAATAATGATACCCGCCGCGAGCCTCAACACTCATCGGTCTAGATACATCAGTATGTATGATTTCCAACAAATCTGTTGCTCGCTCCATTGTTCCGGAGAATGAAGTTTTAGTCATCTTGCCCACGAGGCATGGTTTGCAAGCACCAAGTGATTCCAAAAGTCCATCAGTATGGAGTTTCTTCATGCGCTTTACACCAATATGACCTAAACGGCAGTGCCACAAATAAGTTGCACTATCATTATCAACCTTGCATCTTTTGGCTTCAATATTATGAATATGTGTATCACTACGATCGAGATCTAACAAGAATAGACCACTCTTCAAAGGTGCATGACCATAAAAGATATTACTCATATAAATAGAACAACCATTATTCTCTGATTTAAATGAATAACCGTCTCGCAACAAACAAGATCCAGATATAATGTTCATGCTCAACGCTGGCACCAAATAACAATTATTTAGGTCTAAAACTAATCCCGATGGTAGATGTAGAGGTAGCGTGCCGACGGCGATCACATCGACTTTGGAACCATTTCCCACGTGCATCGTCACCTCGTCCTTAGCTAATCTTCATTTAATCCATAGCCCCTGTTTCGAGTTACAAATATTAGCAACCAAACCAGTATCAAATACCCAGGTGCTACTACGAGCATTTGTAAGGTACACATCAATAACATGTATATCAAATATACCTTTCTTCACTTTGCCATCCTTCTTATCCGCCAAATACTTGGGGCAGTTCCGCTTCCAGTGTCCAGTCCCTTTGCAGTAGAAGCACTCAGTTTCAGGCTTGGCTCCAGACTTGGGTTTCTTCACGGGAGTAGCAACTGTCTTGCTATTCTTCTTGAAGTTCCCCTTCTTTCCCTTGACCTTTTTCTTGAAACTAGTGGTCTTGTTAACCATCAACACTTCATGCTCCTTTTTGATTTCTACCTCCGTAGCTTTGAGCATGGCGAAGAGCTCGGGAATTGTCTTCTGCATCCCTTGCATGTTATAGTTCACCACGAAGCCTTTATAGCTTGGTGGCAGTGATAGAAGAACTCTATCAATAACACTATATTCGTGAACTTTGCAGCCAAGTTGAGTCATATGATTGTAGTTGTGATCACCTGGCTTATTAGGGATGATAGACTACTCATATCAATTAGGAATTCCTTCTTTTCCGGGAGCCCGTTCGGATAGAACTCCAAAGTTAAGCGTGCTCAGCTTGGAGTACTTTCAGGATGGGTGACCGACCGGGAAGTTGCTCCCGGAGTAGTTTCAGGATGGGTGACCGACCGAGAAATTGCTCCGGAGTTCGCACGAGTGAGGACAAAGTGCGCAAAAAGACTAGTAATGATATGTGGGGCCAGTCTAGATCCTGCCAGGAGTAACGACCACCGGCGGGTGATTCCGGGGCGTTACAAGTTGGTATCAGAGCCGACCCTCACGGTTACACGGATGTTTGCGGCAGGATGGGTGACCGACCGGGAAGTTGCTCCCAGAGTAGTTTCAGGATGGGTGACCGGCCGAGAAGTTGCTCCCGGGTGCGCACGAGTGAGGATAAAGTGCGTAGAAAAGACCTAGTATTGATATGTGGGGCCAGTCTAGATACCGCCAGGAGTAACAACCACCGGCGGGTGTGTCCGGGGCGTTACAAGTTGGTATCAGAGCTGACCCTCGCGGTTACACGGATGTTTGCGGACAAGTGCTCCGTCATGTTATTCATGACGATTGTGACCCGTCGTGGCACACGGCATGGCACATGTATCGGACTGGATGCACAAACGTTTGTGCCAAGAGGGAATGTTCCTGTGGCCCGACGAGGACGTCGGTTCTTCGGAGTGGGGGTGTATGTGATTGCCTGGCTTATTAGGGATGATAGACTACTCATATCAATAAGGAATTCCTTCTTTTCCGGGAGCCCATTCAGATAGAACTCCAAAGTTAAGCGTGCTCAGCTTGGAGTAGTTTCAAGATGGGTGACTGATACGTCCAAAACGTATCTATAATTTCTGCTTGCTCCATGCTTCTTTTGTGTGATATTGCTATGATATTGATGCACTTCCATACACTTTTGATCATATTTGGACTAACCAATTAACTCAGTGCACCATAGTGCCAGTTCCTGTTTTCTGCTGTTTTTCTATTTCAGGTTTCCCCAATATTAAAAGTGCCCAAAAAATTCCGGGAAAAATACAGGAAAAATCAGCGTACAGGAAGCTTCGCGAATAACCAAAGCGGGGCCATAGGGGAGCCAGGGGTGGCCCAGGCAGCCACCTGGCGCGGCCCCACCCCTGGCCGCGCCAGGGGGGCGCCTGGGGCCCCAACTCCGCCTCCGGTTGCCCCCCTTCGCATATATATTCCTCTCGTCGCGGAAACCCTGATTACAGAACCCTTTTCTCCAGAAGCAATTCCGATATCCGCCGCCATCGCCACCAAGTTTCGGGGGACCATAATTCCTGTGCCGGCATCCTGCCGGGACGGGGAAGTGCCCCCGGATTCATCTCCATCGACGTTGCTTCCTCCCTCCATGATGCGGGAGTAGTTCCTCCTCGGGGCTGAGGTTTCTACCAGTAGCTATGTGGTCAATTCTCTCTCCCATGATGTGATCTTGGTTGTGATCATAGGCTATGTTAATCTAGGGTGATCCCATGATATTTCCCCTTCCTCTATGTATTGGATTGATGTACTCACTTGTCTTTATCTAGTATAATCCCCGAGACCAAGGTGACAGCGGTCTATTGGACATGGATTAGAAGAATATTTTCATGAGTGATTTCCTCTTTTGTGTGTTGATTGAAGATTGAGAGTTTCTTGGTGCTTGTCCTTGACTATCCTTGAGATATGTTGTGGTGATTGCGGTACTCTCTTTGGATGGCCGCGGTGACATTGGGAAATCCATAGATTGAGAACTACGAACTTTGAGGTGTGCTTTTGTAGCCCTACATAATTCTCGTCCTCTCTTGACCACGAAGGAATGACCTCCGAGTGCGTCTCCATTGCATGTTTTATGGGCAATATCATGTGATTAGACTATGTTAATGTTGTTGGGAGTTGCCACTAGTGAAAGTATGAAGCCTAGGCCTTGTTTCCACCATTGCAATACCAATTGTGCTCACGTTTACCACTTGTTTGCTTGCTACACTTTTTATCACAGATTTATATTACTTTGCTTTGCCACTCCTATCATCCATATTTTACCATCTCTTCACCGAACTAGTGCACCTATACAACTCCTAGTTGTATTAGGTGTGTTGGGGACACAAGAGACTTCTTGTATCTTAGTTGCAGGGTTGCTTGAGAGAGACCATCTTCAACCTCTACTTCCCTGAGTTCGATAAACCTTAGGTCATCCACTTGAGGGAAATTGTTGCTGTCCTACAAACCTCTGCGCTTGGAGGCCCAACATAGTCTACAAGAATAGAAGCGTGTGTAGACATCAAGCTATTTCTGCGCCGTTGCCGGGGAAGTAAGTGTTTGAAGGTATATCTTTAGATCTTGCAATTAAATCTTTTCGTTTCTTGTTTTTAGTTTCACTAGTTATGTTTATGGAAAACCGCACTCTTAGTTCGCTGCTTGGGGAAGGCCGCTTTACCACACCCGTGGTAGAGAAGTCTCCTCCACCTACTGAATGTATCCCGTTCCAAATACCACTTGGGATAATTGAAATAATTAGGAATGATTGTTATGATGGGACAGTCAATCCTAGTATTCATTTGTTGAAACTTACAGAACTTTGTGAGTTGTTTAAGATTTCAGGTTTGACAAGAGATGGAGTCATGAGGAAATTATTTGCCTTGTCATTGAAAGGAAAAGCATTGGAATGGTATAGGCTACTAGATGACTCTCACCTGCTGGATTGGGAAGAGATCCAGTCTCTCTTTTACTCCAAGTTTTATCCTCTTCATCAAGTCCATGAGAGTAGGAATTATGTTTATAATTTCTATCCTCATGACGGAGAGAGCATAGCTCAAGCTTGGGGGAGACTGAAAACGTTAATGCTAAAATGTCCTAACCATGGGCTCCCCAAAGATATGATTATTACTAATTTCTATGCGAGGCTCTCTCGACAGGATAAAGATTTGCTCGATGCTTCCTCTATGGGTTCTTTCACAAACGAAAAGATTGATGCTAAATGGGAACTCCTTGAAAGAATTCAACGCAACACTGAAGATTGGGAGATCGACAAAGGTAAAGAGTCAGGTATAATTTATTAGTATGATTGCATTAAGTCCTTTGTTGAAACTACAAGTTTTAATAAGTTTAGTGCTAAGTTTGAGCTTGATTCTCAACTCCTTGTTGATTTCCTCAAATCTTTTGCTTCACATCTTAATATGCCTAAGGAGGATTGGATCAAGCATCATGAACCTTTTAAAGAGATTTGCAAAGAAAATGAAATTGTTCATGATGATTGCAACATGCATGATCCAATTCCTAAAAATGAAGTTTTATATAAGCATGTTAATTTTTGTGGAGTGGATAGACCTTGTGAAAGGCCTATGATTGAAGAAGAGAAGTATTGTAAGCAACATAAGCATGAAAGAACAATCACTTGGGTCAAAGATTTAAATGAAATTGCTAGAGAATTGTGTGACCTTTATCCTTTTACTTGTGAACTTTGCTGTATAGAGGGTCACTTTAATTTTAAATGCATGCACTTTCAAAACATAACTGTTAACCAGTTATGTGATAACATGATCACCCCTGATCTCTATGATGAGCTTATGTTATTTTTGATGTGTGAAGAGTTATCAAAAAAGACTTCTTGGCTAGATGTTAATGCCATAGGAATAAAAAACACTTTGCAAAATTGCCATCTCTATTGTGTTGTTAATTGCCATAAAAATGATTACATAAGTAAGATTAGAAAGGAGGGAACTTTACCAAAGTATAAAAATGTCTCTTATATTTCTGCTAATAAAAAGGAGAGTTTCTCCCAAGTTTCCCCTATTGTTTCTAATGATAAACCAGGATATGTGGAGAAGCTTCATCTCCAACCACTCCCTCCTAAGGTGAAGAAGAAGAAAAAGAAGAGGAGGAAGAGGAGCAAGAAGGAAGAAGAATGGGTATCAACCTGGCCTGAGCATATTCCTCCCATCAACTTTTATCCTAACGGTTGTAAGTTTAAAGAAGAAGGTGAAGTTTATTGCCTTAATTATCATCTTGATGATACGTCCGTAGGTATCATTGAAGATGATTTTGATTATGATATGCATGTTACTTATTGTGATTGGGAAAATGATGATAATGCTACTTATGATCTTGAAAATCTTTTTGGTACCAACTCTGAAAGTGATGATATGGAAAGCTCTAAGCTTGGGGATGATAGGATTGCAAATCCTTTACCCACTAGTGATGTGATAATTGATAATTCTTTTGCTAGTAAGAATAAAGACAACATGTTTACAAGTATAGTTGCTAGCAATGATAATGCTCTTCTCTACTATGATGATGTTATAACTCCAATCTATAGTGATTATAAAGGTACCTATGACATAAGGAGAAATTATCCTTATGAAACTTGTCATAATCATGGAGGGAATTACTCCCTTGTTGAACAACATCTTCCTAATACACAATTAATCTATAGTGTTCAAGTTGTTTATGATAATCCTACTCCCACTATTACCAATGAGAAAGATTATGTTTATGTGGAGAGTAAGATTACCTTTTTGCATGTGGATCATGGTAACAATGCTTTATGTGATGCTTATATTGTTGAGTTTATTCGTGATCCCACTGAAAATTATTATGAGAAGTCAACATATGCTTATAGATATTTCAATAATATCAAGTTCCCTCTCTTTATGTTGAAGGTTTTGAAGCTGCACTTGATTTGTCTTCCTATGCTTATTGCTTTGTGCTTCAATGAATTATTCTATTGCAATATTCCTATGCATAGGAAGCATGTTAGGCTTAAATGTGTTTGGTATTTGCTTCTTGATGCTCTCTTTTGTTCTTCAACTCTTATTCCTACGAGAGCATCATTAAAGTCTTAAGCCTATCTTTATGGCTGTAAAGAAAGAGCTCTAGGGAGACAACCGTTGTTATCTTTGCTTTCAGTTTGTTCTTTCAGTTTTTAGTGGTCTTGATGTTTGTTACTACTGTAGCAACATCATTGTATCTTTATTTTTCAGCTTTGTGCCAATTTTAGCCTCTGATTGCAAGAACGTTCAAAAGTTGTGACATGCTGTCCAGAAAACAGATTCTGTCCTTGGAAAGAAAAATTCGAATAAAATCACCAGATCCTCCTTTTGATCTGAATTGTTTTGACAGCATGCTCTATACAATTGGATTTCGAGCGTCTGTTCTGAGTTTTTTGATTTGAGTTGCAGAAGTGCCCCGAAAAAATTATTTACTACCTGCTGGTCTGTTTTTCACAGATTCTGTCCTGTTTTGCCTTTTCTTCGTTTTGCAAACCTTGAGCTTGCTTTTTCTTTGCAAAAACCTTTTGGCAATCTTGAGAAACAGTAGCTCTTCGAGATTATCTTTATTTCCAGTAGGGAAAAATTATTTTATTGTGGGTACTAACCTCGCTAATCAGATTATGATGAGTTATGTATGAAGGGAGTTTTCAAGTGTGCGAGGGAAGATGATAAAAGAAGATTCAGGAGGGTCAAACGCTCAAGCTTGGGGATTCCCCCGTGCACCCCCAAGAAATATTCAAGAAGACTCAAGCGTCTAAGCTTGGGGATGCCCCCATGCATCCCCTTCTCCATCAACAATTATCAGTTCGTCTTTTGTTCCACTAAATTCTTATCACTTCATGCGTTATGTGCTATGCTTGGAGCGTCTTGCTCTTAGTTTCCTTTTTAGTTTTCTTTAGCTTTGCTTGCTGTTCATAACAAGTTAGAACCCAGCTTTCTTTGTGTGGGAGAGAAACACGCTCCACTTCAACCTAGAACACAACATAGGATTTTCATGCTTATCTTTGTTGTGTGTGTTCTTTGTCTTTCCATAGCTGCTGTCATGTTTAGCTCTTAGTTTTCATGCTTTTCTGTCTAAAGAGATTTTTGTTTAGTTGGTTGCTGAACTCTCTTGAGTTTTCATGTTTATCTTGTTGAGAGAGTTTTCCTGTTGCACTGAGTTGTGTGTCTTAACTTAAAGTAGGTAATTAAGGTTGCTATTTAATTTTAGTAGTAACTTGCAATAGTTTTGAGGTATTGCCATGAGTAATGTCTGAACTTTTGGTGTCAAGAGCTTTAGCCTATTAGTGATAGATGTCGTATTTTGGGCAATCCGTGTTTATTTTCGAAAACCTACAAAATAGTTGAGAACTTTAGCTACTAGATGGATCACTAATCTTTGGAGGGATCGAATATTAGAGTACACTCACGTACCATGAGTCGAGGATGCGCAAGGATAACCAAACCCCCATAAACTCCTCCTCGGGGTACTTGTCTCTTTGTGAACCTCCTAATTAGATAGAGAGTTACCGATAATAAGTGCATGAGTTCTTCGGACTAATGTGAGTATTCGAAAGTTGATACTTCCACCTAGCCATATTTTTCTAGCCTCTTCGGTACCGTGCATTGCCCCTTCTCACCTCGAGAGTTAGCGCATACTTCACCGGTGCATCCAAATCCTTGGCACGATACGCTCTGTCATCATAAGCCTCATTATATCCTTCCTCAAAACAGCCACCATACCTACCTATCAAGGCATTTTCATAGCCTTTCCGAGATACATTGCCATGCAACATCCATCTACTCATGACTTGATCTTCATGTCATACATGCTTTTTGCTTGATCGATGAGCCGCATGCTAGTTGGGCCTTGCCCTAATCATTGCTACATGACGCGCTAGTGCATTGCATATCCTGCTACACTGGCAGAGGCATACATTTGCATACATCATGATAGTTTCATTTTCTTTATGTTGAGTACTTTTGTAAAGTGTGAAAGATCTTCTATACTTCTTGTAATACATAGAGTGTTGCCCCTAAAGTGAGGAAAAGATCCCAAAGAGGACAAAATCAAAAGATCCCAAAGAGGACAAATGAGGGTTAAATAGAAAGAGCCATTGAGGCCACAAAAAAATAGAAAAAATAGAAAAAAGAAATAAAGAAATAAAAAGAGAGAAAGGGGCACACTACTATTCCTTTTGAGAGATCCACACTCGTACTCCATCTTATACCTTGTACTCGATAGAGATTATCATTCATGCATATAGTTATGTGGGGACCTTCACACTATAGAACTTGGCTTGTATATTCCAATGATGAGCCTCCTCAAAGAGCTCTAGGTCTTCTTGAGCAAGCAAGTTGGATGCACCCCCACTAGTTCCATTGGAGAGCTTACCTTAGCTCATATGTGCATCCGTTGCATGGCAATCCCTACTCCTCACATCATATCTATCATTTGGCTTTCTCTCGCCTATGATTGTCCTCATTGATGTGAGCCTTTCACACCTTTTTTTTGTCTTCCCCCTTCATCATTTTTCTCTCTTCGCCATCCTAAGTGTCAACTTTCTTGCTTACGCTCATCCATTGCATGAGTGCTCAAAATATCGAAAGGGTGTGGATCATTTTGACTTGTACCTGGCTAGTGGTCTGGGGATGAGTCAAGATAAGATTCCAAAGAAGACCAAGTGTGAAACTTTAGTAGATTAAGTTCTCAACAATACAAAAACTATGTTTTACTCTCTCGTATATCCCTATCCCCTTTCTTGCACGCAAACACCATTTGGAGACATTCGAGTCACGGACAGCGAGAGCTCTTGCACCTTTATGTTCTTATGTTGCTTGTTACAATGCTAATATAGACTCTTGCTTGTTATGACTTGAATTGAATTACATACCTTGATTGCTTTACTTAAAAAGTTCTTATATGGTTGATAGCATGTCACCACAGAAATTATGCTTGTTATCATTTACCTACTCGAGGACGAGCAGGAATTAAGCTTGGGGATGTTGATACGTCCAAAACGTATCTATAATTTCTGCTTGCTCCATGCTTCTTTTGTGTGATATTGCTATGATATTGATGCACTTCCATACACTTTTGATCATATTTGGACTAACCTATTAACTCAGTGCACCACAGTGCCAGTTCCTGTTTTCTGCTGTTTTTCTATTTTAGGTTTCCCCAATATTAAAAGTGCCCAAAAAATTCCGGGAAAAATACAGGAAAAATCAGCATACAGGAAGCTTCGCGAATAACCAAAGCGGGGCCAGAGGGGAGCCAGGAGTGGCCCAGGCGGCCACCTGGCGCGGCCCCACCCCTGGCCGCGCCAGGGGGGCGCCTGGGGCCCCAACTCCGCCTCTGGTTGCCCCCCTTCGCATATATATTCCTCTCGTCGCGGAAAACCTGATTACAGAACCCTTTTCTCCAGAAGCAATTCCGATCTCCGCCGCCATCGCCACCAAGTTTCGGGGGACCAGAATTCCTGTGTCGGCATCCTGCCGGGACGGGGAAGTGCCCCCGGATTCATCTCCATCGACGTTGCTTCCTCCCTCCATGATGCGGGAGTAGTTCCTCCTCGGGGCTGAGGTTTCTACCAGTAGCTATGTGGTCAATTCTCTCTCCCATGATGTGATCTTGGTTGTGATCATAGGCTATGTTAATCTAGGGTGATCCCATGATATTTCCCCTTCCTCTATGTATTGGATTGATGTACTCACTTGTCTTTATCTAGTATAATCCCCGAGACCAAGGTGACAGCGGTCTATTGGACATGGATTAGAAGAATATTTTCATGAGTGATTTCCTCTTTTGTGTGTTGATTGAAGATTGAGAGTTTCTTGGTGCTTGTCTTTGACTATCCTTGAGATATGTTGTGGTGATTGTGGTACTCTCTTTGGATTGCCGCGGTGACATTGGGAAATCCATAGATTGAGAACTACGAACTTTGAGGTGTGCTTTTGTAGCCCTACATAATTCTCGTCCTCTCTTGACCACGAAGGAATGACCTCCGAGTGCGTCTCCATTGCATGTTTTATGGGCAATATCATGTGATTAGACTATGTTAATGTTGTTGGGAGTTGCCACTAGTGAAAGTATGAAGCCTAGGCCTTGTTTCCACCATTGCAATACCAATTGTGCTCACGTTTACCACTTGTTTGCTTGCTGCACTTTTTATCACAGATTTATATTACTTTGCTTTGCCACTCCTATCATCCATATTTTACCATCTCTTCGCCGAACTAGTGCACCTATACAACTCCTAGTTGTATTAGGTGTGTTGGGGACACAAGAGACTTCTTGTATCTTAGTTGCAGGGTTGCTTGAGAGAGACCATCTTCAACCTCTACTTCCCTGAGTTCGATAAACCTTAGGTCATCCACTTGAGGGAAATTGCAGCTGTCCTACAAACCTCTGCACTTGGAGGCCCAACATAGTCTACAAGAATAGAAGCGTGTGTAGACATTAGTGACCGACCATGAAGTTGCTCCCGGGTGCGCACGAGTGAGGACAAAGTGCGCAGAAAAGACTAGTATTGATATGTGGGGCCAGTCTAGATCCCGCCAGGAGTAACGACCACCGGCGGGTGTGTTCAGGGCGTTACAGTAGTACCCAAACATTCTGAGCAAGTGTTCACTGATAGAACTATTCTCCTCCATCTTACAGCTATAGAACTTATTGGAGACTTCATATCTCTCAATTCGTGCATTTGCTTGAAATATTAACTTCAACTCTTGGAACATCTCATATGCCCCATGACGTTCAAAATGTCGTTGAAGTCCCGATTCTAAGCCGTAAAGCATGGCACACTGAACTACCGAGTAGTCATCAGAACGAGCTTGCCTGACGTTCATAACGTCCGGAGTTGCTCCTGCAGCAGGCCTGTCACCTAGCGGTGCTTCCAGGACATAATTCTTCTGTGCAGCAATGAGGGTAATCATCAAGTTACGGACCCAGTCCGTGTAGTTGCTACCATCATCTTTCAACTTAGCTTTCTCTAGGAATGCATTAAAATTCAAGGGAACGTTAGCACGGGCCATTGATCTACAACAACATAGATATGCAAAAACTATCAGGACTAAGTTCATGATAAATTAAAGTTCAATTAATCGTATTACTAAAGAACTCCCACTTAGATAGACATCCCTCTAGTCATCTAAATGATCACGTGATCCAAATCAACTAAACCATGTCTGGTCATCACGTGGGATGGAGTAGTTTTCAATGGTGAACATCTTATGTTGATCATATCTACTATATGATTCACGCTCAATCTTTCGGTCTCCAGTGTTCCGAGGCCATATCTGTACATGCTAGGCTCGTCAAGTGTAACCCCAGTATTCTGCATGTGCAAAACTATCTTACACCTGTTGTATTTGAACGTAGAGCTTATCACACCCGATCATCACGTGGTGTCTTGGCACGACGAACTTTCGCAATGGTGCATACTCAGGGAGAACACTTGTACCTTGAAATTTTGTAGGGGATCATCTTATAATGCTACCGTCTTTCTAAGCAAAATAAGAAGCATTATAAGATAAACATCACATGCAATCAAAATATGTGACATGATATGGCCATCATCATATTGTGGTTTTGATCTCCATCTCCTGTAGGATCGAAAGTATGTCTAGAGGGGGGTGATTAGACTACTTGTAAATATAAAAATTCTGCCTTTTGACAAAGAACAGTTTTTGGCTGATTCACAATTATGATCAAGTCAAGCATCACCCTACACATGCAATTCTAGAGTATAGGCAGCGGAAAGTAAATTGCACATGTAGTAAAGAGAGGTGGAGAAGAGCAAACGCAATTTTGGAGACGCGGTGATTTTTCCCGTGGTTCCGATAGGTGGTGCTATCGTACATCCACGTTGACGGAGACTTCAACCCACGGAGGGTAACGGCTGTGCGAGTCCACGGAGGGCTCCACCCACGAAGGGTCCACGAAGAAGCAACCTTGTCTATTCCATCATGGCCTACGCCCACGGAGGGCTAGCCTTACTCGGGGTAGATCTTCACGAAGTAGGCGATCACCTTGCCCTTACAAACTTCTTGGTTCAACTCCACATCGATGACGGAGGCTCCCAAGCGACACCTAACCAATCTAGGAGGCACCACCCTCCAAAAGGTAATAGATGTTGTAGATGATGATGAACTCCTTGCTCTTGTGCTTTAAATGATAATCTCCCCAACACTCAACTCTCCTCACTGATTTGGCTGTGGTGGAAGAAAGGATTGAGTGGAAAGCAACTTGGGAAGGTTAGAGATCAAGCTTCATATGGTGGGAGTGGAGCAACTTGATCTCAACACAAGGGTAGGTAGTTCTCTTCTCAGAAATGTAAGGTAGGAGTGGTAGTTCTTTCTGATGGCTCTCTCCACGAATGAAGAGGGGGTGGAGGGGTATAAATAGCCTCCACACAAAATCCTACCGTTACACACATATTTGAGCAATCTCGGTGGGACCGAAGTGGACAACTCGGTGAGACCGAAAGTTCAAATAATGTGAACGTTGGGGTTTTCGGTGGGACCGAAAATACAATCTCGGTTAGTCCGATTCGTGCAATGACAAGAGCATGCCAGTTTCGATGGGACCGACTTCATCATCTCGGTGACACCGATTTGATGACAGAAGGTTACAGAAGCTTGGCAACTCATGTTTCGGTGAAACCGATATCAGAATCGGAAAATCCGATTTTGCTAGGGTTTGGCTTATGGCTGAGGTGGTTCATCTCGGTGTGACTGAGTTTGGAATATCGGTGGGACCGAGATTACTTATGAGTGTATATGGCAGTGAAAGTTGCTGATAGTTTAGGAGATGTATCACTAAGCACTTGAGCAACCAGATCATCAACATAACCTCATCCCCTTTTAATAGTATTGGCTTTTCCTATGGACTCAATGTGATCTTGGATCACTAAACCAAAAATGGAGTCTTGAGCTTTTGCCAATGCTTGCCTTAGCATTTTGAGGGGTCCACTTCTTCAGTCCTTGCCATACCCATATCACTGAACTTCTCTGAAATGATTCTCAAGTAACTATTAGTTCAATGATATATATGTTGTTATTAATTGCCAAAACCACCCGGGGATTAGTTGCACTTTCAATCTCCCCCTTTTTGGTAATTGATGACAACATATAGATCAAAGCTTCGACAAGGGATATAATCAATGAATAATATCGTCGCTTTGAGAAGTATGTGATAAGCAAGAGCTCCCCCTAAATTTGTGCATTATTTAAGATTTTCGTTTGAATGCAAATGCACAATCGATTAGGATCATGGGTCACTCTTTCATGTCACATACATCTTTGTGGAGCGCACAAAATGATAAGAATGAACAGCATGCACCCAATCACCAAGACATGTGTAAATAGTCATACAAGATAGGAATGGCATATGATAAGCATTAAGCACACATTAAAGCATAGTATGACCAAGCACTCATTAAAGTAGCATCAAGCACACTGAAAGTCTCGAAAACCAAAAGTATCTCAAAGAAACCGCAAAAGAACGAAAGAGCAAAAGCGCAAAGATAACAGCACTCTCTCTCTCGAAGCCCTATGATATATACAATTTCTCCCCCTTTGGCAACAAGTTACCAAAAAGTTCAAAAAAGCATAGAGCTAAACGTCACTGTGGGCTCTGCTGGCGGCTCCCGTCTGGGTTGATGTCGGAGTAGATATGACGGCATCGGCGAAGACTTCAGCTGATGTCTGTGCTGGAGGAGTGGACACTGGAGCTGGATCTGGAGTAACTGCTGGAACTGTGGGAGGTGCTGAATCTGTAGTCCTGGTGTCAGTCACTGGAATAGCAGCTGATCGGGATCCTTTGGGAACCGGAGCAGTCTGTCGATGAGAATCCTGGACTAAGTCATCCTGCAACTCATGCATAAGCTCTGCCTTGTCCTGCTTTGCTTCCTCCATGTCTGCCTCTAGCTTGTTGACGATCACTTGTATTTCAGTCAGCTTCACGTCCAGAGCGTGGATCTTCTCGTCAACAATCCTCTCTAAGCTCTCCTGAGACTGTTCAATGCTGGCCAGGCGTTGTTCAATCCTTTGGGTAGCTTCAAGAATTTGCTCTCCGAAACTCTTTGGTTTAGCTGCTGCTGCTGCTTCTTTGTCAGCTTTGGCTTTCTTAGCAGCTTCGATCTTGGCTTGACCCTCAACAGATGTCGGATCCTCCTCGTCCATCACAACAACATTGTCTTCATGCTCTGGCTGCAGCGGTAAATGTTTCCTATCCAACAAGAATTTGCCCGTGCCAAACTTGGCATTGATAAGCATCTGAATCTGTGGGGCAAATCCACATGACCTTTTCTGGTCAGCTGCAGTCCTCTTAATGGTCTCTACCATTAAGTCCATCACCTTGAAAGGTGCTTTCTCATCAAGTATATGCAGCATGTTGATAGAATATCCTCTGATCATGCGATGATCTCCAGACTTGGGCATCAAGGTATGCCTCAAAATAGTATTAGTGGTAGGTAAGCCTGCCTGGAGATGGTAGACTGAGCCGAGATTCCAGATTTCCAACTCCTCTGCTGGAATCTCTTTGTACATGTTCTTCATGGATTCATGATTCTTCTTTGGAATCCCATATACATCAATATCATCTTCTCGCTGCACTGGAGCATTCAGAATTTATGCCCATTCTTCAACAGAAGAAGAATACCTTTGACCTTCAGTCATCCATGTGATCTTTCCATCAGGATAGAAGTGAGCTGTGGCATAGAATTGCATTATCATCTCATCGTTCCAACTGGTCAATTTCTGACCTACAAACTCTGCAACTCCACATGCAGTGAAACTTTCATGCACATGTGGAAAGAAATCTCTGTGCTCTTCGCTGTCAATGTACTCCCAGTCAACATATCTGGTGTCTGCGACTATTGGCTTCTTGTCCATCAGCACGGTCTCATAGAAGTCCTGCTGCTCTCTGGTGTGAAATCTGGGATCTACAGCAGTTCTCCTCCTCACGGTATATGGGTCAGCTTGTCTCCATAGCCTGAGACCTCTATCTTTCCTTGCCTTCATATTCTCAGCTTGAGGATGAGCATCATTGTGAAGTGGCAGTTTCGGACGAAGTTTCAGCAAAACTTGTCCTTCCTCGTCAGACTCAGCTGGTGGCACATCATCCTTGTTCTTTTCAGACGCTGGAATATTTCTGATAGTCCTCTTGGGCTTGGCAGCAGGCTTTGCTGGAGCTGCCTTAGCTTGAGCAGATTTCTTGGGCTTGGATGTGGCTCCAGCCTTAATGGCATCACCCATGAGCTTAGGCTTCTGAGGAGCAGGCTGGGGTGCTTCCTCATCTTCATCCTCAACTGCTGCATCTGCATGAGAATCACTATACACTACCCTCTTTCTCTTGGAGGTTTTCTTCACTTTGCTTGCAGCTGCCTCTCCCAAATTCAGCTTCTTAGCAACAGTTGACTGCTTGACTTTGCTGGTGCCCTTCTTAGATTGCTGACTTTGTTGCTCTTTGGCAACAACCTTCCTCTTAGGCTTGGAGGTCACTTCTTCCTCAACAATGAAATCTGAATCCTCATCATCGGAATTCTTCTCCTTTCTAGCTCTGGTGGCTGCAGGAGGCATGCCACTTGGTGTACTCCTCTCACCATCATCAAATGGGCTACTAGGATCAGGACTAGTGTCTGCCTCTGGAATGTCTGCAATGGGTGTCTCTGACCTGTTCTGACTGTCACTGGTATCTGACATGGCTGACAACCTGTGAATAGATAAGGTATAGGCAGAGAAGAAGAGTTATCACAAACTGCAGAAGTTTTTGCAAAAAAAAATGAGTTCAAATTCTAGTTTTAATTTTTCACAGAAGATATTTCGGTCAGACCGAGTTTGAGTTTCGGTGAATCCGAAGTGTTAAACAGGAGCTTAGCACACCACCTTCGGTTTGACCGAAGTGGGTTTCGGTCCTGCCGAATACACTAGGGTTTCACAAAAACTATATTTCGGTCACACCGATTTGCACAACTCGGTTGGACCGAAGGGTGCAGTGCAATGGCCAGAGGCCAAATCGGTCACACCGAAATTACAAAATCGGTTTTACCGAGATGTGTTCCGTGGAAACCTAACCCTAATTTTTTACTCGAATCTAGTTCAAACGAACCAATCTGGTGTACAGGAAGATTTCAATCATGGCAAGATACTAGGCAATCCAAACGTGCATTGAATCGGAGATGGGAGCACGAGTGGGATCAAAACTCACCCTAACTTGGTGGAGTTTCTCTACGGCGGCAACGGCGCGGAGGAGATGCCCGTTGACGGCGACGGAGACCTGCGGCGAGGGCGCACAGGCGACGACGGCGACGATCCGGAGATCAAGGCGACGACATCAAGGGATGTGGGGGCGAAAACGTTTGAAGGAGGAATCAACACGCGCGGCCCTTGGTATATATATCCCTTTGCTGTCGGTGGGACCAAGTTGTAAAACTCGGTGGCACCGAGATGGATAACTGCTAGGCAGTTATGCACTTCGGTCACGCCGAAAAACACAACTCGGTTTCACCGAGATGAAAACCTAGATCAGTCTAAATGCTTTCGGTTTGACCGAGTTTGAGTGAGTTGGTCTGACCGAAATCAATTAGAAGGTTTTGGAGATTAGCCCTAGACGGATCGGTGGCTCCGAGTGCTCCTCACCCGGAGGGTCCGAAAATGACTTGTTCAAAGTTTGTGATGTAAGCATGAATAGAATTTGAGACAAGAAAGCATAGATAGCTAGGGGAGGTACTTAGGCATTCTTGTCCATCCATTTGGTCAGAAAAATCAAAACAACCAAAACAACAAATGGATGTCCTCGAATGGATAAAATCATGCATCCAACATGCTCACACAATAAGATAGCAAACGAAATATGTGTCAAACATGCACAACCAAAACTCTAGCAATTAACACACAATTTGTCGATGACTAGGTCATCTTTATATGAGTATTTTGACTTAGGAGCCAAATGAGAAAATTTGATCATAGGTCATACTCATCGTTTAAGCACAAGTGGGGTTACCACTTTTACATAAAGCATTGATGTGTTCACATCATTTGAAGATTCTTTAGCTCAATTTTTTAGAGCAAAGCTCCCCCTAGATGTGAGAACCCCTTTTAAAGGGTCAAACTAACCTTGGGTTGTCGTAGAAGACTTCATGTAGATGTTGAAGATGTGGATGCTCAATGTTGATGGAGATCATCAAGAGTTGGGAGCTAACCTTTGGATTCGGGCACTTTCAATACCTACATGGGTTAGTCCCACAAGGAACAAACACGGATATCCATGGACATAGATTGAAGTTCACAATAGATGATGTCCATGAAAGCAATGATTACCTTGTCCCTTGACTTACCAACAAGAGGGTTTGTGACTCCATGAACTAGTGCATGATGTGGAAGTTGATTGCACAAGTTCTTTGCCAAAATGAATGTGAGTGAAGTATGTTGGCGGAGTCACCCTCAAGAACTTTCTAGTTCTTCTTCTTCGGGATCCACATCATCTTGATGGGAATCCTTGGGGTTGTAGTTGAGCTTGACGAAGTAGAACTTGACGTTTCCTTGGGAACCCACTTGACCATGGCTTGAGGTGTTTCAACGAATGCATCAATCTCCTCTTGAAGCTTGTCCTTGGCTTTTAGCTTGTGGTCTTGTGGTGGAAGGTCATCTTGAGCTTGTTCCACACTGGAAGAAGTAGGATCATACTTCTCCTTTTGAGAAACAAACTGTGGAGTAGGATATTGACCTTCTTCCCACTCAACACCTTCGGCGTTGAACTTTCGCTCAAAACCAATTCCTTGATTCTTCCGGTGCCTTCCTTGCTTGCGAACAATTTCCTCAAAGTTCTTTCTTCCGGCAAGGCTCTTGTAGACACCTTTCTCTATGATCCCTTTCAATAAACTATTCTCTTGCTCAAGTGTAACTTGGCTTGAAACATTGTTAGTGGAATCAAGAGAACTACTAGAAGCAGCAATATTGGATTTAGCATGGTTATTGTTACTGCTAGAGGAAGAATTTTTCTTATGCTTGTCATGCTTAGTCTTAATGGGTGACAAGAAATTAGACAAGAGAAGTCGTTTGGCAAGATATGAAGAACTCTTCTTTCGAAGATCGTCATTGATTGCTTTTAGAAACTCATGTTCTTGCTCTAAAGTGAGCTTCTCGAAGCGTAGCTTCTCATGAGATCTTAGGAGCTCTCTATGATCTTCTTGAGTTGTTTCATGAGCTAACTTAAGAGTGTTTAGTTCTTTAGTTAGACGCTCAATCTCCTTCATAGCATTGTCATTCGACTCTTCTCGACTATAAAGACTACTAGCATTTTCATCGTTACTAGGCTCACTAGATTTATCATGCAAGAGCTCATCTTCACCAAGCAAGTCATCCTCATCACTATTGAAGTCAATGAATTCAGGGTGTGATACCTTGGGGCCTTTAGCCATGAAGCATCTTCCAATTCCCTCATTTGGTGAATCAAATAAGCCGTAGGAGTTGGAGTTGGAGGATACGAGAGCAAGACCGGCAACACCTTCATCTTGACTGTAGTCGGAGTCGGAGTGATAGCTTCCATCGGATTGATTGTCGGAGTCGGAGCCAGAGACCCATTCACCTACATGAGCTTGATGTCTTCTTCTTGTGTAGCTCCTTGATGACTTGTCTTTCCTCTCCGAATCCTTGCTTCTCCGAGAGGGTCTTCGTTCATAACGATCATCTCTACTCCTTCTCTCTTTCCGAGGTGACTCATCTCTTGAACTTCTTCTTCTTGGAGATTCTTCTCTTCTCTTGTGGGGAGCCGTACACTCATTTGAGTAGTGTCCGGGTCTTCCACAATTGTAGCAGTTTCGATCACGACTAGAAGATCTCTTTTCATCATATGATCTAGACTTTGAGCTTCTCTCTTTGCCTCTATACTTGTAGAATTTGTTGAAGTTCTTAACCATTAGGCTTATCTCTTCATTGGAAACTAACTTGTCACTTGAGGTTGTGGGAGCATCACTTGTAGCTTTGTAAGCACCACTCGACTTGTTGTGAAGCTCTTCCTTATCCTTAAGTGTCATCTCATGAGCAACAATTCTTCCAATGACTTCGGTTGGCTTGAGAGTCTTGTAGTTTGGCATCATTTGGATCAAAGTGCACACGGTGTCATACTTTCCATCCAAAGCTCTGAGAATCTTATTGATGATGAATCGGTCGGTCATTTCTTCGCTTCCTAAGCCGGCAATCTCATTTGTGATGAGAGCAAGCCTAGAGTACATTTCAGCGACTCCTTCACCATCCTTCATCTTGAACTTGTCAAGTTGACCTTGAAGAATATCTAGCTTTGATTCCTTCACAGACTCGGTACCTTCGTGCATTTCAACCAAAGTATCCCAAATCTCTTTTGCATTTTCAAGACGGCTGATTTTGTTGAACTCCTCGGGACACAAGGCATTGAAGAGAATGTCAAAAGCTTGAGCATTGTTTTGCAACATCCACAATTCTTCCGGTGTAGCTTCGCGATCCGGAACTTTTCCTTCCTCGAAGAATTCACCTTGCATACCAACACAGATAATGCCCCATGCGGCTGGGTTATGACCAAGAATATGCATTTTCATTTTATGCTTCCAACTAGCAAAATTTGTACCATCAAAGTAAGGACCTCTACGAAAATTACCCTCACTAGACGCCATACTCTCCTAGGTAGTGAAACCAAGCTTATGGAGTCCAATGCAATGGAAACCAAAACAATGGAGACCAAAGCTCTGATACCACTTGTAGGATCGAAAGTATGTCTAGAGGGGGGGTGATTAGACTACTTGTAAATATAAAAATTATGCCTTTTGACAAAGAACAGTTTTTGGCTGATTCACAATTATGATCAAGTCAAGCATCACCCTACACATACAATTCTAGAGTATAGGCAGCGGAAAGTAAATTGCACATGTAGTAAAGAGAGGTGGAGAAGAGCAAACACAATTTTGGAGACGCGGTGATTTTTCCCGTGGTTCCGATAGGTGGTGCTATCGTACATCCACGTTGATGGAGACTTCAACCCACGGAGGGTAACGGCTGCGCGAGTCCACGGAGGGCTCCACCCACGAAGGGTCCACGAAGAAGCAACCTTGTCTATTCCATCATGGCCTACGCCCACAGAGGGCTAGCCTTACTCGGGGTAGATCTTCACGAAGTAGGCGATCTCCTTGCCCTTACAAACTTCTTGGTTCAACTCCACATCGATGACGGAGGCTCCCAAGCGACACCTAACCAATCTAGGAGGCACCACCCTCCAAAAGGTAATAGATGTTGTAGATGATGATGAAATCCTTGCTCTTGTGCTTCAAATGATAATCTCCCCAACACTCAACTCTCCTCACTGATTTGGCTGTGGTGGAAGAAAGGATTGAGTGGAAAGCAACTTGGGAAGGTTAGAGATCAAGCTTCATATGGTGGGAGTGGAGCAACTTGATCTCAACACAAGGATAGGTAGTTCTCTTCTCAGAAATGTAAGGTAGGAGTGGTAGTTCTTTCTGATGGATCTCTACACGAATGAAGAGGGGGTGGAGCGGTATAAATAGCCTCAACACAAAATCCAACCGTTACACACATATTTGAGCAATCTCGGTGGGACCGAAGTGGACAACTCGGTGAGACCGAAAGTTCAAATAATGTGAACATTGGGGTTTTCGGTGGGACCGAAAATACAATCTCGGTTAGTCCGATTCGTGCAATGACAAGAGCATGCCAGTTTCGGTGGGACCGACTTCATCATCTCGGTGACACCGATTTGATGAAAGAAGGTTACAGAAGCTTGGCAACTCATGTTTCGGTGAAACCGATATCAGAATCGGAAAATCCGATTTTGCTAGGGTTTGGCTTATGGCTGAGGTGGTTCATCTCGGTGTGACTGAGTTTGGAATATCGGTGGGACCGAGATTACTTATGAGTGTATATGGCAGTGAAAGTTGCTGATAGTTTAGGAGATGTATCACTAAGCACTTGAGCAACCAGATCATCAACATAACCTCATCCCCTTTTAATAGTATTGGCTTTTCCTATGGACTCAATGTGATCTTGGATCACTAAACCAAAAATGGAGTCTTGAGCTTTTGCCAATGCTTGCCTTAGCATTTTGAGGGGTCCACTTCTTCAGTCCTTGCCATACCCATATCACTGAACTTCTCTGAAATGATTCTCAAGTAACTATTAGTTCAATGATATATATGTTGTTATTAATTGCCAAAACCACCCAGGGATTAGTTGCACTTTCATCTCCAAAGCATCGTCATGATCTCCATCGTCACCGTCTAGACACCATGATCTTCATCGTAGCGTCATGGTCGTCTCACTAACTATTGCTACTAATACTATCGCTAACTCATAGTGATGAAGTATAGCAATTACATGTCCCTCGCAATTCAAACAATAAAGAGACAACCATAAGCCTCCTGCCGGTTGTCGATAATTTACAAAACATGATCATCTCGTACAATAACGTATAACTCATCACGTCTTGACCATATCACATCACAACATGCCCTGCAAAAACAAGTTAGACGTCCTGTACTTTGTTGTTGCAAGTTTTACGTGTCTGCTACGGGCTTAGCAAGAATCGTTCTTACCAACGCATACAAAAACCACAACGATTTTTCCTCAAGTATGTGTTGTTTTAACCTTCACAAGGATCGGGCGTAGCCACACTCGATTCAACTAAAGTGAGAGAGACAAACACCCGCCAGTCACGTTTAAGCAACGTGTGCTCGTAACGGTGAAACCAGTCTTGCGTAAGCGTACACGTAATGTCGGTCCGGGCCGCGTCATCTCACAATACCCTCGAATCAAAGTATGATATGCTGGTAAGCAGTATGACTATTATCGCCCACAACTCATTGTGTTCTACTCGTGCATATCATCTACACATAAACCTGGCTCATGATGCCACTGTTGGGGAACGTAGTATTTCAAAAAAATCCCTACGATCACGCAAGATCTATCTACTAGATGCATAGCAACGAGAGGGGAGAGTGTGTCTACGTACCCTCGTAGACCGAAAGGGGAAGCGTCTAGTGACACGGTTGATGTAGTCGAATGTCTTCGCGATTCAACCGATCCAAGCACCGAACGTACGACACCTCCACGTTCAGCACACGTTCAGCTCGATGACGTCCCACGAGCTCTTGATCCAGTCGAGCTTCACGGGAGAGTTTTGTCAGCACGACGGCGTGGTGACGGTGATGATGAAGCTACAGGCGCAGGGCTTCGCCTAAGCACTGCAACGATATGACCGAGGTGTGTTTCTGTGGAGGGGGGCACCACACACGGCTAAAACAATGTTGCTTGTGTATTCTAGGGTGCCCCCGCCCCTGTATATAAAGGAGCAAGGGGGGAGGCCGGCCGGCCCTTGGGCGCGCCAAGGAGAGGGAGGAGTCCTCCTCCTAGTAGGATTAGGACTCATCCTTTCCTAGTCCAACTAGGAGGAGGAAGGGGGAAGGAAGGAGAGGGAAATGAGAAGGAAAGGGGGGGCGCCCCCTCCCTAGTCCAATTCGGACTCCCTATAGGGAGGAGGCGCGGCTGCCCCTTGTGGGCTGCCTCCCCTCTTCCCTATGGCCCATGTAGACCCAATAGTCCCCCCGGGGTTTCCGATAACCCCCCGTCACTCCGATAAATATCCGATGACCCCCGGAACTCATCCGGTGTCCGAATATAGTCATCCAATATATTAATCTTTATGTATCGGACATTCCAAGACTCCTTGTCATGTCCGTGATCTCATCCGGGACTCCAAACTACCTTCGGTACATCAAAAATCATAAACTCATAATACCGATCGTCATTGAATGTTAAGCGTGCGGACCCTACGGGTTCGAGAACTATGTAGACATGACCGAGACTCATCTCTGGTCAATAACCAATAGCGGAACCTGGATGCTCATATTGGTTCCCACATATTCTACGAAGATCTTTATCGGTCAAACCGCATAACAACATACGTTGTTCCCTTTCTCATCGGTATGTTACTTGCCCGAGATTCGATCGTCGGTATCATCATACCTAGTTCAATCTCGTTACCTTCAAGTCTCTTTACTCGTTCTGTAATACATCATCTCGTGACTAACTCATTAGTCGTTTTCTTGCAAGGCTTATTATGATGTGTATTACCAAGAGGGCCCAGAGATACCTCTCTGACACTCCGAGTGACAAATCATATTCTCGATCTATGCCAACACCACAAACACCTTTGGAGACACATGTAGAGCATCTTTATAATCACCCAGTTACATTGTGACGTTTGATAGCACACAAGGTGTTCCTCTAGTATTCGGGAGTTGCATAATCTCATAGTCATAGGAACATGTATAAGTCATGAAGATAGCAATAGCAGTAAAACTAAACGATCAAGTTGCTAAGCTAACGGATGGCTCTTGTCCATCACATCATTCTCCTAATGATGTGATCCCGTTGATCAAATGACAACTCATGTCTATGGCTAGGAAACATAACCATCTTTGATCAATGAGCTAGTCTAGTAGAGGCATACTAGGGACACTATGTTTGTCTATGTATTCACACATGTAGTAAGTTTCCAGTTAATACAATTCTGGCATGAATAATAAACATTTATCATGATATAAGGAAATAAATAATAACTTTATTATTGCCTCTAGGGCAAATTTCCTTCACTTGCTTACTCGATGCCACTTGCAACTAGACCATCCACTCACAACTAGTCTGTTTTTTGTCTTCTTTTTTTGCCATGATTGCCCCAATTGCAAGCCCACCATCAACTCGCAACTGCGAGGGGCCCGAATGCCCCAGTTGCAACTGTACTATCGACTCTCAACTCGGGGCGGTGTTTACTCGATACGACTTGCAACTCGACCTTGGACTCACAACCGGAGTCGGGCGGAGGGATGTCGGCGCCGATGAAATCGGTTCCTTTTTATTTTTTATTATGTTAGGTTTTATGTTGTTGTAGTTGCAAGCGCTCCAACCCGAGTGCAATCACAACTCAGCACACCCAAGCGCAACCGGGCGTCGGGGGGAGGGTTTTCGGTGCCGATGAAATCGGTTCCATTCTTGATAGGGTTTATTGTTTTAGTTGCAACCGTCCCATCCCGAGCGCAATCGCAACTCATCACACCCAAACGCAATGGCAAGCCATATAATATGACCGCAACCGGGGGTCGGGGTGGAGGGTTGTCGGCGCCAATGAAATTGGTTCCATTTTTTGTTAGGTTTTTTTTTTGTTGTAGTTGTGGCCGGTCCGTCCCGAGCGCAATCGCAACTCAACACACCCAGGCGCAACTGCAAGCCATATAATGTGACCACAATCGGGGGTCCGGACAGAGGGTTGTCGCCGATGAAATCGGTTCCATTTTTTTGTTAGGTGTTTTTTTTAGTTGGAACCGCCCCAACACGAGCGCAATTGCAACTCACCAAACCCAAGCGCAATCGTAGGACATGTAATGTGCCCGCAACTGGGGTTGGGCGGAGGGTCGTCAGCGTCGATGAAATTGGTTCATTTTTTTGTTTTTCTTTGGTAGTTGCAACCGCCCCATCCCGAGCACAATCGCAACTCAACATACCCAAGCGCAGCTGCAAGCCATATAATGTGACCGCAACCGGGGTTGGCGGTTGGATATTTTTTTTAGCATCACATAGATGGGTTTTCTATCATTTCCGCTGACGGTGGGTACATACAAGCAATTTTTTTCATTTTGGCCAATTTTTTGTGTTTTATTTTTCGGAATGCACGACCCAACTCCAGCATTTCCCACATGAAAATACATAATGTTCTTGAAAATAACACTCCAAGGTGCACACTGCACTGTATTTGTTTTTTTTCAAAAAAGTATATATACTTGATCCCTGTTTCGCACTGCTGAACGCTTATAGTTGTATCTTCGTCGGTCATACATAATGTTCCCAAAAAAATATCACTCCAATGTCTTAGCTTTTCATCTTATATGATTTTTGTTTTTGTTTACTCTTTGTTTCCATTTTAAAATATCTTTACGATATATATTTTTTAGCCTTGAATGAAAAATCAACTATAAAGGCCTTGCCTTAGTGAACGCAAATATTAAGCAAAACTATTTTAATTTGTGATCTGGGAGCTTTAATTATTCAAAGTTTCCTTTGTTAGTGACACACACATGCAAATGGTCATGTGTTTGTTGATCGAGCATGAAACTCGTCAGCTCGTGGCCAGCCATTTGTCGTGACGTTGTGCAGTCCGAGTATTTGACAGGAAGGACAAGTGAAAGGGAAGACAAGGCCAGCCCAAAAAAATAAAAAATAAAAAAGACAAGCAGGCCGGACAGGGAAACGAATTGGACCTTGGCATGTAGCGTGACGTCAGGTGGCATCAGGTGTCTCAGTCTGCTGAGTTCCATGCGATCCCTGTATAATTAGTAGAGATCAATCTATCTCTACTCCTAATGGAGCAGTTGATAGTCTTTGTTCCAGGTTTTTTTCGTCCCACCTCGTCTGATTTTTTTTCAATCGGTTTTTTTTTCGCTACAATTAACCATCCCAACCCCACCCCACTCATCGCACACAGTCAGGTTCCGTTTCCCCCCTTACGTCCCCGATTCATGCATGACAATCAATTCTTTCCAAACGCAATCATGCATGACAATCAATTCTTTCCAAACGTAATAATGCATGATAATCAATTCTTTCAAAACGCAATCAATTAACTTAAGGTAACCCGACACAATCAATTCATTCATAACGCAATAAAAACTTTCCTAATTTTCCCAAAGTTTCCTAACTAGACACGTTATAAACGGGCAGGAACCGATAACACGTTACCAATTAATAAAGTTTAGTTTTATGACCATCAATTCCAAATCCTAATTTTCCTAATGCATTGACAATCATTTCTTTCCAAACGCAATAATGCATGATAATTAATTATTTCCAAATGCAATCAATTAACTTAAGGTAACCAGACACAATCAATTCATTCATAACGCAATAAAAACTTTCCTAATTTTCCCAATGTTTCCTAACTAGACACGTTATAAACGGGCAGGAACCGATAACACGTTACCAATTAATAAAGTTTAGTTTTATGACCATCAATTCCAAATCCTAATTTTCCTAATGCATTGACGTTTGCCTTTTCTAAGAACCAATCAATAATCAATATAAGAGAAAAAAAGCTCCGCACCTAGCGAGCCAGCCGCTTCTCTTCCCGATTAGCAATCTTGCGCTAGGGTTCCTTGTGTTGTGTCGCCGCCGTGGAGCTCCTGGACCAGCCCGTCTCCTGCCGCCTTGCCCCTCTCTCTTCCCTCCAACCTAGACGCCGGCGACGAGGCGCACAACGCCCTCACGGCCCTGCTCGATCGCTTCCAGAACCCACCACGCGCGTCGAGGCGAGGCACCTCCTGGGCTCCGTTCGTCGCCGCTTCGCCGATGACCCTCACGAGTCTGTCGCAGCTGCACCGACGACCCCGCTGCCGGGCAGGAGGAGTGCTTCGGCGCCTCATTGGCTCCGTCCGTCGCCGCTTCGCGGACGACCCCCACGCGTCTGTCGTCGCTTCGCCGACGACCCTGCTGCCGGACAGGAGGAGTTCTTCGGTGCCTCATGGGCTCCGTCCATCACCGCTTCGACGACGACCCTCATGCGTCGGTCGCCGCTTCGCCGACGCCGACGACCCCGCCGCTGGGCAGGAGTGCTTCGGCGCATCATTAGCTCCGTTCGTCGCTGCTTCACCAACAACCCCCACACACCGGGCAGGAGTAGTGGTTCTGCGCCTTCAACCTCAGCCTCCGCGCTGTCGTACTCTACGCCCACCTGCAAGGTCCCTCGCCCCGAATCCCCCTCGTCCTTCCCAACAAATGGATTTGATAAAATTCGAATGTTCATCCGGCCTTCAATGATGAATCAAACCTTCTGTAGCTGAAGAATCCTTTCCACTAATTTAGGAAGGACTGAAGCTTGCACTTGAGCTTCCAGTCTGAATTTTCTTCAGGTTATTGACGTGATTTCATTTGGAGAAGCTATTGGCGGCAATGGATCCCTAGGTTTTTTCGGTTTCTGAAAGAGAACTTTGTTTTGGCCTATTTCTACGGGCATTCCGTAAGGGCAAGGAGCACGAGCCTGTGAGAGAAAAAGGGCAATGCAGAGAGGAGGAACTGGATGCTCCGTCATGAAGTTGTGTCATAGTAGCCATTTAGAGAGACGGCAAAGCATGCAATCATTTGCACAATAGAATACAACTATGTTGCATGAGTCATCAATTCAAGTGAGAAGAACTTGTTTTATGTGATTTTTTGTGGACAAAAGAAAAAATATTTTAATAACGGCTAATTCGACAACACAAGTGATATGCCTTGATCATTATGTGCATATGATATGATTCTAGCTATTTTCCTTTGTATGGGTGATTTTAATCCTTGGGTATAGGAGAATTCTTACGAGTGGGCCTATCAGCTCTCATGCAGCATAGCGAAGTAATAACACAATGATTGAAGCGCTGAAGTTGAGGGGCTCTAACATAGCGAGATAATAACACAATGATTGAAGAGAGCTTAAGTTGAGGAGCTCATCATAGATTCATTTCTTGGCCCGTGGCAACGCACAGGCGTTCTACTAGTCAATAATTAGTAGAGTGTTTTTTTGTGGTGTTTTTCTTCATGGTTATATTTGTCCATCGATTTTGCAGCGGAGATGAAAAAAAATCGGTGGGGAGGCATCGTTCAATAGGGGAGGCTAACCAGACGAAATGACAACGATCTCCTCCCTTAGGAGTAGAGATTTGTTCCGAAAAAATCTAGATATCTCTATAAATTATTTTGGATGACATATTGGTAGCGATGACTTGATTTTTTTTCTCTAACGGGGACATGCCTAATTTTTCAGTAGAGATTTCGTAGAGACAATTTAAGTCGGTTATGTCTCAAGTTTGCCCTTGCAACAAACACGTGGATTTACTTGTGAACCTCCAAATGAGTTTATTTTTTGGGGGTAACATGAACCGACCAAGGAGTACCAAGAATCAAGGACTCCTATCCAATCCGTTAAAAGGAACGGAAACGATGGATGGCAACGTGAGCATGCAACCGGGAGATCGGAAATAAAGCTAGCAAAAACAGCACGCATCCGGCCATGGATCTCTCCCCGGACGTGTTGGCGGCGATCCTGCTGCGTCTCCCGCCGAGCGCCCGGCGCCGTGCCCGCCTCGTCTGCAAACTCTGGCGCGATGTCATCGGCGAGCGTACCACGGAGATGCAGAGCCGCGCGGAGGTCCTCCTCTGGCACGCCAGCTCCGCCGTCGCCTACGTCGTCGACGACATGTCCTCCTCGTCTCCGACGGGGAGCTACAGGGAGCTCTGGAGCAGTGGTACTAGACCCGGACACCCCACGTTTTCCAACCGGGATAACGAGCTACAGCTGGTTGGCACGTGCAACGGCCTGCTCTGCGTCTGCCGTAACGAGAGCTATTGGACCGGCGTCTACATTACCCTGATCAACCCGGCGACCAAGGAGAAGCTATCAATTCTACCGCTGAAATGTGCGGAGCAGGACTACCACCAAAGGAGGTGGGATAAGACGTGCAACTTCGCGTACCACCCGACGACCGGGCGGTATAAAGTGGTGCACGTCCCCAGCATTTTCGACCGGGTTTGCAAATATGATACCGTGCACGTGTTCACGTTGGGAGAGAAGGAGTGGCGTGTGGTGCCGGCCCTTGGCGGTAAAAGGTGCGACCTCGACGCCGGCATTGTCAGTGTCGACGGTGTGACACACTGGGTCACGGATAGTGGCGTCCCGAGGATTGTTTCGTTTGACCTCGACAGCGAGCATGTCGTTTCAACCATACCGTTCCCCTCTTTGCCGGCCAGGCCCGACGACTACAACATGGCCGAGGTGCACGGAAGGTTGGGACTCGTCATTCGCAACCCCTCGGGGATAAGGGAAGCGTGGGTTCGAGAGGATGAAATGTGGACCCGCCGATACATCCTCACTTGTTCATGGCATGATATTCCGCGGCCGCACTTCGCGTATGGCGAGTATTTCTTGAAGACCGAGGGACAGTTGTTGTATCGGTACCCACGAAAAGGCACATTGTCGTCATTTGGCTGGAGGTTGCCGTATGATGTCCTGAAGGTTAGCGACAAGGATAAGAGAAAGTTGGTGGCCAAGATGAACGGCGAGGGCCGTGAATTTAACTACCAGACGTTTGCATATGTCAAGACATCAGAGCCATTAGGTGTTTATCGCACGGCCAAGTAAAGTCTAGTTAATTTTTCTCCTCTGCTTTCACTATATGTGTAACTCAGGAAACTAAATTTCAATATATTTTTGTCCATTCCAAAAATCAAGAATGAGATTATTGATTTATTTTTTCGCACTAGTTTGGATTGTTATTTCACCCTTTTCGCATATTAGGCTCATCTTAAAAGCCAACCAAGGAAGATATAGTTAAGTCCTACTACTAGACAACATATTAATGCCACATGCATGTGATGGCTTCTCGCCCCTCGTTGGTTACCCCAAGTGGAAGGTTTAAAATGCAGTGTAGCGGAAGTTTTCCCTTGGCAAAGATACCAAGGATCGATTTTCCCTGAGACTCCTAGTTTCAACAAGAAGGTGTCAACTGATAACGGCGCCAGATATTAGCAATCAACGTGGACCTACGCACAGATACAAATAACTTTGCTCCCAACGAGTACAGAGAGGTTGTCAATCCCTCCGGCCTTGTCGTTTACAAAGGATCAAACGCAAGTGATAATAGTGATAGGTATAACTGCAAATAGTAAGTAAAAGCAGAAAGTAAATAGCGGATGTGATCAGTGATGGTAATATGGACCGGAGTCCCATGATGTTCACTAGTGATGTCTCTCTCCCAAAAGACGATAAAACAACTATGTGAGGTAAACGAATTACAGCTGGGCAATTGACAGAATTATGTGCGCAAACCAATGCTAACTATGTTGCAAGAAAGGTAGATGTTCAAAGCATGGGCGATACGCCAAGGTAAGTAGACCGAAATCCATCTGCATCTATTACTAATCATCCACCTTGAGATATCTATCCAGAACATCTCGCTGGTATTAAGTTGCGAGTTCCACCCATAGTGTAAACTCAAAGCAACAGACAACTGCATTAAAAGAATTTTGCGTAAAGTAAACAATCCTTGCACCCGCGGGCACAAGCACCGTTGTTTTCCCCTTGTGGCAACAGCACATCCCCTAGACTCATGTTTCACTCAAGCTAGTCATCGAGGGGCATGAACCCACAATCAAGCATAACGTTCCCTCTTGGCAGAGGCGGAGCCAGGATTTCTGAAAGCCTAGGGCTAAAATCTAAGTGACTAAAAATAACGTCAAATACCACACATACCAATGCATGTTAGAAGTATGCCATAATTTCACATTAAAATGAAATATGAATTCATTATTACCACAAGAGGAAATTCAATAAAAACAAATAGTTTAACAAAGTGCATCTTTGGAAATGTTTGTACCAATTTTATGCAGACTTGCTGAATTTAGGGCCATCATTTCTTCACCATCAATAGTAGAAGGACCTGGAGCTAGATAAAATCCAGTATTTTAATCTTTTTTTACGGGATCCAGTGTTTAAATCATGGCACTGTACACAGACTAAGTCAATTGTTCATACAAAAAAAATCAAGAGGGACATAATATATCATTACCACAAACTGTACGAGGTAGTAGCCCCTTGCGTTTCCTTGTGTTTTTATAGCACTGCATAATCTTAATATCATTAAGGCTTGCAAACACATCATGCTCAATATAGCACACCAAACGGTGACTCATACACTCATCATTCATCTTATTTCACAACTCGTTTTTACAATGCTCATTGGTGTTGGTATTGTTGGATGTTGATTGAAAAACAGATTTAATTGTACGTGTCCTCTTCATCGCAGAGTTCTAATTCCCCGTTGACAACGAACTAAAATTGACTAATTAGTAGTACTTTCCCTGTCCGGAATTACTTGGCGTAGAAATGAATATATTCAAAGAGTATAATTTATCATCACCAACTCAATAAGTTTGGTTGATATGAAGGAACTAGGTAAAACAAATTAAGAAGATACAAACTACATACCTGTACGGCCGCCGGCTGGGTGTACGCGCGCACTACAGTTTATCAGTAATTGGAGGAGAGGTGGATGGTAGGGATGGTGGATCGGGTGAAGCGCACTTTGACGAATACAAGGGGTCGGCGGCGGCGCATCGTCTGAGCGAGGCGAGGGTTTCTATGCTGTCGATCGTGTGAGGAAACGTCCACTGGGCTCGGGCGCTGAGCGATTCATTTTCCGTTATTTCTTGGGCTAATGGGCTGATCTACTTATAGCCTTGTACGTTTATGGGCTGAAACCTGGGGCTGGGCTTCTGTCTATCGCAAATTCTGAAACTTGCGCTACTATATGTATAGGCGCAAGTTGGGCCACGCCTGGGGCTACAGCCCCAGTTGCCCCAGGCCCAATTTCGCCCCTGC